>OX393561.1:19501549-19558293 GCA_947652115.1 Blastomussa wellsi
TGTTTCTGACTTATCAAAAACCTCATCATGCGGTTAGTGCCAGTACTTTTAGTCGTTGGATAAAGTCTATGCTCAAAAAAGCTGGAGTTGACACATCTAAATTTGGTGCTCATAGCACTCGAGCTGCATCCTCGTCCGCAGCTAAACAAGCAGGAGTGCCCATCATGGATATACTCAGCACTGGGGGATGGTCCTCAGAACGCACCTTTGCTAGGCATTATAGCGTACCTATTCAAAAGAAAAATAATTTTGCTGAAGCTATTTGTAACAGTTAAGCCAGGTTATTGCTTGTTGACTTGTCTATCAAGCCTCTACAGTTACCTGTATTTTTGGCTTTTGTAAAGATTACATGTAGATACACTTACACTGGTTGGGTTGTGATTAAAGAGCTTTATTGTTGCTCTGATAGCTCTAGCCTGTATTTATCATGGCTTCAAAATCTCACATGATCCCTCAAGCAGATGACGTAGAAGAATTAGAAAATTTAACAGGACTTACCTGGAAGTCGAAGTTTGATTGGGATTCTTCTACGTCATCTTGGGCTTGAGGGATCAGGTGCCCACCCAGGTATTGGCCCTCCCTATGTTACTTGTAATGATAAATACTGGCCATACTCTTTGAAGACTGAAGTACGCATGCGCACTGCAATCTCTCACCTGATCCCTCAAGCCCAAGATGACGTAGAAGAATCCCAATCAAACTTCGACTTCCAGGTAAGTCTTGTTTAATTTTCTAATTTTGAGCTATAATTTACTGGCATGATTAGTATTTTTCCCTAAGTTTCCAGACCAACACTGAAGTGTATCGTACTGTCTGCTTTTCACCAGAAAAGCATTCAGTGCTCAAACGCAAGTTCGAGTCTTCATCGCCCATCAAAATAAACAAGTTCCAACTAAAGAAAAACCCCAAGACCGAAAAAGAAGAATTAATTCTCAACAAGAGAACAAAGATTGAAGATCCCATGAAAATGAAATGGATTTTGACCTTCAGCAAGTGGAAGAAGAAACCCTGGGAGCTACACACAGCTCAATGGAGGAAATTGAACAGAGAGATAAACATTGCTAGCCATATTTCATTCAATGGTACTTCTGAAACTGTGAATGTTCGTGGAAAAACATTAACTAAACAGGAAGCCTTGTTTACAGATAACAGTGGTTCTCTTTGCCTGGTCTTGTGGGAACAGGACACAAAAAAAATGAAATCTGGCTTGTGTTACACCATATCAAATGTTGCCATAAAAGAATTTCATAGCGCAAACTATTTAACATTGACCAAACACAGTAATGTAAATGAAGCCGAGGAATTGAACATAGATTGACAGGATAATATACCCGACAAAACACAAGAACTGAAGGTGCAATTCCCACCAGATGGAATAAACTATGTCCAATCATATTTAAGCTGCAACAAGTGTCACTCGAAAGTCATGCTTAGTGACAAGAAAATCATCAAATGTTCCGAGTGTGGCCTGATGCAACTGAAGTCTAAATGTCATAATAAAATTATGGCCAGTATCCTTACAAAAGACTGATTGCTAATTACAATTACTTCAAAAATGTAAATAGGAGTCCAATTTGTTATTTCCGTTTAATTGGAAAATTCGGTTAACTAGTTATCTAAGTAAAAAATAGAAGTATATTTTTTATCAATTTCACATCAAATTCAAATCTCTAAATCAAGTGGGTTTTTGTCACCAGTGACCCTTGAAATTGGTGATAATGTTAATGTTTTTGAAAAACTTGATGCTACAGTTGTGTTCGTTACAGAATAGCAAATATCCCAGGTTGGTAAAAATAGAAAATTACACAGAAAGCCATTATCATTGTTATAGTTAATAAGTTCTATTACAGTTCTTTATTTGTACATGAGTATCTAATTTTTAGTCAAATTCCTATCGAATTGTAAAAGTACTTATAACAATTTTTATTGAACTATGTTGTTGTTTTTGATACAAATGACACCTAAGAATTGCTATCCGATAAACTGTAAGTGTTATTTCAAATAAAAGGGATCATTAATTATGAATTTTCTTGGCCTAACTTCTTTCAAAGCAAAACCCATTAGATGTTAAACTGTTCTTATGATTACCAATGTTAAGGAAAAGGTTTAAAAATTTCCCAAACACTAATACCTTACAACCTGTAAAATTTAATACATGAATTACCCCATCCTCCACTGTGCTTCCCTTTCCCCCACCCTGGCAAAAAAGGCGTTTCAGTATGAAATTAATGAACTAAGATACCCAATCCAGTTCTACAACACAATTCCTCTTGTTGGGAAGGGTGCTCTTCAATCTAGATCTGCCCAGTGCAAATAATATCAGACTATGACGCAGCATTACTATCTTTTAGATACACTAGTATATTGGAACTTATATTATACATCTTTTCATTTACCTTTATAGTAAGATGCTTCGATTGTCAAGGCAAGGACCACCAGGCTAGCCACTGCCCTTCGGGGAAGATTCGCTGAAGGCGAAAAGACTGGAAGAAAGAGGTGAAGAAGCTGAGGAGAGGGGCGTGCACAACCACTATTACAACGACCATAGTTATTCCATATTTTCTTGAATGGTGGTATCCTTCATTAACTCTTTGGAGCCCAGTGTCCGATATATCGGACAGCAGAATTGTCCGCACTTATTTTAACCAGCAGTCTCTCCCAAAGTCGTTACCAGTCTCCAAACGATTATTCAAGGCAAAACACACAACGAGTCGCCATTTTTGCTAGATGAGTCTGACATTGAGGGATTTGAAAGTGAAAGTGACGACGATTTGGAGCCAGAAATTATTCCACCTGAGGACCTTATGAAGTCAGATGATGAAATTGATTTGAGAAATGCTGTCATGGAGGATGAAGGAGATGAAGACGCAGATAATCGTGAAACTAGTGCAGCTGGAAGGCCAAGTAACTATTCGTTCGAAGGTTTAGAATGGACAGATGAACCTGAAGAGGTACCAGCTATTCCTGAGTTTAGAGAGAATGTTGGGCCAGCTGTAGCGTGCTCTGCTGACATGTCTCCACTGGATTACTTTCTCCTCTTTGTCGACAACCACATGCTGACTTCAATTGCTCGAGAAACAAACAGGTTTGCAGTCCAGTGCCTTACTGCCAATGGAAAAGATCCTAACTCATGGGCAGCAGTTACTTTAGAGGAGCTAAGAGCTTTTCTAGGTTTGATAATTGCCATGAGCATCCATTCTTTGCCTTCTATGAGAGATTACTGGAAGGACGACTGGGTTTTAGGTGTTCCTGAATTTGCAAGAGTGATGCCAAGGAACAGATTTCTGGACATAAATAGATATTTACATCTAAATGATAACTCAAAGATGCCAGCACGTGAATCTCCTGATGCGGATAAACTTTTCAAACTAAGGCCATTCCTGGAAAGCTTACAAGCTAATTTTACTGTTTACATTTTACTAGCTTACAAGCTAGTTTTACTGTTGTCACCCGCCTTTGTCGTGGAATAGAGGGAAAGTGGTATAATGTCTACTTTGACATTTTTTTCACTTCGTATCCTCTGCTAGAAGATCTTTATTCAAAGAAAATTCTAGCATGTGGAACTGTTAGACAGGGACGCAAAGAATTCACTGCAGTTGTTTTTGACAAAAATGCCATCAAAACAATGAAAAGGGGAGAGATGGTCTGGAGGATGAAGGGTCCTATCCTTGCTCTAACATGGATAGACAATAAACCAGTGACCATTTCTGGCACAACAACTGGCATTCCTGATGAGCAACTACCAGAAGTGCAAAGAAGGAAAAAAGATGGCACCCTTGAGAATGTTGCCTGTCCACCCATTGTTTCAGCCTACAACTGCTACATGGGTAGAGTTGACAAAAATGACCAAATGAAGTCCTATTATGGCATAAACATATCTGGCAAGAAATGGTGGACAAGGGTTTTCTTTGACCTCATTAACAGGGCAATCTTCAATGGCAAAGTACTGTTCAATGAATCCCCCCACACTCCAAGAAAAAGCTTGAAAGATTTCAAGGTTGATTTAGCGAAGTTGCTTGTTGGTAACTTTTGTTCGACGAAAGCGTGGGAGGTCCTCTCTCGATAATCAGCAAGCAAGGTTTGTGGAGAGGCATTTTCCTGACTTCCTGCCAATGAATGAAAATGGAAGGAGGATGGAGAGAAGATGTGTCATTTGCTCTGGAGCCAACATCAGGAAAAAAACAAGCTATTATTGCCCTGAGTGTGATGTTGGACTATGTGCTGCACCTTGTTTTCGCATGTATCATCAACCTTAAAATCTGTAAAAGTTATGTTCAGGTCATCAACTGAACTATTTTGCTTACATAATGCTTCTTTATTCTTTGAACTTCAATCAACAGCATTAAATCCAGCTTATCTTAAGGAACAGTGAGATTTTGAGACTGAAACTAAGTGAATTATTGCGCAACTACCCAGTTGTCTGAAATCAGGCATAGAAAATGATGAGGTTGAAAATTAAACTGCAGCTATTAATGATCCTAATACTTTTAACAGAATGCGATTTTCTTGAAAAGTTAAAAAGATATGATAGTTTTATCATCAGTGGTTTAAGTATTTTGAAATCTCTCAAAATTAATTTGGGCTCCAAAGGGTTAAGCATATAGTAATTAACTAATTTAAAATCCTAAATTTTTCGCTAAATTTTAAACTTAGTTAACTTATTTTTTTTTCTGTGTGCGTATGTGTGTTGAATGTGTTTATTTAAGCCCTACAGTATGTACCTGACCTTTATAAAATTTTTCATGTAAACACTAAGGATGGCTGCCCAGTATCTCATTAGCCAATGATGGTTAATTCTGGCAGCCATGTACTCATTTCATTTTATACTTTCTAGTTTTGTTAACTCAATGTAATTAAGGGTACAAATATAGTTGTTTTTGCTGTTGTTGTTGTTGTTGTTGTTACAAAAGGAGGGTGCCTTGCCATTGGAGAATTTCTACTGCATTGCAGAAACAGAAGTGCTTGTGGAAGAGTTACTTACCAATATAGCAAACCAACTTTGGAAGTTATAAACTGAGATTGCACTGAGGTATCATACTGTCAGTCTTCTGAAACAAATGACGTCCTTGAATTACTTAACAATCCTTCCTTACCAACTGAATCCTTATTATTTGATTTTGATTTAACATTGTTAAACGACTTGAAAGTTTGTAAATTCATTATTTTAAATAGTTTTAGTTTCATAAACAATTTTTTGTAAGTCGTGTGCTACTCCACTAGGGAGTGGCATGCATTCTGCAATGCAAATAAGTTTCAATGTTTTTTATATTATACTTGTTTAAAATGAATGTAGAGTCAATGTTTATTGGTGCGAGTTCTTTTTTGCTTAAAAACAAAGAATTAAGCTACATAACAATTTCTTGACAATTTTGAAGGCCAGAAAAATGATATGGTCCTTTAAACCTGTATCTGCACAAGCTGCACAGTACAGGCTCTCTATCCAATGCCTATTTTTCCCCAGTAGAACTTGATGAATCTCAGTGTAACTGTTCATCTTCAACCTCAGATTCCTTATTAGCAATGATCTCTGATGATTTAGCAGATATATTTACTGATTATTGTGAAGAGTATAGCCTTGCGTTTAGCAAAAATGAGTGTTTCCACCAAGAAAGTGACCACAACAATTCAGATTGTCAAGCTGATACCAAGGAAATGGAATATTTCTTGGAATCATTCCCTATCTAAGGGTCATTATCAACTGTGGAACAGAGAAAGGGAAACAATGCAAAATCCACAGAACTGCAGGTAGCAGGAAGTTTGCCAATGTTTTGAAAAGTTCCCCATTAACATCGGCTATTTTTTATAACTAAGAAGGCTCAGAGGTTGCACTGCTTCATTCTGACCATTCTTAGATAAACGGCATACAGAAGTAACATGTCTGTCATTATAGAATGGTTCTGGGACATTCCATTCTTCATTCTTAAGTGGCAACCGCCTTCCAAACAGCCCATTTCATTTCATTTTCTTGGTAGGGAAAGATTCCAGCTTATCGATAGAATGCCTGTGTGGAGTCTTTTGTTGTATGTATATATAAGGACTGACGGTTGTGATGTATTCATCTCAGCTCTCAAATTTTATTGTAGGGCTTGTTTTTTGTTTAGGTACTAAAGCATCAAATTCAGCCCAGCATTTCTCCAAAACTACATCTAACCAGTATTTCTACTATAATTATTTACCCCTAACCCCCAGAGGTTAGAGTGCCTACATTTGGTTGGGGAATACATTCCCATTGTTTCCCACTGGGTTGTTGAGTTTTCATATCAGACGGTTATACAGATGTTAATGTTATAGACTGAGTGGTATCTCTATTTTACTGTGGACATTGTAATAGTATCCTATTTGAGCTATGTACTGTATGCAGGCAGCATTAAACACTTAAGCTCAAGTATGAGACATGAATTTAAATTGGAATCGTTATTGTTTCCATGTACATGTAGTCTGTCAGCTATTAATTTCGTTTGCCACCATTTTCAAAAAGGTTTTCTTTCACGTCTTGTACATTTTGTGTACGTTTTGCACTTCCAGTTGCATAACAAAGGATTTGCGTTATCTTAATCTTGTTTTAATTTTTAGAATGGTCTCAAATACAGCATAGTTTCCTTGTAAGAAGCCCAACTAAGAGTCATGGGCTAAAGGATAGTGACTGTAGGAGGACAATTGATACAAAGAGAGACAGTCAACAAACCAGAAAAGGGAAGGGAAAAATCAAGTTCAGATGTAGAAGAAATTCCTCAAGAAAGCAGATGGAAAGGAATGTAAGAATGGGATGACATTTCCTCTTCCCAGCAATTATACACAAGGCACAAGAAGCCTTAGTAGCCTCAATGTCAGTAGTTAGCCCAGGACAGGAAAAAGAACTTTGGAATTCCATTTGAAATGAATCGATGCTTGAAATCGTAGCAAAGCAGGAGTCCATAAGGCCCAACTTGTTTGAAAGCATGGCACGAGGATGATTGTCCCCACCTCTCGAACACTGCCTAATACAACAATAAACACATGGGCAATTCATACCTGGGCTGAATACGCAGAGGAGAAAAACTGAATGATCACAATCAAAGACAGCGACAATGAGGAACTTAATCATTGACTCAACAAGTTGGTTATAGAAGTTCGTAAGAAAAAGGACCCAGGAAGTGTTTACTCACTAAACACTTTATCAACTTTGCTGTGGTCTTCAATGGCACATGTGAGATAATGGTCACCCTGCTCTTAGCGTCTTCACTGATCCCTCATTTAAGCACTTTCAGGACTGTCTAGACATGGAGATGAAACATTTGACTGGCCTGGGTGTAGCATCAAAGGTAAAAGAGGCACAGGTGTTCTCTAAAGATGGTGAAAAAAAGCCTTGGAATCTTGTGGAATCAGCTGTTTGGAGACTAGCCACCAAGAGTTCTGTTGGAGACATTGGTTTTCCTAATTGGAAAAAACTGAATTGGAGAGTCAACCAACACACAGCAACCGAGGAGGAGCCAGAAAAACTGGTTTATTGTTTATTGACGCTTTGATCTTTTAAGCAAAAGATAATTGAGCACTATGCAAACAGCAGTACACCTGAACGCTGTTTAGTCCAGCTGTAAAAGTAAAATGTATCCAAGTGACCAGCCTCTGCCATTAAAAAAGAGTCATTCTACTTTTCAGGACAAGGTTTTAAGCATTCCAATGATGCCAAGTCAGTAGTTATATTTTGCAGCATGGTATGGAAGTTCTTTGGTGCAGGGCTTAAAATTAAAAAAATATTAAGGTCGATATTTTGCAACCAGCTGCGAAAATTTAGTCACAAGTTTGAAAATTTTAGTCGCAAAATGCACATAAGCTATGATTTTGCTATTGCAACAACGCAAGCTTAACTTATATTTCATTTCTGTTAATTAAATGATGGTAAAAATGATGCATGATCGAATGAAACGATCGTCAATTGAATCACGTGCCGACATCTTCATCGATCACTGTTCAGTACACTATTTAGTAGATTCTAAAACTTTTAATTCCATTAAAACTAAATTACATTTGCAGACAAGTCAGAAGAGGACCTACAAAAAAGGACACAATCTTGGACACCTCTGATCTAAAACTCAACACGAGTAATAATCTTTACCTTTTCGACACACTTTACCTTTGCAGGCATTTTGTTTAGCTTTAGCTGTTGCTTAAATTACAGGGTAGCATAATTAAGCAAAAGTAGTCAGAGTATCGTTATGAAATGTTTGAATCTTTGGCAAGGACAAGCGTGAGATGAACAAAACTCGCAAACCCCCACGTCTACCACGTCTGTTGTTTTTGCGAGTTGTTTTAGCGAACGGGAGCGTCTATGTGTGCCAGCGATACATATTTACAAAGAAACCGCTGTAATGGCATCTGATCGTGCAAATCGCGTACGTAATGTCAAGATGAATTTGACTGGATTTTGACCAAAACTTTTCACATTTTCTTTATAGGCAAGACACAAAAGAATTAAAATTCTTATTTTTTCCTTAATTTGGGCGAATAGTCGCAAAATTGCGACTGAAGGGGAATTTTTGGGGAAAAGGGAAAAATTTGGTCACGAATCCGACCGATATGGTCGCAATTTCAAGCCATGTGGTGGGTCATAACATGTGACCTCTCACGCGAAAACGTACACTAATGGCTATCCGCTCAAACGGCGTTTTGCCATGCACTTGCCGTTCACCAGCCGTTCAATAAAATTTTGTATCCGTTTGCACGGCTTGTGTTATCCGTTCAAAAAAAATTGCCGCCGTTCGCACGGCTTGTCTTATCCGGTCAAAAAAAATTGCTGCCGTTCGCACGGCTTGTGTTATCCGTTCAAAAAAATTAATAACTTCAGCCGGTTATTAGTTCAACCGCTTGCACGGCTAGGGTTATGCGTTCAGAACTCAGTCGTAGAAACAAGTTCGGTTACCCGAACAACACAACCTCTCTAACGTCTACGAATATCAATGCAAAGTCTGGTCAAAACAAAGATGTTATCCGATATACGTATGTTAATCGCTATTTCACACACAAGAATTTCGCATAATTATTGCACTTGGCTTCCCAAGACTACCAAGAATCTACAGTCGCTAAAATCCTTTGCAAGGTGGTTATTCTTGAAGTTCTTTATTACTTAGCTGAAATTTCAACTTCGTGCGGTTGTCATTATGCAATTCTAACTCGTTGTTCATCAGTTCAGAAAAGACACTCGATCGTGTAAACAAGTCCGGATCTCGTCAAAACAAAGATGTTATCCGACATAAATATGTCAATCGCTATTGTGAGGTCGAATTTCACACACAAAAATTTCTCTGAATTATCACACTCGGCTTCCCAATTAAGACTATCAAGAATCTACAATAGCTAAAATCTTTTGCAAGGCGGTTATTCTTGAAGTTTTTTATTACTTAGTATACTCTTCGAATTTTCGTGCTTACTGTTTGTTTTTCCCTTCGTGACTTTAGAAAAATGACGCGAAGCAATCTTTCATAACGCTAACGAACGTGCATTCGTCCAACATCACGTTTGCGAAACACAACGTTCGGTGGCTTAATGGAAACATCAGACAAAGTGAGTCCGTAAAACTATTTTGCTAATTACTGCTGAAATGTCGACTTCGTGCGGTTGTCATTGTGCAATTCTCAACCGTTGTTCATCAGTTCAGGAAAGACACTCAGTCGTATAAACAAGTTCGGTTACCCGTTTAAAACAAATCAAAGATTATACAACTTTTCGAACGGCTACGAATCCAGCTGCACGTTGCGAAAGTCTTGTCAAAACGAAGATGTTATCCAATATAAGTATGTCAATCGTGAGGTCGAATTTCACACACAAGAATATTGCACTCCGTGTTCCAAGCTACAATCGCTAAAATCCTTTGTAAAGCTTCTTTATTACTTAATACACTCTTCGAATTTTCGTGCTTACTGTTTGTTTTTTTCCGTGCATTCGTCCGATCGGCAAATCGATCAGTGGAAATTTTCCGCGTAATTTTATCCGCTGTGCCTATGTGGCCGGTAGCCAGTCAAGGTGTCAAAAACACAGTCCGTTCTATTTAAAAATTGTCAAATCGAAGAATCTCGGCTAATCCAAACCCATCGTATGTCGATTAGGAAAGGTCAAGCGATCCTGAAATGATTTATAGATCCAGCGCTTGGTTTATGCTGGGCTCGGCGAACCGTGATTTGTGAAACTTAAAATTTTTTTCAGGTCGACTGCGGGTCAATGTGTTAAAAAGACTTATTGACCGGCAGTCGGATATTTCTTTTTGAAATTGTCAAATTGAAGATTCCCGGCCAATCCAAACTATCGTATGTTGATTAGGAAAGTCAAGCGATCCTGAAATTATTTATAGATCTCAAGTCCAGCGCTTGGTTTGTGGTGGGCTCGGAGGACGAACCGTGATTTGTTTAGGACTGCCGGTTATTTAGTGTTTTTAACACCTTGACCGGTATGTCACAAATCCCGGTTCGTCCTCTGAGCGCTAAAACATTTCAGGATCGCTCAACTTTTCCTAATCGACATACGATGGTTTGGATTAGCCAGGATTCTTCGATTTGACAATTTTTTAAAAAATACCGGACTGCCGGTACCCGCCATATAGCCACAGCGAGTTTTATCTGCACGCAAACGCTTGTGCTTCAAACAGTTCACTTGTTTATCATCCTGTCGCATATTCTCCGGCTTTCACTATGTCTGCATGACCCATCGTCATAGCCGAAAAACTAAAAGCGCACGGCCTTTATCAAGCAAAACAGCTTTTTCGCATCCAACACTTCCCGCGAAATTCGCTCCGGTTGGCTGCACTCGCACAATATCGTGTCGAATTAACATCCAGTGCAAATCGGTATATTCCAATTTCTCTGCGAATACTCACTCTTGTTGAATGATGGTTTTTTTTTTTATGAAAGATCACAGTAAAAGTGTATTTTAATCGAAAAAAAATTGAAAATTTTATACCCTGAACGCAGACGGTAACGTTAACTCAAACATGTTCTTCCAGAACGATGTTTGATCGTTTTAGCTGAGGCTAATTTAAGATGTGCAAACTCACCACAGCTTGAGCTCACAATTTTTTTTTCTCCTCGTCTGCAACGTCACTGTAGTCTTGAACTGAAAGGCATTGTTTATTTCTTTTAAATTGATGAGTCAAAAAGCCATACTTGTGAATTTTTCTAACAATAAGGTTAATTACCGAGCCGTGCGCGGCGCGCGGCTGAAGCCAGCGGCACGAGGAGGTGAGAATTTTTACATTGAATAAGTTATTTGAATAGGTTACTGAAATTATTAGTATCAGTTGCTATAACAACACTAACCAATAAAAAGGCTATGATTGACAACAAGACAGCAAACAGATACCATTTCAGCCTTTTTTTAGACGCGAGCATTGCCGTAGATCCAAAAATGTCTCTCAGAAATCTGCTTAAAGTGTCGAAGTATGGCCTATTTTATTTTGAATCGGATAAGTCGACGAGTATCGTTCCTACGAAAAACATTTTGAAAGTCGTTAAAGGCGACAACACGACGAGAGGAAGTGTTGTTATTGTGAAGTACGGAAAAGAGGAACTGGAAGCAACAATCATTGGAGTTGCAGGTTAGTACAACTTCTTTCTTATAGTGACATTTTGCATGCCCTGAATTTGTTTTGTAAAAGCAACGACTAAAGATTCCAAGGGCAATTGTAATGAATCAATTGTTGTTCTCTTTACCTTGCAGATGACCAGACAAAACTAGTGCGTCTGGACGAAGAGTTCGCTGCGAGCAACAAGAATCTTTTTGTGACAGCTCCTGACTCGATCAACCCACCGGAGGCGCCAGAAGTAAAGGTCGTAAGCGTCGAGAAGGGGAACCAAAAAGTAAGTGTGTACAAACGTCCGATTTTTTTGCGCGGCTAAAGCTTTGATTCGTAAGGCAGTTAATAGCACTTGACTACTTCTTTCGTAAGATAATTATACGTAGTAGAGTTCTAATTGTTTTTCACTGTTGTTACGCCTGTCGCACGGCACGTGCTTAAGTTGATTGTTAACTCAAGTTGGTATCTGGACAACTCGCCCACCAGACAGTTATCCCCAGACAACTCGTCCCCGATCTTTAGACCGAAATATCCTGCTTTTATAACCTAGTCTACCTGCGGTAAACTGGAAAATGCACTATATCTTTGTCCGTTTTGGTTGCTGAGTTAGTCAAGTTCCTTTATCAAATCTAACAGATCCTGTATTTGCTTGTTTGTTTCAGACGGCTAATATTCCAGCTGTTCCTGCTGAAGACCCGTATTCGGAGTTCTTAGCTAGTCAGAAGAAACGAGAGAAGGAGTGGAGGACAAACCGGCGCGACGCCAAAAAACCTAAACTATCAGTCCCTTCAACACCACCTTGCCCGGCCAACGGAACTGACAGAGACAGTGAAGACACCTTTTCGGAACTACGTAAGCAGCTTGCAGAAAAGAATTCCGAATGCAGCAGATTAAGAGTTAAGCTAGAAAATACTGAAGAATCCTTGAAAAAGCAGATGGATTATCAAGAAAGTGTTTTGAAGGTAAGGTTTCTTTGAAATATGCTGACAGCTTCGTATTGTCTGTTTATCATCGTTGTCCCCAAAAATTACCCTGGTTGGCCACAGGCTTTTACTTTATCCAATCAAAGTGGCTATGAGCTACTAAACTATGATAATGAATTGTAAACAAGTCGCGTGTGTGTAGTTTTTATTTATTTGCTATGAAAAGTTACTGAAAGCTCCAAAAAAGAAGCGTGCAGCTGCGTTACTGTTTGCATGATTATGTCTTCTGTATATCTTTTGTTAGTCTTTTGTAGTATATTGAAGGATGAAATTTGCTTTTTCATTTGGCCGTTTTTATAAATGCTCTCAATTTGCTTGTAAAATGTACGCGTTTGATGGTTAGAATTAGTTGATACAATTTACCCAATTTAACCCCCAGTTACTAAAATTGAACTGTTTGGTAATAGAACTTAATCGTACGATTGAGATAATCAAACACAATCAAACCAGAGAAGTTGTGTAAGAGACTTTGATCGAACCTAATCGAACCAATGGTTGTTCCAAATTTGTTATGAGAGTTCGATTGTGTCCAAATTAATCGAGCGTTCGATTTGGTTTGATTAGACCAGTCGGGGTTTACCTTATAAGTTCGGTAAATATCTCACTATCATGTCTTGTTTTCTCTTTTAGATGCTAACGAAACTGCAAGGCTCCATAACAGGATTAGAAGAAAAAGTGGCCGCTTGGTTTTCAGAACTTGAAGAGCGCCTTGAGGCACTCGAGAGACAAACAGTTAATCCATACCCTTTGGTGAGCCACATAGTAATTTTATGATTTGTTTCTCAAGTTACTCAAGGAAAGAATGATTGTGTACTAGCGTAACTGGGGCTGGAGAGTTAACATCTGTTTCTGTAGCAGTACCAAATAGTTAGGGCATCAGGAGCTGAGGGCATTCATTTTCGATCCAACATAACAATTAATTTAATTTCTGCTTGTGAATAGTAGCATTCGCCCCAGTTACACTTTGGTTGTTTATTCTTTGCTTAAACTTGAGCACAATATCCTACGAGTGAACTGCAGTCAATCCCTTGTGTCATATGTCTTAAGTCGGGGTACAATTATCACCTATGAACATAACTATTAATTTTATTTCTGCTTGTGAATACGAGGCATCGCCCGAGTTACACTTTGGTTGTTTCTTGTTTGCTTAACTGAACTTGAGCACTATATTCTACGAGTGAACTGCAGTCAGCTCATTTTGTTATGTCTTAAGTCTGGCACACGCAATTATCACCTGACTTATACGGGTTTCTATTTCTATTCCTGTCTAGTTAAATACCACAATCAGCTCCGCGGGTTGCATGAACGAGACTGTCGCGAACGAGACTGTCACGGACGAGACCGAGGACTCAAGCTACGACGAGGACCTTGTCACCATCAACATAGATGCGCTGAATAGCCTTCGAGGGGAGGATCAACCAGAGAAAAACCCGAGCCACCTTCCTTCCTTACAGTCATCTAGTAAAGCAGAGAACGTAGGCGAAGAGCTGATAGGCACCTGCGTGACCCCCACTAAAGTAAAGCTCGTCCAGCAGACACTTGGGAAAGAAAGTGAACGGCACTTGTGTGCACTTAATATTCTGCCATACTTTTTCAGTAGGGACGAACTTGCGACAAGCAACACAGACGGGTCGCATGAAAAAAAATGTCTTGACAACAACAAACTAAATTATTTAAAAGTCTTAGTGTTTAGCAAATTTCCAGCTAGTTCCAACGCGGAAAAAGATAAAGCGTGGAGAACAATTAAGGGCAAGATAAATTCTAAATGCCGCGCTGTGAAGCGTTTACTTAAAGACAACGTCTGTGAATGTACATTGTAATTTTATTGACTTTTGGAACCTTTCTTTTGACGCTTAAGAAAACTCGATCGTTTAAATTGTATTCTGTATTTCTAGGGCTTTAGTTAGTAAATAAATAGTTCATTGCACAAAGCCGAGTGTAGTTCTTTTCTGGTGAATCAGGCGGGAGGTGAACTTAAAGCACGAGCTAGCGGAAAGAAAGAGGAATAAGGCCCGGTTCATACGTCGCATTTCTGCCTTGTCGAATTCAATGAAACTAATTCGACGTCGAGTCAGCCGCCGAATTTTTGCCGCACGTTTGACTGGTTTTGTCGCATTATCCGGCAGAAATGCGGCACCAATTCAAACGTCGAATTTCTACCTTGTTGAATTAAACAAAGATTGATGCAGGATCGGTAAACTTTTGTTGCATTTTCTTGTGACAAAAGAAGTACAATCAGAAATATAATTTGTAGTATGAATTAAGTGCAACACAAGTGCGAAGTATGAATCAACAGTCGCATTTCTACCGCATTAATAGAATTGAATTCGACACGACAGAAATGGGACGTATGAACCGGGCCTAACTCCGCCATGAAAGCGCAACTCAAAGCGCTCTCGTGATTGGTTTGGTTAATTTGGAAACTGTCAACATTAATGTTTAGCGGATAGTCATTTAGAAACTGTAATTTTTGTCTTGAGCTAATAATCATAAACTTTTTTTTGGCGGCATTGAGGCTTAACAGAGAATTCCAAAGAATCGATATTTTTTCGGAAAACAAAATAATTCAGGGCCTCTATGTTGTAAAATTCAGTTTTGGGGATACAAAATTAGATATTTGTTCTTCAAAGGATGCAGTAAGAGATATTTTACGGTCAGATTTAACTAAAAATGTTGGTCATGACTTTTATTAGATTTGTTGGCTCCTAAAGGAGCCGTTTGTTTAACACCTGTAGTGCAATGTTGAACGTTCAACATACAGGATTTTCCCTGCGGAATGCAATGCAGGGCTGGAGCTGTTTTGTCCTGTTCTGACAGGGTTCAAGGAGGTGGAGCCACAAGATCCTCTGTTCCGGGCTTGCAGAATGTTCGAATCTCGCGGAAGAGGTACTGTTTGCGGTCGTGACTTAATCCTTCAGGATTGATCGTCGGTGGCAGCGTGGAGGCAGGCGGCAGGATAGCGCAGTTTTTTAGCAGCATTCGGGACTGTTCAGGAGAAGTGTTTAATTCCTTAAAGTAAACTTTTCCAGGTTCGTCTTTGGAAAATCTGAAATGGTGGTACTTTTTTATGTTCGACAGTTTGTTGAAGTACCTCTCAAGAAATGAAGACCAATTGTAAGCTGGGACAATGGTGCTCCCGTCATGTGTTCCAACCAGCTTTGCCTTGTTGAGACCAACAGTGCTTGAACCCTCCACCATGTCCGCAAACTCGTACAAAGATGAAACAAAACTCACTTTATAAGCTCTCTTGATTATTCCGAAGCATCGATCGGGGCCAAACTTCGTATGACCGGCAATGAGGAAAGAGTAATTGATAGAGTCATGCAACTGCACAATCGTTCTCCATGCTAGGTACCAGATAAAATAATTGTTCTTGTTCTGTCCTGAGCAGTTGTCTGCGTGAAGATGTGCTTGTGTTTCGCCAAGTCCGTGGTTTTGGAAATAGTGATGAACATAGCTTATCGTGGTATTTGCTCCTTTACCAGTGTCACTCGCCTCATCAGTTAGATAATTAACTTGTCGGGGAATCGCTTCGCACATGACACCAAAAATTCCACACTTGCGGGGTGTCTTAAAATAAATTGGACCTGGCTGCATGGGATTGCTGGGATTGTGGATCTGTTGAGCAAAGTCGAACGAATAATGGAGTGTTGTCTTCAGGGAACAGGCTTCGTGGGGTTCGTCCAAATCTATTTGCTCTTCAAGCGTCTCAAAGTTGGTTTTCGCTTCCTGACAAACTCTCCTATAAAGGTCTCTTTCCGTTTGAACACAGTTCAAATGTTCTTGCTGGGCCTGAACGCATTCAGATTTTTCTTGGTCCGGAAGGTTGGCAGATCGCACAAACTTAGTGTAGCAGACCGCTTGCTTTTCGGTTTCTTGACATGCTTTTTTAAACTCGCGCCAAACAGACATTTTGGTGTCACTCGATGACAGCAGCTTTATGTCGTCATTCTTAAAACCTGGTATCCTGCCAGGAAGAAGAACAGCGTTTTCTTCGACGTAATTTGTGAGAAAGTTTTTTATATCCTCATTCACTGCTTGCGGTGTGGTGTTGTGTGGAAGTCTTTTGCGGTTTCCGTGAACCCTCAGCGATATACCATTTTCTTCGTAGTGGTCTTTCAGTCTGCGGAATCGGGAATAACTGACCCCGTAAAGGTTTAGGAACATTTCTTTACAGATGGCTCTGGCTTGAAACGTAAAACTGCATCGAGGACTCCGCATTCTTTTCTCGCCCGATACTTCGATGTTCGTGAATGCTTGGATGTTGGCCAGTATGACTAAGTCAAGTTCTCCATGTGACAGTTCCATACAGTTATTCAAATTTATAAGGACAGCTGCCTCCGAGAATTGTTGAGAACAATTACCACCTTTCATGCCCTGAGAACATCCGCATCCAGCTTGAAGAAACTGTTTCACCTTCTCCACGATTTCCTCTTTGTCAATTAATAGATCAGCTTGATCGCATTCAGCCATTTTGATGTTTTGATGAAGAGCTGTAGCAAGTTTTAAAATTCCATGTGGTTACTAAGACAACGCGCTCTAGAGTCGAAGTCAATTGGCTGAACTAAGCGTTGCGTTACCGTATGCAAATATCATTGCGTTTGCAAATTAGCATATGGCGAATGTTATGCTTCGGTAAGTATAAACAACCGCTCGCCGTTCTTATTGACACAAATAGATGGTTTCGTCGTCATAAAATAAAGGTAGTTCCCTGTACCTTTGTTACTGGTAGACATTTAACGAGAAATATGCGTAGGGATCTTTCATTTTCGAACTTTAAAACAGGTTCGAGTTTTTCATGTCAGAAACGCAGCATGAAAACACAAAACATCGACTCAATTTTGAATGGGGTTTCGTGATCGTCGATTCAAAATAATTATTCTCTTACCCATTCAACCGCGCGTTCTCAGCGATCCATTCGAAAAATAATTATATTATGTAGCTGTTTGCCGTTAAAGCCCCAGGTAAATGATTGTTTAGCCGCCTCTCTCGACTTTTACATTAAAATGGTTTGCCATGTTCGATTTAGAATATTATATTTTTTCGCATCGCGAACAAAATTGATCAATCGTTTAGCCACCCCAACCAACAAAGCGTGCACAGCCAGTAAAACGCAACCAAATAAACCAAATATCGTCAAAATCGCTGGTGTTTGGTCAAACATTGTTTGCCCGTTTTAGCCACCCAACGTTACGTTTGACAAACACGATGTTGGATGGATTTAATGATTGTTTGATCGTTCAGCCGTTCACTTGAGTCGTTCAAAATTTTTCTACTGCCGTTCAGCCGTTCACTTGAGCCGTTCAAAATTTTTCTTCAGCCGTTCAGCCGTTCATCATAACCGTGTCACACGTCCTGGCTATCCGTGTGTCAGTCGTTCACTAGCCGTGCGTTTTGCCGTTCGCACGTACAGCCGCTAGTTTACGTTTTCGCGTGAGAGGTCACACATGCTTGGCGAAACATTTAAGAGAATGTGCAAAATAGAAAGCCAGCTCACCAATCACAGCCTCCAGACAACAACAACAACCCAAGCATTAAAAAGAATGCAGAGAACCAGGCATACCGATGCAAGATCTTTTCAAAAGTATCAACACCCAGTTACCGCAACTAAAATTCAGTTTTCAAAGGCATTCGATAGCGGTGAAGCCATAACTGATTCAGTCAAAAGAAGAATTCAAGAGGAATAAACCAGTTGTAAATTTTTTAAGGGTTGCGTACAAGGTATATATACTGGTAGTTACAGAAAGGAAATCTTTGACTTTTAATCAGTGTACATTTATAATTTTGAAAGACTATTATAATTTTGACAGGCTTTCTGTGATTTTTCTTGTTATATTTTTTGTTATTAAATACATTTACAGGCGACATTGTTGTTGGCAATTTAGGCCTAACTATCCCTAAGACGGCAAGGTTTAATTGAGTAACTGGAAGGAAGCTATTTAATTCGAGAGATTAGTTTGTATAAATCTTTCACTTCAGGAATTTATTGCTATAGATCCTATATAAATCCCTAAAACAAGGGATTTATACAGATAAATACTTCATTTATAATTCATTAGCCCGATTCTCCAATGCTACATTATCAAGCCCTTCCCTGGACTTTCAGTTACTTTAATATTTAACAGTGTTTGCAAGTTTCATGTAAATAAAGGTCAAATTCATTTGCTTGCTGTTTGTTGAATCGAGAATCGAAAAAACACTCATCACCAGAATGTCTGGGCTGCATAGAGCCTCCTTCTGAAACAAAAATTACAACCAAAATTTCTTTCAGTGAACAAGAAGGCTATTATCACTAGAGAGGTACATGCACAGTGGCCAAAATCAGCTGCAGTGCACTACCTAAATTATCAGCATGACCCAGAATACATAGCAAAAAGTTTAAGGTCTCTACACCCGTTCTTTGAGATTTCTTTTTACAACTGTCGCTTCCATCGCTACAAGACATGGCTCAAGTATCAATATCCCCACTCGAATGATATTCAGGCAGTTTTACAAGAACCAGTTGTACAACTGAATGCACAGCCCGAGGTTCCGGATGTCCAACCTACCACTTTAAAACCCACTGAACCTCAACCTCTACCGAACAACCAACTTGCAGCAACAACCCTCTTCTCAAGTCACCGCTCAAGGAGTGGTCCAACCAGCTGGTTTGGGTTCACCTTTGTCACTTTTTACCCTTTTGTGTTCGTATTTTTGCTTTATGCACATGGCGAGGGTCTGATTTAATTTTTGTTGTACTTAGTGACGGGGATCTCACTTGATTAAAAGATCCTTTTAGTCTGTATTTTAGTGACTGGAGTGTCCTCGTTTCAATTTCAATTTAATTTGCTTGTAGTGGCTGGGGTGACCTGCAATCATGGACAAAAGTGTCAAGGAAATTTACCAAGATTAACACTCTCAAACGAACAAAATCGTTTTGTATTTGAATGAAAACACCTTTTTAGCTGTAGTCACCCCTCCCACCCAAACAATGTAGCAAAACTCTTTGTGGATGTTTGTTTCTTTCCAACATTGAAAAAGGAGGAAGGGGAGGCTACCTTTCATGAGAGGAGAATTCACACCTAGGCAAAACTGTTTGGTAATTTTTGGTTTTATCAACTGGGTTGATAATGTCAATTGGCCACCGTAAAGAGATTCAAGAACTGACGTTTCGAGCGTTAGCCCTTCGTCGGAGCGAATCGTTGTCTCACCAACTTTTGTGCAAAATTGTCTGAATTTAACAGATTAGCGCCTGTGGCGGCCGTAACTGGCCACGCGGAAACCACCCCCAAAATGCCTGTGCGGCCGCAAAAAGCAGATGTTGACAAACGGCCTTTCCCTCCCTCCCTAGAGAGTTTTTGCTTCTATTGTTCTATAGGTAATAAGGACAAATAAACCAATCAGAATCCCTTTTCTGCGCATATTTTTAGAAACCTTTACATCCGCTTGCGGTGAAGTTTTTTTTTCATTTATCGCGAATTCAAGTTTCCTTGTCACATTTCATACTTTATTCGCAGAGTTCAGGCTTTCTTTGCGCCACGTTTCGTGCTTTAGCAAAATGGGACAAAATAAGGACACATTTGTGAATTACTATGGCAGTCAAACCGAAAGGTAAGCGATGTACTTCGTCTCCACTTCATTCCACTCAAACTTTTTTTTTATCCGGATAAAACAGATTATTTATTTGTTTTCTGTTTTGTTCCAGGCAAGATCCACAGCAACAATATTCGCGAATGAGCGCGATGTATTTCCCTTACTACCCGCACCCTCAATATGCTGTGCCGCCGTTCTATGGCTCTCAATTGCAAGGAGCGCAAGAAATTCACTCATCTTCAGTACGACCCCATTCTGATCTGCCTGGCTCGCAATTGCAAGAGAACAGCCACAGCAGCAGTAGCAGCACTGGTCAAAAAAAGAAAAATCGTTGGACAGACACTGAAGAAAAGATCTTGGTGGAGCTGTTTGGAGAAAATGAAGATAAGCTGCGATATAAAGCCTTCAGCTCCCCTGAATGGCTGTCGATTGCTCGCCAGCTTCACTCGCGGTGCAAGGAACAAAACGTAGACAGCGACAAAACGCCACAACAGTGCAAGAACAAATTGGCAAATTTGACAAAGAAGTATAAAAACACCAAAGACAAGCTTCAGTCGACAGGATACGGCAGAGGGGGTGATGTGCCGTCCGACAATGAAAGTGAAGAAAGTGAGGATATCATACCGAAGCATTTCAACGATATGGATGAAATTCTCGGTAAAAGGGAATCCATTAACCCACGCCACGTGCACGAAAGAATGTTTCTCCTCCACCTGAGTGCACGGTGCCTTCTGATGGAGATGAATCCGATAACGGCCAGTCGCTTGCCTTTGCAGAATCCCTCTTTTTTAAGAGTAAAGGCAAAAATAAAAAGCCTTTGGCAAGCACACCGGTACCGAAGAGGCGCGAGGCTGATGTGGAAAAAAAGCTACCAAGAAAGCGCGCCGCTGATGCAGCGGAAAGGCCATCGCAAAAGGGTACAAAAAAGAAGGGAAAAGCAGGATCATCGGGAGTAGACGAGCCAACCTTGTTATCATTTCTTGAACGCTCACAAGAAAGGGACGAGGCTTTCGTGGAGCGGATGGCTGTAGCCGAGAGAGAATACCGAAAAGATCAGCAGAAGTTTTCCATGGATGCCCTTGCTATGCTCGGAAACATCCTCAAGGACGTTAGTAAAGGAAACGAATGAACACCCTTTTTAGTATTTTTCGTATTTTTATTGTTGTGTTCTGTTGTCACGAAATAGTGGATCCATTAATACAAAATCATTTATTAATTAGCTGAATGTCGTGTTGAAAAGATTTTGGATAAAAAAACGTTTTTGGATACATGCTGATCAACTTTTAGTGATCACAAATCAAACCAGAGATGTTAACATCCGGTATTTTAAAATTATGAATAATTGTATTCGATCGTATACTCTTTAATCAATCAATTTATATTTTTAAATAATTGCTCAAAATCGCTGAGTCTATAATTTGTAAACAAAACAGTTGAGAAGCTTGTTAACTTTCAAAACGTTAACCAATATTTTTACATGTACATGTGTACAAACTTGAGCTACAATGCTAGTTTTTCGCGAAAATGAAGAAAATGACATGAGTTAGCGAAAAATCAATATGAGCCTGGTCTATTTTTGTCCATTTTCCTAAGCTGATAAATAGTCCATAATTTTGTCTCTAACATCAGACGCAATTGGCGATACGTCTCCATTTAAACTTTGATCCATGTCATCGTCGTCATCTCCCAATATGTCTATGGGGCTAGGGTCTCCCACATCGATACAAATATTGTGAAGAACACAGCATGCCAAGATCGTGATGGCCACTCTACTTGTCTTTTCTTCCATTGCCTTGTAAAGGCACCTCCACCGCCCTTTCAAGATTCCGTAGGCCTGTTCGATAACAACACGGGCTTGACTGAGTGCACGATTAAACCGCAGTTGTCGTTCACTTAACGTACGTGTTTGCTTAAAAGGCTTCATTAACCAAACAGATAAGGGATATGCTGAGTCTCCAACAAGCAAAGGTCTAATTTCGGAACCAGAAATTTGTTTTGTAGGCCCGTTCAGCCAGTTGCCTTGTTCAATTTCACTGTGCAGATTGCTTAAACGAAGAACACGCGCATCGTGAATGCTACCAGGATAGCCTGCACTTATATCGAGAAATCGAAATGACGTGTCAGCAACACCTTGAATCACAACAGAATAATCTTGCTTTCGGTTGAAGTTATCAATTCGCTCGTCCACAGGCACAGTCTTCAAAGCAATATGACAACCGTCAATAGCCCCTACTACTTGGGGAAATGGAGACTTGTTTGTTAACAATCTAATACTTTGTAGCACCTCTTGTTCGGTTTCTGGAAATTTGATGAACTCTTTAGCACGTTTAGCAATAGCATTGCAAAAATCCTGTTTTATCAACAAGGCCGTGCACCGTCCAATACTGAATTGTAGTCCTGTAGATCGGTATGTGTCGCCCGTTGCTAGCCGCCATAATGCTACCGCTACTCGCTTGTGCACTGGGATAGATTGCCGCAGTCTGGTGTCTTTCTTCGCCATCTCCGGACCAGCCACACGGACAATAAACTCAAAGGTACGTCTTGTAATTCGGAAGTTCTCCTTCCACCAATCTTCGACAAAAGACCCGTTTAGCAGGTTTTCGAACCAGAATTGGTTCCTTGGCCAGGACCAAGCACGTCTCGCTCGCCTGCTATTTCGCTGCATAAGTTGCAGTAAAATCATCCGTTTTCGCCTCACTTTCTTGAGGTGTTGTAGTATTAGCAGTTGCCGTAATCGAGACGCTTCTACTTGCTTCTCAAGAATTAAAAAGAAAAAGGCAATGACAATCAGAGCCACCGCTTTCTTGTTAATACCGACCATGTTTTAAAAATTGCGCGCATTAGCTTGTATTTCCCGCCAATTCGATTTTTGGCAGTGTTGACAGATTAACTTTGGTTATTTGAGCCAGTAAAAACACCGCACTAATCTACTTAGGTTAAGTTAACTTGACCTTGGTCAATTTAAACCGCAGTAAACGTTTGAATGTAAACACGGCATTAGTGAGAACTATCCCCTGTGCTAATGTATTGGGATAATCCGACATGATCGGAATCAGGTCAAGTCGCCCGAAATTGAAATCGCCCGGAACCAATTCGCCCGAAGTCAGGGACACTTCGCCCGAAGAAAAGTCAACTCGCCCGATCCATTTCGCCCGAAGTGATGGCTAATTCGCCCGATGTCATAAGCAAAAACGTATTAAATCAATACGCGATACCTACCTTTTTAAAAGAATAAATAAATATGACCTGTTGTCTCCGCCATCTTGAATACAGTAGTAGTACCCAGACTTGCACATATCCATCTGAAACCCTCAGAAAAACCCGCTTTCAATCACTCATTAAACACTTTTCAGATAAAACTTGACTTTATTTCAATAGAATGACTCATTTTGCCTTTCCCTTTACTTTTTTAGGTTCTGATAGACGAATTGACTCCCGCACCGTGTCCTGCGCTGTCTAAGCCAATGCACTTGGCGAGAACGGCCAATCGCATCCGCCAAAGTCTGCGCCCAGACGATCCGGTCGACCTTGACTTCGAGCTGGAGGAAGAACACATACCAGCAGATTTCCTCCGCGGCGATATCGTCGTAAAGAACAGACGCCACATCGTCCTGGCCACCGATCAACAGCTGGCATGTCTGGCCAGGGCCAAGAGTTGGTACATAGATGGTACCTTCAAGCTGGTGAGGAGGCCATTCACGCAACTTCTCACCGTAAACGCATTTGTGCGTTCGGGTGAGTTTGCTAAGCAAGTACCGTTGGCGTTCGCCATCATGTCGGGGAAGAAAAAGAGTGACTACAAGAAGGTGAGTGGTATTCACTTATCTGTTTAATGCCGTTGAATACTTCAAAAAATTCCCGGCTTCTGACTAATAACCGTAATTACAACTTAAAGATAAATCGAACCACAATTGTAACTGTTCCTTAAAAAATTCCATAATAATTTTATACTAAAAATAAATTCCTCTTTTGGGAAGTCTAAGGTTACTTAGCGAAGTCTGTTCCTCCTCATGTTCACTTCAGTTTTTTAAGGGTGGGCGTTTAATAACTTTTTTCTACGTACAGGGTGGGCGCTTGGATTTGGTTAATTTATAATCGTTTATTATTGCTTACTAGGTCCTACGTGCAATTGTTGATGTACTACCGCATCCACCATCACTGAAAAAAGTTGTCTTGGACTTTGAAAGCGCGATGTGGTCGGCGGTAAAGTCAGTCTTGCCAGACGCAGAAATCATGGGCTGTGCTTTCCACTGGACACAGGCGGTGTGGAGAAAGGTAAATATTGATTTAATTTCAATATTAAATTCTGGTAATGTAGAAACAGGGTCATAGAGGTATGATTAAACTAAAGGATTTCTCTCCACAGCACATGCAAAAGGTTGCGACATTTTGGTTTCTTGCTAAGTTGAGAATTTGTTTCGTTGTTAGGTTCAAGAGTTGGGCCTCGCCGCTGCCTACGACCACGATGAGGGATCCTACCGCCTGATTAAGAACCTGCTGGCGTTGCCGTTTCTTCCAGAAGGAGAGATCTCACCGGCTTTCGCGAGGTTGCGGAACAGGGTAGCCAACGATCAGATGGAAGAGCTCATCGCCTACATCGACAGACAATGGGTGAGCAGCACAATATTCCCGCCGAGCGACTGGAGCGTTTACGGACAGTCGGTGCGAACGAACAATGACTTAGAGGGGTGGCACCACGGCCTTAACAGACGCGCTGGAGGACGGGTTCACGTACCATTCTACTTGCTGGTGAAACATTTACACCGAGAGGCAACCCTGGCAGCCCTACAGGTACGACTTGTATCAGAACGAAAACTGAAGAGAATACAACGCAAAGCCTACCGCCGTCGCCAAGCGAAAATTTTTGAGTTATGGGAAGAGTATGCTTCCAGCCAAAAATCTGGTTTCCAACTCCTCCAGGCGTGCAGCCATTTAAATGGACCTGTAAGATCATCTTAGGTTAGTTAATATCGTTACAGTTTTTATCCATTACATATTGATCAAAGCTCGCTATAGTTTTTCTAAGTCTAAAGCTCGAAATAAACCATTAAAGCGGCGACAAAGTTCGTCTTGTACTCCTTCTCAACGAATCAATTTTATATCGGGCGAATAAACCTTGACTTCGGGCGAATTGGATCGGGCGAGTTGACTTTTCTTCGGGCGAAGTGTCCCTGACTTCGGGCGAATTGGTTCCGGGCGATTTTAACTTCGGGCGAGTTGACCGCAATTCATATCCAAGGCGGGGCCACGGGGGGCTGATGTAGTGAGAACTATTACTAGTCTAAAATTTTGAGGTAGCTTTGAAGTTCATTTGGTCATCATCCTCATTCACACAAAAACCATGATCAATAAAAGGGTGAACCAAATGCGACTTAGTGAGAACTATCCCCTGTGCTAATGTATTGGGATAATCCGAACTGATCAGATCAGAATTCGAGCCGACCGATTGTGCTGTGAACAGGAAATGTAGACCGCTGCAGATCAAACAGTCGAAAAACAAGCGAAAGGAAGCTAACCAGTTAATCAATGTTCGAGTGCACATACCTTCAGCTTGGACGAATATAACACATGTTCTTTGCTTTTCCAGACCGCCACTATCCGACACATACGAAGTCCGTCGACAATGGTCCTGTCAACGTCTGTCGGAGTGTCGGTTCACAGATTCACCGTTTGAAACCTGAAAAAAAATACAAAATAAGCCTCAGTACAGTAAAAAAGAACCAAACCAGCTGAGAAGGTCACTGGGGTATTCTAACGACCAAACTCCACAAGGAATAAGCTAAACACGTGCAACAAATTATGCAGACATAATGTGATACATCGTACATATGCCACTTCGTGGTTTTGAGCTCGACTGTAAACTTGTAAGCAAGAAAATCACATAGAAGCTTAAACTCCACAACTGTCCAGTAAAAAAGTAGTTTTGTGTCAGAAGAATTAATTGCTAACCTTCAAGCTGTCTTGAGTGCGAAAAACTGCCACTCGAACGGTGCAACAACGCTTCTTCCAAACAACTGATGTGACCCAAACCTCGGCTCTGGAACGAGGCTGCAATGACAACTGACAACTGACAGATATGTAAACATATATAAATGACAACTGACTAGTGCGTCAATTCCTGGACAATATGTTCATCTCGTCATGCCGTTGGTCAACTCGTCGGTTCATCGTCTCGTCTCGTCTTCTTATCTCCTCTCTTACTCGCCGTGTCGCTCTTCAACTCGTCGTCTCGATCGTCAAATCGCCGTGTCGCTCTTCAACTCGTCGTCTCGATCGTCAAATCGCCGTGTCGCTCTTCAACTCGTCGTCTCGATCGTCAACTTGTCGTCTCGATCGTCTAATCGCCATGTCGCTCGTCAACTCGTCGTGTTTTCTCGTCAATTCGCCAAAGCCGAGGAAACCTGGTTACAAGCGAATTGCACAATCTCACGAATCTCACATGCTGTATTTCACATGCTTCCAAAATGGACGAAGTGAACGCCGTTAAAGACATTCTAAAGGACGCACTTTCCAGGATAGACCAGATTCCACAAGCTTCACAAGCACAGGATTCACAGAGCGTAAATCCTCAGGCAGAATCTAGTAACAACACCAGCACTAGCCTGTTATCTAGAGCGCAGAATAACTTCAGGTAGGCACCGAGCTTTCATGTTATTTATCATGATATGCAAATAAGTATCCATACATGGTAAAATCTAGCCATGCAGCCTTGCTGAACTTCTCATATAATATTAATGTGCCCGTCCCCTGGGCAATTGCGGGACATTTGCTTACGTTTTAATCCCAGTAGTGGGGCATTTGCAATTGTGATTTTTGTGATAAGCCCGGGGGGAGGGATACTCCCATACATGACCTATACGGGTATGTGCCGCCCAACGGGGTCGTGATTTTGAAGCTCCTGATTTAGAACGGGGTATCCATTTCAGAGGCGTTTTCTAGAACGGGGTATAATATTTCGAATGCACGAAAGCTCCAGTTTTGTAAGCACCCATATGAAATTATTCAAGGACATATTGCTTTTAAAAGTATGGTTCAACTGACAAACTTCTTAAAACGGAGTCTAAAAAATTGGCCCATTTCTAGAACGGGGTATCAGTTTAAGGGCGAATTCTAGTTTTAGGGCCATTTTATTTCAGAACGGGGTGCCAATTTCGAGTCCTGGGCGGCACATACCCACCCAAAAAATACCCAAGTGCCCCCCGGGGTGATAAGCAAGTAAATAAATATATCAGCTCTAACAATAATTAATTGCAGAGTATTTTTTTTTTTTTGCTGTCATTGTAGTTAGGGCTCCCTGTGATAGCAGAATGCTTTTAAGGGGGGAGACCCTTAACTACAAAATGGTTGCTATGGATGACTTCAAACCAGCATATCTAAGAATCCATTGGTGTCTTGGGCTTAGCTTTTGGCCATGTTTCTTCTATTAGAGATTGCCTTCACTCTCGGTAGTCATGACCATATTTGGTAAGTCACGTGATTAGAACACAAAAACCGTATAAACTCACACATCTTACATCTTTCTCCAATGAAACAAAAGCCAACGGCTAAAGTGCACTTAGATGCAAAATTTGTAGCATGGATTTGTCGAAATTCATGTTATTAACGAAGTTATGACGTCACAAAAACTTTATGACGTCATAGCTTTTTCAGTCTCGCGAATTTCAACATATCCATGCTACAGATTTTGCTTCTCGTTACACTCTACCCGTTGGTGTTGGTTTCAACTGAGAAAGATGTTAGCTGTGTGAGTTTATACGGTTTGTGTTTTGGTCACGTGACTTACCAAATATGGTCATGACTAACAAAACTGAAGGCAATCTCTAAAAGAACAAACATGGCCAAAAACTAAACCCAGGATACTAAGGGAGCCCAAGATACGACAGTTAGAAGTCATCTGTAGCAACCGTTATGTAGTTAAGGGTCTCCCCCCTTAAAGAGCTTTTGAAAGAGCTATCCTGAGTGCAGATTTCTAAATAAAGGCTTCAATCTATCTGTTCACAGTATATTCTACTAGAACTCCAAGATGATTGTATAGTAACTGTATAAGCAGTATATAAAGAAACATTGTTTTATTTCAATTTGCTGTTTGCTGAGCCGTTTTAGGTTCTGATCTAGTTGTCCTAATAGCCAGATTGCTTGTTTTTGTCTTCTGTTACTTTATAATCATTACAACCTTGGTTTTTACCAGTACAACCTCAATTAAAAAGGACATGGTTTATAATTTTTGAAAGGCAACAATGACCACCATAAAAATGGGTATGCCATAAAAAGGGGAGTAAATCAGAAATAATTATAAAATGCTAGATATTCCTTTGACCAGGACTTATAAAACGTTTCCATAAAAGCATATGTTACTTAAACAACCAGGATAAGTAGAGAAAAAATTAATATATCAAGTATATCTGGTTAACCTGATTAAGGTAAAAGGTTAATTTCACCTTAACCTTCTACCTTAACCTTTGGGTACATGCAATTTTTTCTGTACTTGTTTGTGCCACTCACCCAGTGGCAAATGCTGTCTGCCAGAAGACTCAGAATTAAGTCCAATCCCTTTACAAGACTGTAATCGATCCACTGAATTCAAGCTTTACTAAACAGATTATGACAATTGATAATGGTGATTTTTCCATATTCTTCTAACATACTCAACTTGATGTAATTTCTATCTGTCATCAGGACCGCATTCCCACATCTTTATGGTAGACGGACGGCTTCTCAGCTTACAGAAAGTGGAAGTCATGTTCCAAAGCCAAAGAAGAAACCCAAGCAGTATGTGCCTTTTTTCGTCAAGGACACCTGGACGAAAGATTTTTTAGTTTTGGCATCAACTGCAGATGACAAAACACCACGGGCAGATGTGCTTCAATCGCTGAAAGCAGCAGGCTTAGGGAAAGTGAAAGTTGTTTTTAAAGATAGGAATGGTGACTTTAATCACTTGAAGAGCACCTTAGAAGAGCATTTCCCTAAGTTAAAGTCCCAAAATGGAGCTTTTGAACTCCTTAGAGCAGACAGGGGTGGAAATGCCCGCCCTCTCATTGGCATTCACATTCCCAACACAGGCTACACTGTAAAGTACCTGAAGGAAGCTGTCCCTGGGTCAGCTATGATCTATGTTCGACCAATGCAAAGTAACCTTGACATGTCAGTAGTAGCAGAGGATGAGCAGGGTGCCAAAGTACACACTCGGTGTGTAAACTGTCACGAAAGTGTACCGTTAGTGGAAATAAAAGAGCATTCCAGCGTTTGTGGAGGTGGAAGTTCAAGCATGACATCACCAGAACAAGAGAAAACCTCCCCACCACAGTCAGCAAGCAGAATAGTTCTGGACATCACTGACGAGCCTGGAGATGATGATCAAACTGTAGTACGTCCTAGCAGTGAAGAAAGAGAGGCTTGGATTGTTCAATTACAAGAAATGTTTCCTGAAGTGCCAAGAATAAGGCTTGAGCTAACTGCAAAGACATCCACATCACTCCAAGAGGCAGTGGAGGATGTATGCGACACACAGGGCCATGAAACACCTCCTCAAGTGCTTACTGTTGCTGAGATTCTATCAAGGGTACAGTCAGGTGTAAAGTCTAGTGAATTCACCCTAACAGTTGCAAGAGATTCCATATGGATAGGGGCATTGCGATTTTATAAAATGGCCTTGAGTGAAAAACAAAAGCTATGGCAGGGTCTTGCAATCATATTTGAAGGAGAGGAAGGCCTTGATGCTGGAGCATTGAAAACCGAATTCTTCGAGCTCTTACTCAAAGAGGTACAACTGCGTTTATTTGAAGGCCCAGATGAGTCAAAAGTTCCAGTGAGAGACAGCAGCAAGGCATTCCTTTTGAAGCTAGCGGGAGTTGCTATAGCTCACTCAATTATTCAGAAAGGTCCAGTGTTTGGTGCTCTTTCACCTGCCGTTTATTACTATCTGGCTGGCGGGGACCCTGATATGGTAGCTAGCCTCATTGGAAAGGATGATGTGCCCTTAAATGAAGGTAAAAATTCTTTGGGGACTTGTTTATTGTGAGAGATTAGCTTATGCCTATTTTGTTTGTTAAATTCTTGTAATCTTGATGTTGGTATTTCATTATTTCCGTAGGGACCACCACGCTTCATGAGCTGATGAAGCTACTGATGAGCGATGAACCCGTAGATAATGTCCTTGTAGAACACCCCAGTTCAGATGCCTTCTGGGCCATCATTAATGCCTCCCATTGGCCTACTGAGAGGCAAATCACCAGTGATAATCGCTCTCATTTGATTCAACACCTGCTGGAGAACGAGATCATTTACTCCAGAAAGATGGAAATCGACCAGTTTTCTGAGGGTTTACAGGTTATGGGCCTGCTGCAGATTATAAGAGAAAACCCCACTGTGAGTTATGAATTACTTTGTCATGACCCGAAACTGAAGCTGACTGCGGAAAAGTTTCTAAGTCAAGTCAACCTGCAAGAGCCATCTGATTTCAGTGAAAAGCAGAGCTACAATTGGTTCTTAAAGTTTGTGAATTCAGCTGATGACAATGTGCTCATATCTCTGCTTCAGTTTATCACTGGTCATAAGTCCATTCCCCCCTGTGGCTTGCCCCATCAAATCTGCATTAAGTATCTGGCAGATGATGATGCTGCTTCACTGCCTAAGTCAAGTGCATGCTTAGCAATCATAAGTTTGCCTACAGTTCATTCTTCGGAGAAAAAATTCATGGAGAGCTTAGCTGTGGCACTGAAATGTGAATGTGAAGGATTTGGCTCTGCATGAAGAGAAAACCACAAGTCATGACATGAGCCAAAAGCATTAGAAACTCACCTTAATCTCTGCATGACAGTTGAAAACAAGACAAGGTGATCCTTTCCCTGTTCAGGGTTCATGGAAATTGTTGTTGTTATGGTTACGTTCACCTACATAAGGTCAAAACACTTAAATATTTTTATTATGGAAGAAGGCACTCGAATCCAGAGATTTACCATAAACATATCATAGTTTGCGTTACTTTGCATCTCTTGTGACCAGATAACCCTTGATTTGAGATTTTTCTAGTTATTGAAACCATCAAATGTAATGAAAACATTGGTATGTACAAAGACAAACAGCCTTAACTATTTTTCCAAGGACTTTCAACTAAGCTTAACTTAGATGTTTTATTTGACAGACTTTTTTAAACAGTGAATATTTTGGGGGACTCAGACCCATTGTTGTGTTAAACAGTTCACTGTAGTTTAGTTGAATTTCAAATAAAAAAGAAACTGCTATGTTGTACGCAAAAGACGACCTAAGCAATCAACAACTTGTAGGTAGATGTCAATTCCAAAGGTCTGGCTGTCAGCCATTGGGTTGATTTGCATCAGGTGATAGTGTAGCTGTTCTGAAGTAATGGGAAGGTCAACCTCTGGAACTTCTACTGCACATGTGTCTGATGAATCAGTTCCCCACCCCGGATTAGGCAAGGGTCCATCGTAATCAATGCCATAACTTTCAGTTTCACGCTGCAAAAAATAATAGGAAATACTTGAACATTAAGGATAATAAATTGTTTTCAACATGTCAACATGTTATGTTTTATGTAAACATGTGGACAAACATGTCAACATGCTTGTTTTTATGCCAGGAGTCACCTGGAAATCCTAAATTGCTATATACATGTAATATACATGTAATATACATCTCCATTTCTGTTGTAGTGTAGAAGAGCCCAACATCTATGTTGTAAACATATGCATCTCTGTTGTTACATGTTGGTGCAATTGTTGTTCTTGTTTCATGTACATGTAGCAATTCACAACTAAGGGATGAAAGTTTTTCTTAACAATTTGAGAAAGCATTATATATGATAGGTTTTATGTGAAGGTGGGCTTATATTATAAGATGAACTGTCACTGCCAAATTATGGGAAAACAAATCACTTGTGAGATTTCTCAATTTACCAACAGAAACATCTTACCTGTTCCAAATGAACATCTGTGAGCTCTTGATGTAGACCCCAAACCCACAGCTGAGCAGGAGACATGTTGCCCTCAGTTGACAGTGGATGATGATTCCACCCCTCGGCAAAAACTTTAAGACTAGCATTAATCCTCTTGTTAAACACAAATCTAAGTGCAAACAAATGAGCATCGTTTCCAATGTTGAGAAGGCCCTCATTTTCCATATAATGGAAAAGGCTATAAAATACATAAAGACATCCACTAAAAACATCTCGCCAGAGCCGCTCGATGCGTTGGTTATGGCAGCTCCGTCCAGCTATGAAGCTGCCCCTGTCAGGACCTCTTTGTGGATGGGTAAACATGAACCAAGCGACATCGACATTTTCTACTCCTTTATCACCACGAACTCTTGATGGCAATCCAAAAGAATCAACTGCTGTAAGGAAGAGTTGAAGGACTGTACCAGCTTTATTGTCACAGTTACATTGGAGGAATGTGATCTGACGTGAATATCCATCAATCCCAGCATGGACAACAAAACCCCATCTAGAAAAAAAATATATCACAAAGAATAAAGCAAAAGTATTATATCTTCTGGTCATACACATTGACCACATTATGAACTACTTTTTAACTGAGTGAGGTGATTAACGCAATAGCAAGCAAAAGCAAGGTCAACACAAAAAGGCTGAGGTCTGAGATTTCCCTGTCATGACCTTGATATGCCCTTTGACCCTTTTGGTGCTGAGTTTTCTCACAAAATGCTGTCTTTACCGTTAAATCAGATTTTTAGCTGTAATGACTCTAAATTGGCATTAATGTTGGTGAAAAAGTGATTTCCTGCCAAAAGGGTAGATTTTCTGGTGATTAGGTACAAAAATGTAAAATTTTTCTATTAATTTTGGTGCATGCACGTAAGCCAAAACTGGGACTTTTCCTTTTTTTGCTGGCCCTTTACAATTTCTTTTTTCTTGCCCTTTTCCTTTCCTTTCACTCTGCCCTTTTATTCTCATTATCTTTTACTCTTCATATCCCTTCTGATAATTGTGGATTAAGCGTGGAAATGGGACCATAATCAATTTTAGGTGTACTGGGCCATTTCACCACCAATTTTGCACCAAAAAATGACAAGGTTTTTCTCCATAAGCTCTGTCAGAATGCGGTTGATATCCAAAATGGACAGTCATGGGGACAGGTCTATCCTAGCTCTATGTCTGGTGATATGCAAATTAATGATGTCACAAGTGGTACAATGGCTGCTCCTCCAAATGTTGACTAAAGTTGACTTTAGTAGGGAAAGGGTTAAAGTTTATAATTATCATACTTCCCAAGAGGAGGGGACAAATACAGTTTGGAGGGGGGGGGGGGGAAGATAACGATTTTTTACTTATCAAGCAATCATTGAGATAAAATGTGCCATTGTCAGTCTAACATTATTTTATCATTAAGAGGAGCACTTTGGAAACTGATCTTGCTTTTACAAAAAAGAAACTAACCTGATGAGTTTATGATTCCCATCGATATGCCAAAGAGATAACGGTGATCTAACATTGTAAATACGTCTTTCAACTGTTGTAAGTTGAAGAGCACGCATTAGAATACCCTCTGGACACACGCGTCTCATGCCATCTTGAATCCGACTCCACTGAATGTGAAGTCCCCTAGCTCTCAAAAAGCCCCGCATTCGTCTATATCCACAGTTGGGGAACATGGTCAAAATATCAGAGCTAAACAAAAACATGCATCAATTACTTACATTCCTTGCATGATTATCCTTCAATACAGAGCCAATTGCAATCTGTTGTTTTAATGCCATGCTATCGGAAAGTGGCAATGTCATTGTTTACCACAACCCAACTGACAAAAAAATTAATTGCAAAGCTTAATAATAATAATAATAACAGCAACAACAACAAGAACAATAATAAAAACAATAATAATAATAATAATAATAATAATAATAGTTAATTATTACTATTACAGTTACCATTAACCTTATCATCATTATACTTACATTTGATGGTCAAGCTCCACGTCTGATATTCGGGCAAAGTCAACCTTTTTCAGATCATACTGTGTAATTCGTCTTTGAATGGTCTTGCTTGATACACCAAAAATTTGGCCAATTTTAACCAAAGAAAACTGGTAATCTAAGTATAACTGCAGCACATCTTGAGGAATATTAACAGACGGTCTTCCACGGCAACCTGTAGAATTAAATACAAGAGTATCTTCTTCCTGTCCACTTGCTAATGACCTCAATGAATCTTGTGCCCTTCTTAAACAATTTAAAATTCCCATGGGGATGTTATACAGCAGCGAAGCTCTCTCGACTAAGTTCTGAATTCTATCCAGCTGGACGCAAAGGTAATCAAGGCCATCCATGTCCTCATGCAGTCTGTCGTTAAGCCGTTCTAGCAACATTTCAATGCTAATGCGAAAGCATTCCTTTAGCTCGTCCATGAGCTCTGCAGCAGCCATATTGAAATTAGTTTGTAGAACCCAGGTCCCTTCGAACGCGACGAGTTGAATTTGACGATGGAGAACACGGCGATTTGACGATCGAGACGACGAGTTGACGAGCGACACGGCGATTTGACGATCGAGACGACGAGTTGAAGAGCGACACGGCGATTTGACGATCGAGACGACGAGTTGAAGAGCGACACGGCGATTTGACGATCGAGACGACGAGTTGAAGAGCGACACGGCGATTTGACGATCGAGACGACGAGTTGAAGAGCGACACGGCGATTTGACGATCGAGACGACGAGTTGAAGAGCGACACGGCGAGTAAGAGAGGAGATAAGAAGACGAGACGAGACGATGAACCGACGAGTTGACCAACGGCATGACGAGATGAACATATTGTCCAGGAATTGACGCCATAACTGACAATCTCCGCTGTGCGTGACGGCGTGACACAGTCCACGTTCCCTTTGACCAGCGGTCGGGAAACGAGGTAACGTGGACTCTGGGGAAGAGATTGCGCGTGACATAATAACTGCGAAGCATTTACGCATTTTTTTTACATTTTGGCTACTCGTCTATGTTACAAAATCCCAGAAAATTGCTTCGAGATTTTCTTTTTCAGTGGCCATGCCAACCATAGTAACTATGAGCCAACTATAGATTCGTTTTGACGTGACATCATCAGGTACTAAAATCCAAAACTAAAAAAGATATCAAAGTCTTTATCGATCGTTATCAGGTATAAGAGGATAAAATTTATATCTGTTTACAACTTTTCAGCTCAGTAATCAGGGAATTTCTGAAAGGGGGGTTCTACATAATAACATTGTTGTAGTATTAAACCTTCAACGCCAATGGTGAGGAAGCCGAGTGACGGCCCCGTGCCTCTGGCGCGAGCTCTTAAGGGGTCCGGAGCCATGCCCCTCCCCCCCCCCCAAAAAAAAAAATAATTTTTCCCGATTTTTCCCTCTAAAACGCCATTTGCAGCATTCCACTTGAAAAGCGTCGTGAAGGCATGAAATAAAGTCTGGAATTAATCTTATTTCTCAGCAAGAAACCCAAAAATAATAATGCATGATTTAAAGGGACAGAAGTATAAACAATAGCTATTAGTCGTTACTTCATTAATCAAACGACGTAGCCTGAAATAGTCTTCTAGGATCAGCTTTTTACAAAGGCCTCGTTTAGTGTTTTGTAGCCCAGGTCAGGAAAGCAGCAAACTACACAACACTCGCATTGCGACTAATTTATTCTCCGCATTGTCCTAACTATGTACAGCAATCACGTGGTCTCCTTCCTGGTTTAACGGGAAGTTCACATCCATGTCCAAATCATCCTCATTCTGAAGTACAACGTTCTGTTGTAACTTTCGTACATGAGATACGTTGCGCATGCACACCTGCGCACAAACACTAAACCTCGCAAATCTCGTCTACCTCGAATCTCTCAGGGTAATGCATAGCCATAAGGCGGTGCCCAAACACAAACCTGCAAAAAATATCTGCAATGCCGCCTGCAAAAGTGCTTTCCCCCGAAGAAATTCGAGAAATTGTCGCTGCAAGAGGAAAACTATCAACCAGGGAGATACAAAACAAATTCGGTATTGGCACAACAAGGATGTACAGAATATGGAGAGAAGCAGGCGTTTTCGATGGAAAAACCTCCAAACCAATCGAAACAGCATCGGCTGCAAGGCCTGCAAAGCCTGCAGAAACCGAAAAAAAGTGGCAGGATGTTCTTCTGCCGCAGATCCTGGCCGCCGTACAGGACCTGCAGAAAAATATGGATTTGTTGTTGGAGACCCAAGAAAGCCACTACGAAGATGTGGAAGAGATTGGGGAAGGTTTACAGGAAGTGGAAGAAAAAAGCGAAGGAATCCTGGAGAGTATAGAAAAAAACAGCAATGCTGTTCGAGAGCAAACAGACAGAATAGTGGGCGCCGCCAATGCCGCAACGTCTGCTGCAGCGGGTGTCGTGCAGGTTGTTGGGATTGTTGGTGGGATTGGTTCTGCCTTCCTTCTTCTGCAACACCTGCGACCGAAATATCTTGGGTGGCAGGCTGCAAGCACTGCACAGAGTGCAAGCCCAGCAGCATCACTAGAGCATCAGATCTTGCAGAGACCACAGAAGTCTGGGAACAAAGTTTTGCGGCCAATGGACTAGAAAGTGCTCGCACAGCGGATGCAAGGTTTGCAAAGCCTGCAGAAAACAGCGGCTGCATGATCGCAAAACCTGCAGAAAACAATAGAAACAGCGGTTGCATGGCCTGCAAAGCCTGCAGAAAACAATAGAAACAGCGGCTGCAAGGCCTGCAACAGCAGAAAGACCTACAAAGCCTGCAGAAACAGCGGATGCAAGGCCTGCAGAAACAGCGGCTGCATGGCCTGCAAAGCCTGCAGAAAACAGCGGCTGCAAGGCCTGCAATAGTAGAAAAAGAAGACAGCGGCTGCAAGGCCTGCAACAGTAGAAAAAAGAAAACAACGGCTGCAAGGCCTGCAGAAACAGCGGATGCAAGACCTGCATTGTGGCAAGGAAAAAGTGGTCGAAAATTTGGCTGTTTGAAAAAGAAAAAATGCGCCCGCAGAAACAGTGGCTGCAAGGCCTGCAAAGCCCGCAAAAAAAACAGCAGAAACAGCGGATGCAAGGTCTGCAACAGCAGAAACAGCGGCTGCATGGCTTGCAGAAACATCGGCTGCAAGGCCTGCAAAAGCCTGCTGGAAAACAGCGGATGCAAGGCCTGCAGAAACAGCGGATGCAAGGCCTGCAGAAAATAGCGGCTGCAAGGCCTGCAAAGCGTGCAGAAACAGCGGCTGCAAGGCCTACAGAAAACAGCGGTTGCAAGGCCTGTAACAGCAGAAAACAGCAGCGGCTGCAAGGCCTGTAGAAAACAGCGGCTGCAAGGTCTGCAACAGCAGAAACAACAGAAAACAGCGGCTGCAAAGCCTGCAGAAACAGCGGACAAGGCCTGCAACAGCAAAAAAACAGCGGATGTCTGGTTTGTGGCAAGGAAAAAGTGGTCGAAAATTTGTCTGTTAAAAAAGAAAAAAATGCGTTGGCCTGCAACAACAGAAAACAGCAGAAAACAGCGGCTGCAGACCTGCAACAGCAGAATACAACCGAAAACAGCGGCTGCAAGGCCTGCAACAACAGAAAACAGCGGCTGCAAGGCCTGCGATGGCAAGCCAAAAGTGGTCTGGTTTGTGGCAATCCAAAAGTGGTCTGGTTTGTGGTAAGAAAAATTTGCTGAAAAATTGGTTGCGGAAAAAAAAATGCGCTCGCCTAACATAATCGGTAATCGCTCAAAACTCCAACGCCGCAGCTGCGGCATGGTGCCGGCTTTTGCATTCCCTTTTTGATTTGGAAGTTATGCTGCGAGCAATATTCTCCGACACACCGTTTGCCGCAGTTCTCTTTGCGATTTCGCACCAACCACACGCAGTTGTTTGCTCCGCGTACCATTTTGTTGTATAACAGGCGCCGCCGCTTCTGTCTAATTGTGCGAACCAGCCGGCCAGGGGGTTGTCCTTCTTCGACAAGTAGTATATCATGTAGTTAATGAATACAACCGCAATACCCACCGTAGATATGCCTATTTCGGAAGCCCCCAACAGCGCAGTTTTGTTTGCATCTTTGCTTCCATATTTGTTAAAACGAGATTTCTTCCCCCTTGGTTGGGACCCTGCTCCGCCTTGGCGGAGGCATATCTAACGGTGGGTATCAGGTGGTATTCATTAACTACATGATATACTACTTGACTCTTCAACAAAAGAAACTTGATGCTGATACGTAGGAGGTTCGGTCTTAAAAATATGGCGGCTAGAAACTCTCCTTAGCAAAAACAAAATGATAATGACAAATTGGCAGTTAAGGACGACCCCGCTCAATTAGGAGTCATTTATATTTCTAAGGAGTCGGTATCCAAGTCTCCAAGTGACGTTAACAACACAACATAATTATGACGTTACTACGTTGACAACACAACATATTAATTGACCTGTCGCTCACTTAGACAAGTTTTTCTTCATGTTCATATCAATAAAAGTAAAATGCGTCCAATATTTCGGAAAGGTCTATCAAGAAGTGACGGAATGGTGATGTATTTATGATGTCAGCAAAATGCTTTCATGATATCCAACTCGTGGTCACTCATGTGTACTTTTAGACACGATCATGCACCATGGACGGAAAAAAATCTGCATTAAGTAGCTTTCTTTATCTAACGAACTTCTTGTATGGTTTTACGTTTTTCTTTGTTACATTTCGGCTAAAAAGTTAAAAATAAGTGATGCCCGGTTTTTAATGGTGCGCGGAAGAAAATTTACTGGTGAACAATAAATAAAGAGTAGGGAAAGAGTGGGGAACGAGGCTACCGGTGTTGTGGTCTGGCCTCGTTTCACGGGTCGGTGCTTAACATAGGGATAACCTCACTGCACATTTCCCCCTTCGACGGACGTGCCCAAGAAAAATTGAGTATGAGTATTAGTACAATAGGGGGTTTTTATCGCGGAAATATCAGCTGATAGTTACTCCATGTTCTTAAAACAAGCATATTAGACCTCAAAACTTCGCTTTGAAATTTTGTTTTTCAAATCGGCACTCTTAATCCTCACGGTATCAACGAACGCTTTTCATTCAACTAATTTATTCCGTTGTTTTCACGTTACCAGGCACCAGCCAATAGCGAAGTTCCATCTTTCTGTATATAAACAACACACGACCCACAATTCCTTGATTCGCTCCGACGAAGGGCAAACGCCCGAAACGTCAGCTCTTGAATCTCTTTACGGTGGCCAATTTACATTATCAACCCAGTTGATAAAACCAAATTACATTGTCGATCAATTTGTTGGGCGGGATGATGGCCCGCTTGAACAACAGAAGCAGGATTGCCGCGTTTGTCGAAGTAATTGCACATTTCCTCTGATTTCATTCGAACGAGACAAAAGCATAGGTAACTTTTTAGTCCGAAGTGCATTCCAAACAAGTGATCAACCCGGAACTTTTACATGCACTCACGCACGATGCAAAGCATGCCCTTTCACTCACACCGTTGACAAAATATCGGGACCCAAGCGATCTATCAAGATCGCTGACCATTTCACCTGTACCTCAGCCAATGTCATCTACTGCATAACTTGCACTCTTTCCAAATAGTTGTACATCGGCGAGACAGGGAGACGACTAGGCGACCGATTCCGAGAACACCTTCGGGACGTAGAGAAAGTCGACAAAAATTCATCTAAACCGGTCGCGAGACACTTCAATCTCCCAAATCATTCCAAGCCATATATGGCAGTCTACGGTCTTTCCCTTCACCAAGGAAGCAAGGAAAGCCGCAAAACTTTAGAACAAAAGTTTATTGTTCAAATCGGCACTCTTAATCCTCACGGTATCAACGAACGCTTTTCATTCAACTAATTTATTCCATTGTTTTCACGTTACCAGGCACCAACCAATAGCGAAGCTCCATCTTTCTGTATATAAACCACACACGACCCATAATTCCTTGATTCGCTCCGACGAAGGGCTAACGCTCGAAACGTCAGCACTCGAATCTCTTTACGGTGGCCAATTTACATTATCAACCCAGTTGATAAAACCAAATTATATTGTTATACTTCCCACTGACGCAGCACCACAGTTTCTTTAGAAATTTACCCCCTCTATAACAGCCGATAGTTCCTCGACAAAAACACCCTATTGTTTAAATAGTAGAGGGGGTAAGTTTCTAACGAAACTGTGGTGCTGCGTCGGTGGGAAGTATAACAATATAATTTGCTTTTATCAACTGGGTTGATAATGTCAATTGGCCACCGTAAAGAGATTCAAGAGCTGACGTTTCGAGCGTTAGCCCTTCGTCGGAGCGAATCAAGGAATTGTGCGTCGTGTGTTTTTATATACAGAAAGATGGAGCTTCGCTATTGGCTGGTGCCTGGTAACGTGAAAACAACATTTACATTTACACCAAATTAAGGCCCAAAAACTTCAACAATTAATAGGTCCTCAAATTACTTGTGACTCATCACTCGAAAACCTTAACACCGTGGTTACTATTCCAGAAAATCTTCCGCTCTCCGACTCAGAGAAATCCGTCCACAGTAAGGGCTTGAATTTTGTTCCTATATCCAAAAAACCGGACGAATTCTCAGTTAAGCAAGATGTTGAAAAATTCCTTCGCCGCGTTCAACTGAAAGCCTTTTCCATGACAAAGAGGATGATTCTAACACCTCTGACAAAGATACTTTCGAGACGCTTCAGACTCGAAAATCTAAGTGGACTCCCCCAGAGGGCCAGTTTGCTTCTTTAGATTTTTTCATTAAAAAATTCCGTCACGACATCAACAAACTTAATTTCAATCGTAACACCAAATTTTCCAACCTTTCTTCGGAAGAGAGGACGGCGCTAAAAAACCTTAGTAAGCGCAAAGACATAATTATCAAAGCGGCCGACAAAGGCGGCGCTTTAGTTGTTTGGCGGGCCGACCTCTACCAAAACCTCTACCTGACACCTCTTTTTATGCTAAAGTCGACAAAGATCTCACCTCCACTAACCAACAAATTGTCAAGAGCACTATTAACGATCTTATAGTCAAACAAGAATTTCCGGCTACTGCTACCAATCTCATCATTACCACTCCCAGAACCTCGTGTATTTACTTTTTACCTAAAATTCACAACCTAACAACCCAGGTCGACCTATCGTCTCTGCCTGTAGTTGCCCTACCGAACTCATTTCCAGCTATTTAGACAAAATAGACCATTTTACAGTTCTGTGAAATGTAACCAGGCCTCTTTATGAAAGCGAGACTTGGGGTGACCTTGTCATGATAAAGACCAGAAACTAGTTAGCATAAGAACAGTAGGATTTACATATCAAAAGCAAGAGGGTTTGTATCAACACAAGGTCACCTTCAGCCTCACTTCCACTCAAAGGCTTGGTAACTCAGCACAGAACTGTAAAATGGCCTATTATGGCACCTATTGTCAGATCTTTACCGTCATACGTTAAAGACAGTCAACACGCACTTCAAATTTTTCGCGATTTCAATTTCCTGGGCGAAGACAAACTTATTTTCACTATGGATATTACATCCCTTTACACCGTCATCCCAAATGGCGAAGGTCTTCTAGCCCTCAAATACTTTTTTGATTTACGCACTGTTAAGGAACCAAGCTCGGAAACATTACTCCGCCTGGCTGAGTTAGTGTTGACACTCAACTGTTTTTCATTCGCGAACAATTATTACAAACAAATCAATGGCGTGGCCATGGGTACCAAAATGGGACCCAGCTACGCCAATCTTTTCGTAGGCTACATTGAACACCAATTTTTCAATCAATACAACGGCCCAAAACCTGAACTCTATCGTCGCTACATTGACGACTGTATCGGCGCTACCTCTTCTACCAGAGAGGATCTTAATCAATTTATAACCGCTGTTAATTCGTTTCATCCTGCCCTTAAATATACCTGGGAAATTTCCGATACTTCCTTAGCATTCCTGGATATCAAAGTTTCTATCGAAGGCAACAGTTTATGCACCAGTGTGCACTACAAACCCACAGATTCTCATAGCTGTTTGTTGTATTCATCCTCACATCCATCACATGTCAAGAATTCCATTCCTTATTGTCAGTTTCTTAGACTTCGCCGTCTTTGTAGTGACGACTGTGATTTTTCCTAAAATCAGAGGAAATGTGCAATTTCTTCGACAAACGCGGCTATCCTGCTTCTGTTTTTCAAGCGGGCCATCATCGCGCCCAGCAAATTGATCGACAGTCAGCACTACAAACGTCACAGAGAGAAAACAACGATAGAATTCCATTCACCCTCACATTTCACCCTCACAACCACGCAGTTAAATCCATCATCCTCAAAAACTTTAAATTACTTCAAAATGATCCCGACACTGGTAGAATCTTTTCGCAACCTCCATAAATTTCATTTAAACGTGACAAAAACATAGGTAACTTTTTAGTCAGAAGTGCATTCCAAACTAGTGATCAACCCGGAACTTTTAAATGCGCTCGCGCACGATGCAAAACATGCCCTTTCATTCACAACGTTGACAAAATATCGGGACCCAAGCGATCTATCAAAATCACTGATCATTTCACCTGTACCTCAGCCAATGCCATCTACTGTATAACTTGCACTCTTTGCAAAAAGTTATACATCGGCGAAACAGGGAGACGACTTGGCGACCGATTCCGAGAACACCTTCGTGACGTGGAGAAAGACGACAAAAATGCATCGAAAACGGTCGCGAGACACTTCAATCTCCCAAATCATTCTAAGCAACATATGGCAGTCTGCGGCCTTTCCCTTCACCAAGGAAACACGGAAAGCCGTAAAACTCTAGAACAAAAATTTATTTTTCAAATCGGCACTCTTAACCCTCACGGTATCAACGAACGCTTTTCATTCAACTAATTTATTCCGTTGTTTTCACGTTACCAGGCACCAGCCAATAGCGAAGCTCCATCTTTCTGTATATAAAAACACACGACGCACAATTCCTTGATTCGCTCCGACGAAGGGCTAACGCTCGAAACGTCAGCTCTTGATCTCTTTACGGTGGCCAATTGACATTATCAACCCAGTTGATAAAACCAAATTATATTGTTTAAAGGTCACCAACAGGGTGGCCCGCGTACCTTTAAACAACTGTACATTCTTGACAAACAACCAGAATGCAGAAACCTCTGGCTCAATCTGTGCATAGGCTATTAACTAAGGGAACTTTTATGAACATAAATAGATTCTAACTCGAAACAACATCAGCCGATTTTTTGTGGCGTTTTGTAAACTTCGGACGATTTTTGGGTATATTTGGGAGGAGGAAGTTTTTCTTAAAGGAGAAGGAAATTTTGAGAAATAAGGAATACTGAAGATTTAATATAGTTTAAAAATTAGAATTTGAAGTTTAAAATTAGAATATGCACACCCAAACAGTCCCCTAACTGTGCTGTTAGTCTTTAATTTGATTTCCACTTCTTTCAGTTACCTTCAACGTGCCACACGGGGACCCTGGGATCGAAATAAACTGGAGGGAAAATTTCTGTTGGTATACACGAAGTACAAACTAGATACCGTGACCCTCGGAGGTGTGAGTCAGATGGGATGAAGCACGAAGACATTCAGTGGCGTGGCATTCAGGTACGTTGTAACTTCTAAATATTCACGGAGAACCATATTTCGACCTTTTAATATTCTTAATAGACTACTCAGACGTAGGGTTTCTTGCAGTAAACCATTTGAAATACTCGGGACGATGGACGGGCTCGCACGATCAGCTGGCAGCGCTTCAATTATGCGTCAAGCTTTTCGTGATTTTAAGCTTTAAAATACACTTTATTATTTGCAAAGATAGTTCGTCTACAAGTTTGTTAAGTGCCCTCGTAAAGTCAATCGAAAAGCGTTGCATTTCGCGGTGCAAATGTTCTCATTTCTTCGCAATGTTTCTTTCACGAAACATGAGCCAGTGTAATTCGGTATTTCCTCCACGTGACAATGATTGTCAGTTCGCCATTCCTAAAGTGTTTCAGAAAGCCGTCGATATTTACACATCTATATGTTGTGTTACTCTGTTCAGTGTTCTCAGGATCAGATTCCAAATTTCAAGCAACAACTTTCGACCTGGGGTGGGGATTAGAATATAAATCATTTGCCTTTTGTAACAATGATGTATATTTTTGTAAGAAATGGTACAACTTATTTGCAACTAGTTGCAAGTTAAATTTGTAGTGTTTTATGAAGATTTCCAGCCCTGAGAAAAAAGGTAATTGATAACATGTAAAATTGCTGTAATTTTACATTTGATAAAAGGATATAGCTTTATTGGCCTTCTTTCATCCCTTAAAAACATTAGGATGTTGCAAATCGATAAAAATCAATCATAGAAAAGCTAATCGATAAATGGATATTAATTGATATTTTTTGATTTTTTTTTTTTTTTTTAGAAAAACTTTATTGTCACAACATCACAAATAACACTTATGCTACAAAATTTAAAGTTACAACAATTACAATACAAGAATTGAGATAACAATGCTTAATACATAATACAAACAGGCTTGCTTGACGCGTACGTAGATTAAAATCTGATCAATTACAATAAAGAGAGGAGAGGCTTCCATATTGAAAGAAATTTTGCCTTTTGGCCTTTGGAATTAAAAAATCGATCTTTGCACAATTAATTTGCCTTTAACAAATTCAAGAAAATGATCAAATTTATTGATAAAAAAATCACACGATTTGGGATCGGATTATTAATTTTGATCGATCACTAGTAAAAGCTTGAAAAAGAGGATCCAAGATCAAATGAAAAAATATGCACTGTCCTACCATGACCTCCTCTTCTTGATAACCTTCTGTCTTTTGTCACCCAATGTCATGTGATGGCATATGTATGGATGAACTACGTGGAGAAATGAAAGCTAGAAGATAGCACTAAACAGACGTACCAGAATACAGTAAAAAAACCCGCTGGGAAAACTGGTAGCATATGCGAACACACATTCGAGAAAATATACAGGGTGCCGTGTATACGTTACGGCGGCTTAAGTCAAAATATTCTTCTAAAACATTCACATTATCTGGGGTGCTATTTAGGATAACCAGAGTTGCAAGCTGATAGAAATTGATAGAAAGCGAATTTTAATTACATATTAATCGACTGAAAGTGATAATCACACCAGCTTTTGCTATCAATTTTTATCAATTTCCGGTAATAATTAGTTAATTACTATTGAAATATTGAAAATATCGATTTGTCCTGAAAACATATACATTATAATCACATACTAGTCATTTCAGTGTGAAAGTGAATGCTGGCATAGGGGCAGAAAACAGTGGGAATTCAATTAAACTGTGAACAGGTTTGGAAAATGTTGTCAACTTTTGAGGGAAGGGTTTTAAATGTGTGTAGGGTAGCTCTTGCTGGATGAGTTCTTTGCAGGTTTACTGACTTGTATGACCCACATTGTGTGGTTCCAGAAAATATCCATACCCCCACCACGGAGGGAATTGGAAATTCAAGAGGGGGGGGCGGTGTCAAAGGCCCTGGAAATTCCTGAGGGGATGGGGGGGTTGTCAGTGAAATTACATTTACAGATGGTCCAGATCAATATAGTGCAACCTTAATTCACAATCCCTTCTCACCTACTCTGCAGAGATTTTAAATGTTCAGAATAGTGACCTATGTTTTTGATACACAATTGTAATACATTTAAAACAGGTTTCCTTTCTTCTGAAAAGGAATTAGAAGGAAAAAAGTTCACATAAATCCTCTATTTTGTTTGTAGATGTGACACTTGTTACCAGTCTACTGAATGTCACATGTCTTTGACTGCAATGCACTGGTGACTAGCCTTGTTTGTTTCTCGCATTTGATCGAAAGAAAGTCATTCTTGCCTATGTTAACGAAAAGTTTCATCTTTGATAGTGATGAAAGTGATGTTATGGTTTCAGGAACCATGAATATCTTGTTTCTTTACATTTCTAGGTATTCGCATGTAATTTTCCTCTTAAATTCAGCTTTCTTAGTGATTGTGTTTGTGATTTTGTGATCATGTTTGCAGTAACTGTTGTCGATCAACATTATTTTGAAGCCCATGTCTATGGACAAAAGCTTACAAGTAGTTTTCTAGCAAAATAATGGAATGAGAAGGGATGGATGATTATATATCAAGGTAATTAAACAAGTGCTTACCAAATGTTTTGTCTGTATGGTTGAGGAAATCTCTTTATTGTCTTTAACAAGTTATTTTGTTTTCAAACCTGTTCTGATCTATTGGTTATCCACAGCAGTCATGTTTACAAGAGAAAGTGGCTTAATATTGAGAACATTTGTACAATTTCTGTTGAAAAGGTTATTTTCCAGAGGGTGTAGGGGGTATGCAAAATACTTTTGGAAATTCTGGAGGGGGGGGGGGGGGTATTTTTCTTTGCAAAATGGAAATTCTGGAGAGGTGGAGGTCTTGCCTGAAACACATTGGGGGAGGAAATGATGAAAATGCTTCTTTTTTGTGGGGTTGGGTGGGTGGGTGAAGTGGTTGGAAATAATGTAGCTAATAGGAAAATAGAGGTGGCATTTGCAAAAGGTTTGGGAAATTATTTTGTTATTGGTAATTTGATTAGACATTAATTTGATAGATGTTGAGAATTGTAAATGACAACTATACTTTTTATTGGAAAATTCATCCTTAGACAATGTGCATCTTGAAAGGAGAGCAAACTTTCTTTAAGTGTGTACCAAAGTTGTTTCTATCCTTAACTACAGATTAAAAATGTTTTCAGTTATAACTCTAACTTGAACAATTAATTCTTAAAAATGTTTATACAAACAGCCCTAAGCAAAGATACCTAGTAAAGCAGTTTATTAATTTTTTTTGGTCAAAAAAACTATTCTTTGAAATATACAAATTATAAGCTTAAGACAATACCCCTGTGAATTTTTTTGGCAAAAGTTGTTTCTCTTCAGTTGCAACTGTAACTATAACAATATCTGCAACTTGAACAATGAGTTCTTGGCAAAAGGTTTTTTTATACAAGCAGCCCATAGTTCATACTTAGTTTAGCAGTATTGGAAAAATGTATGTTTTGAAGTCACTAAAAGGTAGTCTTTCAAATCTACCATAAGCCATCAGCATGGATACAAAATATTCTTGACTGGAATCTTTCCTTGTCAGCTGTAACAGTAACTTAAAAATATTTTTAACTTGAACAACGAATTCTTGGTAAAGGGCTTTTTTATGGTAAAGATACGTAGTAAATCAATAGTAAGAGTCGAGTGTCAACTGTATCTAGCACTGGCGTACTAATTGGGGACACTGTAAATCACAAATGAAATCAAATCAACTTATATTAAATCAAATCAAATTAAATGTAAATGTTGGTTTTTGTGGAGATGGGAAAACCGGAGGTTCTGGAGAAAAACCTCTCGGAGCAGAGTAGAGAACCAACAAACTTGGCCCACATGACGCCGGGACTGGGAATTGAACCCGGGCCACATTGGTGGAAGGCAAGCACTCTCACTACTGCGCCAACCCTGCTCCCCACTAATATGGTGTAGGTTTTGTGCATTATCATTGGACTAGGGACTATTTCTGGATAAGAGAGTCGAAGCCCCGCATGGACTGAACCAACTACATGTATGCTAAAAGGGTGCGAAAATTGGACTGTTATTTGTTGTTCAGATTGTGACTACGAAAACAGACTAGGGCTGCACTTCGAAAAGAAAATGTCTTTCGAACATGTTACAAACTCACTTGTAATTGCTTATGCCAATGGTTTTCTTATTTCTTATTCTTATTATTACCAACCTGTTAATCCTTATTTCCATATTGGAATTATGATCCATTTTGTTTGGATGTGTTTGACTCTAGCGAGTGCGAAGCTCTCTTCATGGTTGCCAAAGATGATCTTCCGATTCTACTGAACGCATTGAGAATTCTGGCAAGTTTCAAGTGCCCACAAGGCCAGGGTCCAAAATTAACTTTTTTTATGCAGGTGCCAGGTGGTGTCTGAACATTTTTTCAGTCACCAGACGAAAAAATCTGGTCACCAAAAAGTGTTTCGTTAAATTTTTTGCCTCACAGCAAAACACGAAAACATTGAGTTCTGAAAAACGTTTCTTCAAGACTTGCATGTGTACAGTAAAGGCAGTAAGATATCATGTAGCTTACATTTCAGTTGAAAAGGAGTTTTCACTGAATAGATAGCTCTCTTAGTTTGAAGACTGACCTGTAAGCCAAGAAGCCACGCACAAACAAGCGGCCATATTGCTCGTTCCAGGCCACTTCCGAACAAAATTGTGCCCACGGTAACATTTCTCTGCTAAGTACTGGAAGGGATCCGAACTAGATCTTCTTTTTCTTCATCTTCTCTTTGCAGTCTTCTCTGTGTCACTTTCATTGCCAGAATCAGATACTGCACTACTTGTCACAGCTTTTGTCCAGGTGGTCATTCCCTTGTCCCTGCAGGCAAGTGCCTCAAGCATTACTTCATTTTCTGCTGGTGGATCAGGGTTGATGCCACTTGCCTCTTCCTTGTTGTTCTTGGTCTTTTAGCAGCTTGTTAAATTGCTCCTTGACACTGTGCTGATTCTGTGGCATATCTCCAAAAAGACTGTAGCAATTGAGTTTATTGGCCACTTCTGTCCAGGTTCTTTACTTCCCAGTTTGTACAGATATGGCTCTGATGAATACAGTGCACAAAGGAGCAGAGTGTTTTTTCCCTCATTCCAGTGAAATGGCGCACTAAAAGTGGCGACAAAAATCAAATTAAAACACAGATATTTCATAACAGTGAAAAATTAGTATTAAAGTATTCCCTGCATGACTTGCTCTAAAATTGTAACCTGGCAATGTGTTATCACGGGTTGATCAAATTAACATAAGATAATCAAGCTGTGCTCAGCTCTTCTTTTTGGTCCATAAATTATTTGGGAATCAACATTAAGTTTCAAAAATGTTTATTTTGAATGTGGGTCCGATTGAGACTCACCCTAGTTCGCCATCAAATATTCCATAGCACAGCAAGCGATGAGACGACGGACTACGAAATCCATGTGCTAAGGAACATGAGCAGTAATTCTTAAACCAGGTCCCCGCTGTGGTCTGTAGTCCGTAGTGACCCTATCTTAAGTTCTTATTATGTTAAAAAGAAAACACTATTTCAGAGTCAAAGAAACTGTTCTTCTGTTGCCATGTTCTCATACTTAATTTATATGAAGTAACTTGTTGTCAGCCAGATTAAAAGTACCAGTATACATTTTGAAAGGTTGAAGAATTTACTCATTTGCCACAGAAAACAAGTTCTAACAAGACGCATATCTGCGTGAACTTGGGCTTCTTTTCTGGCATATCCAGCTGTGAATGTCAGAATTTTGACATGATGAAATCTCAGTTGTCTTTTGTTGATTGTTTTACAGCTCTAGCATAGCACAAGCAACTGAGCATTGTATGTTTCTGGTGTAAACTTTACCCTCTGTTTGTTGTTTATGCCCGGTCTGTAGTCTGCGTTTTACACTGCCCAATTAAGATCAGTAGCACAATCACCATACCCATTCCTGTAACATACCCGAAAAAATATATTTTTGTTAAATTGTTGCAAAATCCCTTCTTTAGCTTTATTTCATGCTCAAACTTAATAATCTACAATTTTTTGGCCAAATTTTACATTTTCGTCCCATTTAGCTGTATTTTTAATTTACCCATAACCCCTTGTGGGTGTGGTCTTTATATACATGATCACTTTTTTGAAACATTTTTGTCACAAGTAGAAATGAAACATCTTGACCTTCACACCAGTATTTTGCATTACATGTAAGCTAGTATTTCCTCATTTAGGTCAACTGGTACTTTAAAAACTGACTTTCTTCCCCTCTTTACAACGTGAAGGTCAGAACAGATGTGCCTTACAGTCGCTGCATGAACAACTGCGACTTTTCGTTCATCAAGTTTGTAGGTCATGTCAATTAGGTTCTCTCGGAGAAAGAAGTGTCCTCTAAGCACTTCCTGTCCTGCAGTGTAAATGCTGCCATAGTCATCTGTGGTGTTATCTGCCAGTTCTTCCACGCCATTACTCTTCACTTTCAGAAGATAATAGTCATAACTTGCATCATCATCAGCTGCTACTGCTACCACAATCCCCTCTACTGCTAAGTCTGCTATTTTAACAGCTGTGTCTGTCGTCATGACCACAGCGTTGTCTGTGTTCCTAGTAGTTGCCAGTGATGCTTCCCTTTCAATTTGGAGCTCCTGCCAGTCATCAACCCACTCTGAATTGGAACACTGGTTGCCAGTTTCCAGCAAGCAGTCAAGGCAATAGCAGGATCGGTCTCGTTTAAAAACCTTTCCTTGTTCTGTAGTACATTTTACAGCATGGATATTTCTTATGCCTTTCACTTCCTTAAATTTTCGGTCAGCCAGGCCTGTTCCTGTTTACTGAATCTTCACCAGTTGCAGGGATGTAAAAAAAGAGGCCCTGCTTCAAGTTGACGGATTTGGTTCTGGATAAGTAGCTTGAGGCTGATGGTAAACAAGACAAATCTCCAAGGCAGTGGCGGGATTTATACTGGGCTGAACAACCATCTGTGAACTCATGTAGAACTGCGATCTGTTGGCCAAGATCCTTTGTGAGGTATGTGTTCAAAAGTTCCTGCACCTTATGAACTGAATTGTTATCTTGAATGACATAATCTGAAATGACGAACACATGCTCCTTTACGACTTCGGGGTTCTCCTCTGTACTTTCAATGCCATCATTCTTTTCTGTAGAGTGGCGGTACAGAATGGTGACATGCAGGGAAACCTTTGCCACATTGAAGTATTCAGATTGTGTTTCGTCTTGAGACCTACAGGTGTATCCCTCTGAGTAGTCATGGATAGCGACCGCATGATCCATTGGTAAATGCTCAAGTAGACTGTCGAGTTGTTGTCGTTGCCACTTGGCCATGAAAGAGTGTAAGGGATAGTCTTTAAGAAGATCCTTAAAGTATCCAAACATTTGAGATGGTGGGGTCTCCTTAGTGACAAGGGCAAGTTTCTTCTTCTCCTGACCATTTGCCAAAAACTTCCCGGTTGAGACATATTCATACCGTCTCCAAATTTGGATTCTTCTTCAGGAAGTAGTTCCATCAAATGGACACCACACTGGTTGCATTTTCTTTCTAAACATGCCATTTTATGGTATGCATTTTCTTCTTCACTGGGGCATAAGGTCATTTTGGCAGCCTCTGTTATTGTGACAGGAACACGAACAGCTTCATCCTGGTCTTTACTTTTTAACACAGCCTTGCAGAATTTCATGCAATCTCCAAAGAGAATCTTGATTTCCACATGTTTCCGACAAAGACAGGACTTTCTATCGCATTCTTTGGCAGCTTTCACAAAGAATGGTTTCAGTGACTCAAACTTCCTCTGCTTTATTTTCATATTGGGGTGTAGAGCCTGGAATTCCAAGAAGGCTTCTGTCTGGGACTTTTCCAGTATGTGCTTTGCGTGTTCTGTGTATTGGCTCTTCCATTACTGGCTCATTTCATTACAGTAGATAGCAACACCAATAAACCCTACTGTTAATAAAAAATTAGTCAGATATGAGTGATTCAAAGGCTCTTTGTAAAGAGGTACAGTACTCATATCCTTCTATTATTGTGTCTTGATGCACAGTGCCAGAATACAGTTGATTCCCAATATTCATTATGTTGATGAGATCATGACCAGAACTAATCCTTATTCTAGAATTGTAAATCAAAGAACACAAACTCAGTGCTACACATTGCATTTTGTCCAAATACTAACTCATTACCTTAGCTATATGGTGCTGCTATTGTTTTGCTAGAGTCGATGTGCATTGGGGTGATTTGTGACTGAAGGTAGAAAAAAATTAATGAAGGGCATTTTTAACCTTGGGCTCCCTTTGGGAAGCCAAAGTAAAAATTGTGACCCAATATTTGCCGACATTTTATTTATGGACCCATGCATTAATGGTACTGGGGTGAAGGTCCATTTGTCAACGTGTGGGTTTCTTGGCTGGTTGTGGTCTGCACAGGCATTTTTTGTGGTTGTTTCGGTGCAGCTGGTTTTGGCCAGGACTGGAACCAATAGTTGAAATCAGTCATTGCAATGAATGGACCCTAATTGAAGGTAAACATTAATGGGAATTAGACTGTGATTAAATGTTGATTAATTGTTTTATTACTTATTTACACTGTTACTTCTGGCACTTAAGATGTAGCTAAAATGGTGTATATGTTTCCAATCAAAATACACCTTAGGTTGTGGAACTCTAAATGGAAAGAAAAGATCCTAATGAATACTAGATTATAAAAACTAAAGAAGATCAAGGTCTGAAAGCAGTAAGAGCTGAATAGTTACAGTCTTCAATCTATTCATCATTGGTGCGAAAGCTTGATTCATCATCAGGGTACATGTCAATTGAACTTTTAGTTACATACATGATTCATTGATATTATTGTCTGAAAACTCTGCATGATTAACACAAAGTAACATCAATTCCATCACCATGAAGGAAAAAATCGACAGTCTGATGTTGTCACAACTGTTTGTGAGAACTGCCGCATGAAGGTGGTTCAGCTGGGCATGGCCAGGAATAATTCCAATTATGTTGTTATGAGATGACTCTATGTAATCTGAGTTTTTAAAAAACTGATTGGTATTCACAGGCATTTTCCTGATAATAGCCAAACCCTCATGACTGTACAGTCAAGGCTCAAGTGCATCTTCTTGGTCATGGTCGTTGTGTCTTTTTGTGTGATGCTTAGGTTAAAATTATATCTAAATTTTGTATTATTTCCTAATTGGTAATCTTTTCTTTTTCCCTTGGCTAATTTATTCAGTGCAGTTGGTTTGTAACTGGCAGCTACAATGTAGCTTGAAGCATTAGAGCTGGGTTTTAATGCAATCTGATGCAATGTTGATCACACCTTCAAGCTTGTATGGCATGTCAGTTTATCAGGTGGTCTTCCTCTGAAGCAGCAAATTATAGAACAAAAACACATGGCAACTTTGGTTTGATATAAGAAATACTCACTTTATTAAAATGGTTATTGGATGAATATGTTAACAAACTCATAAAACTGTCATTCCCACACCCAGTATCAGGATTTCTACTTAGGAAAAAGCATTTAGATTGTAACAGTGCCAAAAAGAGGAAACATAAGTTTACCGTAACTTTGATTATTTATCAAGCTACACAGCACCAAAAGTGCTTGATAATCTCTACCTTTAGGTAGCAATTTAAAACTCCAGATTTGTTCTGTGTTTAATATTTTGTACAATAAACCTTTCTCTTTCATCTGTTGGAATTAACCTTTCTGGTTACCATGGGTTTCTCCCTTCTCTGTTGTCTTGTTCTGCCTTCAGCCTCCTTCTCTTGGTAACACGAATCTGAAAAATCACAAAGAATAAGAATGACATCCTCCATTCCACTGATAGACACAAGGCAAAGAGTGCTTGCATATGAAATGTTGAAGAATGTTAACCGTGCCCAATGTTTGGGCTTTCATCATATGGCAGAGTAGAGGGGAGCTTGCTTATTCACTGTCATATACTGCTAATTATGGCTTAAATAAGTATATAAAGTAATTATTGGTTAGATATTGGGCAAATAGCAGACCCTTGTATTTAAATGCAATGTGGTTGTATTCTGCGTATCCTAAAACATTTGGCATTGATTGGAGTCCCAGCCTTGAGCAACTGATGACCAAAATATTTTTCATTTACTTAGTACTTGTATCACATCCTCACAATTCTTTGCCACGATTGTAAGCTGCTGTGGTGATTTTTTTCCCAGTTTACTCGGACCTTGTACATGAACATGGTGTGTAATTAGAATGTGTTAGAAATTGAAAGTTCTTGACTGAAGTGATTCTAGGATAGATTGTAATGATCTATTGAATGATCTATATATATATGTATGTATATATGACTGGATTTATGTAAACAGGGTCAAAGGAAATTGTGAGCGAAACACCTGCAAAGCTGTATTTTCTCGCCAAAAGCGGTTGTTTTATCGCCAGAAACTCTCTCGAATGTCGACACTATAAAATTTAAAAGGATTGGCAGCTTCTATTTTCCTTCGTGACTCACTTATCCGAAAGTTCAGTGCTAGTATTACTGTTATTGTTACTCTGTCTTGATTCAACAGAACTCGGTTAGGTAAAGTTGGCATGACACTATAGTTCTGAAGGCATCTTTTTGCAAGGACTGACGGTGTCAATGGGCACTATTCTGAACTCAAATCAACGCAAATTAATCTAACCTATGTCTTTTCGGAGCAAGAAGATTGCAGTTTGGGCATAACAACAAAATCACGAAGTCTACTAATTCAATTAAATTATAAAAAATACATGCGCGCGCTTACGAATGGTCGATCGGTTTACAATTCAATTGTGTTTTAGAACGTACTTTCTTCGATGTCTGCAAGTTGAAACAAGTTCGTTGCGCTTGTTAAGCGTGGCCATACGGGGATTCGATATAATAAAGTATTTCTCTTCGATACACAAATTGCATCGCTTGTTAAAGTTTGAATACGCTCTAGCTTTTGCGAGGATCTTCCACGACATTGTAAACTGTTCCTTCTTTTCTTTCAGTTCCCACAGGTACTTGCTTAGCTCAGTGTCATTACGCTTTTTTTCATGCTTGAATGACATTTGGTGGTTGCGCCATCTTGTTTTAAACTCTGTTGCTGTAAGACCCACATATGTCTCCTTCTTCTCATTTGTGGTGATTGTGGCCTGGTATACAATTTCTTTCTGCAAACATTCGCCTTCTAATGGACAGTCATTTTTGTTTCTGCAGTTGCACGCCTTTACGGTTTGGTCTTGTTCAGGTTGCTTGGCTTTCCTTATGGTGGCTTTATTGTGTCCGTCGATGACTTGCTTCATGCTAGGTGTGCAACTGTAGCTCAATTTGACAGTGTTCCTATTGAAGATTTTTCTTAATTTGTGGCCAGTTGGGAAACATTTGTCAATGAGGTTGATAAACGCTCTTCCTATGTTTGTTTGAACGTTTCTGTTGAATGGCGGATTAAACCATATTATATTTCTCCGCCTTCTATCTTGTTTAGGTCGTCTTTGTGCTGCTGGATTGAATTTGATGTTGTACGCATACCCGCTCTTGCGCAATGCTTCCTGGTATGGGGGTGCAGCTTCGTTAAATGCATTTTCGTCAGAGGAAATTTCAGATAGTCTTTTGTTGATTGCTTCTGGGATGTTTTTTAATATGTTAGGCGGGTGGTTTGACTTGCTGTGCACATAGAGAGGCATGTTCGCTGGTTTTGAATATGGCTTAAATCTCTCGGTGGTCAGGTCGAGCGTTACATCAAGGAAGTTGACAGTTTTTTTGTTTGCTTCTATGGTGATTCGCAGGTTGTTATTGGCGAATATTCTGCATATTTCTTTCTTCACATTCTCTATCTTCTGGGGGGTATGATTTAGCACCGCCAGGCCATCGTCACGGTAGAGGCCGATGTCAATTTCGGGTATTTGCGTGAGCTGTGACAGGAGATAGCAACCAACCAGTTCGCATGTCTCTGCTCCATCGAAGCTTCCCATGGTGACATCGAAGAGTGTGTTGGAATTTCTTTTTCGCCATGGGGTTTCGTTGTTGAAAAGCAGTGATTGCTTGGCGTGCATGATGATATGTCGGTCATCGGCAGAAATGGTTACGTAATTGGATGCGAAGTCAAGGGCACGTTTGAGCAGTTCTTCCGTTATCGAAGGATAGAATTCCACAACATCGAAGCTTATGAAGGCCGAATCACGTTTATTTTGCAAGTTCTTGTACCATTTTAACACAGAGGATGTGTTCTTCCACTGGTTCACGTTTGTGGTAGCCACTAGCTTCTGGTTAATATCGTCAAGGATTCGCTTATCCTGCCAATCTCTTGTTTGGATGGGTTTATTAATCGGCACGTGGGCTTGTTTGCAAAATTATCTTTGTGATCTTTGAGAGTAATAAACGCTTCTCTCTGAGCAGTGACATCGACTCGGTCATCTATTTTAAGCTTCTTGGTAATCGCTTTTGCTTCGTTGTCAATTTTCTTTTGTTGGTTTCCGTTAGCTTTCTTGTATGCTTTGGTTATGTTGTCGTTTAGAAGGTGGTTGTACTTTGCGGCGTCCAATTTGTAAAAGTTGTTAGATTTATCGGCTTTAACAAATAAGCGGTTGTCCCTTTTAACAGATGTAATGTCATCACTTAGGCCTTTTTGGAACTGGCATTCGATCTTCCTGAATTTGACCTTCTGGATTATTTGTGTCATGCCTTCTTCAAAATTTCTTAACTCCTCGATGATGGGTGGACAGTTCTTTGTTTTAAAGCTGAAAGTCTCCTTTTCTGCCGCTTTAGCCCGGTTTAGGAAGTGATATGCTTTCCATCTCATCCTGCATAAAAACTGCTCGGTCTTGTCGATCAGTTGCTTGATGTATTCCTTATTAGATGCCACAGGAATGTTCTTCGTTGAGTAGTTGAACGATACACGTTCCATAGTTGGATCGTCAGTAAGACAGTGCTCTACAATACAGGAGCGTGGTATTCAAGTGGTTTTCACCGTTGATCCCAGAAAAGTGCTCTACAGTTAAGGAGCGGTAATATCAGCATGTGGACTACTCAATATGAGTACATATGGATTTTAATACAGTTCTGTTTCGTAGACCAACAAACATTGGTCCACTCATCAGTTAATCTCCATACACACTGAAGCATCGTTAAGGCTTACATCACTAATCAACATAA
>OX393561.1:19558493-19563493 GCA_947652115.1 Blastomussa wellsi
AGCAGCACAAAGACGACCTAAACAAGATAGAAGGCGGAGAAATATAATATGGTTTAATCCGCCATTCAACAGAAACGTTCAAACAAACATAGGAAGAGCGTTTATCAACCTCATTGACAAATGTTTCCCAACTGGCCACAAATTAAGAAAAATCTTCAATAGGAACACTGTCAAATTGAGCTACAGTTGCACACCTAGCATGAAGCAAGTCATCGACGGACACAATAAAGCCACCATAAGGAAAGCCAAGCAACCTGAACAAGACCAAACCGTAAAGGCGTGCAACTGCAGAAACAAAAATGACTGTCCATTAGAAGGCGAATGTTTGCAGAAAGAAATTGTATACCAGGCCACAATCACCACAAATGAGAAGAAGGAGACATATGTGGGTCTTACAGCAACAGAGTTTAAAACAAGATGGCGCAACCACCAAATGTCATTCAAGCATGAAAAAAAGCGTAATGACACTGAGCTAAGCAAGTACCTGTGGGAACTGAAAGAAAAGAAGGAACAGTTTACAATGTCGTGGAAGATCCTCGCAAAAGCTAGAGCGTATTCAAACTTTAACAAGCGATGCAATTTGTGTATCGAAGAGAAATACTTTATTATATCGAATCCCCGTATGGCCACGCTTAACAAGCGCAACGAACTTGTTTCAACTTGCAGACATCGAAGAAAGTACGTTCTAAAACACAATTGAATTGTAAACCGATCGACCATTCGTAAGCGCGCGCATGTATTTTTTATTTTCAAACGCGTTACTCTCATGTTAACGGACAAACAATGTCACGTGCTTATGTTGATCAGTGATGTAAGCCTTAACGATGCTTCAGTGTGTATGGAGATTAACTGACGAGTGGACCAATGTTTGTTGGTCTACGAAACAGAACTGTATTAAATCTGATGAGATACCACAAGCAGGTGTTGGAATTTGCTTTTGCAGAATGCCGTCAGATGAAAACACTGTGAAATGCGGGAACCCTCAATGCCCATTTGTTGAATTTCATCTGTCATGTTTAGCAATCTCAACAACACTCCCAACAGTGTGGCACTGCCCACACTGCTGCAGGCTGCCACAGTTTAAGCGTTCAAGGAAATTAAAGGAAAATTCGTCAGAAATAATAGCAGTGCCACAAATAATAGCAGTGCCACAGCAATCTGACAAATTACTTGAGTGCCACAGTGAAGATTGTCAGAATGGACAATTTTTTCACTTGGCCTGTCTTGGTTACAAGAAAATGTCAAACAACAGCAAGACCACTTGGAAATGCACCGATTGTAAAAAAAACTATGCAAAGCCATCTCATGACAGCGCTGCAGTTTCAACAGGGCCATGTCTGGGAAACCCAGTTTCAACTACCACTTGTTCTTCTCAACCTCATGACAGTAAACCGAAGTTTTACGAACTTGAAAGTGCACAGGATTCTGACAGTGAAGAGGAAAGTGCGGATGACATTGAGGTTACTATGGTTACAACTTGTGAATCTGAAAGACATCGTTCACTTAGAAATCTTGATGAACAAGATCATCAGCCATGGTTGGCTTGATGGTGCAATTATCCATAGTGCACAAGTACTGCTGCAGAAAGCAGCAGCCCAGTGTGTAGGCTCTGGCGAGTTTGTACAGTCGATTGCACACAGGACAAGATCACTGGGTTTGTGTCAGCTCAATAGGATGCCCCCCTGGAACAGTCAGACTTTTTGACAGTCTTTATCATGACATAATTTCCCAAGAAGTTGAAGAGGTCAGAGATCTATTAGCAGACAGCTTCCAGAAATCTACCCCTGCCAGCAGCAAACGAATGGTAGTGATTGTGGGGTTTTTGCTATTGCTTTTGCAACCGGTCTTGTTTTTGGAACTAATCCACAAAACCTGAATTTTGACAATGCAAAAATGCGCCCACATTTAGAGGCCTGTCTTCGAGCTGGAGTGATATCTCAATTTCCATCATTTTAAATTTATGTCCCTCGCTTACAAGAAATTCCTGGCTATTTACCAAGTACACAGTTGCATAATTTAAATTATAGTTAGCTGTGAAGACACTATCACATTGTTACTTTTAGTTAATCAAGACAAAAGAACAAGCTAATGATATTTATATTTATTTACAAAATAAACTGATCGTGTAGTTTGATCGTCCGGGTAAGGGTAGTCATTTTTGATTATCACATTCATAATTCTCATAACCTTGTTTTCTAAATAAGAAATAATATTACAAAGAGAAAATTGACACTGATCACTAGTGGACCTCAGAAGCTGGGGTATAAATCTACTACCGGGGTAGAAATCTACTTTTTGAAATGTGCATGCTGCTGTACCTATAATTAAAACTGTCTGATTTTGATTTGTACAAGTTTTATTTTCATATTATTGAACTGGTAAATCACAAGACAGGAGGAACCTCTCATTTTCATCATGCAGACTAAAATCTGATTTGTTTTGAAAACATGCGGAACATGGCAATAACATTAATTAAGTGGTTTGACCAACGGGAAGGATTATCACCTGTAATCATTTGTAAACTTCCCACTCGGTGCCAATGTTGATTTTATGACAACACATAGTTACACTAAAAGCTCTGTTCATGGTTATGAAAGATGGCATTCAGCCCATGTTAACAACAGTGGCTGTACATTTCCATGCAACAAAAGATTATCGTGTTCATGTTGTTAACAGCCGCCCCAAAAACACTAACATATAAAATGGCCCTGTAAAGGGATAGGGTTGCTCTTGGGAAGAGGGGGTGGTGCGGAAGTGGGAGAGTATTCAACATATCTTTTGTTGGGGAGGTGTGGCCTAATCAGCCTGCATAGCTGGTGGGATTTCGAGCATGGATTAATCATTTAGGAGGTGGGGTCCTCCTGCTTAGGGGGGGGGGGGGGGGGGTGACTGTCTAGTGGTGTTTCAAAAGTAATTTTCTTTCACTAGTTTAACCCTTTCGTTAGCAGTTTCCTGAAGACTCAAATATTTACTTCGAACGGAGTTCAGTTAATTACCGATAGCTCGTCTGCGATTAACTTTACCACCCCATATACTATATATCATTTTACTCAGCAGAAAAAATACTTTTAGATAGTATTTATTTTGAGCATACTTTCAATAAAATCACCCCCTCCCACATATTTATAAGTTTAGGTACCACAGAGACAAAAAAGTTTCATATTTTTGTTGCTTTCAAAATTTATTGTTCTGTGACCAAAACACATAATTGAGGTTATTTTTCATCAAGAATGGGATTTGAAGATTCAAATGCTTTTTATTCTATCTAATTATCATTTCCCAGAGCCAAAGTTATGCTAGATTTTATTTGTCAATGTCCAAGCTGGCAATTCACAAATGTTAGGTCAAATGCCACATTTCATGACTGTGACCTTCTGGGAACTTAAACCTCACTTACAAATTGATTCAAAAGACACGAAATCTATCAGAAAATAAACGAGGCCATCCAAAGTCTTAGAAAGCCCTTTCTTCAGAAAACAGATCCCGAAAACAAAAATCTGAATACTGAAAGTACATGTAAGGTAAGGTTTTTTTTGCATACAAAAGAAGTAAATGGTTCCCATCTCTGGGATTCCTTTCTGGAAAAACTGACAAATATAATGGCAAGACTATCTCCAGTACTCCACTGAGGAATGCCATTTCTCCCAGCAATTTCGTTTTGAGTGAAGGCAAAGGGGCTTGCGATGACATGAGATGCAGACAGTGTTTGTCTTGTTTCGGAGATTCTTGCTCAAGTCCTGCACTGATACAATCTTTGCACAGACAACGCAATCTCTTCTTTTCTCTTCAACAGCAACAGAGTGGTACTGCCTGTTGAGTCTTCTAGCATCCACATCAGCAAGGGGTCTGGTTGGCACACGGCCAGGTTGACCACAAAAGCATTTTCCTTCCAACAAGTGTCGCACAACAGCTAACCTGTAACAAAGGAATTCCACTGGATTTGGCTTCACTTTCTTGTAAATGATAAAGGAATTTAGCAAACAAGCTTCCAATCCATGATAAAAAAGTTTTTTCCAAGCTTTGCTGGACCTTCTTATGACAGTAAAACTGTGCAAAATCTGATCAGCCAGGTCTACCCCACCCATAAATTCTTGATAAGCAGTTTGTGCAGGTGGGCAGGGTATTGCTTCACGCCCCCCAGCAGCATTACGTCGCTCAACCACAGCTGGCTCACCATTGATATCTGGAGGATGGATAGTAGAGACAGTGCACTTATCACGCCATGCCATGGCAACCAAACTTCTGTGACTCCTCCATACATAATCTCCACGGTTCATCCTCCTTTCCATGGCACTAGTAAGCACGATATCTTTGGGGAAACCCTTTCGATTTGCCCTAATTGTTCCACATGCTAGAATCTCTTTTCTCTCTAACTCTAAAAAGAGATGCGGATCACAGTAAAAGTTGTCCACATAGAGGTGGTGATACTTATTTTCAATTGACACAACAAGCTTTCTGACAACCCTTCGAGCTAAATTGTGCTCCATGTTCCCCTCTTCTTTGCCAAGGTAAACATCAAAGTTATAAACATAACCTGTTTTGGCTTCACAAAGGACCCACAGCTTTATTCCCCAATGAATCGGTTTGTTTGTAATGTACTGTTTGTAGGATAGTCTCCCTTTGTGTGGCACCATGGTCTCATCAATGGTAATATCCTTGCCCAGTCTATAAAGTCGTTGAGAGTTTCTCAAAATGAGATCAAGAAATTCTCTGACTCGATAAATTTTATCAAACCCAGGGCTACCTCTTGGCACTGCTCTGCTATTGTCAGCAAGATGAAAATATCGCCAGATTTGCAGAAATCTAGTCTGAGACATTACAGAACTTACAGTTTCTTGATGAAGAAAAGTGTCATTGCTCCAGTACATCTTCATTCTTGGAAGCTTGACTATTCCCATATAGATAAGAATTCCAACAAAAGCCTCCATTTCCTCTTTGCTAACTGGTGTCCATTTTCCTTTATGTTTATGAGGTTCAGCAGAGGCTTGTTGGTCATGGTA
>OX393561.1:19568493-19570993 GCA_947652115.1 Blastomussa wellsi
GGGATGTTAGAGTTTCGGCACATTGTATACCAGTCGCACACAGCCTGATTCACATCTGAGTACTTGGATGAACGTTTTCTTTTAGCATGATTTGGAGTTTCATTGCTGGCATAGGCTTCCATGATTGCCTCCTTGTTTTTCAGTATTGCTTGAATCTGCATCTGCGTCTCTGCGTCTTACCTATTTCAAATCGCTCAGCTTATTTCCTTGATCCATGGGTTGGGTTTTGCTTTGCAAACTTGAGGACTTTTACTTTCTCTGAAAGGTCAAGACATTTACGCTTCTTTTGGAAAGTTGCGGAGCATGTTTGTTTCGCTTTTGCCTCTGTAGCATTGCTTCCCTTTGGTGTAGCTGACTGTTCCTCGACGCAAGGTTTAACCTTTAAATTCCTACATGGAGTGCATATCGACACAGCGTACCCTGGCTTCCATCCAGGTTCTTCCTCAGAGGCAGCAACGGAACAATTTTTCGATCGGTTGCAGACTGGTTTCGCACAATGCAAACATCTATAACTTGTTTCCTGGCCGCAAATTTGACTAACGTCTTTAGAATGAGAGCTACAATCAGAAGCCATCATTGCGAGCTATTGCTACACAGTGACAGGACAAATCGATTGCAATTTAATAAAGGAAACAATTGCTCACTCGTTTATCCATTACTAAACATGATTGGAGCGGCACGGGAAAAGTTAACACTTTTTATGACAGTTGCTTTGGATAGAAATGAATTATCTGATGTATGCGGCTACTACAGTACTAGTTTAAGAAAGTAAGCAGACAGTCCAAAGTAATTCTGTTGGCCTGAGGAAAAGATTATTGCAGAAAAAGAGTCAACAAGGGAAACTGTATTAAAGGTGAATTCTTTCATTAGAGGGTACCATGAATATCAAGAAATTTGGACACCGGAGATCGGCTATGAATATGAACTCAAGCGAGAACCACTTAACACGGTTGACCACAACGCTGTAGCAATTGTCTGGAAAAGAGAAGGTGGGAGGTCTAAGAGGAAATGCATCCACGAGAATGAATTAAAGGCGAAACAGTTCTTGGACATGTTCCCAAGCTTATGGCTCTATGGCTAACAAAATTTCTCAAGAGGGCAACAAACAAAGGAAGAGCTGTTGTGAAAGGCAAGCTCGTAAACAGAGGGGCCGGCTATGGTTTAGAAATTCCATGCGAGTACTATTTCACAGGAGACGAGTTCGCTATTCGATGGTTAAAATCGAAACTTGAGGAGCAAGGATTTTTGTAGATTTCCCGTACAGTAATAATTCTATTGTTATCTTTGTATAGCGCCGGCCGCGCTGGATGTCAAAAGTTTGCACGTGTAAGCGGCTTGTGACTTGTTATAAGTGGAGATTAAATTGCAGTTTTTGTTTTCTTGTTGTTTTCAGTTATCACCTTATATCATCTGTCACCATTTCGCTTCGAAAGATAATTTGCTGGTCGCTTAATGGAGGTTAAAAACCACATAAATTATACAGTAGCGACAGTAAAAAGGTGGCTGCGGTCGCTTAACAGAGGTGGCCATTTAATAGAGGTATGAAATACAGCAGTTTACTGACAAATAAATCGGGACTTTGAAAAGTGGCCGCCAAATGGAGGGTGGCCGCTTAATAGGTGGCCGCTTAATAGAGGTCGGACTGTAATCGAAAGCCTCTGTTTGTGTAGAGCAGGTTTGATGTCTTTCTTTCTCGTTAGACTGATCCGTTTCTTTCTCTTCAGATTGATGTAATTCATGCTCATCAGGTTGAAAGTCTGCAGTATCCTCTTGAACTTGTTCTGAGGCTGGGCCTGGGGTACTCGAACTTTCGATCTCAGAGGCAAAATCGGTGAGAGGAGTTCCAGACTCATTTAATTTCTGTTGCTTTAATTAACGTTCTTGTTCTTGCAGTTCTGCCTGTCGCTTTCGTCTTTCCTTTGATCTCTCTGCCCGAGCTACTCAGGCTTGACTTTCTTCTATCTGTGTCGCCGATTTGTCATGACCCAAATTGAGAGTGGGAACCCAGTCAGTATTGTAGCGATCCCACAAACGAGCTGCAGCTCCAGAAAGGAAATGTCGGTCACAAACTCTATCGTTGTTCAAACATTTTTACGTAAGATCATCGCGGCTTATTGCAGAGATCCATAATTGTTGTCATTTGATGCTCAATTCTTCTACTTCTGGGCCTTCATTTATCACAACTGCTGGAACTCAATACATTCGGACTCCCTTATCTTGAGCACTTCTTCTAGAACAGCCAACAATCAGGCACATGGGCATTTTGAGGCAGCCGAATTAGAAAAAATGGCGTTTTAGTTCACGTGTTGGTCACAGCGTGCCCTTAGTCCTATCCGCCATATTGGTATTTAGTACACCAGCATGGCGGACGGAAATGGCAACTTGCACCGGAAGTCACGTGAGTGCAAGCCAAGAATATGATTTTCATCACAATTTACTTTGCTTTGTGGCTGTGAAATGGTGAAGGTTTCACCTTTTTGACCTGAACATCAGTTGTCAA
>OX393561.1:19575993-19595993 GCA_947652115.1 Blastomussa wellsi
ACGAAACATGAATCCTGCATCGTTCAATCAATCGCTTGCCGAAGCGATCGGACGACCACCACCTACACCCGTATTATCACCAGCACCAGCTGTACCAGCAGCACCAGGTGTAGGTACATCCACACCTCGATCGTCTGATGTGTCAAGAACTTCAGTGGGTGTAGGAAGCACCACCTCACCGGCTCCACGAACTACTACTGGCAGAAGTACTGCTGCAAGAACTGCAGCTTACAAAACAACAACTCCAAGACGCCCATCACAACCTCCGCCCAGCAGACGATATTTGAGAAGCATTGGTAAAACACCACTCAACAGAAGAGGTAGTGACATCAGCAGTACACCACCTTCATCAGTTGCTTCACCAGATGCTCCAAGTTCACGCAGAGTAACAAGAATGGATCAAGACGATTTACAAAGACAATTGCAGATTTTACTAAACAATCAACAACAAACGGCTTCTGGAAGAAGAATCGTGGGTATCACAACCACCAATACCATAACAACGACATACAAAGACGGCGGTAGGCCTGCCGTACGTCGCACTTCGACGAGAGTGAGCAATTGAAAACATGGAAGCATCGCGCAAGTGAAATGAATTATTTGCTTTTTACCACAAGCAGTGGTGGTGTCATCGACAAATGTTTTATCATTTCAAATGGTGTCACAGATGTTTGAACGGATTGGCTTTGCTCGTAGTGGCAGCAGGGATAGTCGTCGGTTCCGTATTGCAAAATACCATCGTGACCGCGTGTTTGTCGGCGGCAGGTACCATGGTCAAAGGATGGAATGATTTCAAAAAGTTTTCTTTCAAAGTTGACATGTGTCGTTTTGCTTACACCACCTACGACAAAGCGTTGATTGAATTGCGAACCTACGCACTCGGTCTCAAGATAGGTGAATTGGACAGATTCTTGATCAAGATGCAAACCCTAGACGACATGATCACGGATTTCGCTCCACCCGTGTCAGACAAATGTGTGAGAGACTACGAACGTCGCAACTTCTGAGAGGATAAAAGCATGTCCACAACAATATGAGCATCAGTTCATGTCGCGATGGCCAGACAGATAGTGCAAAGAAGAAGAAGAAGTCAACGAGGAGGTGCATCATCGCAAGCATCACTTCTTCCAGTTTTGATCAGTGGAGGCAAATCATTAGCAAAGTCAGCAGCGTTAGGTGCCTTGCAAGGTGCAGTGGATCACGGTTGAGACGAGGATTGGGATCTCAAACCAGTAAACGAAAACGACAACAACGACGGCGATGAAGAGAACAAATAAACGAAAAAGAAAACCAAAAAGAAGGAGTATAAAAAGGAAGAAAAAGCAGCGTGGAGGAGGACTGCCATCCATACTCGCATGCGCAGCCGAAATGGGTTACAAATTAGGAAAAGACAAAAGGTATAAGAGGATGGGAGCAATAGGCGTCAATGGCAGTTATAATCGACGTGGGAAGTATGAAGAGGATAATACGTCAAAGACCTTTCCTGGAAAGCATACTCAACGAAAGCAATCGATACAAACGGCAAGATATGTTAACGCACACCAATTCAGATCAAATCAACGCTGTCAGCCAAATGGTCTTGAATCTTCTTGAAAAGAACATTCCCGTGTCACCCTCACTGGTCAAGAAACTGAGAAGGTATAAAAATAGGGAAACACAAAAACTCGGTGAAGCGACGAAGAGAGCATCTGCTGAGTCAAAAGGGAGAAGGATTTTGGTCAGGTTTACCAGACACTTTCAAAGCATGTCGATGCAAAAAAGGATAAGCGTGTTACATGAAACCAACACCATGCTCGTCAAATTATTGAAAGAAGCCAATGACAGGAACATGGAATTGCAAGAAACGATCAACCACTGCCATAAAACCCATGACAAACTCTTACAAGAGCATTTGGCATACAAATACAACGGTGAAAGGACGTGCCTGACCTGTCAAGAGATAAGAGTCACCACACCACCAGGAAAAACGGTCATTTTGTGCAACGAGTGCAACGAAGCAAGACGAAATTGGCAGAAAGAAATCAAAGACTTGGAGGAAGAATCAATCTACTGGCAAACCTGTTACGAGAACTTATTAAAGCAACACTTCGAAAATGACGGAAGAAGTAATAATGGTGCCTGCCAACGGCATGGGGAAGATGACGACGATGACGAAGACGCCTTGTTATACACCCCTTTAGAAAACCTATTGAAACAATTCATCAAAAGCACAAAGAAAACACCTGCTGTACAAGTAACAAAAAAGGAACCAAAAAAGGAACCTTCCACTCCTGTGGCTACAATGACAAAAAAAGCAAAAGAATTGAAAAAAAAGATTTGAAACGATCAGAGAAAAACTCAGTACAAAGGCAGCAGCCACTGCATACGACGAGGAGGAGGATGATGACGAAGATGATGAGGATGAACCGCCAAAAACAACAAGAAGAAAAAGAAAAATGGAAGCAGAAAAGTTAAAACCTGGACCTGGTTGGCAAGATTGGGCCAAAGGAAAAAAATTATACAGACCCTTAGACTATGACGACGACGATGACGAGGACTAACGCAAAGAAAAAAAGGAAAAGAGGAGGTTTTGACATTCAAAGTTTATTAGGCAAGATCGGAATAGAATTTCACTGGCCTGGCTATCAGTTCATGGGACCTGGTACTCATTTAGCCAAGAGATTGAAACGAGGTGACAAGGGAATCAATCGACTGGACAGAATTGCCAAACAACACGACATCGATTACAATCATGCAAAGACTTTGAACGATAAATGGGAAGCAGACAAAAAGGTGATAAAAGCAATCAATAAGTTACCCGGACGCAAGACCATAACAGAAAGGATTGTCAAAAAAATCATACAGGTCAAGTTGAAACTTCATCTTTAATCTTCACTTTGTTGTAACTTTTTACACAATTTTATTAAAAAACTACAATTCAACTACTACTACTGCGTGTCTTGTCTTCGCATCGATTCGTACCAAGTTATGCGAGCATAAAATAACGTAACAGGTAAAATAGGAAAACCAAAAATGAAACGAAATCGATCATAGTATTGAATGTCAAATACAACATTGAAAGACTGCAATCTTCCAAACAACACAGTGTTCATAAAATGACCTACAACGAAAAAAAAAAAACAAACTAAATTCTCACATTGCCTCTCACAATCCAACTGGTCTCATACGCCACGCATGCTGCAGAGAACGGAAAAAAAGACAATCGGGAAGAAAAAACATTCCATCCATGTAAATTGGAAATCGATGTAATCGAGCGAAAATCTCCTATCGCAAAGCATTTGCATAAAATCACCTAAAAAAAGAGACACTTTGATCAAAGAGTGCGTTCATACACCCACACTTCATCTTCGGGAACGAAACAAACACGCAAATCATGCGTTTCAATTACATAGTCAACCACGGTATATACTCTTCATGCCAAACAAAGTCAATCACAATAGACGCAGTACGAAATCTGTCAAAACAAATGTGACGCACAAAACAAGCTAGGAAAACGAGAGACAACGTCGGGTTACAATCTCCGATATTGAAAATAAAACGATTAAAAAAAAATAAAAGAATCGCGCTCGTAAAAGTCAAAATCAAAACAAGTCGAATAATCACATTCAAAAACAAAATCAGTGCAATATCTCTCTGGCATTAACAATTCTTCTGCTATAAAATTACCTAAAAAAAAACAACAACAAACGAAAATCATCACCACCACATATGATCCAAACTAAAATGATACCAACTCATGTTACTACATATAAAAACGCAGCACTCTCCAGCAAATAATAATCCAAATGAAAATACATGGTGCGAATAAACCCATAACGACGAATAAATCGCGGATGAGAAATAAAAGTGAAAAACCTACGCAAAATCTCCTTGATGTAGATTTCATCCGTCGCATCAAGTTCATGATAGGAGTACACCTCGCCTCTTATGACAACACGGTGGTGACGGTCGATCAAATGCCTGTTGTTCACTATCTGTTCTGCGATCTCAAGAAGTTTCAACCAAACATCCTCGTCAAATGGATGAGGTATCTGCAAGCAAAAACAAAAAACAATCGATCCCACAACTCTTTGCGCTCCACCAGAACAACAAAGACAAAAATACTCACCATGGTGTACGACACAGTTCCAGGTGCATGGAATGAACGATACAGTCGTTCCCGACGATAAAGTTCAATGCGTCGCAGGGCCATCTCTGCATGTTGCTCAGGGTCTTCGGCAATGCATCAGACACACAAAGAATTGGTTTATGACAATGTCCACAAGACACGTGAGGAAGAACACAAACATTCTCATAACATCTCTTGTGAAGGAATTTACCACAACAGTCCAATGCCGTGCAATTCAACAACGAACCGATGTCGAGGGGTAACAAACAAATAAAACAACAGTCGCTATAAATCTCTTTCTCCGGTTCAAGTCCTGCCAATCGTCGACTCCTTCTAGGCAACGCCATCGCAAACAAACAAAGTCAGGTCTCCATTTATATAGGCAAGGAGCTGGTTCCTGATTGGTCAATGAAAAAAGGGGATACCCCCCACCCCCCACAGTCACCCTCCACTTGACAAAATACGTCATCACAATCACTTTTTAAAGAACGCAAGCAGAGGGAAACATCAACTCAAAGCAAGCAGAGGGAAACATCAAAATGCCAGAAGAGTGGGCAAAAGTAGTAAGGTTCAGGGAAGACTGGGTGAAAGAAGACGATGCAGAGGAAGGACAGTGGGTGAAAGGGAAGTGGGTGCCCGCATCAACAAAAGAAGACGATGCAGAGTCAACGGCAAGTGATGCCAACTCGCTGCTCACCAATGCAGATTCCATGACAGATGTAAGCGACATGGAACACGCAGATTGCGAGGAGGAAGAGGGCGCATGCAGCAAAGTATGCAGTGAAAATGCTGTCTTGTTGATGCAGGGAGTAGAAAAAGTCAAAACTCAGCTAAAGCTAAGAGAGAAGACAGATTCCTTGACCGAAGAGCTGAAACAAATATTGGATCACGGTGAGATTGGAGATGAGCAAAGATACCAAGAAGTGCAGGAGCTGATACAAAAAGTAAAGAATGTTTACGACAAACAAAACAACAAGAGAAAAACCTGGAGGTCTGGGTCAAAACTGTGTTGCCTGATTCAGACGACGACGACGAAGAAGAAGAAGAGAAGTTGGAGGCAAACGAAACGGTTCCAGAATCGGAAGACGAAATGGAGGAGGTAGACAACAAAAAAGCAGAGGACAACACAGGTGAAAAAATGAGGGAAACGGCTGCAAACATAGTGGACGAGGACGAAAACGATCCAAATGATCATCAGATTAAACACTAAATTCGTGATGGATCAAGAGTTCTTACTGGTCACAAGGGAATTGTTGATCTACAGGGAAACTGTGTCAAAGTTCGTAATCAGAAAGTGCATGGAAGATCCCAGCATCGGCAACATCCCGATGAATTTGCACAACTTTGCCGACGCGTTCCGAGCTGTATGGAAAGTATGGAAAACGCATATGAAAAATCATCCCGTACTCGCTTGTGAGAAATTCTGGAAAAAGTTGATCCCAAATGTACCATTTCAATTCATCAAGAACAAGAAGTCTTGACATTGAACATTGCGTGACATTGAACTCGTTACCAGTTATTGCGCAACATTGAACTCGTTACCAGTTATTGCGCGACATTGAACTCGTTACCAGTTATTGCGTGACATGTATATTTTTGTATGACCATTAAAATTTTATTTGAATTCAAATACTGTCTCCTGATTGGTTAATTGGCTTGCGACGTTTTTGCTGATGCAATTTGCGGTTTAGAAAAGTCACGTGTTTGAAATACGGCCTCCTGATTGGTCAATTCAAAAAATACTCGCTCCTGATTGGTGGATTGTCAAACCGCAGGCTCTTACTTCTCTGGTAGAATCTTTTCGCAACCTTCATCAATTTCATTCAAACGCGACAAAAACATAGCTAACTTTTTAATGAGAAGTGCATTCCAAACAAGTGGTCAACGATGCAAAACATGTCCTTTCATTTGCAACGTTTATAAAATATTGGGACCCAAGCAATGCACCAAGATCACTGATCATTTCATCTGTACCTCAGCCAATGTCATCTACTGCATAACTTTCAGACGACCAGGCGAATGATTGATAAGAATGATAAGGCTTTGATTTGACCACATCCCAATTAGAAGAGGAGTCACCATCGCCTACAAAGTCCATGTAGCGCAAACTGTTCTTCTCAATTGACGTACCCCATGTATCTTCAGCAGCTTGGGCCTCCATGGTTTTTGATGACTTTTCAAAGTTACGTGTGAATTTGGGCCCATGTGCTGCCATCCAATCAATGTACTCCTGAGAGTTCACATCAATGTTGCTCTTTTCACAACACTTATAGCACACTTTACTTTTCATGTCAATGTCAACAGCTTCTCCTGTTTTGCAGAAACATGCCATACAATGACTGACAACCTCTCCTGGCCCAGGTGCCATCAAAAGAGACAGCAACATCAACAATCTCCTCCTCCTCAGCTTGTAGCTTGAAATTCCTTGACAGCCTTCTGCATTTCAGCTTCCACGATCTGCTGAGACACTAGAGCAATTGCCTTCACATAGGTAGTAAAAAACTTCTTTGCTACTGGTCCTGGCATGTTCATAACCGCTGAAAATTTGGTTAAACTGGCTCTTCACTGTCCAATGATTCACATAGCAAATGCAGACCTCATGTTAATGACATGAAATTGGGCTTTTCCACAGACAATCTTCTGATGAGTAGCACAATAAACATGCACAATTGTGTAACATGCATCAATAAATGCAAAATTTCTACAAATTTCCATCTGGGACTCAGATTTTTTCCGAGTTCTTGTTGATGCCAATTCTACGTTGATTTATTTCTACATTGCTCTCTTGGAGGTTGGTTGGTCGCATCGTCGATATGCCTTAATGTGACTGCGTGATGCAGTTAAGAGCTGTATGGCTATGTGTGCGTGTCAACATTTGACTGAGTAACCGCGCGACGCAGTTCCAGTCAAGACCCACATTTGACCCTTGCTCACCATAGAGTCTCCAGTAGCTCAGTGGTTAGAGCATCCGACTAGATCACAGAGGGTTGTGGGTTTAAATCCCATCTGGGACTCGGATTTTTTCCGAGTTCTTGTTGATGCCAATTCTATGTTGATTCAAAACACAGTAAGAGCCTAAATAATTTTGTTTTGCTTGGTTTTAGCTTTGTAGTCAGCATATCATGTTAATTTAACTCTCTCGTTCCAATCAGCACGTTACTTTTGTACACTCTTTTGTTACCTTTGGCTTTTTTGTTAGATTCCTAATTTATTTCACGCTTGTTGTTTATCCTTGTTTAACATTATACATTATAAATTCAAATGTAACTTCCAATTAATTCTACTTTCAACTGAAGATGGTCATGGAACGACCGAAACATGTCTTGGAAATTTAGTTTCAAATGTGTCGTCATCTTTACAAATATTGTGTGTAACGCTTTTGGGATTTCACGCTTAGGGTTGTGCGTTTTAGAACAAGGAATATATTTTGTGTTTATCGCTTTGGGTTCTCGCGCTTAGGATTGGACGTTTAGAACGAGGAATATATATTGTGGTTATCGCTTTGGGATCTCGAGCTTAGGGTCGGACGCTTAGAATGAGGAATATATATTGTTTATTGATTCGGGCTTTATAATGAGAAGCATGCATCGTGTTTATCGCTTTTGGACCCTTTTGACGCAAAGGGTTGGAATCTTTACAACGAGGAATATACACTGGTGCTTGCCAGATAACAAATGGAATACCATTCGAGATCTCGTGCTTTGGGTCGAACGTTTTAGAACGAGGAATATACATTGTGTTTATTGTTTTTGGTCTCTCGTGGTAAGAGTCGGACGATTTACAAGGAGGAATCAGTACACTGTTGCTTGCCAGTGAAGAAACGGAATACCAGTCGAGATCTTGCGCTTTGGGTCGGACATTTTAGAACGAGGAATATACATTGTGTTTATCGGTTTTGACAACTGGAATACCAATCGATTGACAAATTTTCTATTGGTACCAATTGAACCATTTGTACCAATCGACAAATCGTCTTTGGAGTGCTCTCAGGCATTGATGAGATGCAGTTGACAAACAGAATACCAATCGATTGACAAATTTTCTATTGGCACCAATCTAACCATTTGTACCAATCGACAAATCGTCTTTGGGGGCTCTCAGGCGTTAATGAGATGCTGTTGACAAATGGAATACCAATTGACTGACAAATTTTCTATTGGTACCAATTGAACCATTCGTACGATTGGTAAGGGTGTTCTGATGAGTTGTACCTGTTTGTGTATATTGGACATGTATGTGGCTTTTTTCTAGGTTAAGAAAATATTTTCTCACTGTGTTCGTGCCAGCGAGCACAACCTCGAATAATGACTCCGTTAAGTTTCCCTTCGGTTTTCTTTTCATTCCTTTCTCTTCCCCTTCTTTTTGAATATCGTTTTGCGTGTGCTGTAATATACTTCAACCAATCCCAAATAAAGTGGTCATCAAGCAAATCGTCACTACCTTGGGCAAACGAAATTGGTATCTTCGATGTAACATCATTGATATAATCATCGTCTTCTAAAAGAGAACAGTTCATCTTCCAGAAACCTGGTCCTTTAATTTCATTGTCACTATTTTTGTAATCACTGCATGGTCTGTTTTAATAGACAGAATAATATCAACACATTTGACTAAATTATGTAGGTTGTCAGAAATTAACCAATAACCTAGATGACAAAATATGCTCGGAGACTCCACATGTAACTTTTAGTGGAAGGATTTTTCACTCTCCAGATATCAACGAGGTCAAGTTCACTTTGTATACAGCTGATACTTACAACAACTGATTTCCTCGGAATCATAATTCCTCCTTTCTTATCAAGGAGTGTGTTGAGGGGACAATTGAAATCACCACCCACAATAATGTTCTCTTCCTTGTCCAGGTTTTCATTTTACAGTGTTGTTAATGAGTTATTGAAAAGGCGAGTGATGTCCTTACCTTTGTTAGGAGCATAAATATTGATCAAGACAAAAATGTTATCTTTGATGGCGGCTTTTAAAATTATCTAATGCCCCAGGGGATCCAGAATCTTGGTGTGAATAACGCAATCAGCACCTTTTCTCAACAAGATCGCAACTCAGCATGAATTTGAACTGTCTCGGTCCCCCATTCATTTTTCCAGCATATTTCTGTTTCTTTCTTTGAGTGTGTTTCTTGTAAAAAAATAAAATCAGCCTTTCTTTTCTGACACCACGTAAAAATAGTTCTTTTTCTTTCGAAAGTTGCTAATGCCCCTTGCATTTAAGGAAACTACGTAATTCCAAAGCCTCAGTAGTCATCTAAACAGCAGCAGTAGTCAGCTAAATTGCAGAAGGACTCAATAAATAAAGAACAACAATGTGTAATAATTCATAAGAAAGTAGGCAAAAAATTGTTCTTGTTCAAAGTGATTTGCAATAGAATTTTTAGGAAATATAAGAAAACAAACACAGGAATAATAAATAAACTTGCACACAAAATGTTGTCTAAACTAGTATGTAAACAAAAGATATGATCATGATGATGTTTATCAGAAAGGACAAATAGTGAAGTTAGATTAAGCACAAGTAATGAACATACAAAAGCACACAGAGTTACTAGTACTCATTTAGCGTGCCTTGTTGCTGAAGCCTTCCATCTGCCCCTAGTTCTATTCATAATGTGTAAGATGTTTTGCCCCATCACCTCTGTAAACTTGCCCGTTGATAATAAGTTTGTCTACTTTGAAGTGGGCTTTCTGTTTTGCCTTTTTGCCACTTTTAAAATCGGATAAAGCTTTTCATGTATTTTGTCGATCTCTCTGGGAAAGTCGTTTGCAATTCTAATTCCTGAATCTTTGAGGTTTTTTACAAAGGACCATACATACTCCTTGTCTTTGTAGAAACTGAATTTTGTTATAGTTGCCATTCAATTCTCTGGTGGTGGTGTCCATGTTGGTACATGTGTAGACGGTGGTTGTTTTTAGATTTGATATTTCAGCGGCAGTGTTCTCTGACGCCTCCTTCAGTTTTCTGTTTTCTTCTTTAAATTCAGTTAGCCGTGTTTTCATGGAATTAAATTCACCAACTACATTTAAGAGCTTATCAAGCTTGAAGTTGATTTCAGCTACTTGCTCAGCCAAAGACAAGTTGTAATAATGTCCGTTTAAGTCTTTGTCTGTCTGCAATCCTTCTTCACAGCGTCTTTTAAGTCTTGTTTCCAGACAAATCATCTGTCATATTTATTCCGAACAACGGAGGGCCCGATGGATTTCAAAATTTACATCGTTTTAAAGTCAATAAAGCCAAGGCTGCGAAAAACATGTCCACCATTAACGGCCCACTTGTGCAATCTTGTCTGCAAGTTAAAATGACATATCCCCAATGTAGTGCCTTGACTTGTACTGTGCTGCACAGCCATCTGTAAACTTGTGCAGTTTGGTGATGCTTAGCTGCAGATCATCTGAGATATTTTCCCACTAGCAACTGGATGTGTTGCACAGAATCATAGTCCTGTACTGGATCATCACTGATCACAAAGATGTGTTCCTTGATGATGAGCAGTGCTTTGTTTGTCATCACATGCACATACGTGTCGAAACCGGACAGTTATGTGAAGACTTGGATTTCGTTTTGCCCTCTGCAAGAGCAGCTCTCTGAGTAGTCGTGGATGCAGACATGTCCAAGAGGTAGGGTTTCTAGTGGTTCATCAAGCTGCTTTCTCTGCCAAATAGCCATGAACTGGTGGTAGGAGTAGTCTTCCAGCAGCTTAATGAAATACTGGAAAAACTCCTTGGGACTGCACCAGTGCAGTTTTCTTTTGTGGCTCTCCAGAAGCTTTCACCTTGCCAGTGAGAACATAATCAAACCTCTTCCACTTGTTGGTGTCTTCCTCAGACTGCTCCTCTGGAAAAAGCTTAAAAAGGTGTGTGCCACATTCTTCACATTATCGATCTATACAACAAAGCCTGTGGATGTCACTACCCTCAGGTTTAGGACAGTGTCTTTTCCACAACTTCATTTAAAAAGACGTCTCAAGGGTGGGACTTTCATTCAGTTGATTTTTTCGAAACTGGAGACATTCACTGAATATAATCTGTTCTTCTTTGTGTTTGTGGTATAAGCAAGCCCTTCTGATCCGTTCCTTTGCTCCTTTAACAAAATATGGTTTTGGGTTCTCAAATTTTCTATGACAAATTTTAACATCAGGGTTGGCTGCATGAAAATTGAAGTACACGTCTCCTCCAGCACATGTTTGGGATGTTTGGGCCAATTCGTTCCCTTATTATATCCTTCTTGACTCCTGTTGTGCTACTACCCTCAAAAGTCCAGAAAGTGAATCCACTGTGGGTTTCCTCTTTGTAAGTGGCAACTTGGTTCACCTCCGTTAAGGACCTCAAAGCTGCGCTTTATTCCTCAACTTACTGAATGTCTATCTAAAGAAACAACTTTTTTCACAATCTCTTAACTTTTGTTTTTAAACTTTGCGCATGAAACTTTATCCTTTTTCGTGACATTTTCTTTACATCACAGGAAGCCTGAGCATTGCATTGCTCCTGTGGATGTTCAACCTAAAAAAGTGTAAATTATGCTGAAAATGTGATACTGTTGTCACACGTGATTTTAACACACATCCATCAAGACTAGCCCAAAACCAATTTATTTACCAAACGAATTTAATGTAGCCAATATGAAGAGTGTGCGATGACATTTCATAAAAGACGAATGTGACAACGATATACAAGCGAAGGAAAACCCAAACATAACAAGCTTTAATGTGTGAAAAATTTATGGAAATTACTCTGATGGTAGATTGAATCTACCGTTAACCAATTAAGACCTGTAACATAAGAACGCAGTTCTCATATTCTCCAGAGCAAGAACATCACTGACATAATAAGTTAATGGGATTTTCGGTAACACCTTATGCATTGATAAATTCCCATGAGCACATGCAGTGTAAGTGATTAAAACAACAGCGCAAGGATTCTTGTTGAGTTCGCGTAAACAGTTTTTTTTTGGAATAGCCAGCCATTCGCACTTTTCTTACGATTGAGCACCCTACCCCTTTTGAAGAAATAAATTTGAAGTGCCTCCTGAGGCACCTTTTTCGTTTGATTGTGATATTTATTTAGTGTGGGGCCAGCCAACATTTCCTTTAGCAAAAACATTCATTCATTATTATGGGATTTATGGTCAAAACCAACTACTCTTTTGTATTTAGTAGGTGAAGTTTGTAATGTGAAGTTGTAGTAATTTCTTCCTTTCTTTGATTTTTGCATCAACGTTACATCATGAATGAAGCCAGTGTCACTTTCTTTGCACTTGTTATTTGTTATCATGGCTAGAAAGAAATGAGAGAGATGTTAATGTTGTAGAATGGAAATAGTTTCAATAAGAAATAAAGACAAAATACTTACCTAATTGTACATAGGTAAGTTTGCAACATTGCTCTCAATAAACTGCCCAGGGGAATTTCTCAGATATTGAATCCCAGCATGTCCAAAAGCAAGATGAGAATTTGGAATTCCAAATAATTGATGTGAAATCGCTTTAAAGAAGCAATCTCCATCACCCCCAACATCTAGCAGCCTTAAGCCAAGATTGCTTAATCTCTGAGTTAATACAAGATATTCTGAAGGTCCTGGATTCAACTCAATATCACTGGACAATAAGAGTTTTTTCCTTGCAGCACAAAAATATTTACACCGTCCAAGATGTCTAGAATTTGATTTGACATGTACATTATTTTCTGTAGAGAAACAATAATTATTTATTTTATTTGGTGAAAAAGTAAGATCCAAGTTTAAAATCCTACATGCCTGGTAACAACAAGTGTGATCATATGAAGTGTTTTGAATTTTTTTGTCATCGAAGAGTGGTGCAATCTGGGGGATCTGAAGGGTCAAAATTGTATTTTATTCGCACAACTTTATTTGCCATGATTTTTAATAAAATAATAATATTCATAAGCGCTTTACATTTAAAATGACCAATAACAAAATGGCCAAGGGAGCCTATCTATTCACACATTTTTCAAGTTTTGTTGAAATGAGATTTGCAAAAATAATTAGGTTTCACTGCCTTTTGAATTAATTTGATTGATATTACTGTCGATAATCATATTACTATTCAGGAACAATGGTGAATTTTTGAAATAATCATAACACTGCATGCACATTGCAACTGTAATTTTTCAATGTCTTAATAATTTAGCTTTCTAGAAATCAGAGCCAGATTCAGTAGCTCTTCCTTTTTCTCTTTTTCGAAATGAAGGTAATCACCGGTCATCGAAAAAACATGACATCTGGATCGTGAAAGTCGCCGACATTTCTAATCAAATTATCAGGGCTGTTTGCGATATTTTTTGCTCTCACAACTTCTCACAAAATTTTTACAAACTTTTTTTACAAACTTGTTACGTGTGACGTGAAACTGTTTTCATTGAAGACAAGATGGTTTCAAAAACAGAGTTTCATTTACAAATCAACAGATAAACGAGACATACGCGGTCAAAAACCGAGACATGTCGCGTCGCAATTCCCATGAGTTAATCAAGCGGAAAATTTGGAGAATTACACAACAAAAGAGAAAGTAAAAACACACATCAACCCTTCGCTTGGCCTTTTTTAATTTTACTCTTAACACATCATTCCTCATTTTTGTAAAAATAACTCGAATTAGTTTTGTAATATTTATTTTTACAATTTCCATTTCAAAACTACTTAATTTATTCTATTCACACAAGTACGCGTGCACGTGCACAAGCAACGGAAAACAATGTGAAAGACTGCGCTATTATTCAAAAGAAAAAAACACACTTACCTTCCTTCCTTTGTTCTTTAGAAAAGTACAAAGTTATCTGTGAACTCGGGGCAGCTTTTCGCTTTCGATTCTCTGCCATTTTCATTTTGAAGAGTTAAAATTTCTTGTGAATTGCACTGTGCCCTAAATTACACAATGAATCCCGATAAATTACCTTCCGATTGCCAGTCAAATGATTGACGTGAGAGCGACATTTTTTCCGATACTTCGTTAAAAGCGATGAATGTTTCCGCTTTCGGACTTGAAGAAGGTCGGATTTTAGAGTAGATGTTTGTGTTTAAGATAGTGGGAAGTGAGTGTGGATAATGCATGCTATTAAAACAACCATTTTAAACCTTCAAATTATTGTCGGGGAGCTTATTTTTGGGCGTTCTTTCTGCTTTTTTTTCCTTGTCAGTAACAAAACAAAAATATTGTATTTTCCGTCTGGATTGGAGATGGTCAAACCTCGAGAGGAGGCGGCACGTTGAGCCGGCTGCCGGCCGGTTTTGAGAAGGCTGATCACATACCACATTTTGTAATGAACTGCTATGCTTGTTAATCTAGATGATGGGGGAGTGAAATTTCGTAGAGCTAATTTCATTCTTTTTCTACCAGTTCTTTTTTTTCATGAACTTGAAAATTTTCCTTTCATTAATCCTAGAAGGTTCCCTGTCCCTGGATTTACGAACTTGGTAGTATCTTTCCTTGCTTCTTACTGTTGTTCTGCAATCGATATTTACATCGACTCAATCTAAATACAGTAGAACCCCGCTAACTCTAACCCCTACAACTCGAACAACCCCGCTAACTCGAACAGAGTCTCAATTCCCTTGGATTTGAACTAACTTTTCAGTCATTTTTACCCGGATAACTTGAACCTCAATAACTCGAATTTCTTGTTCTTATAACTTGACAGGAAGGCCAATTGAGATATCCCATTAGCTTTTCTTATTGTGTGATCGAACTCCAACACTAGAACAAAGACTGGAGCAATTTGATTTTAATTAGTCAAACGAACAGATCACGTAATTGACAGTTACATGTGATCATAAGAGTCACACCGGATGCGGTGTATTCACTGTCACAAAACTTGAAAGAAACAGTGCTACAGTGTACAGTGCATTAAAAAAGTATCCATTAAAATGTCCATAAAAAAACATTAGACATTTATGCTGGAGAGTTCTTCAGATGCTGAATAGTACAATTGCATAATGCTCACTTCTCAATGCGCTCTTCAAAATGTTGACAAATTTCTCTTGACCAGAGATTCCCAGCTTACATGGGACTTGCATCCCCTCTCCATCCCCAAAGTTAACAGCCTTGTCGGCTTTTATGATCACACTACAGGAACTATGCTGGTCTGCTTCAAGAAAAGATTGTTTTAGCAAAGCGTCCACATTTTCCTCTCTTCAAATTGCCCACCACTTCACCATCTTTTAGGACACACACCGCGTATTTATCTACAGAATTGTTTGGTTCTGGAATTGCTTGCAGAACTTCTCCCTGGCATGGTTTCCAGTCATCTTAATAAGCATGATATCCCTTCACATGCGAATCAATTTCAAATGAACGGCTTGGCTGCATGATGTTCGGCTGATATTCGGCTGTGTATAATGTGGCGAACCAATAATAAAATAAAATGGACTGCACGTGTCGATTACAGTGCCGCTGCGTTGAAACTTGATGCACTAAACATTTTACTGATTGACTGGTCGGCTTGGTTCTTATCTGGACTATGACCGTTTCCAGTTTTACTATCCACTTTGTCTTCTAAAAAGCGAAAGATTTCTTCGAAAACGTTGAAAGAGAAGTATGAAATAAAGAAACCTGAAATTGGATATGCAAACAAAAACGTAGCCGCAGATTATGATGTTTCCCCTAGTACTCTGTCAACATGGCTTAAAAGCAAGGATGAAATCGTGAAGGCTTTCGAAGGAGGAACCAGTTCAAAGTTGCAGAAATTAAAGCCATGTGGAAATGAAAACCTAGAACGGGCTTTGTATACATGGTTTGTTCAGATGAGGCGGGAAGGTGTCCCCGTTAGTGGCCTGGTACTGAGGGAGAAGGCACTCAGTTATGCTAAAGAGATGGACATGAAGGATTTCATTGGTTTCAACGGCTGGTTCGATCGATGGAAGAGTCGCCATGGGGTTGCCATTAAGGCAATTGCTGGCGAAGCGCAGTCGTGCACCTTAGAGATGACAGCTTCTTGGAAAGAATCCACCCTTCCAAAGCTTCTCTCAAATTACGCCCTTCGTGACATATTCAACGCTGATGAGTTTGGCCTATTTTACAAAGCTTACCAGACAAGTCGATGCATCTGAAATCTGAAGATTGTGTCGGAGGGAAATGCAGTAAAGTACGCCTAACTGGACTTGCGGCTGCTAGTGCCACAGGAGATAAGCTACCCATGTTCGTTATAGGCAAGTCAAAGAAACCAAGGTGTTTCAGTGGAGTGCGAAATCTCCCCTGCAGGTACTGGCCACAGAACAAAAGCTGGATGGACAGCCAACTTTTTGAGGAATGGGTAAGAGAGCAGGACCGGAAGAACGCGAGGGTAGAAAGGTAGCCCTTGTAGGCGACAACTTCCCCCGCCCACCCGGATGTTTCAGACCTCAGGGCCATGGATTTAGTGTTTTTACCACCAAACACTACATGCAAGACCCAACCTATGGACCAAGGTGTCATAAAGGCAACGAAGGCATATTACTGTGCGTCTGTGGTGAGAAGGTATATTGATGCAGTAGAGAAGGGGAAGGGTGCTCCAAATATTTCTGTTTTGGATGCCATGACAATGTTAACAAGGGCATGGAACAAAGTAACGCCTGAAACAATCAAGAATTGCTTCCTTAAAGGCAGGTATTTGCAGTGAGGCACAGACAATTGCCATTAATGATCTGGACAACCCCTTTGCAGTCCTAAGCGAGGAAATTCAGTCTTTAAGAGAAGCCTATCCTGAAGCTGTACCCGCGAATGTTAACGCAGACCATGTAATCGGCCTCAATGACGCCGTATCCACCTCGGAGTCGGGTTCGTTGACAGATGAAGAGATTCTGGCAGAATTCAGTAGTGATCAGTAGGCAATGGAAGAGGATGAAGAAACAGATGAAGTTGAGGTCCTAGAAGAATGCCCCAAGAAACCTACAGCAAGCGAAGTCAGATCCGCAATTGATGTGCTGACTTCATACAGGCTGTTCATGAACGAGGGAATAGAGGGAATGAGAAGCCATGTACAGAAAATAGAGGCATTGGCAGAACGAAACTTCAGGAGCTCCCAACGACAGCAGACCCTGCTTTCTTTTTTTGGTTCTAAAATGCAATCACCACTGAACAATAAGGATCAGTAAGAACGTTACGTACAGTTACATTTACAGTCATTGCAGTTTATCGTTACAGTTGTTTAAAATGTATTTTTTTGCTTGAAATAAGTTTAATATCCGTAATTTGCACTACATTGTATACCAAAGTGCTGAAAATCAATAAACTTTTAATTATTAACCTAAAAAATTGAATATTTTAATCGACCCCAATAACTCGAAACCCCGCTAACTCGAACAGATTTTTGTTTCCCTTCAGAGTTCGAGTTAGCGGGGTTCTATCAAAGCAGCAGATTCACCTCTCTCTAAAAGACGTTTTATTTGGAATATTCTCGGAAAAATGCCCTTTACTTGATCTACTAAATTGCTTTATAATTATTGGAAAATTGTTCTTGTGGGACTGCAGAAGAAGTCAAACCCTTCCTAAAATCGAGGGGTTTAAAGCCAAAATCAAAACTTAGTATGAAATTGAAAGTAGAATCGTGGAAAAAGAATATTTTCATAAGAAATGGATAATTAAACCAACTTAACTAATATAAATTATAAGTAGTATTCTTAAGTAATTATTTCTAAGATTATCTTTTGTGAAGAACGTACCAGAAGAATGTAATAGCTTGACCAGCGATGTAATATCTTTTGTATTTGTTACCGGTTTATGAGTGTAAATTGTTTTTATTTATCAATGTATCAATGTATCAATGTATGTAACTGTAGTGTGTATATTGCTTGTATTTTGCAAATATTTAAATAAAAAAAAAAAAAAGAGTTAGCGGGGTTCTACTGTATTTCACACGTTGGGCATGACTTCCCACAACCCGAAAGTACACAAGAGACTGATAGTATAGATGTTGCCTTGAAAATAAATTGTTTGAAAACAAGCTGCTCTGAGACAAACGAAACATACCGGTGCATAAGCTCACCATTAATTGCAATTCCATAACTGAACAAGATTTCACTTTAACACTACGTAGAACAACCACATTTGGAGCCCAACTTCCCAAGGACTGGATAAGATTTTTGTACAAAAATAAATTGTAAAGTGACTTACTTAGCCATGATAAATTTGACAGAAAGCCAAGTTTCAAAGTTCTGCTCAAGCTGGAGAAAGCACAATGTAGACCTAATTCTGGAAAGGTACACATGCACGTGGTGAATGGCATTCTTGTGAATTGCTTGAATGGAAAGCTAATTTTAGTATTCTGATCTTGTAACCGTGATAGTTCAGGCTGACTTTGTGACCAAAGTGGGTCGAGTTTTGCAAACAACAAGCAAAGATTTCGATTTTGACACTTTCGCCAAACGCGAGGAACTGCACAAACCATCATTGGTGCAGCGCGAAGGAGAGTCATTTTGCAATGATTTCCAATGGCCCGTAAAACAAGTATCAATCCAGAATGTCCAAGAGTTGTTCCTTCAGCTTAGAGCAGAAGTTTAGAGAACAAAACTTACCGGAAAACCAAGCACTCTCCAGTAAACCAGTGAACACCCTGTAGAAAACACGTACAAAATAGACCTTGGTGAAATCACGCTCTAACGCATGTGATGTCCTTTGTGCGATTTCGCTTGTGATTAGTCGAAATTAAACGCCTGACTGAATCCTTGGGATAAAAAAATAGGTTCTGCCTTCACATAACAACAGTCCATGAAGGACTGACTACCCAAGTGAGACAGAACAAAAAAAACAGCATCATTAGCATTCTGCAGTAAATTACTATCGGCACAATTTTGAAGCCTGTTATTACTGTTAACCTGATAGACAATCAAGCATGTACACTGAACACTAAGAATAATTTCTGAATCTGAAAGTAGTTTTATGAATTATTTCTTCCAAATTAAAATTGAGAATTCTAGCTAAACGATCGTTTGTGTGGCTTTGTGCTTGTTTGAGATATTAACACATGTGGTTCAATATTTGCAACTAAATACCCTTCCGATCACCACTTTAATTTTTTATTTGCAATTTTCTTTTTTCAAAGGCTTGATTGTAGAATATCAATCATTCATTATAAATTGCCTCATTAGTTATACGAACATCCTTTTATGAGTGATATATTTACAAAAGAAAGTTCATACAATAATGTGTAATTGTTTTTAATCAGCACACCCACAAAATTGGGACAGCTTTAGTGAAAACTATTACTAGTTTACAATTTGTTCATTTATCATGATACCTGATTTAAGTGCTACTAACGTTTTTCCTTCACAGTTCCCTGTGGCAATGGGGTAAAATTGACAATGCACTCAGAACTCTTGTTGTCAAAATTAATGGATCCCAGGCCTACAGCCACATGATCTTTACCTATTTGTCCTGCCTCTCTCCACATCATATTCCACAACAAACACACCATTGTTTTGGGGCCTGCTCTGTTTGCTGGAAAGGGTGTTTGAGATAAATCAACAAGCCCAAATTTCCTTTTGGATAAACTCTGGCTATGTGGCTACCACATAGCCGCTTTAATGATCAACTCCAATATCAATTACAGCCAAAGGAAAGGAAGCCCTACCCAGAGAAATGGATGAATCCCTTGAGCACCTTATTACATCTTGCCATTATTCTAAAAATTTTTGGGCTGAAGTTATAAAATGGTTTGACAAACAAGGGATTAAAATCGCCAATCTTACTGAAAAGGATATAATGTTTGGCATTGTAAGGTGTGATGATGAATTATTTGTAAATCACATTTTGCTAGTTGCCAAACAATACTTATATTATTGTAGACAAAGCAGTTCTTTACCTTCAATTAGAGTCTTTAATTCCAAAATTAAAATGATGTATCAACTTGAGACAATAATTGCCAAATCAAATAATAAACTGACAGCTCACAATCTAA
>OX393561.1:19598493-19618493 GCA_947652115.1 Blastomussa wellsi
TAGGTGAGAAATTTCATATATTACTAATACATAAAGTGAATAGCTTCTAGTTAGCTTGATAACTCAGTAAGTCAGCACTACAACTCAATTTTTTTAACCTACGTGATTTTACTGTGTCTCAGTCCCTTTGGTGTCTACATAATTTGTTGAAATATTAAAATATATGTTAAATTCTTTGATGGATTATTTGTGTAAAATAAAATGTATAAGCTGATGGAATGGTTTTCCTTGGCAATTCATAACTTATTTATTTCTGTTTGTAAAATACGGTTAACTTAAGGCAATAAAATTTGTGTCATATGTTTTGTGTTATCTACATTATTTTTTTCAACAGAATTTGTTTTTTCAGGAATGTTTAATGAATGGCGTCAAGCACTGCCTTGCATAGCAGTTGCATAGCCAACCTTTTTTCTGACATTCCTACAGTGAAACCAATAATCTAAGACGTTTGGTCTGCTTTGGAACTTTTGCTGTCTTTGTCTTTTTTTTCCTGTAATTTTCTGTTTGAAAGAATGATAAGAAATCCCTCAGTGGTGACATTTGATTATTATACAACTTAAATTTAATTCACTTGCGAAAATAAACAGATCATACTTTGAAGGATTCCTCACATACAGCGCATAATTCAAATTGAACTTTGATTTAATTTGCTTACAATTGATTCTGCAAAGATCCAGAGGGATAAGAAAATGAACCATGAAAATGACTGTTGATTAGTGTAATACTTAAGAATGTACAGAGGCATTTTTGGAATAAAACATTTGGTGAATTTCCTTGTAGTTGTCTAAACATGTACTCTGCCTTTTGGCTGGTAGTATTTTAAGACTCCTCTAAGATCCTACCAGCCAGAGGGACAAGAAAAGAAAACATGAAAATGTTTCTACAGCAAGTGATTGTAAATTAGTCTAACACTTTAAGTCAAACCAAGTGAAGCAGACCCCCTCCCCCCTCTCCCCCTTCCACAGAGTACATCAATGAAATAATTACTTGAAAATTTAACCAATGAACTTGTGGACATTTGCATAAAGTGACATGGTATTCTGATCAGTGTATTTCGAGCCAGAATTTGTTCTGCATGTTGAAGGATGGATGTGAAATACCTGTATGTAAACACTGAAGTGGTTATTATAATGCCTTAACATGCAATGTGTCCTTCTGGCTGGTAGTACCTTAAGACTCCTCTAAGATCCTACCAGCCAGAGGGACAAGAAAAGGAAATATGAAAACATTTCTACAGCAAGTGAATGTCAGTTAGTCTAACACTTAAGGGTTATGCAAAGAAACATTCTTTGAATAAAACAACGATTGAATTCTCTTACAATTGCCTAAAAATGCTATGTGTCCCTCTGGCTGGTAGTATTTTCATACTGCTCTAAAGTGAAGTGTTGTGACCGTTCTGTGGACATTTGAAAGTGATACGATAGCCCTTGGGAAAGTATCGTTCTTAACAAAAGGCCAGCCTAAGTGCTGTTTAAGGTGGCGTGTAATTAACAGGAGTTCTAGAAAATCAGGGAATTCAATGAACGAAAGAATTCCATCTGAATGGGCAGTATTCCAAACACATCCTGAAGGGTTGTTTTAGCAAAGTTTTTTAGTGTACCCCTTCTACCTCTTCTAAGTCATGCCATCCCCCCATTGTCAACAATGACCAGATGCTAATTTGCACAATATTTAAGAGACTATTAAATAATTAAAAATAAGCAATTGTTTTATTTATTCTTCTTGTTACTTAGAAGTGCATTTGTGGTGTACCATTGTAATAAAAATCTGCATGAGGTAGAATCCTTAAAATGTATTTTAATGGTATGAAAGCAATAACTGTACATTATTAAATGGAATTTGAAATATAAGAACAATGTAAATAGACCGGTAACTCGTGTGAGGCAAAAAAGTGTGTTATCTTACACAGGACTCTGAACAATTTTTAGTCCTTGAAACTGTAAATGAATATTAGAGGAAAACAATGGCCAAAAGTATCCTGTAACACTCTGTACTCTGAAACGGCTTTATGCGCCTACTAGGACCAAGGGACATGATGATGAAAAGTACTCTCCTTAATATGGCACTCAAATTGTGTGAAAATGAACTATTTCACAGTTGAATATTAATGATTAGTGTCTTGTCCATGTATTTCACACTTTAAATGACTGCATCATTATGAGAAAGTTACATCATTTGAAAAAATTTCACTGTCAATTACTGTCTACTTGGGCCGGCGATGAATCCTTATTAAGTTTTTGACGCTTAGGTGGTGGTTGCTCTTGACTTTGACGGTATTGTGTGGCGCTTTCAACAGCATTGGGATGTGCTTCATTATTGTAGGCACCATTGTAGACTTCCAAGGTTAAGCCAAGCTGCTGAAGGGCTGCAAGAAATTCTGGAAGTTCTTCTTCTGTGAGGGTTTCACTATCTTGCTTAATGAAAAATGTCAACTGAAATACAATAAGATTTAAAATAATTCCATTAATAATAATTGGAAATAATGTATTAGTGATCTGCTATCAGTGCGAAGGAGCTTTTTTCGCCAATTGCCAATTTTTAACAATCATATTATGTATTTTCAATAAATATGGTTAAGTGGGTCATTACTCATGGCTTTTATGAGATGGTGGATTTAATGTTGCTGCCAACTTAGGAATAATGTAAACATCTTATATTCTTCATTACTGTTCTTCTCATAAAAGGTTACAGTTGTTACTGTTTTGTAGGGCTGCGTCGTTTAATTTTCCTTAGGCAATCAAGTTTGGTTATAAATAAACATCAGTGTAAAATTGCACTTACGTTGTTTTTGCCCTTCTGTATTTTACCAAGGTTCTTGTTCTCCAAGGCATTTAAAATCAGGAGGACTTTCTGTTTCCCTCCATCTCGGCGGAATTTGCTCAGGTTAGCTAGCTTGGAGGCACTCAAGTATCTGCCAGGGTATGTTATTGTCATCTGTTGGAGCCTTTCGTTTTCATTTTGTACAACAGGTGCACTGGGAAGAGGTTGTGGGCAGATGCTGCCATTTTTCACGTCTCTTCCAGCCAGTAGAGCTGTGTGTTCGATACACAGTCCAATCATGCTAATGGCTGCCTCTTGCACTGTTTCCGGAATTATGTTGGATAGGCGTTCTGGCAGAGGGCGTACTTGGAATAAGACATGCATTGGCAATGAGAGGCGAAGATACTGTCCTTTTGCCTTAGAGAATAGTGCTGTAATAAACAAATTTGGTTATAATTATTGACACATAACAAAATGTTTTTCATTTTAGGTGGTTCTGATATATTTCTTCAGTCATCTTTCCCTATTACTAAGGCCACGTCAGCGTGAATTGTTATAAGCCAAATGGGCCTAAACGGGTGACACTATCTAAATGCAATCGCGATAAACAACAGTAGTTTGAAATGAATTTCTGTTAAGCAGCATGGAGCTAAAATAATGGATTAAGAAAGGGCTGACAAGAAACATTCCGAAACTCTGAAGAAAGAAAGGGGGGCCCCCAGGGTAGAGTCCCTTTACTGACCCTTATTTCCTGTCCTAGAGCAGTGCCCAGTTTATAGAGTTGACTAGGTAAAACAAGAGTGGTAATTTTATAAGAAAGTGCTACACGGTTAATATATTGTCTTTTTTAAATCTAATGTACTTGAAGTTGTTAAAACTAGTAAGTAATAGTGGAAAGAATTATAGGTGCATTTGTTTGTGGAAAGAATCGGCTACTGCTTGTAAAAAGCGAGTTTAATATTTTAATTTGATGTTTCATGCCCAAATTGATTTAATTGTGGCTTTTAGTCTGAAAATGTAAAGCACATATTTCCTTGTTCAAGGCAAAGTTTAAGTGTGTCTGCGAACGAACATTTTTGTACATTGGACTTAAGCAGATTAGTAATATGTTGTAAAGGAAGGTTAGTAAATTTGCAATTGTTCCCTTACCACAAATAAAAGGATCATCTAAACACTCCTTCTCTAAGACATCTTGGCATAAGTCATGTGCAGTTGGGTATGTTCGTTTCTCGTCAGTTATCTCAAGCTCGTAGATGTTGGGCTCTTTTGGTGTTCCTTGAGAGCCCTTCATTATTTGAATGATAATATCCTCTGGTTTAAAAAAGGACACAAATCTAAAATTCAGTGGGGCATTTCATGAATATTTCTTCAGAATCAGTGTGCAAATGATGTTTCTAGCATTTGTTTGTCTGGCAAGTTGTATTAATGTTATTTATTGGTGTGTGTCTTTAATAAGTAAATAAGGTAATTACCAAGAAGGGTAGTGAATCTTTTGCATGCCTCCTTCAATTCTCGGTTTGCCCGCACTTCCAAAGCAACAAATTTCTTGAAAACTGGCTTTGGGAATATCCACAGGAATCGTGACGCCAGACCCTTGTCAACGTTGTTCTTATCCACAATGAGTGGAACTGCTGTGGTGGGTTGGGTCATTCCACACAGGGTCAAGCACGTGCGTGGCATTTTAAAGTTGGCATTGCCTGCAACTACAAAAGTAAGCAAAAGATAAGCTTACATTTTTAAAAATAATATTGTGTTATTAAAATGTAGTCACAATTGGTTGTTATTTACTGAAATTAAACACTTTATGATTGAAAAAATACAGAGGCTAACATGAAAGGTCAACTGGGGGAATTGAGTATCCATACCAATGGGTTAAAAAACAAGCTTACAGTATGTTTGTGGGTTCTTAAATATTAGGCTATTGCATATAATGTCTTTACTGCACCCCAGCCCCCTACCCTCTGTTGAAGACTGTTGATTTCCAGTCTTTCATTTTAATTCCAAAAAAGTCTGTTGAAAACATTTATACTCCTAAGCAATATCATTAGAAATGATTACTTACCCTCTACAGTGGTGTGAAAGAAATTAACAATTCCCTCAAAAATTTCATTAGAAATGGGGTAGTTATACAGTCATAAATTGTATGCAATTTTCAGATTATACATCAAAATAATTCAAACCTTTGGCCAGTCTTCTTTATGTAGGAATACCTGCATTTATAACCGTGTATGTAATGTACAATTTTTTCACGTGTTTCCTGGCAAGCTCTACTGGTTCTCATCAGGGGGGGGGGGGGGGTGGTGCATACATTTAAGGCAATAATTAGAACATTATCATGAAAATAATGGGCTTGCCTGTTTGTCGTGACCACGCAGTCGCACTGAAGAGTTCTAGCACCTTGGTAAATTCATGAGTGTCCAGCAAGCCCTTTGTACCACTGTATAGGTTGACTTGAGATAGCCAGTTTGTTAGTTCATCATAGAGTCCCAGCATCTTACAGTCGTTTTGGGACATGATCTCCCCAAGCTTCTCGAATGTCTGATCACTTAGAAGCCACTCTTTAGTGTCATAGTCCTCATCTTTTTCTAGTTTTTCTCTGACATTGTTTAAGACTTTCAATAGGTATTTATATACGGTTGATTTGCCTGTTCCTATAATAAGAAAAGAGAAAGAAAAAAGAATTCTTAATTAGGGTAAGCTTAAGCTGAAGTCTTACGTGTTGCATTTTAATCCCGTAGTTTTCTTTAAGTTATTTGCACTATTTGCATGTTATAATTTGTGGAGTTGAAACTTACTTTTGAGACAACCTCATACCCAGTTGTACTTTTGTGTCGTAGATGAATTTAGAAAGAGGATCACAGTGTGATGAAAGGAGGGGGAAAAATAAGGTTTGGCAAATAACGAATTGAAGATGATGTCATAACTTACAGCCAAAATATATCTAGGTGTTAAAAAGACCATATCAATACGCATTTTTGTCCAAAACTATTCCTTGTCCACATGGAAATTGTAAGGGGCACATTAATTTTTATTCTAAGGATGGAATTAACCATCAGTCTTGTTTTATTCATCGAATTCCAATATCACAGGCAGTAATCAATCAACAAAAGTTTTCATAAGAAAGAAACACTTGGTGGAAACACTTATTCGCTTGAAGATGATTGTTATATCAGGGTTCCACTGTAACTGTGTAGAGAGCTACCGTGTATACCTCATTTGAAAGGCCGGTAAATAAGATATCCAAAAATATATATTTTCCCTACAGCAACCCACAATTATAATAAATTATTGGGCATTGTATTACTTATCAAAAACTAAGAAAATACAACACAAAGTTCTGACAAGAAGCATTTCATTTGAAAGTGTTGTGTAGTTATAAAGAGAAGTTGAAAGCAAAATGTTCCTTGTTGTACTGGCAATGTCTCGAGCAAATTTGATTGACAAATTATGAATACAGAATTTAACCAAGTTTTTTAAAGATATGCTGCGTACATTAAATTCATTTGATTTCATGTTTTCATGTTTCGAAGATTCAATCCATTTTGTTTCCCAGGCGCTACAAAACGATATTTATTGTAAGGATATCTATCCAACAACACTAAAATTGATTTTCAGGTCTGCATTTGAAGTTTAAAAAGATTTTCAACGTTACAGACAACTATCAACATCAGTCGCACAGCACTGTTTTTTCGTTTCTTACCTTGTTTTGATGCTTGTATTCTCAATCAAACTCAATTCCCTCAACAGTTAAGTTGCCTTCTAATTAATTTAACTCCAGTTCTGATAAATCCAAGAATTTCAGTGGAATAACTTGAACAATTCGCTTTGGACGCCATTTTGGTATGTAGGTCGAAACTTTCGGAAAGCACTTGATGTTAACTCTTTCAAGAGTCCTAAGCTCTCACTTCCTGGGAGACTGGGTAATTTCATTCCCGCGCCAACAAAAATTAGCGTTTATTTTAAGAAACGGTTATGTTCACAGTGTCACAGCCTTGTGCTCGAATCGTAACTAAACAAAAAGTAAAAATCTAAACACTGTGTTTGTCTTCAAGCTAAACGTTGACAAATGATTTTTACAAGCATAAACCTTAGTCCTCAGCTCAGAGCGTTTACTCCCCAAAAGAATACAAATCAACGAAAGTGTGGCCATTTCGAAACTTATCAAAGACTGGTACTTGTTTTCGAGCTAAATGTTCAACCATAAATGTTACAATTGGTGTTTGAGATAATTTAAGTCAGCGAATGAGTAGTTTGAAGTCGTTGAAAGAACGAGACTGTTCGACTCGTGAAAGAAAATAAATCGTACCTGTTGGCATCCCAATGGCAAGCCATAGAACTCCGGGTTCTCTCCAGAGGGTGTCGGGTACTTCAACTTCGGCGTGTGCCATGGCAAATGACAGCAAACCTTGAACTCCAACAAGTACCGCTAAAGCGGGAACGCTAAGTAGGCTGGCGACTGCCTTGCAACCCTGTAATGTTTAATGGCAGCCTTACATAAATACTCAGAAGGAAAAAAGAACAAGAAGAAAATGGGGAATTAACTCCAATTAGTATAACTTACCTCGCTAATATGGTCGGGTAGCAGGCTCCAATCGAAATCTCTCTGCCAGCATTTCTTTAATTGGACTTTTAATTCTGCTTGTCCGGCGTACGTAGAGACAGCCATGTCCTGATGGAAGCATAAGCGGAATGGCAACAGCGTGAAGTTTGCGTGAGTTAGATGACTTCTGTTATTTGCGTTTTTCTCCGCCTCTTTTTGTCCATGTATTATACCACTTTGTTTTCATTGGATGCCACATAAAAGGTGATTGATGAAATAGTCTCAATTCTCCTCCTTTTGATTTTGCGTTGTTCTGATTGGTTGTTATATAATAAGCGTCTATAAAGATTTAATAGAGCGGCTATTTACAGAAGCGCTTTATATTAAATGCATGATGTGAGAAAATTCGTTATTGTTTGTTTTGATGCAATATTCAATAGAGCAGCTATTTACAGAAGCGCTTTCAATTGAATGTATGATGTGAGAAAACTTCTTATTGTTTGTTTGATGAAATGTTCTGTTGCGGCCTTTGATTTGCGCTTTTCTTGTTGGATGTTACTTAAGCGCCGTGAGTAAATGTTCAATAAAGCAATTACTCACAGATGCTATCAACAATACTCAATGCAAAGTGATATGATGTGGAACAATTTGTTATTTGCTTTGCACAATGTAGGGTAAAGTGGTGTGTTTATTGTGGAAAACGTGTGTCAATGGCAAGTAAAGCGAAACCCGCTTTCCGTAGTGGTGTAACGGCGTTTCAATATTTTTGAAGTCTGACATTGCCTTTTGCGGAGGGCTTATAAGCCACCCAATTGCCCGCCCTATTAAGAAAATTTGTACTACAGGATACCAACCTCAAGAGGTATTTTTAGGTACAACTGAGAGCGCGAAATAAAAATGCACTGATTTACGCGACCGCAATTGTTTGTGTTAACGGGCCTTGAAGATGTTGTCGGGAATCCATAAATTTGGTAAATTGGTAGTGATTGAATTGCGAATTAAATAAATAATTTCGAAATTTTGAAATCTGATAGTATGCCTTCTTAAAATTCGTAAAAGTATTCCAGATTTTTGAGTATTTTCTTATATCTACAGATGGTTCTTAACAAAAAATTGTTTGAGCTTTCACCCCCATTAATGCTTAACAGTATAGGAAAATCAAACTTCTAACGATGCAACCGTTTAATTATTGTGAGATACTCTTTTTTATGCAATAAAATTACAAAACGAATAAAGCTAAATGCAGCGGCACGGTTGAATTAGTATTTACAAAGTTCGTAAAAAAAAGATATAGGTTTTTTCACAACAATATGTAGTATTTAAAATCTTCGTACAAAAACGACAGTTCCTTCACAACAATATCATTGCGATTGAGAATCGCGCCTGCATTGTGTTCCCTTTAAGTAAGTTGATAAAAAATCGAAGCCGACGCTGAAATTAGGAAGATCATTAAAATCGTCCTCTTCGTCTACATATGCGTCAATGTTTTCCATATTTTCAAATATCTTTGTACATTCTTCCACTTCTCTTCTCTCGGCGGCTGTCAAACTTTGTCTTACTGAGTTTTCTGGCACCGGTTTCAACGAAGGAGGCGAGGATCGTTCCTTCTTGAAAAATAACGCTTTTTCAGTTCGGATCCATCGTATGATTATGCGCTCTTCGCGGTCCCCCAGAAACATGGATGGTGGCACCACAAACACGGACTCTGCAATGAAGTATCTTGTTCTGGGCGGCGCTTTGGTGTAGCAGAGGCTGAAGAACTTTACTTGGCTGTCACCATTTGGGAGTTCTAGGTCCGTTGTGCGATAAATTAAACTTGGTAATTTCTGGTGATTCCGCTGGATGTCCTGGAATTTGTCTTTCGTGACTTCTATAAATGGCGCATGCTGCTTTTGTAGTTGTGTATCATAATTCTCCGAAAGATAGATAGTGATTCCCTCCATTGCAAACTTCGACTTCTGTGTTGCAAAGTCAGGGTGATTTTAACATGAACGCAGTCAAATATTTGAGTTGCCACATTTGAAGGTAGCGGTACTATGATTGGCTCAAAGTTCCGCGCGAAAAATCTGATTTTAGTAGCACTGTGATTGGCCATAAGAACAATGGTTCCCTGAGTTTCGTGGGAAAATCTATGTTAGTGCCATGTCCATACGAATGCAAGCAACATGTTGGGAGCATTGTTAAAAGGTTTTTCTGACTTTGGCATCGTAAGAAGAGCTATTTTTTTCAGAGGTGCCGTTCCTAAAGTTGTTCCTGACTACGTGGATAAACTCTTCCACTTTGTAAGACGTGCAAGAAAGAGAAAATCGCCCAGTGAACAACGTGGACCGGAGGGAGATACTGGAAATGCATTGGATACATTATCTTCCAACTTAACAACCCTCTTCCCTGATTTAAAAAAGGGAGAACATGAACTATGGATAGAACTTCATGAGCATTCTTTGGAGCAAAATGAACAAGCATTGGGTGCAGTTTTGGTTTCCGGAAAGACACACTGCCGAATATGCGCAAAACCACTTCATGTGAAAACATGCAGAATAAGCGAGGTGGTTGTTTATGACGAAGTAAAGGGATCATTTCTTGCATCAAAGATTCCGAAAGTGTGTTGCAATAAAAAATGCAACTTCACGCAACATTATGGCTACTACACTGTGGGAAATGAGAAATATTTTGACGACGACTGGTCCGAGAATGAGTATCTGTTGTCGAGCGCAAGAACAGCATTCAACATTAACCTTCTTAAGAAGATGGAAGTCGAAATACTTATCGCGAAGATGAGCTTTAAGGAGAAAGCCGATATTTATAATGCAGTCCATGGGTATCAGTCGAGAGTTGTTGATGAGAATGACGTGAAGACAACTGAGAGTTCAAGGTAAGGTTTATTTGATGCTACGTATTGAGGGTTGCATATTAGTACTCGCCCACTCGCCCAGGCGAGTGTCAAAACTACTTTGGCGGGTACAAAATCCTTGATCACTGGTTCGTGTGGTAATCTTAAGCCAAATTGAATTTTTATTTACAAGTTCTCTAGTTAGACAAAACGGATACCCCATTAGGCCACCGAGATCTTCAGAAATAATTAGCTATTTCTCCGCAGGAGATAGCTGTATATGCCACTTATGGGATTTACCGTATGTAAGACAATCAGGCGAGAGTCACCCTCGTGAAATAAAAGTATATTTCTTCAGGGGGTAATCTGACAAGCCTTTGTTATTTTGTGAATTAAGTACCAGGCACATTTATTTGGGACGAGTTACAAAAGGGGCAAAAATGTCAGAAAGTTGTTACAATTCTACAAATAAAAATATACTTTATGTGTTATCCACTACATTAAATGTCATCATTTGTAACTTTTCAGTACACATAATTTGATGGTTTGTGCATTAAAACTTTTCCCTGCATCATTTATTTCGTTAGGAAGGATTTGAAGAAATTGCTAAAGGATAGAATTGCTTTGGATCGAAGGAGATTGGAAGAAGGATTACTTCTGTATTGGTGTCTGCAAAGAGTAATGGAGTACTCATTGAAGAAGTTGCAAGATTTGGTCATACCGTCAGAAATTGATGATCTCATCAAGGAAGTTTCTCCACTATACCATGATGGCTTCATAAAAAAGTGGATAAGTAAGTTCAGAAAAAAAACACAGACGTTATATTTTAATTGACTTATTTTTGGGACAAAATGTAATTTGTAATGCAGCATTAGTAATATTGTCCAATTGGAAAGTGTAAAATATAATATGAACATAAAGCAGCGGAGACTCATCTTATTAGGAGGGGTAAGCAATGATGCAAAGGTGTTATTTATCTGTTAATTGAAATGTGGCTAACCCCACCCACACCATGGAAAAATGTTGGTGATAAATTTTGGTCAAATTCCCTGCTACTAACTAGGTTTTCACAGAAACATATGCTATTGAAAATGTCCCATCGTTTTACAAATTTAAAGAAACAACTTTAATTGGTTAGCCCTGGCTTTATTTATGGAATTTACAACTTCACAACTATATTTCGCCTTTCAGCCCACACCTGTGAAATTAAGGGATGCCAAAAGAATTTGGTGTTAGATGGAAACTTTGACAACAACCGAGAGTGCTGTATGGCCAAAAAAAGCGGTTGCCTGATTTACGATTCCTTACCTGGTGAAATAGCTACAGGCTGTATCAACACTCCTAAACTAGGAGAGCGCTTCTGTCGCTACCACTATGAAGATCACCAGGAGCTGGACAAACATCCCCATGAAGTGAACTTAGAAGAGGCTTCAAAAGAATTTGGCATTACATTGGGACCAGTGTTAAGAAGTGCAACTAAAAAAAATGAGGAAAAGCAATGGGGGCAAGTGGATGAGATCATGGAGAAAAAATGCCTTAGAAACAAAACATTTTACAAGGTATGTATTCCTTTTACAGGGTCCTACATCTCCACTACCCTGGTAGCCCAAGGCTAATAAAAATGCAGCTGGGCTAGAAAATTCCACATTAACTAGCCCCTGAGTTAGTAATTAATAATAATTATGTTAAAAGTCTGGGAACAAAAAACTTTAAGATAAATCAATTTCAGTTTGCAGAACATTTCTGCAGTTCAAACAAAGATTTTGGGGCTCATTTGAAATGAAAATTGAAAGAGAAGATGACAAAGAATCCACATGCAAACTATATTGTGTGCTCAAGACTGTGACAAAAAGTCGATGTTTTCTTGCACAAGAACGCTTAAATGGGCCATGGAACATATTTTGCCTGACCTATTCAGAGAGATAGGGAGATAGCGAACCATTCTGATTGCTGGAATAGTGAAGATCATTAGTGTGTATATAGTAATGCATGTTGTTCATCATACACTGTAGGTGAAATGGATTGGAAATGAAAAGCAAGTGACTTGGGAGCCAGAATGTAATGTCCCTAAAACAATGGTAGATGATTTTGAAAGAGGCGAGCAGGAGCCCAAAACTAACAAGGAGAAAGTAGACAAGAAATATGGAATGACCACAGTGACAAATTTGAAAGTGAAAGCAACTGATGAAAGAAGTGCCAAAAAAATGAAAATTGATAACATTGAAAGACATCAAGGGTAATTAATTGAGTAAATGTTAATCAAAGTAATGTTATTTGGATCAAATAACTTTATGATAACTGTTGATTTTATGTTGTGGTACAATAATTATATCCTGGTTTAAATTTTTTATTATTTTGTGTTTCTTTAAAACACATTTTTGAAATAAATTAGGCCACCTCAATTGAACTAAGAGAAAAATATGAAGCAGGCGTAAAATTGAAGATCCTTATATAAACTGTTTATTAACTGGTTTAAGTTTACTTAAAAAACACACACCTTCTTATAATGTTTCTTTAGATTAAAAAGAATTTCCTGAACAAACATGGATTAGACATTTAGGTATTCATCGTTAAAAAATCGATGAGGTTTAATTATTTAAAAAAAAAAACGTACAAGTCATCTGTTTTCTAATTGCAGATCAATTTTTCAAGAAACACCTCTTGACCGAGTTGACAAATGCAACACAGAAAAGTCAAAACATTACCAAAGAAAAAATTTCAGAACTGCAGGTAATTTGGTGTTTTAATACTTAAATATTTCATAAGTGATATATGATATCCAAGGTTTAAGGTCAAAATTACTCATCTTGCCCAGTACAGATCAATGTTATTGCAATGTTGTTCGACATATGGGAGACATTGGAATATTTTTAATGTTAACAAATACAGTGAATTTCATTATGGCAGAATTGCTGGGGGTGTCTTTTAGTGTCTGTAATGGCGGGGTGTCTGGGAGGTGAGAGTTTACTGTCTATGGGTCCATGACATTGCTATGGCTTTTCTTGATATAACAGGTTTCATTTTATTTTTGTAGGAACATTCTTTGGGATGAAGCCATGTGGAATCATCTTATTTGTGTATGAACTGTTTATTAGTGAATCGAAATCACAAGTATATGGCATCCTTCATGATGTTCTTTCAAAATGGGGTTTGGAAGAAATCGGTAAGAGATGGCTTATATTAACAGGTGACTTTATACCTGCGCTTAATGTTGCGTTCATTGCCGATACTTTAAACATCCATTTTTTAACATGCTACGCAACCTAGACAAATCAAAAACCACCAATCAAAGTCCTCTGGCATGACCAATTTGAACTTGTGGCAGAAAAAGTGAAGTGTAATGGCATTATTGGAGAAATGTAGTCTTTGATCTCTGTGTTAAAAATGAACCTAATTATGAAATTAATGTTAAATTTTAGATCGCCTATGTTATGATGATGCCTGCCATCTTAAAAAGTACTGTGTGAACCCGAAAAGGAAAAGTTTGACAGCAGTGGCCAAAAGGCTAGGTGACATGGATATGGTCATTGATAAAATGCACTTTCGTAATCATGTTGACTCTTGGTGCAAAGCAAACTGCAATCCTTATGATCGTGAGGACCTGGATGGTGTAAGTAGCCAATAATTTTTATAAGTATGGTTAACAACTGCATCGCTACAAAATGGAGGTTGAGTGCCTGAGACATCCAGGAGCTTCCACTATTGGCAGCCAGCTCCTAGATGAAGACTGCTCCCATGGCTGGCAAATCCTGGCAACCCAGCCATGAGCCCCCACGCAGTAAGGGGAACAGGCACCCGTCACACTGATGGAACAGTGGAAAGAGGGAGGGAAGGGGTGGGAGAAGAACTGCCAGGGCATCGAGCTGCCACGCTACGCCAAGATGGAACGCTAAACGGAACGCCTCCTGGAATGCTACGCTACAAGCTGAAAGCACATGGCATTGACGCATGCGCATACGTGCTGACACCGCTGACTCCAAGGGAACGCAAGCGCTCTTTGTTGTTAACTCCATTAAATTGCATTTAATTACATTTAACAACTGCATCGCTACAAAATGGAGGTTGGGTGCCTGAGACATCCAGGAGCTTCCACTATTGGCAGCCAGCTCCTAGATGAAGACTGCTCCCATGGCTGGCAAATCCTGGCAACCCAGCCATGAGCCCCCACGCCATGCCGAAGGACCTCCGAGCCGAGCGACAGCCAGCTCGGAGAATGGGGCTCATGGCTGAGGCGAAGCCAGAGCCCCAAAACACAACACCCAAGTCCGGAGGCACCCAGCTGCTGAACCGACTAGATAAACTAAGCTACATACCGGTCAAGATATTCTCCCAGCTACTGAGAGGATGGAATCCACCGGTGTGCGCACGTACAAAAGATAAGCTTCGCTTGACCAACGGCCCATGGTCTTAATGAGGTGGTCTGGAACGCCTCGCTGGGCGGCGGTTGTTGCTGCACCGATTCTAAAACTATGACCTGAAAATTTCCCAGGAATGCCCGCTGCCTGTAAAGTGGATTGCAGAAACGAAGAGAGAAGGGCCCTGGAAAGAGGACGGCCATCCTGGAAAACGAAGAGGGGCCCCTTGCCAGGTCCACGAAGATGAAGGTAGCTTGTCAATGCCAATACCGGACAGAGGGGTGCTGAGCCACGGCCAAGGAAAATGAAACAGCCACTCCGGAAAGGATCAGTCTTAGCACATTTAATGAACACTCTAAAGCTTTGAGGGTTTGAAGAGGAATCAACTTGAAGATCCGCTGTGGTCAGGTGTATGGAAGGGTCAAAAGAACTGTTCGTTGTGAATTCTCCTGCTCGAAGAAACCCGAAGAAGCCGAGGCAACAGGCCGCCCACAGCATGATGTTGTCTGGTTTAGATAAATCCAAGGACTTGTGTAGAACGGTCATGAGGTCTGCCGTCACTGGCTGGCGCCGAGGGAGATTTGAACCCTGGTGTCGCTTAATCCCCCTTAAGAGACGCTGAAGTTGAAGACAATTGGTGAGTGGGTCTGGGTAGCCATAGTCAATGTGTAAGGAGTGAACAGCTGACAGATAAACCTTAATGGAAGAGTGATGAACGCGATCTGCTAAGTGGGCACAGAAGCGCATCAAAGTTTTTTCGCTGGCAGGTAGTGGAGGGTGACTTAGACCAGAAGGAATATCCTGACTGCAGAATTCCAGGAACTGGCGTTGAGCCGAGCCATAAACTTGACGAGTAGAAGGAGCAAGGCCATTAGCCAAGTAGAACTGGCACTTTCCTGTCAAATCACGGTAAGCTGGGCCAGCAGCGATGTGGGTATTGGAGTTGCCGCGTGAACTGCATGCGGAGCTAGATGGTGGAAACGCTGGAAATCAAAACGGGATAATGCATCAGCAATAGAATTATCCTGCCCGGGAGTGTATGATGCAGTAAAGGCAAAAGAGTTCCGTGCTGCGACAAGGGATAGGTAGCGAAGAAGTACCATCATGTTCGGATCCTTTGAGGTGCCCGAACGTAGAACGCTGACTACCGCCATATTATCCGAACAGAATTCCACCCGTTTAGAGGCCCAGCGGTGGCCCCATAGCGCAGCTGCGACAACCACCGGAAAGAGTTCCTTGTACGCTATTGATAAAGGTTGCTGAGCAATGGACCACTTTCCAACGAACCATTCATGGCCAGAAATCGCACCGTAGCCCAGAGCGCCAGCAGCATCGGATGACACCGAGAAGTCGGGTAAAGGAGCCCAGATGGGGGAGAGGAGAAAACTAAGGCCATCCCATGAGAGGAAAAATTCGCGCCACCAGGAAAGGTCTAAGTGAAACTCTCTGTTAAGCCTGATGGGATGGTCGTCTCGCCGGAATGCTGACAACAAGGTGATCATTCGGCGTAGAAAAGTACGCCCCTGGGGTATGACTTTACATGCATGATGGAGGGTGCCGATGAGAGATTCCAACTCCTTCCTCGTACAATGCCGTTTGGAAGACCAGGATTCCAGTAGGGCAGCAATACGCTCAAACTTGTCACGTGGAAGACGAGCTTGGAGGGTGAGTGAATCCAACTCAATACCTAGCACAGTTAAGCAGGTGGAAGGTCCCTCCAGCTTATCTGGGTGAAGTGGAATACGCCACTCCTTAAAGAGCCGTATGCAAGTATCAACGTTGTTCTGGCAGACAGGAGAGTTTGGAGGACCCAATGTATGAAAATCATCAAGATAATGCAAGAGGAAATTCAGGCCGTAATTGTGCTTGAGGATCCACTCTAACAAATCTGCAACGGACGAAAAAATGAACGGTGCTGAACGTAACCCAAAAGGGAGAGCCATATCGACAAAGTAATTGCCCTGCCATTTCATGCCAAGTAAATAGCGGTCCTCTGGGTGGACTGGGATGTTGCGATAGGCACTCTCGACGTCAAATTTTGCCATGAGTGTACCTCGGCCAAGACCCATGATCCCGCTAATAACATCGTCTACCTTCATGTACTGCACCGAAAATGGTTCTTTTGAAATGCCATCGTTGACGCTATGGCCGAAAGGACTGGACAGATCTAAAATGAGGCGCCACTTTCCAGGTTGATGTTTTTTTGGAATCACTCCAAAGCGACTGACGTGAAGGTTTGGAGTTGGGGAGACAGGGAAGGGGCCTGCTACGCGACCTTTCTCTAGCTCTGAACGTAGGTACTGATCGATCACCAATGGCTGAAGGGATGCTGAGGGCATGTTCTGAACCGCAGACTTTAAGGATACCACCGAGGGGTCAAAACCAAGACGGAAACCCTTTGTGAGACCCGTAATTACATAGTCCACTTTGACTTGATCAGGGTGAAAACGAAGTTCGCACCAAAGTTTTTGTGCATCAATGGGGGTCACCCCAGAAGGGGCAACCAGGTCTTGCCGAAAGGAACTGGTAACCAAACACGAACTGGATTGGGGGGTCTGGGTTGAGACTCCCTGAGGCTGGAGGCTAGCCAGCGAAACTTCTGCTGAAGATGCAACAACATGAACAGGAACAGGAACTGGAACCAAACTATGTGAAGGAGAAAATGAACGACACAACTGTACACTATTTACAATGTTCGATGGAGAGGAGGGGGTCCTCGCCACCGTCTCAACGCCGCTGGCGTTTGCTCCGTGGCGGAGAAGAGGATCGTGAGCGCTGAGCATATGACGATGAGGCCCGAAAGGGGCAGTTGACACTAGGATGCTCTCCTTCACACCTCTCACAGCAGTGGCGATACCTACATTGACCAAAGGGCCAGGCGCAGGAGCCATTATTCCAGGACCGGCAGAATGTGGACGCTGAGGCTACGGATCTAGAAGGCGAAGCAGAAGTGGTAGGTAACTGATGCTGTTGTTGTGGCGAGCACGTGTGAAAGTTGTAGAGGTCACTGTTCATACGGGACCAGTCAGACAGACCTGACGCCGCCGCATCTTTACGGAAGGCTGTGTCATAATGAAGCCAGGCCTTGCCGGAGAACCGGCAAGCGGTCTGCAAAATCAATAGCTTGTACTGGGTCATGTCTTGCCATCTGGCTGGGTAGGAACAACAGAAGATCCACATGTACACTGTAAAGGCTTCCACCCAAGTTACAATGTCTGTTATTTCTCGAACCCTTTTCTTGGAAGCGATGAGCAGGTTTCCATTCAAGTACGCTTGGGGGTCCGTATCCTGGGCCTTGACATTTTCGGGTAGCAAGTCCGCCAGCTCAACGAACTGCCCGGCCTTTATTTTCGACACCAGCTTCTCCGGGATTGGCGAATACCCTGGGCCGACGACAAAAGGCTTGTGAAGCAACGAAGAGGCCGAGTGCACCCCGGTGGATGCAGGGGGCGGTGGAGAGAAAAACTGGCCGGTGGCGGGAAGCGCTCCGCTCGAGGCACCGTAGGAACCAAACAACGATGGACGTGAAAGCGACGAATTGCTTAAGGTACAGTAGGTTGAAATAAACGAAGGTACAACAGAATTACCTGGCGATGGCCCAGCAGCAAAACCTGGCGAAGAACTAACAAGGAAGGACGGCGAAGGTGTGCACGTGCTCGACGGCATGCTTCCCATTGTGGTGACGTTCGAAGCAGACAGCTGACTCGTTTGGTTTTGTACGGCTGCGAGAATTTGAGGCAGCGAATCCCCGAGCGCCCGAGAGAAAGCTTGCGAAAGATCCTGAGCCGACAGCACAAAGGATGGGGGCGAGGTTACCGGAGCCGACGAAACCACGGAACTTGCCACTGAAGAAGAAACTCCTGATGAAGACTCCAACTGCGAAGAATCCAACATGGCGGCGGCGCTGTTATTCGTCGATCGCCCCGAAAGCTGACTCATAGAGTACGCGGAAAAAAAAGAAAAACGAGCCAAAATAACGGCACAAAAACAGGAAAAAGGACTCGAAGAAACTGTAACGCTGATAGAAGAACTGCCAGGGCATCGAGCTGCCACGCTACGCCAAGATGGAACACTAAATGGAACGCCTCCTGGAATGCTACGCTACAAGCTGAAAGCACATGGCATTGACGCATGCGCATACGTGCTGACACCGCTGACTCCAAGGGAACGCAAGCGCTCTTTGTTGTTAACTCCATTAAATTGCATTTAATTACATTTATATGCTTCTGGTATGGATTGATTATTTATAAAATTTTTAATTGCGTGGTGACGTTGGCACTAACTAATGGTTAGGGACTGTTAGTTCTTTATGAGCTAGTGGGATCAAGGAGAACCATGCCAAAAATTGGCCTAAAAAGGTGGCTGGCTGCAAAAATATTGTTTGTAAGGGGGCCTAACTTCAAAAATTACCCTCAAATATTTTAATTACAGCATCTACGGTGCATGTCCCTTAGACCCCCCCCCCCCCAAGTTTGTAATGAATAGACAATCACCTCAAAAACACACATTCCCAATAACAAAGAAATGGGTATTAGTAATTTAACTGTTTAGGTACCCGTGTGATGCGTTAGAATCTAATCTAGAAGGGAAGTAGAAATACTCCCAGTTGTTTCGTGCTAATGGTACTGGGTTAAACTCCTGCCTGGCCTGTAATGTAGGGTTAACCCTTTTTTCATCGTTATATGTGTTTTTGCACAATCCGAGTAAAAAAACTTCTGTTCCATTAAAAATATGCATATAAATGTTTGTTTTTTTATTAGGTGGATACTGAGGTCTGTGAGCAAACCTTTTCCTGGCTGTCCCAATATGGAAAAATTGCCAGACACATGAATCAGCATAGATTCATGTTTTACATTGTAAATCTTTGTGAAATGCGAAACAGAAGAGTAGAGGAAAAACGCATTTGATGTGTGTCATGGAGCAGACTGCCAAAAAAAAACTCTTTAATCTGTTAATAATTTCCTGGCTGTCAAAAATTAGTAATAATAAGCGACAATGAATCTACATGGTGTGATAAATGGAAAACCGAGTACCTTTTCCTTTTAATGGAAGGTAGCACCCAATGGGGTATTTTCAGCAATAAAAGATGTATATAAGAACGAAGCATATGTGTGTGTTTTTACTCCGTTTTGCCATCAAACCTCCCCACAACCATAGGGAATTTCTGTTGTTTTGAAAATTAAGTCTTATATTTGGACTCCATAATCCCCTCAAGCCACGCAAGGCGATGCCCTCGCAGTGGCAATTCTGTGTTTAAAGAACGAAGCATATGTGTGTGTTTTTACCCTGTTTGGCCATCAAACCTCCCCCCAACCATAGGGAATTTCTGTTGTTTGAGAATTAAATTTGGACTCCATAATCCCCTAAACCCACGCAAGGCGATGCCCTCGCGATGGAATGCGACTAGCATACACTTTTTTACAGAGGAGAAAACTTACCGACTTCCAAAACTGGATGAAGTCCATTTAAACTCTCAATTTAGCATAAAATGTGGGAGACACACTGTATTTTCTTT
>OX393561.1:19623493-19638493 GCA_947652115.1 Blastomussa wellsi
TCCTCGTTTCGGATTTTGGAGCAAAATAGACTGCTCACAGTCTATCGCGGTCTTCGCAGGCTAAGCGATTTGTCGCCTTGTGTGTCGCGAGGTGTCAAGAGATGTCCTCTACCAGCCAATGAGTGCACAAGAATTTCGACAGAGCGTGGCATGTGGTGGCCTTTGTCTTTGCCACATCACGGAATCTATCCAGTATGATTGCACGACAAGAACATTTAGTGCCTGAAGTTATTCTCACATTTGGCCATGTACAACAGATATCAGAGAAAACGTGTCACTCTATCATGAAAGGCTTTCCACCCGTGTGAGAAGAAAATATGTAAACTTTGAAAACTTTGAAATACAGTAAAACGCAAACTCTGTACTCGCTGCTGACCCCTATCATTACACTTTCTTGTAACCTTTTTTTGGGACCTTCATTGTTCCTTTTTCGAACAACTGATCCAAACTCTGGAAACGCATTAGTCGAGAGACCTTAGCGAAATGAAGCTGGAGTGCGATCATATGTTTTTACAGAAAAAATTTGTTCGGGAAAAGTATTGACAGTAGGTTCACAACTCTCAATTGAATATTATATAAAATATTGTAGGGACACTTACCTCAGATTATTTTGAGCACGTGGTTCGGCTTCATCACCAAATGCCTCCAATTCCATTGTTAGGATGTAATCCATTGGGACATCTTCAGAGTCGTCGACAACATAGCCTCAAACGGCCACTACAAAATTTGTAACAGCCTCGAAACCAGAGGACTTCTCAAAGCCCAAACTGCCCTCTTTCTCAACCAATCTGTTTGGGTTGACTTCACGCGCACCATCATAAGCGGTCGTAGAAGCCATGACACTTAAAAGGGAGTTCTTTCTGGTAGCCTGCCTTGCTGACGGAATTTAAGGATATCGTGAGACCTTCTCGTCGATGAAGAGAAAGAACATATATTTGTGGTCGTTTATATGGAAATTCCACCTAGAACCTCCGTAGGGTGCTTGTCATTTGTAGCAGGGAAATCGAAACCAGAACTCTCGCACGTGTGTTTCCCTTGTCATTCCCATATGGCAATATTTATTAAAGACCGATGCAGCGATTCTTAGTATTTTTAAAAAGTTAACATGTATTCATGACCAGCAAGGATCAACGGAATGGCATAAATAAACAAAGGCATATTTGTCAGTCTGCACCGAGACCATGGGGCAGACAAAGGACAAAGGGAGAATAGAAAATAAAGAAAAAACTGGAAGCGCAACTGAGGTAGCATTTAGTCTGAAGTGTCAGACGTCTTCACGCCCTAAAGTGAGAAGACATCTGACACTTCAGACTAAGGTAGCATTCTGTTTTCAAAAGGTGAATTCATATGAAAAGTCTTTTAAGCAGGTAATCCGGAAGCACCTATCAATCACTGAATCAAAGAAAGAAAAACCTTTTTTTCTCAAAATTAAGAAAGTGGGCTTCAATAGCAAAAGGAAACAAATAAATTATCTTAAAGTGGACGCATAACAACAGTCTTGAAATAGAAAGTAAAAACAACTAACAAGGGAAAGGAGCAATTAACTTTTTTTTATATTTTATGGATATCCAGTGAGCAGCACAAGATTAAAACAGCTTGAGTTGATTTATTGATCCTACGCGTTTCGTTTGATACAAACTTTGTCAGGGATATGTTACAACTACGGATCTTTACAAAGTTGGCTTCTATTTATAAAAACCGTTAAGCGAGATATACACCATGATCTAAAGCTAATTCCCAGAAGGGTGAGGTGTGCCAGGAAATTCTTAAAGACCATACAGGTGATAAGATAAAATATTTGATGGTACTGAACAGGTTTGCGGGGCAGATTTGTTCAAAATTGTAATTTTTATTGTACGTAAACTGTGTATTTTTCTTTCTTTTACAAAAAGCGAAAGTACACAATCTTTTTTCACTCCAGAGTTACTGCGAATTTCCTTTCTTGCGTGACTCCTTACCTCAAATGAAATGCTGGCGGAAAGCGACAAATTGTCACAACGACCGAATGAAACACTAAATATTGCTACTAATTTGGATACTTTCCTGGGCTGCCGCAAAAAAAAACCTCAAAGAATTCTATTGGAGCAGGTGAAGGTTTGGATTCCGGAATTGTGGATTCTAGGCGTTCTTTATCGGATGAATATGTTGAAATATCACACGACAACAGTGACAAATTCATACAATAAAAAGGAACACAAGACTGGTACTGCTATCCAATGACTCTTAACCCAAGAATATTAGAAGGTTCTTCCTGTATGCACCAGTACACGGACAGAAAAGAAGGAAAAGCAATCATAACAAATATTTTACAGATGCGTGCTACCCCTGTTTCCCGCATTTTGGAAAGCACGCTTTCTCGATCGGCGGCTTGCTCTGGTTGATCTGGTTTGATAAAAATTTTTTCAATGTTGTAAACTTTCAACGACCACATCAGATCTGTGACCCTTCTTGAGCCTGCTTCAAGCTCACTGGGTTGGTAGAGGTAGCGAACTTGGGCAAGAGAGGGGAGGATTTTTTCAGCCTTTCCAACAGGCCTTTTAGAAGTCGTGGTGGGCTGCGCAGAAACAGTGTTTTCTTTGATTGCTTCCGCAGGTTTTTTCCCCGTCAGCCGGGGGACTTCGTTGTTCAAAGCGGCAACAACTGCAGGAAGTCTTATCACCCACGCAGTGGACCGCTCGCCGAGGGGGGAGTCGCATTTCCACCCGAACAACCGTTCGGCAAGGGTGAGGTTGAAATGTTCAAGAATGGCCTGTTCACGGTGAATGTCAAGGCGCCCGTGCCGGACATTGGTTTTCTGCTTTTCCATGTCTTTTGAGACGGTGCCCATGAATTCGCGCCCGGGGTCAACCTGCAGCAGTTGAGGCCAAGCAAGGGGCGAGCACTTGTAAATCTTCTGAAAGGCCTGGGTGACCTCATCGGAATTTTTTGAAGTCAAGGGTTCGGCCTCTTTGTAGCGGCTGGCCATGTCGACAACGGTGAGCGCGTATTTGAAAACTTTGCGCCTGTGGGGCAGTTTGTCGTGTGGCAGAAAAAGAAGGTCCGCCTGGTGGACCGTGTTGGGTGTGTGCACGTCAAATTTTGGCGGAGGAATGTGCCTCGGAGCAGGCAGGTTTATCTGCCAGAGGGCTTGGCTTACCAGCAGTGTCTTCTGGCACCTTGGCGGCCTGGGATAATTTTTTCACAGCGGCAAGGCCTTTCCATTATCCCCCCGGGCCATAGTATATATTTGCGAGTTTGGCATCCATCACTATAAAAGAGAAAAAAGTTTAAAGGAACCGAAAGGCTGCGTAGTGCAGAGCGAGTGCCCCGGCGCCCACGAACGCCTGCTCGTTCGGCTGATAGAAATCAGATATCTTGGGCTCTTTGGGGGGTGCCATCCATTCTTCAGGGTGCACCCTGTTGTAGAGTTTGAAGGCGTAGTCAGTGTTGTTGAAGTTCTGCTTGGCCTCCTCTTTTGTTTGCGCATTTGTCGCAATCCAGTCATGTTTGGTGCGGTCACGTGCGTATTTTGCGTACGCAGCTTGGTACGCCTCGAGAGCTTTATCATGCCGCACTTTTTCTTCTAGCGCTGCTTTGTCACCGCCCCCAAAAGCCCTCACGAGATAATTACCGCCGATGAAAGCCGCTGCGTTCAACACAGCCCCGCCAACCATAATCGCGACACTTGCCATTTTTTTCTTATATATTTTTTCAAATGTTGGTGGGAAGGATTTCAGGCGTTGGTGGGAAGGATTTTCTGGTCCTCAAGGTACTTTTTGAGTGCAACACTCCCCGCCATCACAGCTGTGAACATTGCATAGTTTTCAATAGGATAAGAAGGGTCACCTGTAAAACTTTTCTTGAACGTTTTTTTGGCAACCCAGCCTATGCCAGCAGCGAGGCCGGTAAGGGTGGCAGCATCCATGACGGTTTTGACGAGCTTGTTGTCGGACGTGTTGGTATAGAAAGAAGAGAAACATATTTAAATCGAAATTACTTGTCCAATATTTCTTTTATTATCTGTTTTAGCTCTTCTTTTGTAACCTCGCCTTCCTTTATTATTGTTTTCAACAACTTTTTAACATCTTTTAAATTACGCAATTGCTCCTCTTCATGCTTTTTTGCCTTTTTTAAATAACGAAATTCCTCCTCTGTTACGACCAAACAACTGCCAGTTTTAAGGCACTCATACGTGATTACCCCCAAACCAAAACCAATACCTGCTGTGATGTTTTTTAACCGTTGGTAGTCCCCCATTGCGATGTTTTTTTGTGTTATTCAAAATTTTTTTCGCCAATGTTTAATCCACTGGGCGAGTGCCTTTGGGAGATGCTTGCATCGGAAGGGGCGCCGGTGCTGCAGGTGCAGGTGCCCGTGCCTGTGCCTTAAAAAAGGCTTGGATGTCTTCATGCTTGACATACGTCGTTGCAAGTGTAGCGCCAATTCCAATGATGGAGATCCATTGGTTTGTGCTGAGAACATTTGAAAAACTTTTGGAATCAGCTGCAGCGGGCAGTGGTGTGGTCTCTGGAACCGGCAGAGCAGGTGCAGATTTTTTCTGCCCTTCGCGGGCCAACCGTGTTCTTTCAATGACCATTTTGCCAGCAGCTACCCGCTTGGGATTTTTGGCAGGCCCTGTTGCCAGAGTTTGTGAAGTTGCCTGCGAGACTGGAGCGGTCGGTTGCCGTTCTTCAGACATAGTTACTTCTAAAACAAAATATATTTAATTGAGAAAAATTTTTGGTGAGGAATTGTCAACTATTTCTTGGTGAGTTTTGCGCAGTGATTTTTCAATAGTTGGTGAGTTTTGTACAGCTTCTGCTTTGTGCTTCAAAAGGTGTTTTGCGGTGATCAGCGCCGTGTTGGCCACAGCAAGAAAACGGCAGCACTTCAAAGCCATGTTGCCGGCCAGGTTGGAGAGCTCTTTGTTGATGATGTAGTCGTTTCTGAGTTCTTTTTTATAAGCCTCGATGTCGTCTACTTCAAGGACCATTTCGACCACTTTGGAAACGAAAAATGAAGCTGTCGATCAAGCTGTCAGTTGTCTTTGCGCCCACGTAGGTCTCGTACCGTTTGGTGTATTTCTCAACATCGTTGTCAGAGAGGCGCTTCACCTGCTCGTGTGTTAACTGCAACCCGATGGCCTCTTTGGCTTTTCCTGTCAACACCAACACGGCCAGCTGCTCACGAAGAGCAGGAATATCGGGGCCGGAGAGGAATGTGAACCGTATTGAACCCTTCCTTATTCGGCAAACTGTAACGGAAGAACCGATACCGCCAGCACTGAGTCATGCGTTTATGATTTGATATAATAAATTATTATTTCAAATCATACCTTTATGATTTGATATAATAAATTATTTTTTCAAATCATACCTTTATGATTTGATATAATAAATATTGATTTCAAATCATAAGTTTATGATTTGATATAATAAATCCTGATTTCAAATCATAAGTTTATGATTTGATATAATAAATCCTGATTTCAACTCATTCGTTTATGATTTGATATAGTAAATCCTGATTTCAAATCATAAGTTTACGATTTCATACAATAAGTTCTGATTTTAAATCATAAGTTTATGATTTGATATAATAAATCCTGATTTCAAATCATAAGTATATGATTTCATATAATGAAAATCATTATTTGATATCTGTAAAACCATGATTTAACTTAATAAGTAATAAGTAACCGCGTGACTTGGCACGTGGGTTATTAGCGCGAAAGGGCGGTTGACGAAGCTTTGGCATCTCTTCCGAGCCTTCCTGGCAATTCAGGTTTTGCTCCTGCGACACAAGAGGTATGTAACACTGCTAAAGCATCCCAGTCGCTGCCGGGGTGATGACCTGTGTGTGGATGTGATTAACAAAAACATCATTATTGATGTCTTCCAAGCGCCTCATCTATTTCTTACATGTTGCACTGCATCATTAGTTAAGGGGATTGCATGTTAAGCGGAAAGCTATGACTATATTTACGAGGGAAAGAGGACTTTTGGACCTTTCGCTTGTCTGGCGCATTGCGTGACACATGCGGCTCATGGTTAATACTATGTTAGTTAAATTAGATGTGTTTGCTTCCTTTTTTTATGTCCTTTTGGTAGCCATACTAAAATAACATACAGTGAATGATTGTTTTTATTTCACAAAGTAAGGCGAGAAACTGATTTACCTGTCCGACTGGTGGAAAAATTTACATAGTAGAAAAATTAATTGAATGAATTTGATAATTCATCTGTCATTCAGCAAGAAGAAGCAGTAAGAACTTCGCAAGATGTGGAAAATGACAAGGACCAAATGCCAAGGTAAGTGTGTATTTCAAATTTAATGTTAGTGTTCCTTGATCCTAATAAGCCTTTCTTATATGTCTCTAAACTTGAATGTAGTCTAACATTCTCTAAAAAAACAGTTGCTTCAATCAAAGGCCCTTTTTACAAGCAGGTAGGGTAATCATAGTTCTAGGATTTCCCCCGCAAGAGGGTAAAAGATAGTCCGCGTTTACAAGCAATCTTTCAGATATCTGGCTCGTTACGCTTCAGTTAACCTGGTAAATAAAACACGCAATCCGTAATGATTTTATTGCCAGAACTTATTTTCACCTAAATTACGTAGATTTGGTTCCACTCAAATCATTTCAATTTCTAAGCTCACTTAGAATTCCAGACACACAACCTAGCCCGAATTATGTGTGGCACATCGACGGAAACCACAAGCTGGTACGATGGCGAATGGTGTTGCATCATGCCGTTGACGGATATAGCCGGCTGGTAGTTTTTGGTGCCTGCTCCACGAACAACAGAGCAAGCACTGTGCTTCAATTGTATCATCAGGCTGTGCGAAAGTATGGACGTCCCTTTCGTGTGAGAACGGACCACGGAGGAGAAAATGTGGACGTATGGCGTGATATGATTCAAGCCTGGGGAGAAGAGGCAAGGTCTGTGATAGTAGGAAGCTCGGTTCACAACCAGCGCGTTGAACGCCACAACCGAGCTGCCAATGAGCAAGAATTTTCTGTTTTTAGAGAAGAGTTCTATCAACTAGAAAGTGAGGGGCTTCTCGATCCGCTTAATGAAACAGACCTTTTTTGTTTGCATTACGTATATCTTCCAAGGATAAACAGGAGTATCAGCGAATTCATCGCGGGACATAACAACCACGCCGTTTCCACAGAAAACAATCAAACTCCTGCTCAGATGTTTTATCTTAACCTACCCCTCACCGCGTTCCATGGGGGATTTCCCGAGGACGTCACATGGCGAGGAGTCAGTGTTAATGATTTGATGTCCCCAGATTTACCTCATGTCCAAGTTCCCGAGACACGAAATCCTTTAACTGAAGCGGATACAGTGGTTCTGCGGAATACTATAGATCCACTGTCCACCAGTAATGGAAAAGAATTGTACATTCAAACACTGCGTTTCGTCGGGATACGCCTACAACAGAATTGAGCTGTGTCCTAGCGTAACGCCTTTAAAGACACCGTTGGTGATTCATACCTTGTTTATGCGCCATGTATAAGTAAAGAAGTGACACGGGAGTTTTGTTGTAGTCCATAAGTTATCTATTAAGTAGACGTTTGCGACTTTTGCTACTGACGAGACCAGCACTGATTTAAACTTTAATTCAAATTTATTATATACCTTGTGACCATTAATATGTGTCTACGTGGATTTTCTGGAATGTTCTGTTATTAGAGAACTGGAACCTAACATTTTCAAATAAGGATATTGCCTTGTGAACGTTACAGTTATTATAAGTAAAGCTATGCAAATCGCTGACATTATTCCGTCGCTTAGCCGTATTCCAGCTTATCACGTGACAATCCTCAAAACATTTTGGAGAGGAACGTCAAGAATTTAACAACTAAATAGCGGCTACAAAGGAGACTATTTGTGTGGCGAATTTTACTTGAACGAAAAATAGTATCACTGGCAATGTGTAGTACTTGTAACTATCATCGCTATTTTTCATGTACTCCGTATAACATTGTTCAATTATTGTCTCTTCAAATTACTTGCTCTGAGTGACAAATTCATTGTCAAAAGAGTATAAATACTGAACTGGAACAAAGATTAAATATTGCAATATGTATCAACGGGTTTAATAACCTTTTAAACATCAAATTTTAGACTTAGTAATCTATCATTAATTTTGACCTTGAATATCAGGACTCATGTAAAACTGAATCCTTTTGATCCAAACTTTAAAGCTATGTCCATGTTTTTTCTAAATTCATCGTAAGTTGAGTGCTCTGTTGGAAGTACAATAGTTCTGAAACAAGTTTCAGCTAGGGGCAATGTGCTTGACCCAGTATCAAATTTAACTAGTAGTGAATCATTTCCAGTTGGGAGTGTACTTGCACCAGTCCAAAAGTTTACTAGATCCACCATCTGAGGTCCACCTTGAAGAAAAGTAAGAAGGAAAGTTCATTTGTTAAGGATTTCTTATTTTCAGTTTGAAGTTTGAGATGGGCTAAGGGGGAATGGGTTGGGTTTGGCATAAATGTAATTTAATACAGCCGGGTTTTTGTATATTTCATTTTAAAAACCACCTGAAACATATAATAACTGAAAAACTACGAAACGTAATAAATTTCAAAATTGGATTCATTACTGTACTAAGCAATAAATTTTGGCAATGGTACTTAGTTATAGCAAATTGAAGAAAAGCAAGTATTTGTGTCTCAGGATAACGTTGAGATGCGTGTAGGAAAAGTACATTACCTGATAGATTGTTTTGATATCTATCTAACCTTTCACTCCTGCTTCCAGTTCATCAATATAGAATTCATAAAAACGTGCAGTTCTTTCATTCTGCTCACTGTCCCTTCTGTCTTCAAAGGTCATCAACTCTTTAATTTCTTCTGCAAGGATGACCTTATCTGACTCACAGGGGAATACAACCTTCATAAGGGATGGGCTTCTTCTCAAGAAGCTAATAAGTGAAACTTCCTCCATGCCTAGGAGATAACAATAATTTACTAAATCTCAAACCTTAAAATTTTACCAAACTATCATTAGTAGACACCCAGCATCTTCTACTGGAAATATGCGCATCTGATTGGTTCACCCATTATTGTTTATTCTCCGACAGAACATAATTGCACACACTATTTCTGGTTCTTGACCTAAAAATACATCTGTCCGATTTTTCAAAAACATTTAAACCCCTCCATTATTTTACCTTGTGTGTTTTTTAAGGGGTGGGGCGGCTTTCCTAATGGCGGCAGCTTGTAGAGCTTACCTAGCATGAAATGTAGAGAACTTCTTGCTGTTATCTATTTTTCAATATTTTTATTTCTCATCCTGGTTTTCTGTGAGCGATACTTAACTTGGCGCACCTTGTTGACTGTTCATTGTATCAGTGTCATTTACCTGACTCTAATGATTCCACCTTCTCTTCAAAACCATGAAAAATAATCGTAATTAAAGACAACTTATTACCTTGTGCTAAATCATCCAGTTCTAAATGTCTTTTATCTATGACATGGAAAACCATTAATCCATCCAAAAGGAATTTTCGGTTACCATACAAGTTGTCTGGATCTAAGCCTGCCTCAAATAGGTATGGTTCTATGGAGAATCGTGCTTCTGGGGTTGGGTTCTGATCCTTGGGCAGGGAATCCAGCTATAAAAATAAATTTTACAAAGTAAAATAAAAAACATCTTTGTCAACATCTTTCTAAAGGAGCCTTTATATTTGGCTGGTTAATGCGTTAAATCACGGTTAATTAATGTTAATAATAGTAATAATAATTATGGTAACATTAATATTGGTAATAACAGCTTTAAATAAGGAATTTATCAGAAGTTGGCTATGCAGTAAAGCACCCAACTTGAGAATAAATAATTTATGGAAAAATAATTTGCATAACCATAAAAATTATAATGTGACTGACATGTCTACTTAGGGTGTTTTTAGCGATGTTTTAGTACTGTTTTTGTTTATGTTAGATTCTACAGGAGGTTACGTTATCTATGATTCATAAAACCAATTGGAACTCTGCCCCTCTCCTCCACGTTTCAATTGTAGTAAGCAAAGGGAAAAGGCACTAGCAATGCAAAGGCAATGATAATTTTTCAACTCAGGAGGCCACCTAATAAAATGCATCATTTAGTGTTACAAAACGTGCCAAAAATGCCTACAAAAAACTACTGTTTTCGTTAGCAATAGCTCCACAATCCAACTAACCTCTGATATCATATTTTGCAAATCTATGTCAGCAATATCTGCCAGTTCAATGGGTGGTGGCAGTTGATCATCAAACCGCCCTCTTCCTGTTGAAAGGTAATGTTTTGCTGCTGGTGATAGACCATGCAGTCCTGGGCCACCATGCAAAATGGAATGGCCAATCATCTTCCCCAGTGCCTTAAATGCTCCCGTAAGACGAAGAGCTTGGTCATGAATCAGAAGACGATGGTCCGCCTCACCTTCCAAGAAGACAACTGGCTTGCCGCATGAAGAATGGATTCCTTCATCTATGATCTTAATTGCATTCACAAAAAACTCTCGAACTGGCCCACACCCCACACCATCTTCACCCTCAAAGCGCACCCTTGGGTTTACATTTAGCTTTGTTTTGGGATTCTTGTAAATCCCCATGATGTCTCCCCGCAGCTCATTGATACCATCCATTCGACTGACAGTAATACGTTGAGCTGGCTGATCATGTTCTATAATTTCTTCTTGAAACCGTTGTAGGGCAACAGCTGCTGACAAGTTTTCACAGTCATCTGATCCTTTGGGACCAAGATCATCGCTGTCCAAGGAACACAGACCAGTAAGACTCGTGGCTCCTGTTGGTTAAAGAGAGTTTGAAAGAGAAATGATAAGAAAATGTTGATAACTGAAGTGTAATTAACATACTTTTGCTGGGAACCAATGTACTCCGGAAAGTATATAATATGCAGTAAAAACATTACCTAGAAGCTGCTGTGCAGCCTCATCAGCATTACCATTGGATACAGCTAGGGCACTCTGTATTTCAGACAAACTTGCACTTGGGCATATTTCTTGCAGCGCGTGCACACTTAAACTATTAACTGCACCAGGCAATTCAGAGGGCTGTGCTGTTCCGCTCGTACTAGGCAAACTTAAAAAGAATATTCAAAATTGATCAATACCACTTTGAACAGCAAGGTCATACATCTGGGAAATTGATATATTACGTTTGCTCTCGAAAACGTTATAAGTGTAACGCATATATGAAGATATATAGATTACTTCATAGAAAGTGCGACGTACGGATTTTTATTCACGAGTTGCAAAACTTTGGAAAACTCACTCGTTCGCTGCGCTCACTCGTTCGTTTTCCAAAGTTTTGCGACGAGTGAATAATAATCCGTACAAAGCACTTTCTATGCTGTAATTTGTTTATTATATATAACGAGTACTCAACATTGTAAACTTAAAGCGATTTTTCTAGTCTGTAATTAAAGAGTTAAACGCAGCGCGAGGAAAACAAAGCTGCAAATGCATTCTGATGGCTTTCCAAGCGTGATTTCTTTTCAACAGAAAAGAAAAATTACGGCGACGACAAGCTATCGTAAACAAGAACTTTATTTAAATAGCGGTATAAAACACACTGTGTTCATACTTTTTAAAAGAAAAGCTTTTGCTATCGCATCGAGAAACGTCGCCATAAGTGAATCAACTACTGCGCGCAAATCAACTGGCGAATTTTTGAGCAAAAGTTATGATAACACAAGGAGTCGGTTCATTAAACAATAATTACGACGTAAATCCATATTCAAAAGTGAAATATTTACTTTACCCTGGTGTTCCCAAGAGTGCTTGAATTTTCTTAGAACGTCCACGGCTGCGTTGTGTCAAAGCTACAATGAAAGCTTTCATTTCTTGGCTTTCCCTTGTCGACATTTAGTTTGTCTTCGCTCCCCCTGGAGAATGATTTTAGCATGTCCATATCATAACTGTGTTCTCAAGGTTTTGCTTGGCATGTTTCTGATGGCTTTCCTTTCCATAAAGTTCTCAAAAGTACAAAATTTGTAGCTAAAACATAAACTGTCTTCGAGAGCTTGCAAACTTGCAGCGCGTTGTTTTCACAACCTTGTTGGAAACCATTTGAATTCCCGCGCTCTGATTGGTTAGGTCGTTCTACTCTTGATGCTGATTGGTTATATTTTTCACATGTGAAGAAAGCTATACGCGAAGCTGATTGGACGTATCGCTTTTCTCACATGTGAAAATATAGCAGATATAGAATTCTATCTGCAAGGTTTATTACCTAAAATTGTCGCTATATATATAATAAATGATTGATCATCTCAGTTATGCACACAACTTAAGCAGTTGTGAAATTAAAGCCCTAGAAACATCCAGGCCTGAACGGGATTTGAACCCATGACCTCTGCCATACCTGTGCAGTGCTCTACCAACTGAGCTATCAAGCCAACTGGGAGCTGGCCTCGTTGTGAGTTTGTAATATACCCATAGAAGGTGACGAATACAAGTGAATATATGAAAGCTCATATATTTGAACTGCGGGGCATAATATGCAGATATGATTGATCATCGCAGTGATGCACACAACTTAAGCAGTTGTGAAATTACAGCCTGAAAAAAAAATACAGGCCTGAACAGGATTTGAACCCATGACCTCTGCGATACCAGTGCAATGCTCTACCGACTGAGCCATCAAGCTAACTGGGAGCTGGCCACTTTGAGAGTTCGTAATATACCCGTAGAAGGTATATCATTCTCCGCAGTTCAAATATATGAGCTTTCATATATTCGCATCTCAAGTAGTTTAAAGCCTGGGTCAAAGGCTTTTACTGGTGACAATAATTTATTAGTTATATTTCAAAAGGTATAAATGGAAATGGAACCAGATTTAGCACACAGTTTGTTTTTAACGTCCTGAACATTTTAGAGTAGAATTGGTACTTCTGCCAAGTCAAGGGGCATGTCACGTGATGTTTAGCGGAAAATAGCCATTATTTGAGGAATTGGTGGCGGTTTTCAGTAATATCCAGCAAAAACGTGTTTTAGATGCAGGTCAATTATTTACATCCTCTCACGTTTGGAATGACCGTCCCTATTTTCACAGAAAAATGTTATAGGGTGAAAGGTCGTTTTTTTCAACAAAATTCAACTTTTGATAATTTAAATCTTCAAAAAGGAAATCAAGGAAGATCATTCCAAACGTAGCAACGTAGATAATTTAAATTTGCATCGAAAACACTCATTTTTTGTTCAATAGGATGGAAATTCTCCACCAATTCGCCGATTTACCAAATTTTAACAAAATGATCACGTGCGTTACATGTCACATGGTCAAATAATATGTTAAGGCAAGGCAGGACGTCGAATGTTATAATCAAAGAAAAGTTCAGCCTGGTAAAACAAATATAACAAGACATATAGCTGACCAACAATAACTCTACTTTACATTCCTGACCCAGGCTTTAAACAGCTTGAGATCGAAATCGCAAAACCACTTCTAAAATTAAAACATCTGCATGCAGATTTGCAAACGGTACTGTACTTGAATCGTCAGTACTGTCCATATAAAATAATATAACTACCAATAGTTTTCAGTCGACAATGAAGGCCGGTTTAATTGGTTGGATTCCTGAGTTATCAGTGGAGCTGGGGAATCTCTGTGACTGACAGTCTCATTCTCCACATACTGTATATTCTCCTTTGTGTCAGGCATCGTGTCGAATAGTGTCAGTTGGTCTGAGTTGTCCTAAGGAAAGGAATGGTAATGGATAACATATACAGTAAACACCGGTGGATAAACCGCACTCGCAGATACGTCGCACTTCGAAGCTCAAAAAGTAGCAAGTTCAAGGCAATTCTTATCCACCTGAAAAGAAAGCCATATTAATAGATGTATGGGATCAGTACTATAAGGCCAGTTCTTTTAATTCAATTTATGAACAATAGTAGCTATGCTATAAGGTTGTTGTAGCTCATTCGTATCAAAAAGGTGTATACTTACGGGCCATTTCAGTGGCAGCCTGTTTGCCATGATATACAACGAACCTTGACTGCACAAGGACACGACTTCTGGGGCATTCCATTGGAATGAGCTAGATGTCTTTGGAATGCTTAGCTTTTTTGTCCCCGGCATGGTCCTATTGGACCAAAAATGAGAAACTAATAAGTAATTAAGATATGAGCATCAATACAAAAAAAAAGAAGTTTTACAGCGGCCAAATTAAGATGAAAATATAACCTTAATCAAGTGAGTTCATGTACCTCAAGTACTCATATGACAGAATGTCTCCCTGAGATAAGCCAAATGCAGACGAGAAGACACTGCTGACTTCGGCCTGTACTTGGGAGGACTGCCACACCGAGTGAATGGCTATCTTCCCAATGAGGCCCATTGCAGCAAGCTTTGAACGTTTCTCTCCTCGAGGAATGGGGATGACGACATCATCACCTGGTACATGTGGGAGGCAAATAATGTCCTTATTGTAAATTTTAGTTTGTTTATGGCTTGTCCGCCTCTTTTTTGCCGCTGGTGGTACACCAGATGAACCACGTAACATGGTGGGAAGGGGAGGTCTTCCTGTTGGCCTTGTCTGCAACATGATATGGTAAACAAATCAATATGTGAAGAGGTACGTAAATATGTTTCTCGTGGACGGGTTTGTTTAGTAAGCGTTAACAAAGTCTAACCTGTTCACAATTCGCTTGGACTAAGAAATAGACATGATGGGTTTTTAAGAACCAGATGTACACATGATAAATACAATTCACACAAGCAGTGCACAGTAGCGTTACCGGAAATAGTTACTGCAGCGCGGAGACTTTTATTCTTATTATTATTTACGGCCAGGCAAATGAAAAGATGATGGTGATGAAACATATATATGCTACTGCGATTTGTCGCCAAACCAGAGTCTCGCTGTTACGCCTGTACAATGATTTTTGTTCGCCAAGGACGCTTGGACCGATGTCACTAACTAATAATTTCTCCTCCCGGTGTTGAGGTGTAAATAGCCCTTTGTTTGTCTCGATCTCTTGTTCTCTGACGAAATGTCT
>OX393561.1:19640993-19730993 GCA_947652115.1 Blastomussa wellsi
TCAGGGATTGCTTTCCAATTTTCTTTTCTCGACAACATATCAGTTGTAAGAAATCTTGAAATCCAGGCAAGTTTAAGTGATTTAGACATAACTTCCATATTTGGTACCCTCAGTCCTCCATCAATGAAGTCTTGGTACATAACTTGCCTTTTAATTTTGTCAGGTTTTTTACACCAGATAAAATCGAACAAAGAGGACGTAACTGAGGAAATAGTTTCTGGAGGAGTTTCGAGCATTGATGAAGAATAAACTAGGTGAGGAATACCGAGGCTTTTGATTATCAGGACTCTTCCAAATAAGCTTAGGTATCTTGATCTCCAAATGTCCAAATTGGTGTTTAAGTTCCGGACTTTAAGCGTGAAATTTCGTTCTTTATTACCATTTTCATCGTAAGAGACAAAGATTCCAAGGGTTCTAACGGGCTTTTTTGTCCATTTTAGGTTAAAGGGTTCATCTACTCGATCACGCCATGAGCCTAACCAATTGCTTTCGTTTTTGAAGTATTTAATTTCAGACCTGAAGATTTTCCGAATTCGTCGACTATTTCAATCAAATTTTTAACAGTTGAAAGGCTATCACAGAGAGCTGATGTATCATCGGCGAATTGGCTTATTTTAAACTCATTTCCGAAGATTTTTATACCTTTGACAGATTGCTCTTGTCGAATCTTAGTAGCTAAAACCTCCGCCGCTAAAATAAAAAGATAAGGAGATAAGGGACAGCCTTGTCGTACACCCCTCGACAACTTAAAGTTATTTGTACAAAAACCGTTGTTCATTACACAGCTCTCGGAGTTATTATAAAAAGTAGAAATCCATCTTTTTACGCCGTCTCCAAAGTTAAATAAGTTAAGGGTTTTCTGTATAAAAGACCACTCCAAAGTGTCGAAAGCTTTTTGAAAGTCTAAGAGTAGTAGTATCCCCGGAATTTTTTGTAGTTCCGTTTGCCGGAGAATATCATTAATTAACCTTATGTTTTGCCCTATGTATCTACCTTTCATGAAACCGGTCTGATCAGGATGAATAAGGTATGGTAGAACACGCTCGATCCTTTTAGCGATAACTTTTGATGCGATCTTATAATCAACGTTTAATAGCGTTATTGGACGCCAATTCGACAGAAGTAACTCATCAGAGTCTTCTTTTGGCAGGAGAGTGATGACTCCTCTTCGCTGTGACACCGACATTTCACCAAATTCAAAAGCCACATTCAAACTGTCGGTCAGGTCTTGACCTAGAAAACTAAAAAACTGCTTATAGAATTCAGCTGTGAAACCATCCTCCCCTGGTGATTTACCATTTTGGAAGGTTTTTAAGATGTTTTTACACTCTTCCTTGGTTATTTGCCCCTCAAGACTCATCTTATCCTCATTTGATAGTTTCGCGAAATTTAAATTGTGGACAAAGCCATCAAAAGCATCACTATTAGTTTCAATATTTGAGGTATATAAGTTTTTGTAAAAGGTTTCAATGTCACTCATTATTTCGTGATCGTTTACAGTTATTTTCCCATCAGGCTGCTTGAGCTCTGTGATAACCTTTTTATTGTAATTTTTCTTCTCCATATTAAAGAAATACTTGTTCGGTTTCTCCCCAAACTCCACCCATTTCACTTTGGATCGTAGTATTGCGCCTCGTGCCTTGGTTTCATACAGGCGATTCAATTCGTTTTTCAGTCTGTCGAACTCTTTCAACTTTTCTTCGATGTGATGATTATCGACGCAATTATTAATAAAATTATTGACGTCGTCAAGTCGTTTTTGAAGGTCCAATTCTTGCTTATGAAATTTTTTTGCTTTGTATTTAGCAAAAGAAATTGTGACACTCCTTAAATCCATTTTAATCATCTCCCATTTTAGCCTTTTGTCCGCAATATCAGCATATTTCTCACGGATAATTGGATATTTGTCAGAAATAAGGTTTAGATATTCCGCGTCCTTTAAAAGTGAGTTGTTGAACTTCCATAGTCCCGGACCCCTTGTTGACTTAAAAGGTTTCAGACAAAGTTTAATCGCTTTATGATCTGGAGTGATTGCATTCTTTGTGCCGACATTTTGGACGAGATTAGCGAGATTTTTTGCTATCAGAAAATAATCAATTCTCGATTTAACTTTCAAAAATTTGGATTCATACGAATAGCTTTTGACATTAGGTTTCAGTATTCGAAATATATCAATCAAGTCCAAACTGTACATCATTGAGACAACGCTGTCCCGATAAGCCGTTTTTTTCCACAGAGTGCCGCCTCTTTTGTCAATACTCTCTAAGGTGACATTCCAGTCTCCACCTACAATGAGCTGCGTGATATTTAAATTTGAGGTCAAGAACTCATTCAAAATCTGCAGAAATTTCCCTTGGAGTTGAGGGCTAGTCGGAGCGTACACATTGCAGATAGAAAAGCTTACTTCATTGCAAACTACATCAATTGCAATAATTCGACTGTCCATATCTTTATAAGTATTTTCTACCGTCGTGGCAGCCAAAGGGTTCACGAGAATACAAACTCCTTTACTGTGATTTGTCCCATGAGAAAAGAAAACGTCACCTCCCCATTCATTTCTCCATATAGCTTCATCTTTTGGTTCAGAGAACGTTTCTTGCAGCAGATAAAAGTTACAGTTTTGGTCTTTCAAATAACTAAAAATTGATTTTCTTTTAATACGATTTTTTAAGCCTCTGACATTTAGAGTCAAGAAGCTACACCTTTGGATTGCCATATTAGCTCAGGTAACAAAAGCATGTATTGCCATAATTTTGGTTCCGATGTAACCTAATTAACACATATACACATGCATACATATATAGAAAAAGAGAAAACAAAAAGATAAAAAGACAAACAGACACGTACAAAACAAACAATAAGCGACAAGACAAAAAGCTAATATTGAAAGGGTCGTCAAATTTGAACCGATGTCGACCCCTGGGACTTGAGACTTACAATTAAATGCGAGAATAAGACAATGGCGGGTTTGCCTTTACCATAATTTAGTGATACTTGTCCATTTTAAGAGATGCAAAAATAGAGTCGTCTAACCTATATTATTTTTCGCTGCCGCTAGCTAAATTAAGATATATAACTGAATTTGAACTGTTTTGAAAGCTCCCTGTTTAAAGAGAAACACAGCGATCCTGTAGATGGACATCCACAAAGTTTTAAATAAAACTAAAGCAGCGATAGCATAGGAAAGTTTCGCCGAAGGAAAAAAACGGCGAATGATGAAAAGAACGAAACATTGTCATAGCATAAAGGATCGCTTATGAGTCGCCAGCATCGTTGTTGACAGACACTTTCTTTGGTACAAGGTAGTCTGGTAAATTTTCCACTGTGTACCTACTGCTATTAATTGTAAGAGTTTTACCTTTTATAAAAGCTTGATCGATGTTGAGTTCCTTCGCTTTCTTGTAGGCCGCCCGTAGTTTTGCCCTCTCTCTGGCCGACTCTTGTGAGAGATCTCTATCAATCATTACTTTCGAAAAACGGGGGCTTTTAAGCAGTTCTTTCCTGTTTAACCATGCTGCATCGGCGTCCATGCGCGATACAAAACGTGCTAGAATTGCTCTTGGACGTTCATTATCTGCTGATGCGGCCTCTCCACTGGTGGTTGGTTTTCCAGTTCGGTGTATTGCATGAAATTTAACATCGGGAAGACCGAGCTCCGCCAAAATCTGCTTAACCTTTTGAATACATTCGCCGTTGATTTCTTGCGGATTTTCTGGGACGTTGTAAATACGCAGGTTTTCCCTTCTCGAGTAGTCTTCTTGCCTTACTACACGTATCTTTAAGGCCTCAAAGTCCTTCTTTAAGTTGGCGTTTTCCTCGGTGGCGCTGTCTAATTGCTCTTGCAGAGACAGATTCTTTGCTTTCAGTTGGGCGACCTCTTCCCAGGCTGCTGTTAAAGATTTCGTTGCTTCATTTAGTTCCTCTTTAACGGATTTTATGTCGTTTTTCAATTCGCCTTTTAACGCTTCAATATCATTGTTAATGCGGTTAAAACCGACCGCCATATTTTGCTTTATACTTTTAAGTGATTCCAAAATTTTTGAGTCGCCGCCATCTTCTTCAATAATCGGTCCATCGCCTGAAGAACTTGAACCTCGCGGACGCTTCTTTTCTTGCTTGGGAGGCATACTTTTTAAGTTAAGTTGCTTGCCCACGGCTCTTCTAGCCTTCAGATGACTCTTTGCATGCGAAACACTGGCACAAACGGGTTAGTCCGCCAAAGTCTGTAGACTTCAACTAAAACGCTCCGACCGCCATGGTGGTCTCCAGTCCCCTCGGAAGAGATGCCAAAGCTTCATCAACCACCCTTTCTACGGCTCTAGAGACCGCAGAAGCGATTGACCTCGATAGCTCATCCGGTTGTGTGGCCATCTTTGCGATTATTCCCGCGCTAATAGCCCACGTGCCAAGTCACGCGGTTACTTATTACTTATTAAGTTAAATCATGGTTTTACTGATATCAAATAATGATTTTCATTATATGAAATCATATACTTATGATTTGAAATCAGGATTTATTATATCAAATCATAAACTTATGATTTAAAATCAGAACTTATTGTATGAAATCGTAAACTTATGATTTGAAATCAGGATTTACTATATCAAATCATAAACGAATGATTTGAAATCAGGATTTATTATATCAAATCATAAACTTATGATTTGAAATCAGGATTTATTATATCAAATCATAAACTTATGATTTGAAATCAATATTTATTATATCAAATCATAAAGGTATGATTTGAAAAAATAATTTATTATATCAAATCATAAAGGTATGATTTGAAATCAGAATTTATTATATCAAATCATAAACGCATGATTTTAAATAATAATTTATTATATCAAATCATAAACACATGATTTGAAATCAACATTTATTATATCAAATCATTGGCGTATGATATCATATCAGAAAACTTTATTTAATAAATAACGAAAAAAATGACAAAATAAAGCTAAATCATTTTTTTTACAAACGGCGCCCCATACACTGTCTCTTCAATTTGTCAGGAAGTCTGTCAAGTCCTGGTGGACCATTTATGGAATGAGAGTGTGGCAAGTCACATGCCTGAGGACTGGGTCGGACGCTATGGCGGACGCACGCTTCTAACGCGGAATTGACCCTTTCTAACCAGCTTTTTGCCGTTCAAAACCTGGAAAGAAAAGTAAAAGTGAAGTGTGGAATGTCCAAAAACAAAAGAGGCAAAAGAAACTCTAGCTCGAGTTCAACGGAAGCAGCTATTGACACCAAGAAACCAAGAATGATGTCAGATCCAGAGGACACGGCAAATCTAAAAGTTTTGTTGCAAAACCTAGTCAAAGAGAACAGAGAAAATTTCAGCAAACTCCATGAGGAAATCAGCTGCTTAAGACTGGACATTAAAGAAGAACTGGAAGAAGTTAGGAGAATAACGAGCGAGGTCGAAAAGAGCGTACAAGAAGTCTGGTCCACTATCGACGACATGAAAGAAGATATAAGCGCCGCCAAAGCACTTCAGTAGTAATAGCCTATGCTTTGACAACGGACCAATCAGAATCGAGTATTTTTTGAATGGACCAATCAGAAGGCCGTATATCGAACACATGACTTTTCTAAACTTGAAATTGCGTCAGCAAAAATGTCACAGCTCATGAACCAATCAGGAGACAAGAATTCAAATTGACTTTAATGGTCACACAAGATACATGTCACACAAGTGGTAACACAAATACATGTCACGCAAAAAAAACTGGTAACGAGTAGCGAGTTCGATAACGAGTTCAATGTCACGCAATGTCAATTCTTCTCTGGAGGAGGGTAGCGACTTATCAAGAATATTGCATGTCATCTTTCAGAAACAACGAAGTGCATTCAAGCTAAACATGTCGTTCGGTTTCATTTTGAAGAATGAAGAAACTGGCGAAGTCCGTTATTATTACCCCTCACAAAATGGCTTCATCTTTGACAGCCCGGGTATGTTTCCTCTTCCAATACCCCCTATGAATTCATGGGTGCTACTGGCACTGTACGATGAGACTTGCTTTCGGTCGGAATACCTGGAAAGTCTACCTAACGTATCAGAGGTAGTGCAGATGTGGGAATGTCAGTGGTTGAATGGCTTCACTGGGAAGAGAAGAAACTAAATCACGAAGAACAGATTCCTAGGAAAAACAAGCCCAAGAAGTCATGAAGCTCAACATCTACAACCAACACTTTTTTTACATCAGGAATATGGAAATTTCTTTTAACGACATTGGCCCACACATGCAAGCATTTGCCGAAAAGAACAACATTAAAAAAGCAATAAACTTTGCAAATTGAGTTCATCTTGTTCATCCCATTCGAATTCACTGTAATAGCCATATGGGTAAGAGTGAAACGTAATGGGATCCACTACTCGTTTGTCAAAAACGATTTGGTAACGTTTTATTTCGGTCATTGTTTCTAAATGTTTGGTTTTATTGTCTCTTGTGATCTTTAATGGATTGAAGACGGGAATCTGCCGTTGTTTTTCCTCCAAAGGTTTTGTCACTTCATCCATGACATTTTCTTTTAGGATGTCAAAGTTTAACTGTTCTTGTCTGCGTGTGTTCAGCGAGAAGCCACGCACCTTACATTCTACTTTTCCCTTCATGGTTCGGTACCCGTAATTCTTGGGTCCTGCAGCAGCGAATTCTACAATGTGATCATCCGGGTCTTTCAATTCGTCTGTGTATTCTCCCAGGAAATCACCCAATGGTAAACTGGGTTCATTTCCTTTGTGGGAATAAATGATGGAGTCAGTGTCAAAGTACAAAGTCTGTAGAGGATTCAGTTTTGAGAGACCTTCTTGATACAATCGTAGTCTTGCCCAGCAAGTGGTGAAGCCAACCATGAAAATGTTTATGTTCACTTGAATGGGGTCACACTCGCTTTGATACTTGTTTACGACTTCGATCATTTCCTCATTGACGATGCGGATGTCGTTTATTTCCTTGCTGTCGTCTTCCAACAACTTGTGGAATAGGGCCGGACTGGTGTACGTTTGAACTTGAGTCTTGTTGCTTTGTTGCCCGTACTTTCCCCAGAAAGAGTTTAGCATCATTTTGGCTAGAGATCGTTTTCCCGGATTTTCTTTTATCTTGTCTGGTTCTAATTTGATTCCTTCCTTTTTCTCATAGTCCGTGATGTATTTCACGCGTTTGTCGGTGTCGTTCCCTATCCATTTTGGCCACCCGCTGGCTTCTTGCTTTATTTTCAGGAAAGTGTTCACGTACGATTTGAACAACGTGTCGGACGTGTTTTGAAAATGCCACACTTCGTGCACGTGTTGGATCACTTAACCTTGACGCACTGCTTCTTCCAATTCAGGGGTGCACCAAGTACCGGTTAGTTCCCTTTCTTTGAGCGTGTGACTGCAACTTGCGCTGCGTTCTGTTAAGGGTTTGGATTGTTCCGTTTCTATGCAGGTGCGGCATAACGGGAAGGTCAGTTTTCCGCCGCTGCGGTAGGGTAAGACGGCGTGGTATAACCCGTAGGGTGGTGACACAGTGCATTTGGCAAGCCCGAAAAACTCGGATAGATCTGTGTGCCCTGGTTCTAGCAAGATGACGGGATGTCCTATGGGGTAAATGCAGTTTTTGTTGACGTAGGGATAGAGTGACGTGAAATCCACGTAATGGATCTTTTCACCCTCTTGCGTCTTGTGATGAAGTTTGACCGCATTGGTTCTACCCCCGAAAAAGGCATCTCTGGGTTCTAGTCGTTCCGTCAAGTTTAAAGATTTCAAGTACGTTTGAATGTCCATGTCTCGTTTTTTGAGATTGTTCCATTGACATTCCCAGATTTCCATTAGATTGTAACCTGCGTGTCTGATCTGATCGGCTCTACGTTGCGTGGTCTCGTGCACGTCGTGCATGGTACGTTCATCCAGTTTGGTGTGTTTCTGGTATCGGTTTGGAAAACAAGTGGGGCAACCGTGATAGAAGCAACCGTAGAATTCGTACACGGTATTGGTGGACGCCGCGTACCCGTCTACGTGCACTCGTCTGTTACCCACACGGATCACGTGTTCTCCACCGTTTCTGGCATGCGTCACACGGTCTGTCGATGTGGCATTGCGGTTCAAGTAATGCAACCATTCGATGGAAGCCTGGGAGTGAGGTTTTCCTTTTCCGTGCCAACCTCGCACTGGTTCCGAAGCCAAACAGTTATGAGGCATGCATGTTGTGCGATAGTACAGGTTGCAAGCCGAGGCAATGGTCAAACATTTTTCCATGGGATCAAATCCGGCCACTTGTTTGAATTGTTGTCGAAACACCTTACATCCGTCGTGTAACAATTTCACATCCGATTGGCAATAGGTCAACAGTTCCGCCTGGAAATCAAACAGGTAATTCTCCTCTTTCATTTTTTTGTGCCATTCGTCAAATTCTGTTTTTCTTTCTGGTTTCATACCTCCCGGGTCGTAATAATCGCGTGCCGGAATGGGACCCACGTACGATTGGTTGTCTGGAATATTGAAGAAATGAGGGAAAAACCCTTTTTTCTGTTCCGTCAGTCCAAATGACTTTGGGAAGGCAGAAAGCGGCATCTGAAGAAAACACATCGAGTCCTTGAATTCAATGTTGTGAACTTTCATCGACAAAATCTTGCTTCCGTTTACCAATTGATCCGGACAGATACCTTGACGGTATAGTTCGTTCAAAATGAAGTAGGAATCGTACCCTTTAAAATTGTGAGCAATGGCAATGACTTTATTGTCGATGGCTATTTCTCGTAACCAGTCGAGAAAGTCTGTCACACATGTCGAACCCTCGAACTTGTGTTGCAAGTTACTGTTCGAGGTCATGGCGCAAATCAAATTGGGTACGTGAATTTCTCTTTCTTGCATGGCTTCGGCATTCCAAGTCACAAAAATGGGAGGTTCTTCTGGCTGAGTGTTGTCCGCTTTTCTCTTTCTCTTTTTTCTTTTTTCTTCCATTTCGTTTGGGTTCTGGATGAAACATGTGTGTTGATACAAGTTCAAGTATCGTTTGCAGGAAGGACATTCGCTGTGGCCGCACACGTGTTTACCCATTTCGATTTCGTAATGGGTCAGTGTCTTGCTACAATTCTTACATTTCTTATGCATGTGACAAACACTGTTCTTGGTGTTTTTTTCCACTTTTTTCCCGCTTTCTTCTTGTTGTTTCTTGTGCAGAGCAAAACACGCGTCTCCGAAGAACGAGCGATCACAATCGTTGCAAGGAACCATGGCTTTGGTACCTTTGTCGACTTTGGTGAAATCTGGGCAATTCAATTGATGACAGGCATGACATCGTTTTCCTTTACATCTGTGATTTCTCCATTTGTCACGCTCGAAGGATTTTTCGCACGCTAGACAGAAATGGGCTTTGCCAAAGAATCCTTTCAGCGAGTTGCACGCATGGTAATGTTCTCCCACTTTGATCAAGACAAGGAGTTTATCTTCGGGTTGGTCCGGCCCTTTGAAAATGAATTGGTAACCGTGATCCACGGAAACCACCACGATCTGATACTCTTTCAGGTAAGTCTGAAATTGTTGAATTTCAGTCAAGCCGCAGGGTCCTTCGGGTACTTTGGCCGAGGCGTGTAATTCTTTGGCTTGTCGTTCTTGTATTAATTTGCCCATGTGTAAACTCTTGTAAGTGCTATGTCTACTGCCTAGATCGTGGTAAGCTTTGATGGTGACCAAAGCTCTGGCACAACACAGTTCGTCTGTGTTTTTGATTTTGATCACTGACTTTTTGTCGTTTAAGAGTTTCTCAATGTGCTCCGTTCCCAGTTTTTTTCATCCGCTTCCCGTCCCGGTGGCTTTTATGTGAGAAATGTTCAAGTTAAACGTATCATCCATTCTGAAATTTTCGTTGGAGTTCAACAGTCTGCTTAATTCTTCCAAAACGGTGCGAGCAATCAATGCATTGTTTCTCCAATCACGCACTCGCACTCGTCTTGAATGATAAGCGTTTCTCAGTCTGTTCGAGTTGATGTTGATCAGCAAATGATCGTCGGGTCGTACTTCTGAGTCTTCTAATATTTGTTCGTTGATGCTGCGTTGCAAGGCTTCCTCGATTTGTCCCGGCAAGACGGCTCTGTCCAAGTTGACCAATGCACCACCGTGCTGTGCCAATCGCGCCGTGTAACTTCTGTGATGTAAATCAAATCGTCTCAATCGTCTGTCCCCGTGTGGAGTCAAAATGAAATCAAATCCGCGTTCCCATTCACTTGCCGCCTCGATCATGGTGTCGTCATCAATCTGCAATCATGTCAAGACAACAATAATTGTGATGCCAATCTGATTGACTGGGATTTACGTGACACATGGTTGGTATTCGCCATTTGTTGTCTATAAATGTGGGGTTTCCTCGTATGTCTCCATTTTTCCAAAGCCTGTGTCTCATTTCCAGAAAAAAATTGCAACGTCGACAATAACTGAAAGTGTTCAATGTTTTTGACCACATTTTCTTTTTCTCTTTTACGTGCATGAGATCTGCCTGCCATTGAATGTATCTTTTCAATTCTTCCGGTAATGCATCCCAGCGACTCTTTATCTGCAATCAAGACACGTGTGTTCAAAGGGAGGTCTCATTATTGATAAAAAAAGGTGACCCTCATCCGTATATCCATGCCAATATTCCCATTGATCTATATACGGATTATTGAATGTCTGATGAGCTATCCTACACATCACAGGGTATGCATCCTCTTGTTTAAAGTTCCCTGACGGTTCTATTCTCTCTCTCGTGTTCACGAAGTGACCGCAAAGTCGACAAGGAGATAATCGTAAGTGAAACTTGTACCAAAATCTATGGTTGTATTTGAGTTTGTCTTCCACATGCGATTTGTCCGAAAGCCATTGAATTTTTCGTTTCATTTCTTCTGGCAGAAAATTCCAATGACTCTGTGAAAAGACCGAAAAAAAGTCAATCAGCGAAAGACATGGTGAATACGAGTTTCCTTCTTCTTATGTTTTGCTTCTTTTGTTTGTAATGATATTGTTGATAACGATTTAAGTAATGTTGCACCATGGGATGAAAACGATCTTTTACGCATTCGTAGTGATGCCAATCTTCTTTACCGAATTCATTCTTTATGTTAGGCATGCGTTCGAAATCAAGGATATTGCGCGGTGAACCGTAGATGTCTCCCCTTTTGTTTATTCGTTGATTCATGTCCAAGAACAAACTGCACGTGGCACATGGTTTCGTATAGTTTCTTAAATGTTGCCTGAATCTTCTATGTTCCAATTTGCGTTCCATTTTATCAGCCATCCACAAAATCTTCAGTTTTATCTCTTCCGGTAGAAAATCCCATAGACTCATCTGTTAAAAGATAGGAAACATTCTTTTTAATCTTGGTCTTTTTTGTACTGGAAAGGATAAAAGGTAATTTCCGATGCAATACAAATGAATCCATTTTGATTCAGATTGATTTTTCAGTACTTCTCTTGTGCGTTGTAAGTCTGCTTGTTTGAATTTGTCAATGTAAAACTCATTTACGTCTCCATCATTTGCGAAATAGTAGCAAGGTAAAGTACATTTGTGCCATAGAGATAGTGGACAGTATCTCGTGCCGCAAGTGAAAATGAAAGTGTTACAATGAATACAAGGGTCCAAGATCGAATTCAAAGCATTCCAATAAGGCGAATGGTGAATGATATTGATCATGATTTGATCGGCTTTTCGTTGTATGATTCGTTTCAGTTCGTCTGGTAATAGCTTCCAGTGATTGACTCCCGCTTCCTGCGAATAGAAATGTGATCACGGTGAAAAGTTTGAGCATAGAAAGTGATTTCCAATGCAATAGCAATGGATCCATCTTGGTTCTGGTTTTATTCTGTTTTTGTTTTCAATTCTGTCAACGTAAAATGCAGATACATCGTTGTCAATTCTGTCAACGTAAAATGAAGATACATATCTTCCCTTCGTTGTGTAATAGTGCCAAGGTAAACGCGATTTTAACCATAGACACGACGGAGGTTTTTCCATTGAATCATAGTATATGAAACTATGACAATAAATACAAGGTTCCAAGTAATTGAACAAAGCTGACCAATAAGGTAAATGGTGAATGATATTGATCATGATTTGATCAGCTTGTCGCTGTATGATTCTTTTCAGTTCGTCTGGTAATCGATCCCATGGGTTGACTCCCATTCCCTGCGAATAGAAATGTGATAGGGTATAATGCAATCTGGGTGTATCCATAATCCTCCGTCGTAAAATGTTACGCGTTCTCCCACGGCCACGGTACGAATGTATTGTTCCCACGACTTTATTTTTTCCCCACTCTGTTCAATCATGCGAGAAGGTAAACGATCAAAGTCCCAAATGTAACTTTTTTGAAATACGAATCTGTTCTTGAAATTTCCTTCTTCATCCATGCGATGTCTCATGTCTATGAAGAATCCGCAATGACAACATTGATCCAATACAACTTTCAAGTTGAACCAATATTTCAAATTGCGATGGCGTTTTATCTCAATCATCAAACGATCCGCTTTCCATTGTATCTTTTGTTGTATTTCTACGGGAAGAATGTCCCAATGACTGATTATCTGCCATGAAATTTCAAACAAGAAAATGAACAACCAATTTGCCTTCATCGCAAAACGGTAACTTTTTGATTTCATCGTACTTTTCATCTCTGGGATAAAAGAAGAAGTGACGAAAGTCATCACACGCTGCCGGATCGAAATGTGTTGAACACAGGCAACAATGTCCATGTTTGCCACGGTGATCATGCCTTATACATTTTTGATGAAACCAACGTTCATTGTTTTCATCCGTTTTCACGAAAGGAATTCGATCCGAATTACCATCACCATACAATGTTCCTTGATTTACAATTTGTCCCGTTTCATTTGCTTTTTCTTCGTAACGAGAGAGGAATAAATCGCAACTTTCGCAAGGATCCAAGAATAAATGAATTAATTCCCAAGTTCCAAATTCTGTTTTGCTCTTGTCTAACATGACGGTTTTCATGCATGTGTAGTGTTGAAAGGCAAAAGTCACAGGTAGATGGAGATAATGATTATCTTCATTTACTTCTAGCTTCTTAATCTCGCAAGGAGTGTTCAATCGTTCCCGTACATGCATTTCTACACTTGCCCATTGTATCTTTTCTTTGATTTCTTCTGGCAATACATCCCAATGACTTCTTACCTCTTCTTCTGTTTCTTTTTCTTCTCCAAGAAACTCCCATTGCATCGGCCCTTTCTTCCTCCATAATTTCTCTCTCTCATCGTTGCTTGCCATCTTGTGTCAAACTTGAGAATGAAGTAAACGCTGCAAGTGAGTTCCTTATATAGGTCATGAGCTGGTTCCTGATTGGTTGATGAAAAGGGGGGATACCCCCCATCCCCATACAATTGCTATCACGTGACCTGTTTTGAATGTATATAAGGCTTTCCATCCCACACCATCAGTTACCCTTTGAAGCTGAGTGTGAAAAAAAAGTGAGTATGGAAAAACAACTTTTGTGGGACAGTTACAACAATTTTACAACATTGATGGAGACAAAGTTAGACAGTGAAAAAGAAAATTGCAAGGGATTACGTTATAAGAACATGCTGCATTTAATTTTGGAGGGAGCAAGCTTGTTGCAGAGGATAAGTTGTCTATCGTGGGACGCGGGGGTTAACGATCCGGAAGTGCTTTCGTTATGGAATGAGTTACTGAGATGGGCAGAGGCCTTCGACGAGTTGGACGATTGATTTACATTTTATTTATTGCGTTGTCATTTTGATTTTATTGTTTTATTTCACCACCAGTTGTCATTTTATTTCATCATGGAGCCAATGGATGTTTTCCGGGAATGCAAAACAAGACTTGTTGATTGTGAGAGAATGCTAGTGGATGACAAAGAAAATATTCATACGAGAAGATATAAGAAACTTATCAAAGTTATGCGGAGACTCGTGAGAACAATTCGAGCAATTGCACGCGTTGCCAGAGGTGGCGAAGAATACCATAACCACCTCTGGCAACTGCGTGACGCCATTCGTAAGGCGGACTTTGTTTTGTATGGAAAAACAAACATTTCAGAATTTTATGGTGTTACCATTTAATGGAACAATTTTATGAACATTTTATTAACTGTTTTATGGATCCTTGATCTCCATTTTTATTGACCGTTGTTATACATTTTATGGACCGTTGTTCTGTATTTTATTGCGTTATCATTTTGATTTTTGTTTTATTTCATCAGTCATGTCTTGTCCGAATTTACCTTCATGCTGTGTAGTCTGTGGGCAGGAGCCTCCTACATGTAAAGAACCTCTCCACAAAGTTAACAACGCTTTTCATGAGAAGTTTGTTAAGGAAATCAAATGGGGCGAAATAACAGCAAAGTGGAGTGGTCGCGTTTTCATCACTTGTTGCGGTTCGATTTATGGAGAATATTATGACATTGAGGACTGGAACTTTTCAACCGTGTTTCTAGGTGAGAATCTTGAAAAAGCACTCGCTCGTATGAAATTTGTGAAGACTTTTATTTTGTAAAATTTTTGTCGTTAGATGCATGATAGGTTTTATTCTACTTGATGTTAATACTTTTGTCGTTAGATGTATGATAGGTTTTATTCTACTTGATGTTAATACTTTTGTAAATTTTTTGTCGTTAGATGCATGATCTGATTTTTTAAAACGTTAGAAGAAATGTATGTTAAGATAAATGTAAATAAACAATGTTGTTTTTAAAAAAGTCTGATTTTATTCTGCGTAAGTGTCCATCCATAACCAAAAAGCATGACATTCGACCATGCTGCAATGAGTGTTACAACAATTGAAATGGAAACCGCAATCGGGCAAAGGCTCGACAACACTCAATTTTAGTATTTCGTATTTAGGACAATTATACACTTCAAGGTTTAAACTTTGAATGTTGAGTCTATTCAACAAATCTTTTTCCACATGTCCTCCTTTGTAGGCTATTACATGTCTTTCATTGCATTTGTTATTCTGATACAAATTCATCAATATCTCTTCCAACTGGTGAGACTCGTATCCTCTTTCTTGTTTTATTGGGTCGTACGTCAGTCCGTGAATGTTATACTTTTGAAAGGCAACAGTTCTTTTGTCTTCTATGGATAAATTGTGCCAAGGTACTTTTGCGTAAAATGCGTATCGTCCGTGATCTCCTGTCCAAGCGTAATATCCCAGTTCTCGCACTTGAAATTTCTTGTTGACGAAAAATCCCTCCAAGTCCAATATCATACACACTTTCTCTTTCATCCTGTCAGTCCATGCTTCTTCATCAGACGTTTGATGTAAATCTGATTCTTTAACGCAGGTTCATTCTCTTCGGTATAGTGACATCCAGTTATTTCTGGAGGACTTATCACCTCTTGATTATGTTCCAAAAACGTGATGTTTACTTTTTGACACTCCAGCCACAACGATTGATCAAAAGGAATGGAATTGATATCTGTGTAGGTGGGTTTATGATACCAAGGAGAATCTTGTCCTCTCAATGGGTAACCTTGTTCATCTCTGGACCAATGGGTGTTACCATGATGACGTTTTCCTCCTTCTATCCAAGCCAAGACTTTTCCTCTCGGTAGCAAATCACTCCAACAACAACAACAACAAGGTTTATTTGAACTGCATTAATTGACAATAAATGATTGAACAATAAATAAATTAAAAATACATACAGCTGCTGGACACCCAAAATAACTAAAAAGCTAAACTAGTTGGGTGACCACCATTTATCCATTGAAAGAATTTGCACATGTTTCGTCTGCAGCGGAAGTAAGGGCGATCTGGATTCTTCGTCGAATTGGAGATGCTGAGAATGGTTGGTTCGTCGCAGTAACAACAATTTATCCAGGTTGTTTGAGTACTAAGTCATCACAGTGTTCGTATTTCGAACGATGTCGATATACGTTTTGGCTTCGTTTTTGTCCACCAAGACAAAACAATGATCTTTACCATCATCTCTTCCCACACCGCAAACCAGGTACTTCCATCCATTGCTTGCTGTTTTTTCTTGAAGTGGAACATTGTTGTGAATCGGACAATTCACTTCTGCTTGTGGAAAGAACTTGTTGAAAAAATCAATGGCTTCATCGTACGACGGTATTTCACCCTCTTCCATCACTTCCACGAGTTCTTTGTTTGTCTTTTTCTTCTTCTTCTTCTTCTTGTTGGAAGCCGGTGGGTAATCTTTAGGCAACATGTAACGTGTGGGAGATTCATCTCCTTTCTTCTTCTTCTTTTTACCGCGGTTTGACTTTTTTTTTTAGTCAAAATTGGCGATGCGTCACCGGATTGATAATGAATATAGTTACCTTGTTCACTTTGCAAAAACTTTATTTGGTCTGTCAGTTCTTCTTCTTCTTTCTTGATCTCCGACATCTCTGCTTGCTCCATTCTTGAAGTGATGAACAACGAAAAAGCGTTCTGCTTTATATATAAAACCAAACGACCAATCAGAATCGAGTGACGCCAGCAGTCAATCCTGTTAATGAAACCAGTTAAAACCAGTTAAATCCCGTTAAAACCAGTTACTGAAACCCGTTAAAACCAGTCACATAAAAGCTGCGCGATGATCTTTGGACTTTACAAATGCGTCAACTACTCCTTATAAGGTAAAAAAATCGGGGTGATGCGCACCCAAAACATCATATATAAATGATCAGATGAAGACAGAGTAGTGCAGTGGATCGAAACGTGATGGAAGAAAAGATTAGGTGGACGACCGTGTGTGATTTGTGTGATAAAGTGTGGTCGAGATTCGACGAAAACATTGAGTTACCCTATGAAATCGAATGTAATCCCTTAGACCTGTTTGACCGGGTTGAGGTAGCATGCAATGCATTTCGATTGGTTCCCTTTGTGATGTGGTTGAAAAAACAGAAACATGCAACGGAATGGTACGACATCATATATAGAATGCGACTGTCGATTGTGAGACACAGTTTCTTTGCACTGCATGAAGCCGTCGACAATGTCCCTGAAAGGTAAAAGGAAGAAGAAGAAGAAAAATGATCAAAGCATCTTGAAAGATTACCGCGATCCCACCGAACCTGGTAGTTTGGGAGGTATTGAACGATTTGCCAAGGCTCAGAAATTACCTGTCAACAGAGTCAAGAAACTCTTGGAAAGAGAATTGGGATACACGCTTCATAAACCCAGAAGGAGACGATACACTACTTCTCCCGTCTTGGTGTTTAACATCGATCAACAATGGGTAGCTGATTTGGTGGAAGTGCAAACCTTGGCCAAACAAAACAAAGGTAACCGTTACCTGCTGATCGTTTTGGACGTGTTGTCCAAATACGCGTGGATAGAACCCGTGAAAAACAAGACGGGAAAATCGGTGACGGAAGCTTTTGAAAAAATCCTGAAACGCGCCAAAGGACGTACACCTCAGAATTTACAAACCGATGATGGAAAGGAATTTTATAACAAGACCTTTGCTGAATTGGTTAAACGAAAGAAGATCAATCATTTTTCGACGGCAGGTGACACGAAAGCCAGTATTGCGGAACGATTCAATCGTACCTTCAAGGAACGCATGTATCGTTATTTTGCCGTCAAAAACACATTGAATTACATGTCTGCACTTCCCGCTTTGGTGAAGGGATACAATGCGTCGTTTCATAGAAGTATCGGCATGGCTCCAAACCGAGTCAACAAGAAAAACGAACACGAAGTGTGGATGAATTTGTATGCCAAAAAATTTCAAGGCAAAAAACCCAAACGACGTACTTTGTTGAAAGTGGGTGATAAGGTACGACTCAACAAAAAATTCCGTACGTTCAAGAAAAGTTATTTGCCAGGCTGGACCGAAGAAATTTTCGTCGTGAGTGATGTCAGACCAGGTCCACCCGTCACCACCTACAAGATCAACGAATACGACGGAACGCCTCTCAAAGGAACATTTTACAAGGAAGAATTGCAAAAAGTCCTGCAAGACGACGAGGATCTGTTTCGAGTAGAAAGAATACTGAAACGAAAAGGTACTAAAGTGTTGGTTGAATGGAAAGGATGGCCAGAGAAGTATAACAGTTGGATCGAACGTTCCGCTCTGGAATCGCTATGAGGGAATTTTATCTGAGACTCACCAGTCGATCGAACCGCGTGGAATTCCCCAACAATCAACCCCATCACTTCAAGAATCGTTTGCCTTACCCGTTGCGTTTCAAGGAATCAGGATGGAAAGTGGGTATGACCAGTATTCACGTACCAAAAGCACCACCTCGTGTCCTCATCAAGGATCCCTTTCTGTTTCGGTTCGAATGGGACTTGTTGGAAGATGATGACGCGGAAGTTTATACAGAACAACGACTCCTCATCACTGAAGATGTGTTGAACAAGTTCAATTCCAACATCACCAACGGCACGCAATTAATGACAGCCATCAAGACATTGTACTATTTGAAACTAGAAGACATCAGTATTGTTGATGCTCAATTGGGACAAGATGTGACAGAAGGTCAAGACGATGATGGTAACGACATCGTGAAATTCAAGAGGCTTTACACGCAAATGTATGCTGACAAAGACCAATTCGTATTGGATAATATCGACAGTCACTTTGAACAACGTTCAATTGGATCATTTGGCCGAAACCGATCCCATCCTCAAACCCTACTTCCACGGGACAGTAGCTTGCGATCTCTTACCCAAGAAACCACGCAAAGACATTTCACAAGGTTACATCGTCAACACAGATCCGCAGGACAAACCAGGTCGACATTGGATAAGTATATGGACCAAAGGAAACGTGTGCGAAGTGATGGACAGTTACGCTTTACCATTGAACAGTTATCGCACCACACAACCTATACAAGCATGGTTAGACAAACATTGGAAATACGTGATAAACAATAAACAAAGTTTACAGTCCCCTTTCAGTCAAACTGGGGGCGATTACGCCTTGATGTATTTGAAAGCCAAAGCCAGGGGAAAAACCATGCAAGAATTTGTGAATCAATTTTCGAAACACGATTACGTCGCCAACGATCACAAAGTGGGCCAAATGTTAAAAGCTTTGATTGTCAAACAACTGAAATGGCACGAGGTCTGCAAAAGACCCTTTAAACAAAATGGCATCAGCTCCCGCAGAAGCGGTGTAAGAGATTTGTTGTGAAATAAAATATATATTAACACAAACGCGTTTTTGCACTTTTTCATTGTGAGACGATGGAACAACGAGAAGCATTTAGATTTCGCACCCCTTCCAGCATATTAATCGTCGGACCTTCAGGATGTGGAAAAACATCGTTCACCAGCAAACTTCTGACAAACAATCGAAACCTGTTCGAAAAATCACCCGACAAGATTCATTATTGTTACGGTGCGTGGCAAGACGGATTCAACAAGATGAAAAAACAAGGAATTGCGTTTCACGAAGGAATACCCGATTCGGAGGATTTACGAAAATGGTTTCCAAAAGGAGGTGTACTCGTGATGGACGATTTGATGGAAGAAGGAGGAAACGACAAACGCGTATTGGATTTGTTCACAAAACATTCCCATCATCGAAACATCACGGTAATATACTTATGTCAAGACATGTTCCCTCCTGGAAAATACGCAAAGAGCATTTCACGCAATGTACATTACATCGTGGCTTTCAAAAATCCTCGTGATCAATTAGGGTTCCGGAATCTATTACTTCAATCTTTTCCTACACGCTGGAAAGAGGTACAAGAACGATTCAGACGCGTGACAGATCGACCGTTTGGATACACGACGTTAGATTTACATCCTGCCAGCCCAGACGATTGTCGCATCATGAGTCACTTGTTAAAAGAAGAAGGATACATGCGATGTTATCAGTTCAACAATGACTCGTGAATGGAATAGATTTAGGTACTTGTGCCGAAAAGAATTGCACAAGATGGCCAATGACGAATTCATCACGGAAAAATTGATACAAGAAGATCACGACACCATGAAACGAATAGTAGAAAACTGTAAAACGCGGGAACAAGTGTGGGATATCGTAACTGCATATAACGAGACGTACTTCAGAGAATTAATTCAAACGTTGGAAGAGAGAGCCAAACGTCACCCGTGGACAACAGGAAAGCCAGCGGTAAAAAAATATGGCCAGCAACATCGGAGTAGGAAGTTCACCCGATCTCATTCAACTGGCCATGATGGATACATCACCCCTTGGTAGCGATTCGGATATTCTGCAGCAATTTGATCTCAATCCGCAACAAATCTTTGATCCTTCAGAACTCCTCTTGGAGCTCTCACCTTTCAATCAAACGCAACCGCCACCTACACCCGTACTATCACCAGCTGCACCAGCAGCACCAGGTGTAGGTACATCCACACCTCGATCGTCCGATGTGTCAAGAACTTCAGTGGGTGTAGGAAGCAGCACCCCGCCGGCTCCACGAACTCCCACTGGCAGAAGAACTGCTCCAACAATCGCAGCTTACAAAACAACAACTCCAAGACGCCCATCACAACCTGCACCCAGCAGACGATATTTGAGAAGCATTGGTAAAACACCACGCAACAGAAGAGGCAGTGACGTTAGCAGTACACCGCCTTCGTCACTTGCTTCACCAGATGCTCCACGCAGAGTAACACGAATGGATCAAGACGATTTACAAAGACAATTGCAGATTTTACTAAACGATCAACAACAAACTGCTTCTGGAAGAAGAATCGCGGGTATCACAACCACCAATACCATAACAACGACATACAAAGACGGTGGTAGACCTGCCGTACGTCGCACTTCGACGAGAGTGAGCAATTGAAAACATGGAAGCATCGCAAAAGTCAAATGAATTATTTGCTTTTTACCACAAGCAGTGGTGGTGTCATCGACAAATGTTTTATCATTTCAAATGGTATCACGGATGCTTGAACGGATTGGCTTTGCTCGTGGTGGTAGCAGGGATAGTCGTCGGATCCGTATTGCAAAACACCATCGTGACCGCGTGTTTGTCGGCGGTAGGTACCATGGTCAAAGGATGGAATGATTTCAAAAAGTTTTCTTTCAAAGTCGACATGAGTCATTTCGCCTACACCACCTACGACAAAACGTTGATCGAATTGAGAACCTACGCACGCGGTCTAAAGATAGATGAATTGGACGGATTCTTGATAAAGATGCAAACCCTAGACGACACGATCACGGATTTTGCTCCACCCGTGTCAGACAAATGCGTGACAGAGTACGAACGTCGATTCGGCAACTCACGAGAGGATAAAAGCGTGGCAACAGCAATATAAGCATCAGTTCATGTCGCGATGGCCAGACGAACAGTACGAAGAAGAAGAAGAAGACGAAGAATAAGTCAACGAGGAGGTGCATCATCGCTAGCATCACTTCTTCCAGTTTTGATCAGTGGAGGCAAATCATTAGCAAAATCAGCAGCGTTAGGTGCCTTGCAAGGCGCAGTGGATCACGGTGTGAGACGAGGATTGACATCTCAAACCAGTAAACGAAAACGACGAAGACGACGGCGATGAAGAGAGCAAAAAAACGAAAAATAAAACCAAAAAGAAGGAGCACGAAAAGGAAGAAAAAGCAGCGTGGAGGAGGACTACCATCCACACTCGCAGGCGCAGCCGAAATGGGATACAAATTAGGAAAAGATAAAAGGTATAAGAGGATGGGGGCAATAGGCGTCACTGGCAGTTATAATCGACGTGCAGCACCGTGGGAAGTATGAAGAGGATAATACGTCAAAGACCTTTCTTGGAAAGCATACTAAACGAAAGCAATCGATACAAACGGCAAGATATGTTAACGCACGCCAATTCTGATCAAATCAACACTGTCAGCGAAATGGTATTGAATCTTCTAAAAAAGAACATTCCCATGTCACCCTCGCTGGTCAAGAAACTGGGAAGACATAAAACAAAGTTGCGAGAAATAGGGAAACGCAAAAACTCGGTGAAGCGACGAAGAGAACATCTGCTAAGTCAAAAGGGTCAAGGATTTTGGTCAGGTTTACGAGAGACTTTCAAAGCATGTCAATGCAAAAAAGGATGAGCGCGTTACACGAAACCAACAGCATGCTCGTCAAATTATTGAAAGAAGCCAATGAAAGGAACATGGAATTGCAAGAAACGATCGACCATTGCCATAAAACCCACGACAAACTCTTGCAAGAGCATTTGGCATACAAATACAACGACGAAAGGACGTGCCTGACCTGTCAAGAGATAAGAGTCACCACACCACCAGGAAAAACGGTCACTTTGTGCAACGAGTGCAACGAAGCAAGACGAAATTGGAAGAAAGAAATCAAAGACTTGAAGGAAGAAGCAATCTACTGGCAAACCTGTTACGAGAACTTATTAAAGCAACACTTCGAAAATGACGGAAGAAGTAATAATGGTGCCTGCCAACGAGATGGATAAACTGACGGATCATTACAAAGGCAAATTGACAGAGAGTGCTCTGTTAAAAAAAGCGGCTCGCATGTCCGCAGAAAAACAACTCATCTCTCAATCCAAACGCATTCCTCCAGGTATCGCCGTCAAAAAAATCAAACCAATGGCAAGAGAAATAGGACGATTAACCAAAAAAATCAGACAAGGTCCTTTGCGGGCGGGACCCGCATCAGCCACAGGGGAAGATGACGACGACGACGACGAAGACGCCTTGTTATACACCCCTTTAGAAAACCTACTGAAACAAGTCATCAAAAGCACAAAGAAAACACCTACTGTAAAAGCAATCAAAAAGGAACCAAAAAAGGAACCAAAAATGGAACCTTCCACTCCCGTGCCTGCAATAACAAAAAAAAGCAAAAGAATTGAAAAAAAGATTCGAAGAGATCAAAGAAAAACTAAGTACAAAGGCAGCTACCGCATACGACGACGAGGAAGATGATGAGGAGGAGGATGAAGAGCCGCCAAAAAGAAGAAGAAGAAAAAGAAAAACGGAAGCAGAAAAGTTAAAACCTGAACCTGGTTGGCAAGATTGGGCCAAAGGAAAAAAACTACGCAGACCCTTAGACTACGACGACGACGACGATGATGACGAGGACTAACGCAAAGAAAAAAAGAGGAGGATTTGACATTCAAAGTTTATTAGGCAAGATCGGAATAGAATTTCACTGGCCTGGTTATCAGTTCATGGGACCCGGTACTCATTTAGCCAAGAGATTGAAACGAGGTGACAAGGGAATCAATCGACTGGACAGAATTGCCAAACAACACGACATCGATTACAATCATGCAAAGACTTTAAAAGACAAATGGAAAGCAGACAAAAAAATTGATAAAAGCAATCAATAAGTTACCCGGACGCAAGACCATAACAGAAAGGATTGTCAAAAAAATCATACAAGTTAAGTTGAAACTTCATCTTTAATCTGTTGTAACTTTTTTTACACAATTTCATCAAAAAACTACTTTGTTGTAACTTTTTTTTACACAATTTCATTAAAAAACTACAATTAAATCACTACTGCGTGTCTTCCATTCGTACCAAGTTATGCGAGCATAAAATAATGTAACAGGTAAAATAGGAAAACCAAAAATGAAATTGATATAATGAAATCTATCATAGTATTGAATTTCAAATACAATATTGAAAGACTGCAATCTTCCAAGCAACACAGTGTTCAGAAAATGACCTACAACGAAAAAAAAAACAAACGAAATTTACACATCGCCTATCACAATCTAACTGGCCTAATACGCCAAATATGACGCAGAGAACGGAAAAAAAAGACCATCGGCAGGAAAAAACAATCCATTCATTCCATCCATCCATGTAAATTGAAATTCAATGTAATCGAGCGAAAATCTCCTATCGCAAACCATTTGCAGAAAATCACCTAAAAAAAAGATCAAAGAGTGCGTTCATACACCCACATGTCATCTTCGGGAACAAAACAAACACGCAAATCATACATTTCAACAACATTTTCATGTCGTGTTTCATCAGTCAACCACGGTATAAACTCTCTATGCCAAACAAAGTCAATCAAAGTACGAAATCTATCAAAACACATGTGACGCACAAAACCACCTAGGAAAACGAGAGACAACTGTTACCATCTCCGATATTGAAAATAAAACGATTCAAAAAAAATAACAGAATCGCACTCGTAAAAGTCAAAATCAAAACAACCCGAATAATTACATTCAAAAACAAAATCAGTGCAATATCTCTCTGCCATTAACAATTCTTCAGTTATAAAAATACCTAAAAAACAACAAACGAAAATCATCACAACCACATATGATCCGAACTATAATGATACCAACTCATGTTACTACAAAAAACAAACGCAGCACTCTCCAACAAATAATAATTCAAATGAAAACACACGGTGCGAATAAACCCATAACGACGAATAAATCGCGGATGAAAAATATAAAAAGTAAAAAACCTACGTAAAATTTCCTCGATGTACAGTTCATCCGTCACATCCAACTCGTGATACGAGTACACTTCTCCTCTAATCACAACACGGTGATGGCGATCAATCAAGTGTCTATTGTTCACAATCTGTTCCGCAATCTCAAGTAACTTTAGCCAAACGTCCTCGTCAAATGGATGAGGCATCTGCAAACAAAAAAACAATCAATCCCACTACTCTTTGCGCTCGCCCACAACAACAACAAATACTCACCATGGTGTACGACACAGTTCCAGGTGCATGGAACGAACGATAAAGTCGCTCCCGACGATACAGTTCAATGCGTCTAAGGGCCATCTCCGCATGTTCCTCAGGGTCTTCAGGCAATTCGTCAGATGAAAGAAGAATTGGTTTACGGCAATGTCCGCAAGCCACGCGAGGACGAGCACTAAATTTCTTATGACATCTATCATGAATGAATTTGCCGCAACACTCCAACACCGTACAATTCAACAACGAACCGACATCAAGGGGCAACAAACAAATAAAACTAATGTCACTATAAAGCTCTTTCTCCGGTCCAAGTCCTGCCAATCGTCGACTCCTTCTAAGCAACGCCATCGCAAACAAACCAACAAAGTCAGGTCTCCACTTATATAGGCTAGGAGCTGGTTCCTGATTGGTCAATGAAAAAGGGGGGATACCCCACCCTCAGTCACCCTCCACGTGACAAAATACGTCATCGCAACAACTATATAAAGAACGCAAGCAGATACATCAACTCAAAGCGAGCAGAGAGAAACATGTCAGACGAGTGGGCAAAAGCAACAACATCAGGGGAAGACTGGGTGAAAGAAAACAACATAGAAGAAAAACAGTTCGTGTTGGCGCCCGCATGGGAAGAAGATGATGTAGAGTCAACGGCAAGCGATGCCGATTCGCTGCTCACCAACGCAGAGTCCATGACAGACGTAAGCGACATGGAACACACGGATCACAAGGACGTTTGCAGTAAAAATGCTGTATTGTTGATGCAGGGAGTAGAAAAAGTCAAATCTCAGTTGAGACTGAGGAAGAAGACAGATGCCTTGACCGAAGAGCTGAAACAAATACTGGATCAAGGCGAGATCAGAAATGAACAAAGATACCAAGAAGTTGAGGAGCTGATACAAAAAGTGAAGAACGTTTACGACAAACAAAAACAAGAAGAGAAAAACCTGGAGGCCTGGGTCAAAACCGTATTGCCTGATTCAGACGACGAAGACGAAGAAAATGGAGGCAAACGAAACGCTTCCAGAATCGGAAGACGAAATGGAGGACAACAAAAAACAGAAGACAACGCAGGTGAAAAAATGAGGGCAGAGGCTGCAAACACAGTGGACAATGACGAAAACGATCCAGTCAAAATGATCATCAGATTAAACACCAAATTCGTGATGGATCAAGAATTTGTGATAGTCACAAGGGAATTGTTGATGTACAGGGAAACCGTGTCAAAGTTCCTCATCCAAAAGTGTATGGAAAATCCCAGCATCGGCAACATCCCGATGAATTTGCACAACTTTGGCCAAGCGTTCAGAGCCGGATGGAGAGTATGGAAAACGCAAGCGAAAAATCATCCCGCACTCGCTTGTGAGAAATTCTGGGAAAAGATGATCCCAAATGTACCATTCAATTTCATCAAGAAGAAGAATTGACATTGCGTGACATTGAATCAGTTTTTTGCGTGACATTGAACTCGTCATTGAACTCGTTACCAGGTTTTTTGCGTGACTCGTTATCACTTGCGTGACATTATTGCGTGACCACTTGCGTGACATGTAATGCGTGACCACTTGCGTGACATTATTGAGTGACCACTTGCGTGACATGTAATGCGTGACCACTTGCGTGACATGTATTGCGCGACCACTTGCGTGACTCGTTATCAGTTATTGAACTCGTTATCGAACTCGTTACCAGCTTTTTTTGCGTGACATGTATTTTTTGCGTGACATGTATCTTGTGTGACCATTAAAGTCAATTTGAATTCATCTCTCCTGATTGGTTCATGAGCTGTGACGTTTTTGCTGACGCAATTTCAAGTTTAGAAAAGTCACGTGTTCGATATACGGCCTCCTGATTGGTCCATTCAAAAAATACTTGATTCTGATTGGTCCGTTGTCAAAGCATAGGCTATTACTACTTACTTCAACTGGAAGAGACTGATAAGCTCAGAGAAGAACTACATGCGACAAATACAAAGCTCTTGGAAACATACAAACAACTGCAGCAAGAAAAAGAGAGAAATATTGAGCTGGAAAACTACTCAAGAAGGGAAAATCTGAAATTTAATAACATCCCTGAAGTACAAAACGAGAGTAGCTCGACAACCACAACAAAGGAAACAATTCTCGACATCTTAAACAATAAAATGAATGTGGACACGTCCAAAATGTCCTTTCATGCCGTGCACAGGATTGGTAAGAGGAGAAATGGAAGCCGACCGCGGCCGATTATAGTAAGATTTGTTTGTCGCGAAGATCGTGATGCAGTTTTCCAAAAGAAAAAGAAGCTTCAACAAAGTGAAAGGTTTCCTGATGCTTACATTACTGCGGATTATGCAAAAGCCATTCAAGAAGAACGCAGAGCTTTAATTAAAGCCATGTTTAAAGCAAGAGGTATTGGAAAAAGTGCGAAAGTGGTGGGGCGAATACTACATGTGGACAATCAAAAGTACACAAAGGAAAATATTCCTGAGGAATTTAACGCTCCTGAAGCCGATGATGAAGAATACGAAGAGCAGCAAGAGTGAGATGTTGTGACATTCTGGTAAGATGTTTTAACGGCAAATATTCAACTGTAGAACAGTAGTGGGTCAAGTTACTGTTGGGTTCGTTCCTTCATATGATCTTCCAGATGGAAGGCCAAACAGCCTTGACCCCTTTTTAGAGCCATTGGTGCAAGACTTAGAGGAGGGCTTTATTGAAGGTATGATAAGGTATCACACTTGCACTAAAATATACTGAGCAGCCTTTTTTCATGAAGGGGGGGGGGGGGGTGGTCATCACTCCTGTAGGATTTTTTAAGATCAGGTGAGATCCTTATTAATTCTCATACACAGTGTAAAGCTTGAATCCTCTTTCCCCTCAGGAGTACAACACACAGTTCCATTCTCTTTTCTGAATCTTCCATGGCTTCCTTTAAAATAATACATTATTATTAATGATAAATATAATTTAGTAAAATTCTACTGATTTCTTATTTAATCTTGCACCTTCAACACACATGCTATCTTTTGGTACCTACCTCTTATTTTCAGTTGTATCTTGCAGGATATTTAGTAGACTACAAAGGATCATTGCACTGTTTTCCTCCTGGTGAAATGGTCATCAGGCTCTTATTACTACTTTGGACTGGAGACCACCCTGCCCAATGTGAAATTTGTAAAAGCAAAGGTGCAGGAGGAAAGAGGGGTTGTAGAAGATGTAAATTGTTAGGTAATATGTTTTTGCTCAACAGTGAATTTTATTATTTTGTAATTCATTATTAATGGCATTATTGTATGTATCTGTTGTAGTTTTGAATATGCAATGCCCATGCATGTGCAGACACATCTGGGTAATTTATAAAAGTAATTTATATGTTAGGTTTGCTTCCCTTAACATTCTGATGGTGGTAGACAAAATGTGCCAACAAACTATAAACTATACAAGGCTGCTTTGCAATGCACACTGAAACTTAAAGAACATCTTCCAAGAAGGGGATACAAGGGATACAAGCCACACCACATTAAAAGATCCTGGCTTGGTACCACTAGGGAAAATAATCAATCCTATATTAATCATTGCTTTAAATATAGGTTTTTCTCATATAAGGATCTCAAGGTTATTAGTGGGACTTAAAAAATTGTACTGTTGTAATAATAATAACCATTCAGCATTGTTAAAGACTATTTTTTGCACCTTATTACAATGACATATTTTGTATTTTTCCATAGGGATCTGGTTGAATGAGGAGCGCCATTATTACTACCCTGGATTCCGAGGACATTTTCGGTACCCTTGGCAGAAAAGGTCACTGGAAGAAGAAGTACCCATTATGAGTGAAATCGAACAGGAAGAAAGGCAAACATATTTCCAGAACAGAAGTAGAGAGGCTGGATTTAATGGCCTGAGTTTGCTGCATCGTCTGAATCCTCTGTATCAGTTCAACATCCTTACTGACATTGTTTTTGATGCAATGCATTTGTTGCCCCTAAATATAGTCAAGAATCACTTCTCAAAACTTTTTGCCAGTGAAGCTATTGATGGGAGAGAGCTTGCTCTCAAACTGAAACAGATGCCATGGTCAACAGATTACAGATCCTCAAGACTTCCAGTCAATTTTGAATTTATGGGATATTGGAAAGCTGAAGAATTTCAAAAACTAGCATATCCTGCCTCTGAGTTTGTGTTTAACGGCCTGCTTGATGGGGAGGAATATAAAGTATGGGCTCCAGTCCCCAGAATGGTTGAATTCGTTTTCAATGCTGGTCGAGATGGCTGGACAGATGACATGATACAGAAATTCCAGCGTCTCTCATGGAGATATTGTATTCTTATGGAAGAGCATTTTGGTACCCAAGCCTGTGTGATAAATTTACACAACCTTGTTCACTTTCCTGAGGACATTTCAAGGTTTTCTGCCCCAGACAACTACTGGTGCACACAATTTGAGAGAGCTGTTTCACGTTATGTTCAACAATCTAGTAACAGAAAGCATTTGGAGAAAACATTTGCAAGGAAAGAGTCTCAAAGAGAATTCCTCAAGTTTCGACCATCTGGAAATCTAACTACAGGGAGACAATCAAGGTCACCTGAAGTCAACAGGGAAAAAGTAAGAATAGTGTTTTTAGCTTATGAGTATTATTATTGACTGAAGTGGAAGTGAATAGTTGTGGATATTTCCTGTCATGAATAGTGGAAAATGTAAACATCTGCCACTTTTTATAGTTAGTATAATTCTACTAGTAAGTATACTAATGACACTAAGACAGTCTTATTGACTGTGCTACTCTTACTTATACTATCTGCCATTAGTTACCTCAACAAGCATTCTATCACAAATGCTGTTCTCTGTTTGGCTACTCAACACACTATCTATTCTGTGATAGATAGTGAGTAGCGATTATATTGACAACAAAATGGTGGCCACTTTCTTGCATTAGTGAAGTGTTTTCAGTGAAGTTTTAAGTAATTTTGGTAGTACGTTTTGAACGACTAGTAGATTTATGCTAAAACAACCAGTGGCAAAATTTAAACCACAACACATACAATCAAAGAAACTGATTTGGTCTATTTTGTTTTCAGATGGTAGCATCTTCCCTCGAGGGAGCAAAATACTTGGTTCAGTTATGTCAGAACAGCCCTGATGCCACTAGAATCAATCAAGGTGTCCTTATTGGATCTGGGCAATCACATTTCCTTCTTAGAGAAGAAAATGCTTCCATTATGGATTACTTCTCAGATTTGGAATCCTGTGTCATTGCTGATGTAACTGAGTGTTATCGCAGTGCATATCTACCTATGCATCGAAACGCTGTGGGTGGGAAACTATACAGAAATGGTGATGTTGTGCTTGCCAAACAACAAAACACTGAGATTTTTTTTCGCATTAACAGCTTTTTTCTTGTAAATGTGAATAAAAATCCTCAGCCAGTTGTTCTTGGAGACACCTATCAGCTTGTTTGGAATCCTGCAGGTGGTGTTACCGGTATGCATCATCCATTAAGTGACACAGTTTATGTTAAACCCTTTGAGACTGGCACCATTCTTGGACTTAAAGATTTACAAAGAGAAATCATGCTTTTTTCCAGATGCGAATAGAAGTTTTGCAGTTGTTGATCCATTCAGGCAAAGTATTCCTTTGCCACCTGTCATTGTTCCTGTTTATCCTGAACAAAATGACATGTGCTTGGTTAAAGGAGATGATGATGATGAAATTTGGCATGCTCAAGTAAAGCGGGTGTTATTCGCTGAAAAGTTAGTGAAAGGATATTTCTTCATTAAACATCGAAGCTGGAATGAAAACAAGCTGTGGGTAAGAGAAAGTCGCTCTAGTCAAATGGATAGCATCAACTTTAGTAGTATACTTGGAATTGCTGCTGGAGAATGGCAACATCAAGTCTGGAAAGAAAGCTGACTTGTCAATTCAACCTCTTTGGTTGGTTACTGTTAATACCAAGATTGTATTGGTTATGGAGGAAAGAACAGTTGAATTGCATATAATGAAATAACATTTTTTAGTTCAGTTTTGACAATTCAATTCACAAGCCATCTTTTTCAGTAAGTAATCTTAAATTTGTTGATAATTTCAAGACAAACAAGCTAACTATATTTTAAAGATGGCAAATAGCAGATTCAGTACAATGCACAGGTATCTAACTTTAAATAATTTGCAAGTGAAGCAGCCCATTACAAAAAAAAAACAACACAATTTTAAGCTTAGATTGGCTAGAAACCATCTGGCCCAAAGTTTGCATGAAAAAATCCAAATTTGGGTGGGAAGTAATCCAAGTTCATATTGCAAGCTTAGCTGGATATTCAAAACACAGGTTTGGTTAACAAAATTACTTCTTAGAAATCCAAACTTGTTTTAATTAAAAAACAGCTCGCAAAGTTTGCATGAAAATATCCAAATTTGGGTGGGAAGTAATCCAAGTTCATATTACAAGCTAGGCTGGATATTCAGAAAACAGGTTTGGTTTACAAAATTACTTCTTAGAAATCCAAACTTGTTTTAGCAAAAAAACAGCTGCAAAAGTTTGCATGAAAAAATCCAAATTTGGGTGGGAAGTAATCCAAGTTCATATTGCAAGCTTAGCTGGATATTCAAAACACAGATTTGGTTAACAAAATTACTTCTTAGAAATCCAAACTTGTTTTAATTAAAAAACAACTTCAGGTTTTATGATAAACAAGTTTAATTGTGATTTTCTTAAATACTGATTTGGATTTTACTGGTTTATTTATTCTTACTTGAAATATCCATGATTTATCCAACTTGACACCAAACTTGGGTAATTGGTTAACTTGGATATTGAGAAATCCAATCAATATCCAAGTTTGATCAAACTTGGAAATTTGGAAATTTTTCAAGTGTATTGCAATGGCGTTTTGTCTTCAAGTGGTGGAGGGGGGAAAGGCTCGCCCTTGAATGCCACATCATAATGGACAGGTTGCCGTTTACGCCATCGTACACTTTGGGAAGTACTTCCAGTTTTGGAGTTTCCTGCAGCTTCACTTTCTGCCTCACTGCTCTCAGTGTGATCATCAGCAACCCCATCATCATCTTCGTCATGTGAGTCATGATCACTGCCACTTTCATCTTCACTTGGGCTAGAATGATCACTTTCTTCATATTCAGAGATGTTTGCTACTTCGTCTTCGTCATAATCACTTTCCTTGTCACTGCCACCAAAATCAGGCTCTATCAACTGCACGTGACGCCTCTCACGCTGGGCTCTGGCCCTTGACCCATAAAATGACCTTGTTGAAAACGTGGCTGAGCCAGACATAGCCATTGTTTACAAATTATAGTCTGTGGATGCAAAATTATGCCATTGAATAGTTACAATAAATCGGTAAAAAGGACAATTGTGGCCACAAATCACAGAAATGAATGCAAAGTAAACGGTTTGGGCCACAGAGGAACTGGAAAATAAACATTCCATAACCATTCTCAAATGAAGTAAGCTTACACAAAATGCAAATAAAATATAAATGAGAAATACTACAGTATTTTATTATAAAAACACTCTCTTTACTCTGTGTAAGTGTAAGGGGGTCTTTATCACGTTTCTGGGGCAGTATAATAATATAAAATATGCTTGCAGTACTGCTTTATTACAAACAAATGAGTCACAAAATCGTGACATTTCAGAGGAATTTTTACCCCCTGCTGCATGGTGTTGTTGAGGAACAACATAACAAATCACTCATGCTTACACGCATAAATAGTCTGCCCTCTCAATGTTAGTTTCTCATCAAAAAGAAAGGTGTTTGAGGGCACTTTTAACATTTTTTACAGTTTTCAGACAATAAAGCATTAGAAGATAGAGCATTTCGTCTTACCTCGATGTATGAAATCCACAGGTTTAAAAACTTCGTGCTACTTCAAGGTGCAAAACGATTCTAGCTTCTCCCATTTCCCAGTCTTCTCTCTTGCCACCCAATGCTTTTCCCCAGGAGCCCACGGTTTGCCAGTTAAATATTAAGCACGTGACTGTTTATTAATTAATTGTTTTGTTGTTCTGGAACAACAGCATGCACGAAAGGGTTAAGATACATGTTCATGTTTATACTTTACCTGAACAAATATTGATTCTCACCAAGAATATTGTAAAACTGATAAAAAAAAATATATTTCTTCCCTGGAATATTATATTTTGTTGATTTTTGTTGTCAAATGCAACGTATATTTGGTAATTCGGATAAAGTAACTGCATTTCAGGTAGAAAAATCACAATAAATAAATAGGACTCAAAATAGTACTGATGCCTTTGATTCTTGCTCAATAAATTGTATGCAAATAATTTATCATATCATTTTCCTTTTGCACTTAGGGTTAGTGATTCACTCGTCTAAACTTTAACAACAAATTATTTCACTTCTTTGTCAATACACATGAGCCCTGAAAGAATTTCTGTTCATGTTGTTCACACATGGTTGCAATGATGAACTGTTACACTCTATTAAGAGTCCTCTTCAACAGCTGTCCTGGCACATCTCCAATCCATATTCAATCATTTTCATCCAAAAATGGCTGAAAGTCAGAGTTGACAAAAATAGATTTGCCAGTCAAAGTGCTTTGTAATGTGGCGTTTCTTGTATTTTTTTTTGTTTTTATTTTACACTGATGTATTTTCCCATTTGGGTATGCCAGTGATTTAGCAAATGATATTTACAGACATGTGAGAAGGACTGCTGTTGAAGTATAATTATATGGCCACACTTTCAGCTCTGTGACTTACAATGTCTGGTAATTTTCATTACCATAAAGGAAAGGGTTCTCATAGGAACCTTCAGACACTCTTTCCTGAGTGGTTTGTTGTGCCCCTAGAGCTGATGGGTAAAACCCAGTTTCACGATAGGCAAAACCCTGATTCCTTGATGGGTAAAACCCTGTTTCCATACTGGATGATGGAGGGATGCCTGAATTGGCTCTATGGCCAACCAACTCGTGCTCACGGGACTTTTCCATTTCATCCTTAAGGAAGCTAATCATTTCTTTTGTGGGGTCATTTCTTACAGGTGACGAATTCCCACATCCACTCTGTGACCCCCTTCCGCGATATGGTTTTTATTATGTCAGCGGTCCCCCACATTATTAATAAACGAGTCTGCCATGCCAACAGCCGACCAGCGGAAATTCTTTTAATAAACAAAAGACTCGTCGTGACTCCTGCTCCTGGGTGACTCGATGGATTATCGGAAACACAGTCACGCCACAGGTAACTTGTGTTTTTAAAAGAATTGTCAAATCAGAACTATCGAAGTTTCAAAATTAAAGCGTTCTATTGTCGACGTACAAACATTTATCCTTGTATAATGTTCATGAAGTAGGCATATGACAGAGAAAATACATTCGATGATTTTAAACTTGAGCTCAACGTTGCTTATCTTTCCATGAAATCTTATCAAAGATTATACTTAGGAATACTGCATTTTTGTTAAAAAACAGTCACAAGAAACGTCATAAAAATTATTGGGAAATGAACTATATTTTAAGAAAAAGAACAACTTCTGTAATAGACGTGTTTCGGGAGATTCAACTGTCATGGTCAGTACAAAAAAAATGAAGTACAAATAGGATGTGAAATGAGTATTTAGACCAATATAATTTTGCCACTACAAAAGAATTAAATAACTGCAAAATAACTGAGAATGTACTGACGATGAGAGTTGAAAGTCTCAATACATGTCTATTAAAAATCTCTTAAAATATTTTCCTTTTGTCTGGTATATATATCAAGACCCTTTTGAAAATAAAATATCACAAATTTATAAGCATAATGAAATAGATATGTACTAAAATATAAAATGTAATTAAACCAGAAGTAAAAGAAGCCTGAAAATATGCATCATACCAGTTAACACAAAAAAATATTTTAAATGAACTTAAAGGAACCATCATAACATGTAAACAATGTTGAACTGATTTCTTCACAATTCAAACAATTATTGACAAGGCCAAGGTCTGACAATTTCAGTTTAATTTATATACAGGGCCTCTTTAAATGCAAAGGTTGCCTGAAATATTTTTATCCTCCATTCACCTCACTGAAACCTATTATAGGAAATGCCATCATTTTTCAATTTGTCATGTTAAGGTATTATTCGAGCAATTAAATACAGTGACTGGGAAAAATGCCACTAGCTATAAGTTGAAGGCTAGTGTGTCTTACTGATACCTGAAGAAAGCCAGCACTTAGATAACCAATTCCACAACCCCATATTGATTCATCCAGAGCATGATAATTGATATGTATGCACAATACTTTTCAGTATGATATATGAACATGATGCTCAGAAAATAGTTAAATGTACACAATGGCAAGTAACCAACTTTAAATTTCATGCTAAAATCAACCAACTTTAGCAACATTTTATATTACTTCATTGCTAAAAGTAATCAGTTATGCTAAATAATATGTAAAATAACATAAAGTTTATCTTCAATCCAGAGTGTACCTCAGTCAGTTAACAATGTGCAACAGACAAGTCTTGGCACTGGGGTCTACTTTCTTAACTATACCGAACTGTATTCCGGCTTTCCATACAGGAAACATACATACATACATACATACATAAACTTTATTTGAGTGTCAGGGTATTTAGCTAAAAGCTAATTGTGGACACTATAAATTAATAAAATGGATATAATATAAGATTATATAAAGTATATATAAAAATATTAAAAATATATTCTTAAGATATCATTAATGTATAAAATTGCTGCAGACAAACAGTAGAATTAAATAAAGTATATATAGAGATATTAAAAATATATTCTTAAAATATAGTTAATGTATAAAATTGCTACAAACAAACAGTAGGACAAGCAGGGAAAGAACAAAGACAAAAACAGATGGACAGACAAGACAGACAATTAGATAGCCAAACAAACAACCAGACAGTATAGGACAAATATATAAGTACAGTAGCAGTAAAATATAGATGCAAATTTCAGAATGTTAAGAGTCTCGCAGACTAAATTAGTAAAATTGAGGATACAGGGGAGCACACTCCCAACCTACCAGGCAGTCACACAACAAAAGCCACTGCACATACCCACCACTCTAAGATGAGCATGCGCAGCAGCCACACGTGCCGTCCAGCAAGCCAAGCACATTGAGAGCACGCACCCCTATCCTGAATGCCTGAAGACTGGTCTTACTGCGTAGTTCCTGGCTTATCTTGCCCCATATGTGTGGGCCAAAATATCTAATACTGTGCTTGCCATACTTAACAGTATTATATCTTGGAACAGGAAAGTCACTTCGTAAGTTATAATGCTTATCTTGCTGAAAAAACATATTACATACGTGCTCTGTAGCTAATGAATTTTTAACCTTATACATTAAAATTAGTATATCTTGTAACCGTCTGTTCTCAAGACTAGAGAGTCTTCCCTTCTCTAAGAGTTCCTCATACGTAGCATTCCTATCATTATATACAGCACGTAGTGCACGTTCTTGTACTCTTTCTAATTTTCTTGCATCCGATGCTTTGCAAAAATGCCACACTATGTGACAATATGTTAAGTTAGGTAAAATTGCTGATTTATACAACTGTAACTTGGCTTCTCTGGGAATCATATTTCTAAGATGCACTAGAACACCGACTTTCCTACTTGCCATTTTGCATATATTACTTATATGAGTACTAAAACTAAGTTCGTCATCTAATGTTATTCCCAGTAGCTTCAAGTCTGGTGATGATTTAATAACCTGTTCATCAATCTTGACATTAACAGATGGACTGTCCTTATTTTTGTTCTTTCTGCCTAATAACATTGAATTGTACTTGCCGTAATTTCCCTTCAGAAAGTTATCGTTGTACCATTTTGATATAGTGTGCCCCCCATTGGTTAAACGTTGTTCAACGCAGTCGACTGTATATCCGTTTACATACAGCTGATGATCATCAGCGTACATTGACAAGCTTGCATTGTCTACTATACAGGTCATGTCGTTTTGAAAAATGTTCCACAGTAAGGGTCCGAAAGATGACCCTTGAGGGCATCCTCTAACAGCGTCCTTCCAATTGCTAGTGACTCCATTTAGTTTGACTCTGTTTTGTCGCTTGGAAAAATATGATCTCATTAAGCTGAGTGATTCCTCTGAAAAGCCATACGCCTTTTGTTTATTTATCATGAGTGATGGGTGTAGGGAATCAAATGCTTTACTCATGTCTGTTGAGAGTATCCCAATAAATTGCTCCGAATCCACAGCCAACTTCCAATCTTCAGTTAGTCTGAGCAAAGTAGTTTCACAACTATGTTTTTTCCTGTACGCAGATATGCAGGGATCGAGCTTGGAATCAAAATGACTGTTCACTTGTATGCTCATCATAGACTCAAAGACCTTATCTACTGTACTTAGCAATGTTATTGGACGATAGTTTCTTTCATCCATCCGATCATCTTTTTTGTGGACTGGGTTCCACTCTCCTTTCTTCCATGCATCAGGCCATTCACCTTTCCTTATACACTCATTGAAAAGCTTTGTTAAGGAATCTGCTATGCCACTTGATGCTAGCCTTAGCATTCTAGGAGAAATGGAGTCATAGCCACAGGTCTTTCTGACATTTAGTTTCTCAAGAGCTAGCTGAACTGAAATTCTACTAAGTGGTTGAAAACAGAAGTTCTTGATGTTGCTCTTATTTGCATTTAAAATGTTAGTAAGACTTGAATGACTTGAAAAATTGTCCTCTGTTAGGCTGTTGACACCTGCTCCACCGATATCATTGGCCATCGTAGAAAAGTAGTTTGCCAGAATATTTGCCACTTTTTCTTGGTCTTTCTCAATTCTCCCATTTGCTTTAATGTGAATCTCGCTTGCAGGCTGTTTCTTATCACTAAGAAAAGGCCGGAAGGTTTTATAGAACTCGCTAGGCTTAGCTTTGAGATCATCTGCCTTTTGCTTCCAATATTCTTTGATAGCTCTTCGTCTGTAGCTAGTAGCTTTATTTCTCCATATTCTCTTGAGCTCCCAGTTTTCCTCTGTTCTGCTTTGAGCGTATTGCTTAGCAAATTTCCTTTTCATTTTGATTGCCCTTTTCCAGTCAGGTGTCATGTATGGTACATCGACTCTACGAAATCTCATTTTCTTAGTAGGCATGTGCTCCTCTACTATGGTGTTGAGGAGGGACTCCCAAAAAAGATACTTATCGTCAAGAGTATCAAAGGTATCCATTACGTTCCAGGGAGCACTAGATAAATCTTCATTACGTTTTTCAACATCCAGTGTTCTAGTACTCCTAAATGTAACTACTTTTCTTTCATGCTGATACACCCTTTCCTTCATAATCCCATACACTAGATGGTGGTCACTCATTTCTGGATTTAGTACTCCACTTGTTTTAAAAAGCTCTGGCTTGTTAGTAAGGATGACATCCAGAAGAGTTTCAGATGTAGGCGTAATTCTGGTTGGATCTGTGATTAGACACTCCAGACCATAAACCTCCTCTAAACTGAGCAAAATTTTTCCTTCTGTGCTTTCTGGTCTTAATCTATCAAGGTTAAGATCTCCCGTAAGTATGAGTGTATTACATTCCATCGTAGCCCACATACATAGTGAATTGAATTCCTCTTCCAGTTTACGGTAGTAGTCAGTGCCAGTTGCTTTTGGGGTTAGATAGATACCAATAAACAGCACATCATTGTTGTTTATTGTTGCATTTATGGCCAGAACTTCAAGCAATTTGTACTGCTTGGGAAGCTTTACACGATGAGATACCATCTTTGATGAGAAATATGCCATCAGGCCACCACCACCCTTTTTTCTGTCTTTCCTGTAGGTATGATATCCTTCAAGAGCCACCTGTGCGTTGGTATAAGACGAATCAATCTTAGTCTCTGACAAAAAAATCACATGTGACTTCAAATCCTTATTGAGTAATATCAGATCATCCAGTTTGTTTTGGCAGCTATTGATGTTTAGATGAACCATCATGAGATCAGTAGTATTCCTTTTCTTTTTCCTTTCTTGTATTATCCACGGTTCAGACAAGTCATTAGCGTATCCAGCTACACCCTCATTTGCATATTCACCTTCGCCGCCATGTTGAGTTAGATTTTCTGCTCCAGCCAAACTTTGCTCAAACCTAAAAGGAAGCGAGCATAGGGAGCAGGTCCATTCAATATCTGGGTAGTCCAGATAATACTTTAAACCGGCTTTGCTCAGGTTTATGCATTTGGCATGTGACCAAACATTACACTCGGTACATAGCAAAGCATCTTGATTCGAGCAAACTCCTTTACCACACTCCTTGCAAGGGTATTTAGGGGATCGCTTCTCCGTTGGACCTGGGTTTTTGTGGATATCCCCTCCGAGAATTATTCGGCTGAGCTGTTGGGTCCTTGTGTCATTAGCAGTGTACAGAAATCTTGAAGCCAAGTAGGATTTCCTTCTGCCCGAACTCGCTCTCGGGGTTGCCCAGCTTCTGGCTCCATAAATATCCCACGAATTCTGAGGCAGTATTACTGAAAAACCATTTAGAAATCGTTGCTCGCCTTCCCAATGTAATGAGTACTTTCGTGTGTCAAACAGGAAAGAAATAAATAGTAGTAGAGCAAGAAATTTGTTACATTTTGACGAGCTCGATAAAACACAACCGGCCACCATGATGACCGCTGACCAAATTGAGGGAAAATATAATTTGTAGTGTATTGCAATCCGCAGTGAATTACACCTCCAGTTCAAAATTTAAAGTTCATAAGTTGGTATGATTATGGGCAGTAAAAAAAGGGTCTTGAAGTGCTTCAGAGAAGTTCAATCCTAGGCAACTAGCATGGAAGAATTGACCGCATCTCTCGCAAACAAGCCAGTCTTCATTGTCATCCATCTTGCATACTTTACAAACAAGAGTGTCCCGTCCACTGACAAAGAGAAAATAGTAATTAGTGATATGAGATCCTGAATTCCGCCCCCCCCCCCCCCCACATTGATGTAAGCACTTTCAATACATTTGGTGAAATGCATGCCAAAAATAATAATTGTTAGAAGAATACACTTACCTCAAAACATCATCATAACAGCTGCCAAACAGGTTAGATATCAACTTGTCTCTTTCAATAGTAACATTGAAGTTAGTTCTCAGTTTGTTGCCATACAGGTTCCTTGCAAACTAAACATAGGTTAATCACTTTATTAAAATTGTTGCTTTCTGTGATAACTGACATTCATGTCTGCATTATAATCACAATTTAAATGAGTTACTTTTATTTTTATATTGTTCTGTTGTTGTTGTTTTTTTTTTTTCAAATAAAGAATAGTACATTTCCAACTTAACATTACCATGCAAACTAAGACACCACAGTTGAATCCATCCATTTGTTTAAAATGAGGAGGCTCTATACATTTCCAGTCTGTTTTGATGTCTGCAGCCTCACTATAAAATGAATGTGGACAGTGGTAGATATGATCATTTGACATTATGATAATAAAATTACTGTTACATACTGTATCTCTAAAAACATACAGCTCAGTCTAAGATTAATGTCTGTCCATGCTCTGTAAATTTAAGCTAGGCTATTGAGCTTGTGATTTGTTCAGCTCAGCATGATTCATTTCACTCTTACATTATGTCTAAAGCAATAAACAGAGGTATAGTATAGTATGGTATAGTATGTTCGTGCTGCTGAGACTTTGAATGTAGTGCCAGCAAGGGAATTTTTTTTCCAAATTGTAATGTTACGATACAAAGTGTAATCTAAAAATTGCCTGATGACCAGCCACTACCCACCTTATCTTATGAATGATGTTGTACAGGCTAGGAGAGGACACAGCTGTTATTTCCTTTGGCTGATTGTGTCCATGGAAAGGGTCAATGTAAACCCGAGTAGAGTCCACTTTATCCAAAACCTTTGAATAAATACAAAGTATTGCAGCAGAGAGGTCATTGTTTATTAGAAAAACCCGATAAGGTGAATGTTTCTGCACCATAAGTACCTCCTGTAAATTGAGGCCAGCATGCACAAACAGAGTTCATCGAGAGGATTTTATCCTTTAAACAACTTAATTGCTTCCTTACAACTTTCTATTTTTTATCACTCTTTATACTTTAGTGACTTTACTTCAATCGGCACTGAATGAAGTGGAGTTCATTCAATTGCACTTCCCATTGATGTGACCCATTGACGTGACCCATTGCCTAAGAATAATGCTGTTAGTGGCCTTGCAAAGGCTACTGAATAACCTAAACTTACCAGCAAGGTCCAGTGTATTCCGGAAATATTCATTGGGATGAGAATTTTTTCAATTCCCTTGAATTTTTCGCCCATCCACAATCTTCGAGTGCTTGCTCCATCTTGAACCAATGGACAAAGAGTACTGTCTGCAGCGAAGAGTTTCTGTTCGCACCTTGCTAGTTGCCACAGAGTTGCATCAATGATCTGAAAAAGGCAAGGAAATATCTTGACTTAATTTTAAGATATCCGTCTCTTGGGCACGGATATACAATATTTCAACTACTCACCATATCAGTTAGCCATCCACTTCTAAATGTGGGAATTGAGTTGGTAATTCTCTTTTTTTCCTTTTCAGACAGTGTCCTGGGAGGCAGCGTGGTCAGGAAGTCAGAGACCGTAACTTTGAATGGCCCTATGTGTAGTATGCATTCAGTAAAAGCAGTGTTCAGTTGCAGCATCTTTATCCTAGCGACTGCATCACATGATGGTACTGTTACGGATTCTTCCTGAAGACTAAACAAAACACTCTTCCAATATTAGTTTGAAACACTAGGCTAGTGGGCAATGTCATGTTTTATGATACCGATGATTCAAAGAGCCGTTGTACAATGGGAGACTAATATACCTCGCTGAGATGCTAGCAGTACTTCCTTGCTGTGTTGACGCAGTACATCCATCAGCTGATTCTGAGTCAATGTCGTCATCAAGGGGCACATTTAAAACAGAGTCGACCTGGGAGCAAGATAGCAAGAAGAAAGTAGGTTAAGAAGTTACTCAAACCTTTCTGGAAAAAAAATCAAACAACCTACCTCTTCCGATATCACAAGCGGGTTGCCTTCAGGCGTGTCAGTCTTGCCTAAGTCTACAACATCCCCTCTGTCTTTTATCTTTTTGGTGTGCCGTCTGCGTGCAGGGAGCGTCTTGTGAAATACCTTGTGGAAGTCTACTTCAGTAACTTTTAACTTCTTTTTCGCAGGACTCTGACGCAGGGGGAGACCATTTTGGTGGGGAGAACTTTTTTGCAGTTGTGTCAATAGAGTTTCCACCACAGCCATAACATTCTCCAGGACACTGGCGTCATCAACCAGAAATGTTGCCGATCTCAGAGCATCTATCTTTCCCTGAAGACGTCTTCTAGACTTTGTGGCGTTGGATACTGGTGGAGGTGGCGCAGTAACGGTTATTTCGGGGTGGGTAGGTGGTGTGTCTGTTTCTTCATCTTCGTCAGAACTGATTGCTGTTCCCTCAAATTGCGAATAAAAAGCTTCATCGTAATCAGGGGTGTGCTCATGTACACTTGAACCGTCGCTGCAGTCCTCCGAGGCACATGGCTGTGAGGGTAGTTATTCCGCGGTAGGATTGCAGTTACTGTTCAAATCACCGTTGTCGAGTGTTATGAACACACTGTTCCTGTAGGAGAGCGGTAAGGTATTAAAGTCCCACTCTTCAAAGAATTTGAAAACGGCAAAGAAATGTTTGCAGGGGAAATGCATTCTTCGCCAGCTTTCACATTGGCAACTTGGCTCCAACAACTTCACAGGAAACAACAAATTACTGCTCGAACAGCTTCTTACTAGGAACTCTCCCTTTCCAAAATTGACACATTTCACATCAACTTGTTCATACTCCCCGGCCGCAAACTTGCTCTTAAGGCAGTATTTTACAAAGTGTGTTGGGCGATTGTGAAGGTAGTCTGGTATGTTTCTATTGAATTGTCGGTAGGCACTGCTAAATTGAAGGTTGGTGTCTAGGTTGTGTTGATAGGAATCTGGCACAAACGACTCAACAATCATCACTGTGATGCCAAATACTGATTTGTCGATTGACGTGGGCAGATGGCTGTATTTGAATACTTTGTTCTGTGCCTCGATTCCGTTGTTTGTGTTTACGATGTTTACAGCTTGCTGGACGCGAAATGCATGAGACCAACGCTCAGAACAGTTCAACCACACCTTTTCACAGTACTCTTTGACTTTAGGATTGTCAGCGTACAACTTGCTTTGTCGTAGGCTTTCCACTGATTTTTGATAACTTTGGACATTGCGAGCTCGGGCAATTTGCTGCATGAAATCCAAAAACATTGCCTGCTCACCCAACGTTAGCCCATTTTTCCCAGCTTTAGCCCACCTTTGCCACGCTTGTTCCCGATGGAAGTCACATATGTATACTGCAACGGTAGGTAACTCGCTCTCTATCGCACTGATTTCGGCTGTGGAATAATCAACCATAAAATACTTTGGATCCCAAGTCGGATTCCAGCTCTTTAGAATACTTAGGGCCTCTGCTATACATTCTTTGTCTTCGTTCTGGCAAAGGAATTCTGCCACTACCTTGTATCCAACGTTGGTGTGTACGCAAAATACTTCTTTCATACGCATTTCCTTACCATTTCATTACTTAATTGTTAATTACCTTTTTTATCATGAAAGATCATCAGTTCAGTAAGTATCTGCTGGAAAATTGAGGGGTAAAAGTGACCCTGAAAACTGGGGACATGGGGATTTTTAAAAAGCGACAAGTGACATGGTTATGCTGCTAAAATGCGACAGCGACATAATAAAACAGTGAAAGATGATGGTGACATTGGAAAGTTGTGCATTTTAAGTACATGAAATTCCATTTCTGAGGGGTTCAGATTTTCAAAATTTTCCCGCAGGAGCCTACCCCCAAAACCCGTAGAAGTGTTCAGCCATGAAAGCCCGGTAAAAGCCCTGTAGCAAAACAGTTTCTCGCAAAACAAAAATGACGGGTACAGTTACGTACACTTCAAAAAACGACAGCGACACTTGCAACTGTAGGTTAGGCGACATCGGTCTCCAAAAGCAAGCAACAACGCGACACAGCTACCCCCTTGGAAGGCCTCAATGATAGATGAATAATAGTGCAGCTTACCCTCAAATTTCTTTGCTATTTCATCATCGTATCTCTCCCGAATCTTATCCGAAACATCTTCCACCGTCCACTCCGCGAATGAGCTCGAACTGCTGATATCTTCCATGATATTTCTTCTGGTGTGCTTGGAGTCACTGCAAACGACAGGAACAGGTTGAGAGATTGGATGGCGCGAAAAGAGGTTGCTGCGTTTCTGTCCAAATTTGGAATCAGACATGTGCATGTGACTTGCTCCAGTCTTCTCACTAACCTCGTTCCCAGGGTCAGAAGAATGAGGTTTGTGCCCGGACAGGTTGTTCTCTCACTCACACGTTCTGTTGATGTTCGTCTTGAACTCCATGACGAAAACGAATTTGCTAGTTTTTCTATTAATATAGCGTCTTCTTTTTTATTGTTGTTGGTATGAAAAGGAGTTGGGAGAGTACGGAGTTCATCCGCTGTCGATGCAATGAACTTTCTTACCTTCACGTTCACTGCCCTTGCAATTCCTGTAAGAGTAAACCCGTTTCATCTTCCGTTGAGTACAGACACTGGCAACAACAAGCAGCCATAGATTCAGAGTTGGACGACTCAACTTTAAGCTTAAATCAGTAAGTTTGCTATGGACACCTCTGTAATCCTTGTGTATTTTGCTAGAATTAATGGATAAATGTAAACTGTTCATGTTTAGATGTCATTTTTGACTAACTGGGTATTGCCAAATGTAACCTCGCCTCCTTTTTAGCCTGATTGCTCAAGCGTGATGGTTGTATATTATAAAACTTTTGACAGCGCACAAGTTTAGGTCTTTAACTAATATGAAGGTTAAAAGGATGATCAGAAATCATCATTGTTTCCTGGCCTTAGCTTCTACAACCAGTTGCAAAAATGTTGAGACAGTTAGTGCCAAAAAAGGCTTTTCTTACTTCTATGGTTCGCAAATTGCCAGTTTGTCAGAGAAGAACATTTTGCACCCCTTTCCCCGTTTCAATGTTGTCCATCTAAGTTTTGTACGTCATATTGCATAGCTAGCAACATTGGGAAGGGGAGGAGGGGAGAGAGATTACGCGCAATAGCGCGGTGAAGAGTCTTCTCTCGTTAAGGTAGGATGTCTCAACTACTTATGCAACTGGTTGTCTTTCCAGTGTATTGAATGAAACATAGTCCAGCGGCAATGGAGATGATTTAGAACGAGCTAAATACTGAAATGTATTGAAAAAAGAAAGGATCCGTTCGTTTCAAGAGAAAAGAAAAGGTAGAGCGCGCAGATTTGGATGGAATCTTGCTAATACTTAAGTTACGTTTTGTGACGTAAAGAAATTCATCAATCGAATTTCTTGTTCAATAAAGGCAAACGACATGGTTTTTAAGGAGAAAATCAAACCAGAACTAAAACCTTATGGAAGATTCCTTCGAGAACAGGGTGATGTACATGTTAAAGAAATAGTACACCGTTGTGGAATATCCAGGGCATCGGTTTATCTCTGTTTAAAATTTGCAAATCAAGCACAAAAGGAAAGTAACAGGCATTGCAGGCCGCGATTAATCGATGTGCGCCAGGAAAGGAAAATCCACAGAACAATTGGAAGACTTCGTGAACAAGAGGGAAACTTCTCATGCCACAGAATAAGGGCAGAAGCGGGTTTACACAATGCTTCACTGTGGACTATCAATCGAACTTTGAAACGAATGGGATATGCCTTCTTGGAAGCAAGAAAAAAAGGAATATTACTGGAGAGAGATTTCAGAGAGCGTTTAAGGTTTGCACGTAAAGTGAAAAGAACTTATTGCAACGACTTCTTCATGAATATCTGCTTTTATCTAGACGGGGTAAGCTTTTATCATAAATACAATCCACTCGACGACGCTAGAGCCCCTAAAGGTAAAATCTGGAGGAAACGAAAGGAGGGACTGTCTGTGACTGCAAAGGGAACGCACGTAGGCTCGGGCGGAAGAGTTGTTAAAATGATTGTAGCCATTTCATATGGAAAAGGCGTTATATACTGTGAACAATATGAAAAACTAGATGGTAATTATTATGCAGATTTTATACGCAGAAATTTCCGAAATATGTTTCAAAAGAGCGGAAATGTTCAAAGCTATTCGTCCAAGACAATTGCCCCATACTGAATTGTGCTAAGGCGCGAAAGGCTCTTAAGGAGGTTGGGGGAGAATTATTTCCTATTCCGAAAAGAAGTGGAGATCTTAATCCTATCGAGAATGTTTTTAATGCCGCGAAAGAAGAGCTCCGAACACAAGCTGTGAGGTTGAATTTAACTTATGAGAGTTTTGAGGCCTTTGCAAGAAGAGTGAAAAGTACATTGTATTCAATGCGAAGGGAAATAATTGACAATACCATCGCTTCAATGTTTAAGCGCTTGGATTTAATCACAAAAAATAGGGGCAGGCGTACAAAATACCAAGAAAAATAAATCGAAAAGGAAAAAATGGAGCTTTATAAATAATGCAAAAGTGATCTTTTATTTACAATGCGACAAAATATCTCATGTAATGACAAGATATTGCGTGACATATGTTATTATTGCGTGACTAATTTAAAGAACTTGAACGTATGAGATATTCCTGCATTGAGTCATTTCAAAAATAAAGATTTAGTGCATTCCAAAAAATAGCCGTGGTCCAAAAATGTCTTAGCCATCATAACTTGGATTTCCCAACGGTCTACCATAAAAACACGGTCTACCCTCACCACGGTACGAAATAGGATATTCTTTTTTGTAATTACATTCCGATGGTAGACCGTGGTAGACCGTGGTAGACCGCCGCGGTGGATGATTGCGTTTCTATTCACCTATACACTGTTTCTCCTGGCCTTACTAAAGGACTCATTTTAGCTAAGCACTAACGAGGCAAAGCACCTTGCACACTTCGGGATTTCCTTTTGATCGTTTTGTTCAATTTGTACATTAAATTGAAAGATTTTCCACCTTACTTGCATCATTTCTGTTTCACTCTGATCGATAACTCCATTTTTAATGTAAATAAAGGGTTGTTTTCCCGTACAGAAAATTGGTGTGTCTTTTTCAAATACAATGTCTTTCGCGTAGTGTGTTTTGGGTGCAGGGAGATGCACTACTTGACCTTCAAGCATAAGAAGAAAATCATGCCATTGTATAACTTGTTGCGACCAGCGGAAGTCGTTCAAGAAAATGCATTCTGCATCTTCCGCTCCAACCCATCCAAACAAGACCTGGCCGAAAAAGATCTGAGTAAAAACCTTTCTTCCAATGACTTGTATCACTACAAGAAATGATTTCTAGAAAAGTTGAATTTCCTTTAAGTAGCGAGCAATTACAATAGAAGGTGTTATTGTCTGTATTGCAATTTCGTCCAGGAACTTTATCTCATTTTAATCTTACGAACACGTAGTGCGCCATTTTCATACGTAAATGCAGTTGTTTGACAATATTTGGAAATTTTGCGCAAGAATTCGAACCCACAGCAAATTTCAAACAAAAAGGATTTTTAATTGACACGTGTTTATTTCGAAACTCAAGCATCCTTGCTGATGTCTTCCCCAGGGTAAATGAACTGTGTAGATGTTACGTCATCCTATACACCCCAAAAAGAGGTTTTTCCGTGGCCATTTTTGAGATAGCCAACATGTTACCCTAAAACTTTTTCTTTTGAAAAGCTCCCCTGAAAAGCTTCGACAGGTGTGATTTTCACCTCAATATATAAGAGAAGAATATATTTTTTGTGCCTTGCATAAATCAGACAACCAGTTGCAAAAATGTTGAGACAGTTAGTGCCAAAAAAGGCTTTTCTTACTTCTATGGTTCGCAAATTGCCAGTTTGTCAGAGAAGAACATTTTGCACCCCTTTCCCCGTTTCAATGTTGTCCATCTAAGTTTTGTACGTCATATTGCATAGCTAGCAACATTGGGAAGGGGAGGAGGGGAGAGAGATTACGCGCAATAGCGCGGTGAAGAGTCTTCTCTCGTTAAGGTAGGATGTCTCAACTACTTATGCAACTGGTTGTAGCAAATAAAAAATGTAATTTCCGGCGCCCTACTTTATTGTCTAGTCCTGTTCTCAAAGGTATGCATGCATGTGGTTATGTGACATGTACGTTGAACCTTGAAGCTAATCTGATATGATATATGAATTGAACTTTCTTTTTTATGTACTCTACCTGTTTTTTTTATATTGGGACTGGTGATGATCTAGCTTGCAGAGGAAAGTAGTAGTAAATCATGCAGTTAATGATTATCACCTGATACCCACCGTTAGATATGCCTATTTCAGGACCCCCCAACAGCGAAAAACAGCCAGTTTGCACATCGCTTCCTATCGGTGAAGACAAGATTTCGAAACGTCCAAGGACCAAGGCGGAGCAGGGTCCCAACCAAGGGGGAAGAAATCTCGTTTTAACAAATATGGAAGCAAAGATGCAAACAAAACTGCGCTGTTGGGGGCTTCCGAAATAGGCATATCTACAGTATCTATTGCGGTTCTATTCATTAATTACATGATATACTACTTGTCGAAGAAGGACAACCCCCTGGCGCTGGTTCGCACAATTAGACAGAAGCGGCGGCGCCTGTTATACAACAAAATGGTACGCGGAGCAAACAACTGCGTGTGGTTGGTGCAAAATTGGAAAGAGAACTGCGGCAAACGGTGTGTCAGAGAATATTGCTCGCAGCATAACTTCCAAATCAAAAAGGGAATACAAAAGCCGGCACCATGCGATTACCAATTATGTTATGCTTGCGGCGGGAACAACCTTAAACGGCGGCTTCATAAACAAGAAAAGGCTAAGAAAATTTTGAACGTGTTTTGCACAAGCTGATGTCAAACACTAAAGTAAAACTTGAACGTGTTTTGCTCGATCTGTTGTCAACCAGTTAGAGCTTTGCATGACAAAAGAGCGAGCAGTTAGAGATTTGCATACTTGTTATAAAAGCAAGTCAACCAGTTAGAGATTTGCATACTTGTTATAAAAGCGCGCAATGGTTCGAGGAGAAAACAAGTGCAACCTTTCCGAGTCAATTCAAAACCTCCCTCCAGAGCTCTGGGAGCAAATTTGTAAGGAACACATTGCAATCAAAGTCAAGGAGTGATTGGATCTCGGTTTTGATGTTGTGCATAACAAGTTTTTTGCGCTAATAGAAAACAAGTTTTTGGCCCCTTTTTGCGACAGATGTGAACAGTTTGTAGAAAATGCAGCAGATGCAGGCGAAATGGATTATGCTTAACATGTTATAAAAATGGCGTGGAACATTTTTTAGGCGACACTTATTATTTAGATGCTAACGACTTCTATGAGAAATACGTAAAAAACTTTGAACGCAGAAAGTTATGCTTGCGGCGGCTTCTTCACAAACAAGAAAAGGCTAACAAAAATTTTGAACGTGTTTTGCACGAGCTGATATCAAACACTTGTTATAAAAGCAACACAAACATTACCGATGGCTGAAAAGGAAATAGGACCAGCAACAATGCAGAATTTAGAAAAAGAACTAGCTGAGGAAATTGAAGTATTATGCAAGAAGTATGTTGTAGACGAAATGTCTGAACAAGAACTAGAGGCGGAAATTGAAACATTACTCATGGATTATGTTGTCTGAACAGGAAATAAAAGAACTTGCTCGCCGGGAGAAAAAAGAAACGTGGGATGAGGCACCTTTTTGCGAAAAACTTGGGCGAGTTACAAAAATAATCTCTTGCCTCAAATGTGATGATGATGATTGCGGAAAAACTGGTTTATGTGACGCATGTTTTGAAAATGGAGAAAAACAGTACCTTGAATCATCATTTCAATGGCCTGATGATGATGAAGAATACTACGAAATCTTTATAGAATACGTGTGAGAGGAAGCGACCACACTCCCCCGGGTCAAGCAGTATTGTTTTGATTTCGAAGCATTGACGTCATGCGAAGGCTTCACGCGTGACCGCGCTGCTTAGCAGGCAGAGTGAAAAATATATATTGCATTACAGTGAATAAATAGAAATGATACAACTGACTTTTTTTTCCACATTGCAAAGCGCCCGTGAAAATTCTGAAGCGCCTATGAAAAAAAATCAGACAGAAATCGGGGCATTTCAGAATTAGGTGTTGTTCAGGAATGCATTGCATGACAGATTGAACCAAATCAACAATGCAATATTTTAAAGGTCGAAAGTTATAGAGAGAGCGTCATGGTTTTGTTGTTAATTCATATCATCGCATACGCAATACATCTTTGACTGAAAGCGTTACGCTGTTGACATATTTGTCAGTCGAAGCTTCACGAAAGGGCGGCTGTTCGTCCTTTTGATAGTGGACTTTTTGGAAAGCTTCCCCTCGGATGTCAAACTTTGCAAGAAGAGTTGAAGCTTTGCCATTGACCAAATTTTGATTGCGGTCAACCAAGTTGCAATGGACAAAGTAAGTACTCGGTGTTCTAAGCCGCTTGAAGAAAGTTATAAAAAACAAAACGCGGGATATACCAAGAAAATCGGTTAAGTCGTCGTCAAGAGTTGTTTTTTTATTCCCAAAGTTGTCAATTACCATTGCACCAGCTGGTGTATGGATTTGAGTGGGAAGTTTTACATCAAATTTAGCGAAAGCATGTTCTATATTTTGAGCCATACTTTCAATGGGTGAAGTAATGGGAACAGCACGTTTACCTTCTGGATCATACATTGCAATTACCCCATCGTTTTTCAAATTATGCCACGAATTATAAAGCGAACAAGACAGCCTTACGAAAGAGGCCTCTGGAATCAGGGTGTCAAAATTGACGGTGCAGGGCCAAATATATCTTTCTGGGAACAGCAGCTGAACTTTGCAGTGTGGTGCTCTACGAAAGAGGCTTTTGTGTATTGCATTTTGGGCGCGCAAGTCAACGTCCGCAGCAGCATCCTGGGCGAAGGGGGGCGCGCAAAGCAGGCGCAGAGCGAGTTCCTTGTCTTGGTGGAAGACGCGATAAGCGTGCAGTGTTACCAGCTGGCGGTGGACGAGGCAAAGGTACGGTTGAACCTTGCTGTATGCCCGGGCACCTGGCTGATGCCCGCACGGATGGTAATTAACACAGAAAGCACGGTTGGCTACAACAACCAGTTGAAACAGGCGATACCAGGTATGAAGCTGGGGGTCAACGACGGGGCAAACAAAAGCTGATGAATGGCAGGGAATCGAAAATAAACAGGCCAAACAGTCACCCTTCGAATCCGATACACAAAACAGCAATGGCAAAAAAAGAGCCAGTGCCTGTCTCCCAAACAGCTGCAGAGGAGCAAACGGAATCTGAACCAACACCAACGGCTGGCTCCAGCAGTCAGAGACATGACGTGAACAAGATACCTGTCGCTGTTGGCGCGGTTGCAGTTGCGGGTTTGGCATTCTTGACATTTTGTTAACTACCTCTTTGCATAGGTCTCGACCAGAAAGGCCACAACAGCCAAAATCAGAAGCCAGGTGTGCTCTGCCAGAAAAGAGATGACCTGACCAGCTGCTTTGAATAGGAAAGAAACAATCGAGCCAATTAACCCGGGAAGAATTGAAGCAAGTTTTTTGCCAATCTCTTTCAAGCCATTTCCCAACACTTTGCCGGTGGATTTCAGCGAGTTGTTAATGGCGCCAACGACCAATCGTGACACCAGTAGCAAGAAGGACTGATGTAACTGTCACGCCGTATTTTTTGAAGATCTCTTTTACGTGCTCACGAAGTGGAAGCGCTCTTTCTCTTTCCTCAATCTGCATTTGTAAACGTGCAGGCTCCTCGGTTCTTTCCACAACACTTTCTTCCGCGGCTTCTTTGTCAGAGGGTGAGGCGTTCTCATCTTTGATGATTTTCTGATCTTCATCATTTTGTCGTTGAAGGTCGGTTTCTTGCTCACGCAGTTCAGATTAAGATTTTGTTGGAGAGTGTTTCTTTCTTTTTCTATCTTATCAAGGTCTGCTCTGTGCTTGTGCTTTTGCTTTTGCTTTATTTTTTACAAGTTTTTTGAGTGAAGCCAACTCTTTCTTTTCATTTTCGAGATCAGTTTGAAGATTTTTTCCAGTAGCTTAAGTCTTCGCAGTTCGGCCTCATGTTCATCCTGAATTGCATCAATACTTGCTTGAGTTTGCTCAAGTCTGTTTTTTCTGTTTCTGCAGCAATTTTTTCAACCTCTCTTAATTGTTGTTCGGCCTGTCTCAATCTCTGACGTTCTTCTCTTATGCTAAAATTTTCTTAAGCAATCAGAGATTCAGCTTCTGGCCCAAGGACTTTTTTGAACTTGTCTGTGAATTTTTTGAGAAGACCACCATCTTTTCTGAAAATTCTCACCACCTTGTGGACCAAATGATACAACTGTTGTTTCATTGCCACCCTTTTTGCTAAAACCTATTGGACTTAATTTTCCAAAGTCCACCTTTGGGAAACTCTTTTTGATAAAGTCTCTAGCTCTTTCAAGCCTTGTTTTTTGGTCAACATTCACAAAATCTTCCAACGAAGGAACTTCAGGATAGGATGTGTCAGGCAGCCCACTCTGTTCATGATGCCTTGTTACCAGTTCAATTTCTGCACCACTACGGAAGGGTGTCGATGCGGTGCCCGGCACAAAAGGACCGGTTGTGTTTTGACGTTTTATCTCTTGTTCATAGGCATCGCCGTTGTCAAGTGCAGGGTTGTCGTGTCCAAACTCTCCACCTTCCGCCATTGTTGTATATTTAAACAAAAAATATTTTTCTGTTTAATTTTGACAAAATGGCGGTGCAAGCAAATCTTCGGCCAACGCACCAAGAGAAAAATCTCAATGCGATGAAATTTGAGCGTGCAGTAAAGCGCATCACCTTTGATGGTAGCGACGCCAACCCCTAAGAGACCCTGAATGTTTCCGAGCTCAAGAGGAAGGCAAGCGGAGGAGGCGGCAATGTGAACTGCTACGTCTTTGTTATATCAGACTCGCAGATGAAAATATTGGAGCAGCAATTGAAATCTGTGCAATACTAACAATTGGAATCTGTGCAACTGATATAAACAGCAAGAATCTGTGCAACACTGAATGAATGCAAGCAACATCCCGTTCAACGCGTAGGTCGTGGGTCCGACGAATTCAGGCAAATCGCAGTTGTGGTGGACCAGCTCTATGGCCCTTTTCGTGGCAAGTTGGATAACATTGTGCTCCTCTGCCCGACATTCGCGCACAAAAAAACCTACCACTGAATTGGTGTAGATGATCTGCGAATGTTTGTGATAATATGCGCGCACCACGGGGTGGAAATTTGGTTGAAGCTCATCACCTGGCTTTTCGAGGGCACCAACATGCTGATAATCCTCGATGACTGTGCAGCCTCGAAAGATGTGAAAGGGCACACAGGCCCGCTGGTAAATCTTGCCTTTTCTGCCCGACATATTGGCATCAGCGTTTGGGTGCTGATGCAGATGACCAGCATAACAGCCTTCTTCCGGGAGAACGTGGCGGCGATCGTTCTCTTTTACACCCCCGCGGCCAAGACTTTGAAAGCCATCTTTGATGATTACGCCAGGGAACTCTCCCAGGATGAGTACAAAGGTCTTCTTTCAAAGCTTAAAGCTCGAAAGTTCGCACATCTCGTGTGCTCGCTTCAGCACCCCTACGGAGTTATTTTGAATTAAAAAAACGGAATTTGTAAGATTATTATACACAATGGCGGGAGAAGAGCTTGCTATTGCAGAGGTTATGAACCTGCTGGAAGCCGAGCTGTTGAGAAATACACGAAACGGTACGAGGCATACGTGGGCTCAAAGGCAACTGTCAGCTTGATCGACAAGCGAGCAGCAGAAAAGGGGTGAACTCGCATTCGTGGGCGCCGGGGCGCTCGCTCTGGGCTATGCATCCTTCCGGTTCCTTTAAACTTTTTTTGCTCCTATATAGCGATGGATGAAAAGCTGGCAAAGATATCCTACGGCCCGGGGGGCTATTGGAAAGGCCTTGCTGCTATCAAAAAATTATCAGAGGCCGCCAAGGTGCCAGAAGATGCCACAAAAAAGTGGCTGGTAAACCAAGCCCTCTGGCAGATGTACCTGCCCGCCCCGAGGCGCATTCCTCCACCAAAATTGGACGCTCCCACACCTAACGCGGTCCATCAGGCAGACCTTCTTTTTCTGCCACACGACAAACTGCCCCGCGGGCGCAAAGTTTTCAAATACGCGCTGACTGTTGTCGACGTGGCCAGCCGCTACAAAGAGGCCGAACCCTTGACTCCGAAAAATTCTGATGAGGTAGCCCAGGCCTTTCAGAAGATTTACAAGCGCGGCCCTTTGAAATGGCCTCAACTGCTGCAGGTTGATCCCGGGCGCGAATTCATGGGTGCCGTTACAAAAGAAATGGAAAAGAACAAACCAATATCCGGCGCGGACGCGTTGACATTCACAGCGACCAGGCCATTGTTGAACGTTTCAATCGCATCCTTGCCGAGCGCTTGTTCGGGCATCAGTACGCCGTGGAAATGCGTCTCCCAGAGGGTGAGCGGTCCACTGCATGGGTGAAAAGACTTCCTGCAGTTGTTGCCGCTTTGAACAACGAAAAAACCTGACTGACAGGGAAAAAACCTGCGGGAGCAATCAAAGGAAACACTGTTTCTGCGCAGCCCGCCACTCCTTATTTTCGGTCTGTTGGAAAGGCCGAAAAAAATCCTCCCCTCTTTTGTCCAAGTTCACTATCTCTACTACCCGGGAGAGTTGGAAGAGGGTGCAAGAAGGGCCATAGATCCGATCTGGTCGTTGAAAGTTTATAACATTGAAAGAGTTTGGATCAAACCAAATCAACCCGTTCTCTACTATTTGCACGACAGGCCCCAGCGAGGTTTTGTGTGTGAAGAGCTGCTGGTTGTCCCTCCACACACCACTCTTTCCCCGTCAGACATCTCCTAAATGTGAAATTCGGTTGGTTCAGTGTGTATCCCAACGGGCAGCACCCACCTTTTGTCGTAATAAGCGCTCAGCCCCAGTTTCTTCTGCTCATAAGTGACCATCCAGCTGTCCCGCATTCTGAAACCTCTGTTGGTTGCCATGTCCTTGCTACCTTCCAAAGCTGTCTTGAAACGCTGCCAGGTTATCTTGTTTTGCCTCTTCGACATCCCTTTCGTGCTGAACTTCTTTTTTTGCCCGGTTTGTCGACGAAATAACACTTTGAGCAGAGCGCGAACTCGAGTTTGAAGAGCCCGGCCGTGCGGCCGCTCCATTTGTCCCAAGCCAGCCACTGCTTCTTCTGCGTCTCGAATTCCACTTGCAGCTCCGGCCTGACAAGGTCCTTGAGACGCTCCCCGGAGATGGCCATGTAGTTGCTGTCTGTGTCCATCTGGATCAGCTCAAAATCTCTTCTGTCGAAATACCTGTCTAGGAAGTCGTAGTAGAATTCCAGCATCCGCAGCTTGGCCAGCTGATAGACAGCGATTCCTACCTGAAACGGCCGCCTGATTGTGATCCTTGGCTTGTGGCTTTCCAGCTCATACGCCTGCCCGATCTCATCAAGGTCAGAGAAATACGCGCTTCGCAGGGCTCTGTCGACCACCTTCTCTTTCCTTGGTGTAAATTACGTTTGTCTGCTGCTACAAGGCTTCGATGAGCTTCCCGTAGCTGCTGTTCCCTAGCAGCTTGAACACCTCTGCCAGCAGCGCCTTGCTTTTTTCCACATCTCCTGTCCGCCGTGCCTCGGTGACCTCTTCCAGCAGAGGGGCGTACAGCAACAGTCTCTCTGCGGACAGGGCGCCCACGAGTTTTATCCCGTCTCTGCAATTTCTGCCTGTTTGGTGAGATAGCCAACATGTTACCCTAAAACTTTTTCTTTTGAAAAGCTCCCCTGAAAAGCTTCGACAGGTGTGATTTTCACCTCAATATATAAGAGAAGAATATATTTTTTGTGCCTTGCATAAATCAGACAACCAGTTGCAAAAATGTTGAGACAGTTAGTGCCAAAAAAGGCTTTTCTTACTTCTATGGTTCGCAAATTGCCAGTTTGTCAGAGAAGAACATTTTGCACCCCTTTCCCCGTTTCAATGTTGTCCATCTAAGTTTTGTACGTCATATTGCATAGCTAGCAACATTGGGAAGGGGAGGAGGGGAGAGAGATTACGCGCAATAGCGCGGTGAAGAGTCTTCTCTCGTTAAGGTAGGATGTCTCAACTACTTATGCAACTGGTTGTAGCAAATAAAAAATGTAATTTCCGGCGCCCTACTTTATTGTCTAGTCCTGTTCTCAAAGGTATGCATGCATGTGGTTATGTGACATGTACGTTGAACCTTGAAGCTAATCTGATATGATATATGAATTGAACTTTCTTTTTTATGTACTCTACCTGTTTTTTTTATATTGGGACTGGTGATGATCTAGCTTGCAGAGGAAAGTAGTAGTAAATCATGCAGTTAATGATTATCACCTGATACCCACCGTTAGATATGCCTATTTCAGGACCCCCCAACAGCGAAAAACAGCCAGTTTGCACATCGCTTCCTATCGGTGAAGACAAGATTTCGAAACGTCCAAGGACCAAGGCGGAGCAGGGTCCCAACCAAGGGGGAAGAAATCTCGTTTTAACAAATATGGAAGCAAAGATGCAAACAAAACTGCGCTGTTGGGGGCTTCCGAAATAGGCATATCTACAGTATCTATTGCGGTTCTATTCATTAATTACATGATATACTACTTGTCGAAGAAGGACAACCCCCTGGCGCTGGTTCGCACAATTAGACAGAAGCGGCGGCGCCTGTTATACAACAAAATGGTACGCGGAGCAAACAACTGCGTGTGGTTGGTGCAAAATTGGAAAGAGAACTGCGGCAAACGGTGTGTCAGAGAATATTGCTCGCAGCATAACTTCCAAATCAAAAAGGGAATACAAAAGCCGGCACCATGCGATTACCGATTATGTTATGCTTGCGGCGGGAACAACCTTAAACGGCGGCTTCATAAACAAGAAAAGGCTAAGAAAATTTTGAACGTGTTTTGCACAAGCTGATGTCAAACACTAAAGTAAAACTTGAACGTGTTTTGCTCGATCTGTTGTCAACCAGTTAGAGCTTTGCATGACAAAAGAGCGAGCAGTTAGAGATTTGCATACTTGTTATAAAAGCAAGTCAACCAGTTAGAGATTTGCATACTTGTTATAAAAGCGCGCAATGGTTCGAGGAGAAAACAAGTGCAACCTTTCCGAGTCAATTCAAAACCTCCCTCCAGAGCTCTGGGAGCAAATTTGTAAGGAACACATTGCAATCAAAGTCAAGGAGTGATTGGATCTCGGTTTTGATGTTGTGCATAACAAGTTTTTTGCGCTAATAGAAAACAAGTTTTTGGCCCCTTTTTGCGACAGATGTGAACAGTTTGTAGAAAATGCAGCAGATGCAGGCGAAATGGATTATGCTTAACATGTTATAAAAATGGCGTGGAACATTTTTTAGGCGACACTTATTATTTAGATGCTAACGACTTCTATGAGAAATACGTAAAAAACTTTGAACGCAGAAAGTTATGCTTGCGGCGGCTTCTTCACAAACAAGAAAAGGCTAACAAAAATTTTGAACGTGTTTTGCACGAGCTGATATCAAACACTTGTTATAAAAGCAACACAAACATTACCGATGGCTGAAAAGGAAATAGGACCAGCAACAATGCAGAATTTAGAAAAAGAACTAGCTGAGGAAATTGAAGTATTATGCAAGAAGTATGTTGTAGACGAAATGTCTGAACAAGAACTAGAGGCGGAAATTGAAACATTACTCATGGATTATGTTGTCTGAACAGGAAATAAAAGAACTTGCTCGCCGGGAGAAAAAAGAAACGTGGGATGAGGCACCTTTTTGCGAAAAACTTGGGCGAGTTACAAAAATAATCTCTTGCCTCAAATGTGATGATGATGATTGCGGAAAAACTGGTTTATGTGACGCATGTTTTGAAAATGGAGAAAAACAGTACCTTGAATCATCATTTCAATGGCCTGATGATGATGAAGAATACTACGAAATCTTTATAGAATACGTGTGAGAGGAAGCGACCACACTCCCCCGGGTCAAGCAGTATTGTTTTGATTTCGAAGCATTGACGTCATGCGAAGGCTTCACGCGTGACCGCGCTGCTTAGCAGGCAGAGTGAAAAATATATATTGCATTACAGTGAATAAATAGAAATGATACAACTGACTTTTTTTTCCACATTGCAAAGCGCCCGTGAAAATTCTGAAGCGCCTATGAAAAAAAATCAGACAGAAATCGGGGCATTTCAGAATTAGGTGTTGTTCAGGAATGCATTGCATGACAGATTGAACCAAATCAACAATGCAATATTTTAAAGGTCGAAAGTTATAGAGAGAGCGTCATGGTTTTGTTGTTAATTCATATCATCGCATACGCAATACATCTTTGACTGAAAGCGTTACGCTGTTGACATATTTGTCAGTCGAAGCTTCACGAAAGGGCGGCTGTTCGTCCTTTTGATAGTGGACTTTTTGGAAAGCTTCCCCTCGGATGTCAAACTTTGCAAGAAGAGTTGAAGCTTTGCCATTGACCAAATTTTGATTGCGGTCAACCAAGTTGCAATGGACAAAGTAAGTACTCGGTGTTCTAAGCCGCTTGAAGAAAGTTATAAAAAACAAAACGCGGGATATACCAAGAAAATCGGTTAAGTCGTCGTCAAGAGTTGTTTTTTTATTCCCAAAGTTGTCAATTACCATTGCACCAGCTGGTGTATGGATTTGAGTGGGAAGTTTTACATCAAATTTAGCGAAAGCATGTTCTATATTTTGAGCCATACTTTCAATGGGTGAAGTAATGGGAACAGCACGTTTACCTTCTGGATCATACATTGCAATTACCCCATCGTTTTTCAAATTATGCCACGAATTATAAAGCGAACAAGACAGCCTTACGAAAGAGGCCTCTGGAATCAGGGTGTCAAAATTGACGGTGCAGGGCCAAATATATCTTTCTGGGAACAGCAGCTGAACTTTGCAGTGTGGTGCTCTACGAAAGAGGCTTTTGTGTATTGCATTTTGGGCGCGCAAGTCAACGTCCGCAGCAGCATCCTGGGCGAAGGGGGGCGCGCAAAGCAGGCGCAGAGCGAGTTCCTTGTCTTGGTGGAAGACGCGATAAGCGTGCAGTGTTACCAGCTGGCGGTGGACGAGGCAAAGGTACGGTTGAACCTTGCTGTATGCCCGGGCACCTGGCTGATGCCCGCACGGATGGTAATTAACACAGAAAGCACGGTTGGCTACAACAACCAGTTGAAACAGGCGATACCAGGTATGAAGCTGGGGGTCAACGACGGGGCAAACAAAAGCTGATGAATGGCAGGGAATCGAAAATAAACAGGCCAAACAGTCACCCTTCGAATCCGATACACAAAACAGCAATGGCAAAAAAAGAGCCAGTGCCTGTCTCCCAAACAGCTGCAGAGGAGCAAACGGAATCTGAACCAACACCAACGGCTGGCTCCAGCAGTCAGAGACATGACGTGAACAAGATACCTGTCGCTGTTGGCGCGGTTGCAGTTGCGGGTTTGGCATTCTTGACATTTTGTTAACTACCTCTTTGCATAGGTCTCGACCAGAAAGGCCACAACAGCCAAAATCAGAAGCCAGGTGTGCTCTGCCAGAAAAGAGATGACCTGACCAGCTGCTTTGAATAGGAAAGAAACAATCGAGCCAATTAACCCGGGAAGAATTGAAGCAAGTTTTTTGCCAATCTCTTTCAAGCCATTTCCCAACACTTTGCCGGTGGATTTCAGCGAGTTGTTAATGGCGCCAACGACCAATCGTGACACCAGTAGCAAGAAGGACTGATGTAACTGTCACGCCGTATTTTTTGAAGATCTCTTTTACGTGCTCACGAAGTGGAAGCGCTCTTTCTCTTTCCTCAATCTGCATTTGTAAACGTGCAGGCTCCTCGGTTCTTTCCACAACACTTTCTTCCGCGGCTTCTTTGTCAGAGGGTGAGGCGTTCTCATCTTTGATGATTTTCTGATCTTCATCATTTTGTCGTTGAAGGTCGGTTTCTTGCTCACGCAGTTCAGATTAAGATTTTGTTGGAGAGTGTTTCTTTCTTTTTCTATCTTATCAAGGTCTGCTCTGTGCTTGTGCTTTTGCTTTTGCTTTATTTTTTACAAGTTTTTTGAGTGAAGCCAACTCTTTCTTTTCATTTTCGAGATCAGTTTGAAGATTTTTTCCAGTAGCTTAAGTCTTCGCAGTTCGGCCTCATGTTCATCCTGAATTGCATCAATACTTGCTTGAGTTTGCTCAAGTCTGTTTTTTCTGTTTCTGCAGCAATTTTTTCAACCTCTCTTAATTGTTGTTCGGCCTGTCTCAATCTCTGACGTTCTTCTCTTATGCTAAAATTTTCTTAAGCAATCAGAGATTCAGCTTCTGGCCCAAGGACTTTTTTGAACTTGTCTGTGAATTTTTTGAGAAGACCACCATCTTTTCTGAAAATTCTCACCACCTTGTGGACCAAATGATACAACTGTTGTTTCATTGCCACCCTTTTTGCTAAAACCTATTGGACTTAATTTTCCAAAGTCCACCTTTGGGAAACTCTTTTTGATAAAGTCTCTAGCTCTTTCAAGCCTTGTTTTTTGGTCAACATTCACAAAATCTTCCAACGAAGGAACTTCAGGATAGGATGTGTCAGGCAGCCCACTCTGTTCATGATGCCTTGTTACCAGTTCAATTTCTGCACCACTACGGAAGGGTGTCGATGCGGTGCCCGGCACAAAAGGACCGGTTGTGTTTTGACGTTTTATCTCTTGTTCATAGGCATCGCCGTTGTCAAGTGCAGGGTTGTCGTGTCCAAACTCTCCACCTTCCGCCATTGTTGTATATTTAAACAAAAAATATTTTTCTGTTTAATTTTGACAAAATGGCGGTGCAAGCAAATCTTCGGCCAACGCACCAAGAGAAAAATCTCAATGCGATGAAATTTGAGCGTGCAGTAAAGCGCATCACCTTTGATGGTAGCGACGCCAACCCCTAAGAGACCCTGAATGTTTCCGAGCTCAAGAGGAAGGCAAGCGGAGGAGGCGGCAATGTGAACTGCTACGTCTTTGTTATATCAGACTCGCAGATGAAAATATTGGAGCAGCAATTGAAATCTGTGCAATACTAACAATTGGAATCTGTGCAACTGATATAAACAGCAAGAATCTGTGCAACACTGAATGAATGCAAGCAACATCCCGTTCAACGCGTAGGTCGTGGGTCCGACGAATTCAGGCAAATCGCAGTTGTGGTGGACCAGCTCTATGGCCCTTTTCGTGGCAAGTTGGATAACATTGTGCTCCTCTGCCCGACATTCGCGCACAAAAAAACCTACCACTGAATTGGTGTAGATGATCTGCGAATGTTTGTGATAATATGCGCGCACCACGGGGTGGAAATTTGGTTGAAGCTCATCACCTGGCTTTTCGAGGGCACCAACATGCTGATAATCCTCGATGACTGTGCAGCCTCGAAAGATGTGAAAGGGCACACAGGCCCGCTGGTAAATCTTGCCTTTTCTGCCCGACATATTGGCATCAGCGTTTGGGTGCTGATGCAGATGACCAGCATAACAGCCTTCTTCCGGGAGAACGTGGCGGCGATCGTTCTCTTTTACACCCCCGCGGCCAAGACTTTGAAAGCCATCTTTGATGATTACGCCAGGGAACTCTCCCAGGATGAGTACAAAGGTCTTCTTTCAAAGCTTAAAGCTCGAAAGTTCGCACATCTCGTGTGCTCGCTTCAGCACCCCTACGGAGTTATTTTGAATTAAAAAAACGGAATTTGTAAGATTATTATACACAATGGCGGGAGAAGAGCTTGCTATTGCAGAGGTTATGAACCTGCTGGAAGCCGAGCTGTTGAGAAATACACGAAACGGTACGAGGCATACGTGGGCTCAAAGGCAACTGTCAGCTTGATCGACAAGCGAGCAGCAGAAAAGGGGTGAACTCGCATTCGTGGGCGCCGGGGCGCTCGCTCTGGGCTATGCATCCTTCCGGTTCCTTTAAACTTTTTTTGCTCCTATATAGCGATGGATGAAAAGCTGGCAAAGATATCCTACGGCCCGGGGGGCTATTGGAAAGGCCTTGCTGCTATCAAAAAATTATCAGAGGCCGCCAAGGTGCCAGAAGATGCCACAAAAAAGTGGCTGGTAAACCAAGCCCTCTGGCAGATGTACCTGCCCGCCCCGAGGCGCATTCCTCCACCAAAATTGGACGCTCCCACACCTAACGCGGTCCATCAGGCAGACCTTCTTTTTCTGCCACACGACAAACTGCCCCGCGGGCGCAAAGTTTTCAAATACGCGCTGACTGTTGTCGACGTGGCCAGCCGCTACAAAGAGGCCGAACCCTTGACTCCGAAAAATTCTGATGAGGTAGCCCAGGCCTTTCAGAAGATTTACAAGCGCGGCCCTTTGAAATGGCCTCAACTGCTGCAGGTTGATCCCGGGCGCGAATTCATGGGTGCCGTTACAAAAGAAATGGAAAAGAACAAACCAATATCCGGCGCGGACGCGTTGACATTCACAGCGACCAGGCCATTGTTGAACGTTTCAATCGCATCCTTGCCGAGCGCTTGTTCGGGCATCAGTACGCCGTGGAAATGCGTCTCCCAGAGGGTGAGCGGTCCACTGCATGGGTGAAAAGACTTCCTGCAGTTGTTGCCGCTTTGAACAACGAAAAAACCTGACTGACAGGGAAAAAACCTGCGGGAGCAATCAAAGGAAACACTGTTTCTGCGCAGCCCGCCACTCCTTATTTTCGGTCTGTTGGAAAGGCCGAAAAAAATCCTCCCCTCTTTTGTCCAAGTTCACTATCTCTACTACCCGGGAGAGTTGGAAGAGGGTGCAAGAAGGGCCATAGATCCGATCTGGTCGTTGAAAGTTTATAACATTGAAAGAGTTTGGATCAAACCAAATCAACCCGTTCTCTACTATTTGCACGACAGGCCCCAGCGAGGTTTTGTGTGTGAAGAGCTGCTGGTTGTCCCTCCACACACCACTCTTTCCCCGTCAGACATCTCCTAAATGTGAAATTCGGTTGGTTCAGTGTGTATCCCAACGGGCAGCACCCACCTTTTGTCGTAATAAGCGCTCAGCCCCAGTTTCTTCTGCTCATAAGTGACCATCCAGCTGTCCCGCATTCTGAAACCTCTGTTGGTTGCCATGTCCTTGCTACCTTCCAAAGCTGTCTTGAAACGCTGCCAGGTTATCTTGTTTTGCCTCTTCGACATCCCTTTCGTGCTGAACTTCTTTTTTTGCCCGGTTTGTCGACGAAATAACACTTTGAGCAGAGCGCGAACTCGAGTTTGAAGAGCCCGGCCGTGCGGCCGCTCCATTTGTCCCAAGCCAGCCACTGCTTCTTCTGCGTCTCGAATTCCACTTGCAGCTCCGGCCTGACAAGGTCCTTGAGACGCTCCCCGGAGATGGCCATGTAGTTGCTGTCTGTGTCCATCTGGATCAGCTCAAAATCTCTTCTGTCGAAATACCTGTCTAGGAAGTCGTAGTAGAATTCCAGCATCCGCAGCTTGGCCAGCTGATAGACAGCGATTCCTACCTGAAACGGCCGCCTGATTGTGATCCTTGGCTTGTGGCTTTCCAGCTCATACGCCTGCCCGATCTCATCAAGGTCAGAGAAATACGCGCTTCGCAGGGCTCTGTCGACCACCTTCTCTTTCCTTGGTGTAAATTACGTTTGTCTGCTGCTACAAGGCTTCGATGAGCTTCCCGTAGCTGCTGTTCCCTAGCAGCTTGAACACCTCTGCCAGCAGCGCCTTGCTTTTTTCCACATCTCCTGTCCGCCGTGCCTCGGTGACCTCTTCCAGCAGAGGGGCGTACAGCAACAGTCTCTCTGCGGACAGGGCGCCCACGAGTTTTATCCCGTCTCTGCAATTTCTGCCTGTTTGGTGAGATAGCCAACATGTTACCCTAAAACTTTTTCTTTTGAAAAGCTCCCCTGAAAAGCTTCGACAGGTGTGATTTTCACCTCAATATATAAGAGAAGAATATATTTTTTGTGCCTTGCATAAATCAGACAACCAGTTGCAAAAATGTTGAGACAGTTAGTGCCAAAAAAGGCTTTTCTTACTTCTATGGTTCGCAAATTGCCAGTTTGTCAGAGAAGAACATTTTGCACCCCTTTCCCCGTTTCAATGTTGTCCATCTAAGTTTTGTACGTCATATTGCATAGCTAGCAACATTGGGAAGGGGAGGAGGGGAGAGAGATTACGCGCAATAGCGCGGTGAAGAGTCTTCTCTCGTTAAGGTAGGATGTCTCAACTACTTATGCAACTGGTTGTAGCAAATAAAAAATGTAATTTCCGGCGCCCTACTTTATTGTCTAGTCCTGTTCTCAAAGGTATGCATGCATGTGGTTATGTGACATGTACGTTGAACCTTGAAGCTAATCTGATATGATATATGAATTGAACTTTCTTTTTTATGTACTCTACCTGTTTTTTTTATATTGGGACTGGTGATGATCTAGCTTGCAGAGGAAAGTAGTAGTAAATCATGCAGTTAATGATTATCACCTGATACCCACCGTTAGATATGCCTATTTCAGGACCCCCCAACAGCGAAAAACAGCCAGTTTGCACATCGCTTCCTATCGGTGAAGACAAGATTTCGAAACGTCCAAGGACCAAGGCGGAGCAGGGTCCCAACCAAGGGGGAAGAAATCTCGTTTTAACAAATATGGAAGCAAAGATGCAAACAAAACTGCGCTGTTGGGGGCTTCCGAAATAGGCATATCTACAGTATCTATTGCGGTTCTATTCATTAATTACATGATATACTACTTGTCGAAGAAGGACAACCCCCTGGCGCTGGTTCGCACAATTAGACAGAAGCGGCGGCGCCTGTTATACAACAAAATGGTACGCGGAGCAAACAACTGCGTGTGGTTGGTGCAAAATTGGAAAGAGAACTGCGGCAAACGGTGTGTCAGAGAATATTGCTCGCAGCATAACTTCCAAATCAAAAAGGGAATACAAAAGCCGGCACCATGCGATTACCGATTATGTTATGCTTGCGGCGGGAACAACCTTAAACGGCGGCTTCATAAACAAGAAAAGGCTAAGAAAATTTTGAACGTGTTTTGCACAAGCTGATGTCAAACACTAAAGTAAAACTTGAACGTGTTTTGCTCGATCTGTTGTCAACCAGTTAGAGCTTTGCATGACAAAAGAGCGAGCAGTTAGAGATTTGCATACTTGTTATAAAAGCAAGTCAACCAGTTAGAGATTTGCATACTTGTTATAAAAGCGCGCAATGGTTCGAGGAGAAAACAAGTGCAACCTTTCCGAGTCAATTCAAAACCTCCCTCCAGAGCTCTGGGAGCAAATTTGTAAGGAACACATTGCAATCAAAGTCAAGGAGTGATTGGATCTCGGTTTTGATGTTGTGCATAACAAGTTTTTTGCGCTAATAGAAAACAAGTTTTTGGCCCCTTTTTGCGACAGATGTGAACAGTTTGTAGAAAATGCAGCAGATGCAGGCGAAATGGATTATGCTTAACATGTTATAAAAATGGCGTGGAACATTTTTTAGGCGACACTTATTATTTAGATGCTAACGACTTCTATGAGAAATACGTAAAAAACTTTGAACGCAGAAAGTTATGCTTGCGGCGGCTTCTTCACAAACAAGAAAAGGCTAACAAAAATTTTGAACGTGTTTTGCACGAGCTGATATCAAACACTTGTTATAAAAGCAACACAAACATTACCGATGGCTGAAAAGGAAATAGGACCAGCAACAATGCAGAATTTAGAAAAAGAACTAGCTGAGGAAATTGAAGTATTATGCAAGAAGTATGTTGTAGACGAAATGTCTGAACAAGAACTAGAGGCGGAAATTGAAACATTACTCATGGATTATGTTGTCTGAACAGGAAATAAAAGAACTTGCTCGCCGGGAGAAAAAAGAAACGTGGGATGAGGCACCTTTTTGCGAAAAACTTGGGCGAGTTACAAAAATAATCTCTTGCCTCAAATGTGATGATGATGATTGCGGAAAAACTGGTTTATGTGACGCATGTTTTGAAAATGGAGAAAAACAGTACCTTGAATCATCATTTCAATGGCCTGATGATGATGAAGAATACTACGAAATCTTTATAGAATACGTGTGAGAGGAAGCGACCACACTCCCCCGGGTCAAGCAGTATTGTTTTGATTTCGAAGCATTGACGTCATGCGAAGGCTTCACGCGTGACCGCGCTGCTTAGCAGGCAGAGTGAAAAATATATATTGCATTACAGTGAATAAATAGAAATGATACAACTGACTTTTTTTTCCACATTGCAAAGCGCCCGTGAAAATTCTGAAGCGCCTATGAAAAAAAATCAGACAGAAATCGGGGCATTTCAGAATTAGGTGTTGTTCAGGAATGCATTGCATGACAGATTGAACCAAATCAACAATGCAATATTTTAAAGGTCGAAAGTTATAGAGAGAGCGTCATGGTTTTGTTGTTAATTCATATCATCGCATACGCAATACATCTTTGACTGAAAGCGTTACGCTGTTGACATATTTGTCAGTCGAAGCTTCACGAAAGGGCGGCTGTTCGTCCTTTTGATAGTGGACTTTTTGGAAAGCTTCCCCTCGGATGTCAAACTTTGCAAGAAGAGTTGAAGCTTTGCCATTGACCAAATTTTGATTGCGGTCAACCAAGTTGCAATGGACAAAGTAAGTACTCGGTGTTCTAAGCCGCTTGAAGAAAGTTATAAAAAACAAAACGCGGGATATACCAAGAAAATCGGTTAAGTCGTCGTCAAGAGTTGTTTTTTTATTCCCAAAGTTGTCAATTACCATTGCACCAGCTGGTGTATGGATTTGAGTGGGAAGTTTTACATCAAATTTAGCGAAAGCATGTTCTATATTTTGAGCCATACTTTCAATGGGTGAAGTAATGGGAACAGCACGTTTACCTTCTGGATCATACATTGCAATTACCCCATCGTTTTTCAAATTATGCCACGAATTATAAAGCGAACAAGACAGCCTTACGAAAGAGGCCTCTGGAATCAGGGTGTCAAAATTGACGGTGCAGGGCCAAATATATCTTTCTGGGAACAGCAGCTGAACTTTGCAGTGTGGTGCTCTACGAAAGAGGCTTTTGTGTATTGCATTTTGGGCGCGCAAGTCAACGTCCGCAGCAGCATCCTGGGCGAAGGGGGGCGCGCAAAGCAGGCGCAGAGCGAGTTCCTTGTCTTGGTGGAAGACGCGATAAGCGTGCAGTGTTACCAGCTGGCGGTGGACGAGGCAAAGGTACGGTTGAACCTTGCTGTATGCCCGGGCACCTGGCTGATGCCCGCACGGATGGTAATTAACACAGAAAGCACGGTTGGCTACAACAACCAGTTGAAACAGGCGATACCAGGTATGAAGCTGGGGGTCAACGACGGGGCAAACAAAAGCTGATGAATGGCAGGGAATCGAAAATAAACAGGCCAAACAGTCACCCTTCGAATCCGATACACAAAACAGCAATGGCAAAAAAAGAGCCAGTGCCTGTCTCCCAAACAGCTGCAGAGGAGCAAACGGAATCTGAACCAACACCAACGGCTGGCTCCAGCAGTCAGAGACATGACGTGAACAAGATACCTGTCGCTGTTGGCGCGGTTGCAGTTGCGGGTTTGGCATTCTTGACATTTTGTTAACTACCTCTTTGCATAGGTCTCGACCAGAAAGGCCACAACAGCCAAAATCAGAAGCCAGGTGTGCTCTGCCAGAAAAGAGATGACCTGACCAGCTGCTTTGAATAGGAAAGAAACAATCGAGCCAATTAACCCGGGAAGAATTGAAGCAAGTTTTTTGCCAATCTCTTTCAAGCCATTTCCCAACACTTTGCCGGTGGATTTCAGCGAGTTGTTAATGGCGCCAACGACCAATCGTGACACCAGTAGCAAGAAGGACTGATGTAACTGTCACGCCGTATTTTTTGAAGATCTCTTTTACGTGCTCACGAAGTGGAAGCGCTCTTTCTCTTTCCTCAATCTGCATTTGTAAACGTGCAGGCTCCTCGGTTCTTTCCACAACACTTTCTTCCGCGGCTTCTTTGTCAGAGGGTGAGGCGTTCTCATCTTTGATGATTTTCTGATCTTCATCATTTTGTCGTTGAAGGTCGGTTTCTTGCTCACGCAGTTCAGATTAAGATTTTGTTGGAGAGTGTTTCTTTCTTTTTCTATCTTATCAAGGTCTGCTCTGTGCTTGTGCTTTTGCTTTTGCTTTATTTTTTACAAGTTTTTTGAGTGAAGCCAACTCTTTCTTTTCATTTTCGAGATCAGTTTGAAGATTTTTTCCAGTAGCTTAAGTCTTCGCAGTTCGGCCTCATGTTCATCCTGAATTGCATCAATACTTGCTTGAGTTTGCTCAAGTCTGTTTTTTCTGTTTCTGCAGCAATTTTTTCAACCTCTCTTAATTGTTGTTCGGCCTGTCTCAATCTCTGACGTTCTTCTCTTATGCTAAAATTTTCTTAAGCAATCAGAGATTCAGCTTCTGGCCCAAGGACTTTTTTGAACTTGTCTGTGAATTTTTTGAGAAGACCACCATCTTTTCTGAAAATTCTCACCACCTTGTGGACCAAATGATACAACTGTTGTTTCATTGCCACCCTTTTTGCTAAAACCTATTGGACTTAATTTTCCAAAGTCCACCTTTGGGAAACTCTTTTTGATAAAGTCTCTAGCTCTTTCAAGCCTTGTTTTTTGGTCAACATTCACAAAATCTTCCAACGAAGGAACTTCAGGATAGGATGTGTCAGGCAGCCCACTCTGTTCATGATGCCTTGTTACCAGTTCAATTTCTGCACCACTACGGAAGGGTGTCGATGCGGTGCCCGGCACAAAAGGACCGGTTGTGTTTTGACGTTTTATCTCTTGTTCATAGGCATCGCCGTTGTCAAGTGCAGGGTTGTCGTGTCCAAACTCTCCACCTTCCGCCATTGTTGTATATTTAAACAAAAAATATTTTTCTGTTTAATTTTGACAAAATGGCGGTGCAAGCAAATCTTCGGCCAACGCACCAAGAGAAAAATCTCAATGCGATGAAATTTGAGCGTGCAGTAAAGCGCATCACCTTTGATGGTAGCGACGCCAACCCCTAAGAGACCCTGAATGTTTCCGAGCTCAAGAGGAAGGCAAGCGGAGGAGGCGGCAATGTGAACTGCTACGTCTTTGTTATATCAGACTCGCAGATGAAAATATTGGAGCAGCAATTGAAATCTGTGCAATACTAACAATTGGAATCTGTGCAACTGATATAAACAGCAAGAATCTGTGCAACACTGAATGAATGCAAGCAACATCCCGTTCAACGCGTAGGTCGTGGGTCCGACGAATTCAGGCAAATCGCAGTTGTGGTGGACCAGCTCTATGGCCCTTTTCGTGGCAAGTTGGATAACATTGTGCTCCTCTGCCCGACATTCGCGCACAAAAAAACCTACCACTGAATTGGTGTAGATGATCTGCGAATGTTTGTGATAATATGCGCGCACCACGGGGTGGAAATTTGGTTGAAGCTCATCACCTGGCTTTTCGAGGGCACCAACATGCTGATAATCCTCGATGACTGTGCAGCCTTGAAAGATGTGAAAGGGCACACAGGCCCGCTGGTAAATCTTGCCTTTTCTGCCCGACATATTGGCATCAGCGTTTGGGTGCTGATGCAGATGACCAGCATAACAGCCTTCTTCCGGGAGAACGTGGCGGCGATCGTTCTCTTTTACACCCCCGCGGCCAAGACTTTGAAAGCCATCTTTGATGATTACGCCAGGGAACTCTCCCAGGATGAGTACAAAGGTCTTCTTTCAAAGCTTAAAGCTCGAAAGTTCGCACATCTCGTGTGCTCGCTTCAGCACCCCTACGGAGTTATTTTGAATTAAAAAAACGGAATTTGTAAGATTATTATACACAATGGCGGGAGAAGAGCTTGCTATCGCAGAGGTTATGAACCTGCTGGAAGCCGAGCTGTTGAGAAATACACGAAACGGTACGAGGCATACGTGGGCTCAAAGGCAACTGTCAGCTTGATCGACAAGCGAGCAGCAGAAAAGGGGTGAACTCGCATTCGTGGGCGCCGGGGCGCTCGCTCTGGGCTATGCATCCTTCCGGTTCCTTTAAACTTTTTTTGCTCCTATATAGCGATGGATGAAAAGCTGGCAAAGATATCCTACGGCCCGGGGGGCTATTGGAAAGGCCTTGCTGCTATCAAAAAATTATCAGAGGCCGCCAAGGTGCCAGAAGATGCCACAAAAAAGTGGCTGGTAAACCAAGCCCTCTGGCAGATGTACCTGCCCGCCCCGAGGCGCATTCCTCCACCAAAATTGGACGCTCCCACACCTAACGCGGTCCATCAGGCAGACCTTCTTTTTCTGCCACACGACAAACTGCCCCGCGGGCGCAAAGTTTTCAAATACGCGCTGACTGTTGTCGACGTGGCCAGCCGCTACAAAGAGGCCGAACCCTTGACTCCGAAAAATTCTGATGAGGTAGCCCAGGCCTTTCAGAAGATTTACAAGCGCGGCCCTTTGAAATGGCCTCAACTGCTGCAGGTTGATCCCGGGCGCGAATTCATGGGTGCCGTTACAAAAGAAATGGAAAAGAACAAACCAATATCCGGCGCGGACGCGTTGACATTCACAGCGACCAGGCCATTGTTGAACGTTTCAATCGCATCCTTGCCGAGCGCTTGTTCGGGCATCAGTACGCCGTGGAAATGCGTCTCCCAGAGGGTGAGCGGTCCACTGCATGGGTGAAAAGACTTCCTGCAGTTGTTGCCGCTTTGAACAACGAAAAAACCTGACTGACAGGGAAAAAACCTGCGGGAGCAATCAAAGGAAACACTGTTTCTGCGCAGCCCGCCACTCCTTATTTTCGGTCTGTTGGAAAGGCCGAAAAAAATCCTCCCCTCTTTTGTCCAAGTTCACTATCTCTACTACCCGGGAGAGTTGGAAGAGGGTGCAAGAAGGGCCATAGATCCGATCTGGTCGTTGAAAGTTTATAACATTGAAAGAGTTTGGATCAAACCAAATCAACCCGTTCTCTACTATTTGCACGACAGGCCCCAGCGAGGTTTTGTGTGTGAAGAGCTGCTGGTTGTCCCTCCACACACCACTCTTTCCCCGTCAGACATCTCCTAAATGTGAAATTCGGTTGGTTCAGTGTGTATCCCAACGGGCAGCACCCACCTTTTGTCGTAATAAGCGCTCAGCCCCAGTTTCTTCTGCTCATAAGTGACCATCCAGCTGTCCCGCATTCTGAAACCTCTGTTGGTTGCCATGTCCTTGCTACCTTCCAAAGCTGTCTTGAAACGCTGCCAGGTTATCTTGTTTTGCCTCTTCGACATCCCTTTCGTGCTGAACTTCTTTTTTTGCCCGGTTTGTCGACGAAATAACACTTTGAGCAGAGCGCGAACTCGAGTTTGAAGAGCCCGGCCGTGCGGCCGCTCCATTTGTCCCAAGCCAGCCACTGCTTCTTCTGCGTCTCGAATTCCACTTGCAGCTCCGGCCTGACAAGGTCCTTGAGACGCTCCCCGGAGATGGCCATGTAGTTGCTGTCTGTGTCCATCTGGATCAGCTCAAAATCTCTTCTGTCGAAATACCTGTCTAGGAAGTCGTAGTAGAATTCCAGCATCCGCAGCTTGGCCAGCTGATAGACAGCGATTCCTACCTGAAACGGCCGCCTGATTGTGATCCTTGGCTTGTGGCTTTCCAGCTCATACGCCTGCCCGATCTCATCAAGGTCAGAGAAATACGCGCTTCGCAGGGCTCTGTCGACCACCTTCTCTTTCCTTGGTGTAAATTACGTTTGTCTGCTGCTACAAGGCTTCGATGAGCTTCCCGTAGCTGCTGTTCCCTAGCAGCTTGAACACCTCTGCCAGCAGCGCCTTGCTTTTTTCCACATCTCCTGTCCGCCGTGCCTCGGTGACCTCTTCCAGCAGAGGGGCGTACAGCAACAGTCTCTCTGCGGACAGGGCGCCCACGAGTTTTATCCCGTCTCTGCAATTTCTGCCTGTTTGGTGCAAGTATTCGAGCATATGCTCCAGGACGACTTCGTTCGGCACCTCCGGCAAATCCGAACCATTTTCCTTCTTTGAGCCTGCGTGTTAGCTCTGTCACTACCTCCGCTCCTTTCAACATCTCGTACGCTTCTTTGCCTGGACTGTATAGCTCCGCGCCTTTCTCAACCGCTCCCTGGAGTAAGTAGTGCAAACTCACCCCCGGGATACTAACCACGTCTTTCAAGATGTCAATTCCTTTTTCAGTGTAGAAGGCCCTCATCTTTTCTAAAGCCTCAAGGCCAGGTGCCACATCGAGATTGTTGTAGTAGCGCAGCCAGTCTGCGAAGGTGCGCATGCCTTTTTCTTCAAACAGGCGCTTGCACCCCTCCCATCCATGCACATGCTCACCCTTCAGACGTGAGTACCACGCTGGGTAGTCTGGGAGCCCTGGATAGTCAAGCTTTTGGGGCGAGTCAAACCACTCGTACGGAAACCACGATTTCTGCATTGTGCATCCGTAGGCTCGGACCCACTTTTCGTAGCTGGTCCCCGGGCCAAGGTAGTTTATTATGTCTAGGAAACGGAAGCCCCAGGTCAACAAGAACATTATCTTTTTTCCTTTTTTGGCCACTCTGACTTTGTTGGTTGTGTCAGCAAGGCAGTCAACAAAGTGGTTTTTGATCAGGTTTAGATTGTAGCTGCTCGAGTTGAACCCGACGACTGGCACCTGGTTGCACCATTCATCAAGTTTTAGCTAATGCGCTTTCGGCAGCAGACACACGTCTTCTGGCACAAACTCTGCCCGGACTTGGGCCTGGATGTTTTTCCGCACCTCATGGGTGGGCTCTCTCTCGAGTGTGTCGCCGATGCTCACCGAGATTGGCGCGTGCGCGTTCTCGATCGTTAGCATGGACATGGGCTCCTTCCGCTGGTTGTTGTCGCCGTACGCCTCGAAATCGTACACAGGGTAGCTTTTCTTTTCGGTCTGTGGGGGTTCAGTGTCGATTTCATGACAACAAGGTAATGACAGACCTGCTCGGACTCCCCATGTGGCTTTTAAGTGCGCGCCGCCTAGGATGCCTTCAGATTATATTTTTGCTCTAACGAGCGTGTCTTTGAGTGATTTGCCCTTTTTGTAGGAGATTATTGGAGGTTTTTGAAAAATAGTTTTCAGCAAAGGCTGGTTTTGTATGAGGCTCCAATGCTCCATAAGTATTTGTTTTAAATTTTTAATTGCCGGATGGTACGTTGTGACAAAAGGAAGTAGCCTCTCTTGACCTCTTTTCTTTTGTGTTAGTGCCGATTGTCTAGAGGCAAAAGTTACCTCTGACAGGGACCTTTCTATAATGTTTTCTGGGTAGCCCCGTAAGCTAAGGCGTTGTTTGAATTTCAAAAGGCTCTCTTCAAATGTTTTTTTGAAGAGTTCGTTCGAAGCAGTCTTATTGCTTCGCCTTTAATGAAACCATGTTTTACGCCTGGTGGGTGGCACGAGGCGTAGTGTGTATACCGAAAGGTCTCGGTCGGCTTGTAATGAGTTTTTATATCCAAGATGGAATCTTTTGTGAATCTTTCCCCTTTAAACACTGTGGTGTCTAGGAAAGTGATTGTGTTCTCTGAAATTTCGGCCGTAAATTTTATAGTAGGGTGGAAATTGTTAGCTTGTACAATAAAACGTTCTACTTGTTTTCTTTCGCAATCCCAAAGGGAGAAAACGTCATCAATGTAACGCTTCCATTCTCTTGGCTTGGTATCGCTTTGTTGGATGAGTTTTGTTTCAATTTCCGCCATGAAAATGTTGGCAAAAGACACTGCCATTTTCGTTCCCATAGCGGTTCCGTGTGTTTGGAGATAATTCTCCTCATTAAATTGAAACGAGTTTTCGTTAAGAATTAAGCCAAGCATTTCCCTAAGGTGGTGTGTAGGGATGGGTTTGTTATTTTTGTAGAACTTTTCGTATGCATCACATACTATGTTGATACCTTCTTTTTGAGGTATATTTGTGTACAAGCTACAGACGTCCATTGATACTAGAACAGTATCTTGGCCTGTCTTTGTTTTTTCTATGAAATTGATAAAATCAGTGGTATCCTTGATATAGGATGGTTGTGTTTGCGCGATAGGCTGGAGTAAAGTATCCACATATGATGATATTTTCTCAGTTGGGCCGTCACAACCTGAGATAATAGGTCTGCCAACTGGTGTTGGCTTGTGTATTTTCGTGAGCGTATAGAATATCGGTATTCTTGGTGGTTTGGGAGTTTGTGTTAGCCATTTCTTAGTTATGTCATCAATATGTTTGCCCCGATGCATTTGGTTAATTATTTCGTTAACCTTATCTTGTGTTGTTTTTACTATCGGTGCTTTTAGGGGTTTGTAATGGTCCCTGTTGTCGAGTTGTATTTGTGCTTCTCTTATTTTTTCTGTTTTGTTCATGATGACTGTTGTTGTGCCTTTGTCTGCTTTTTTAAGGTTTATGGCAGAGTTGTTTTTTAACTCTTTTAGAGCTATTACCTCATCGCGTGACAGATTGTTTTTTGGCTTATTAACACTGATCTCAGAAAGGTGTGTTTTGACATTTTCCAAGTAGCTTTCAAGGGCAACAGAAGGTTGAACCGGTGGCATCCAGTTTGATTTAACATGAAAAGGATGTGGTTATTTATTTTGTCCGTGAAAGATAAATTGTAGGCGCATACGCCTTGCGAAATGTTCAAAGTCTCGCAAGAGTTGTCGCCTAATTATAGATTCGTTAGTCACGGGTGTTGGTATAAATTTGAGACCCTTTGATAGCACGCTTACTTGGTTGTCAGTAAGATGACAGTCTGAGAGATTTTTAAGGAATTTTTCATTTTTCTCCCTTTCTTTGGCGGAACGCCTGTGTTTTAAAGTCATTCTACGCTCTTTTCTTCTAGATGTTTTTGTTTTGCTTTTGTTGAAAGCAGTATTCTTAGAGTCAGAGAACACACTGTTGTAACGTTCAACATTTTTATTCACAAGTGCAAGTACAAGCTCTTTTAGGTCAGAGACACTGCTTCTTATGTCTGCTATTTCGTCATCACGGTTTGCAATGTTTGACGATTGCCTTTTCCTGAGAGGTTGCCTTTTTACATTTCTTTGGTCTGAGAGAACATTTGCCTTTTTTCTTAGGCTCTCTAGTTTTCTGTTGTGGAAGCTGGTTAACGCTTGTACTAAGCTATGTTGAGCTTGTTGTTTGATTTGTCTTATCTCTCTATCGAAAATAGCATCTGCCGTGATGTTCGGCTTCGCTGAGTATTGTAACGATATCGGACAAGTCCGATTCGATAAATGTTTTTCGAGTTTTTCGATAGATTGTTCAGTTTTTCTGATTTTAGCTTCCATGGCATCCTGGTCGACGTATTTCCTCTTGAGGCCTCGTTTTGGGAGGTCTTTTGGTGGACTGTTCTCTTTGGCTCTTTGTGGCCTGTTCGGCGTTCTCTCAGGGCTGTTGTTCTGGCCCGGTCTGGGCTGTGATGGCGGAGGGCTTAAATCTTCATCATTATTTTCCTCGTTGTGGTCTGACATTTCAAGTTCTAGGTCGTCGTCATTATGTGGACGGTAATCTGGTGTTCTCGGCGGCGGGATGTCAGAAACATCCATATCATCGTTTGACGCCGTCAGATATTGTGCTAGAGAGTCGTCGGGTGAACTCATGATTGCAACTTTGTAAGGTGGCTACAACAGTACCGGCAGTTTCGACTATTCACTAGTCTCTTCAGCTGTTGTTTGAAATTAGTGTTGCAGATTCTCAATTCCGTTCCCAACTGAAAATTTGTTTAAGTGACCCTTTTATACTCAGACCGTGAAGCTTGCGGATCGAAACTGCATTGTTCCTATTGGTTCTTGGTTTTGGTTTGAGGACCAATCAGGTGCAGGCGATTTCGGAGCGAAGGGCTAACGCTCGAAACGTCAGCACTTGAATCTCTTTATGGTGGCCAATTGACATTATCAACCCAGTTGATAAAACCAAATTATATTGTTATACTTCCCACCGACGCAGCACCACAGTTTCTTTAGAAACGTACCCCCTCCATTCAAGAGATTGTCGGCAGTTCTCCTTCGATTTGACTTTCTGGGCAGGGATTGGATCAAACGTTTTTAGGATGCTTTTTCTTGCCCCTCTGTTTTGCCTTGGGGGCGCTCTTGGCCGGTATGGTTTTGGAAGTAGAGGTTTTGGCAGACGCTCTAGGGCTTCTGGGGATATGCGCTCATCAAGCACATTCCGAATTTCTGGTTTTATTTGTTCTAACAGTTTTTCAAAATCAATTTCCGCTAGTGCTTGTTCTAAATCCTGCCACGTTACTTGCGCAGCCATCGACAACTTTGTATAATGTGCGAGAAAATAATTTGCTTTTTAATGCAAATCTCTAACTGTTGACTTTCTAACAAGTATGCAAATCTCTAACTGGTTGACTTGCTTGTATAACAAGTATGCAAATCTCTAACTGCTTGCTCTTTTGTCATGCAAAGCTCTAACTGGTTGACAACAGATCGAGCAAAACACGTTCAAGTTTTACTTTAGTGTTTGACATCAGCTTGTGCAAAACACGTTCAAAATTTTTCTTAGCCTTTTCTTGTTTGCGAAGAAGCCGCCGTTTAAGGTTGTTCCCGCCGCAAGCATAACATAATCAGTAATCGCTCAAAACTCCAACGCCGCAGCTGCGGCATGGTGTCAGCTTTTGCATTCCCTTTTTGATTTGGAAGTTATGCTGCGCTGTCAAGACTGTGTGGACTTCTTTTAAGTGTTTTTGCGGACTTCACCGGCTGTTGTTTTCACAAAACGAGCGGAAACATTCTTGGAGAGATACGGTTGTTACTCCAATTCCGTTCCTTCGAAGTACTTTCTTTCCTCCTGTTGAGGCTACTTTAAAGTGATTTATTTTGCTGACATGTTCACTTATTCCGTTTGTTGGCAAGACAAATTTGGTAAAACAGGCACTATTGCTGTGAGCTATTGCTGACAAATCAACAATTTCGGCCTTCTTTCCCCACAATTGGTTTCATACAAGATTGTATTCAACATTTGGACCAAAAAATAAATGTCTTTTTTCTTCTTGAACAAAATGGCGAGACAAGCTGTTCTGGATTGCGAAGTTCAGTTGCAGTGAAGTTACATGAATTCAAAATTTCCTTGTCAATGTGCAGGGCTCCACCAGATAGGTACACAGTGCCATCTTTGGATTTGCACTGGCCATCCCTTTTAAAATGGTCATTTCTTAGCTGTTTTCGTCTTTTTTAAATTCTCTTCCTTTTTTGGCGATTTTTGTCTTGCTTTCGTTCGTAGTCCAGTTTTTGAATCTGCGTTGTCATGTTGCATCCTGGTGTAATGTTTACTGTTTCCAAAATATTGGCTAAATAGTGTTTGCCTAGGCTAGTCTGTGCAATGGCACATGCCACTCTGTGAGACCCACTCTCACTGCCTCCATAAAATGTTTTAGGATTTTTTGAGCCGACTGTACTGTTCAAACTTTCATTTCTTTGGGAGGATGCATTTTGTACCAGCTTTCTTACCACATTTTCACTGGAATAAATTTCAAAAACTTGTAACAATGATTTTCTTAGATTTTCCCCAACAAGATCTTTTCCAAATGGCAAGTCTCTGTGTTTGTCGTTGACGTTATCCTTTTGGTACCCACACCATAGATGTTTGCAGTTATGATGATACCCAAAGGCATGTGGGACAATAAGTTTTATTCCCTCTTGAAGAGTTTGAGAGTTTCCAGCATTTTGTGCAATGCAATAACTAAAACATTTTCCAAGATATTCGATAACTTTGCAGGAGAGTGTTGATTCATTAGCGGGAAATGATTTTTCTGATTTAAGCTTGTACAAGTGATTTAGCAAAGTTCTCTTAGCATGGACTGTATCCGACCATTTTTCAACTTCGTAATTGACTTCTTCCCGAATTCTTGAAATGGTAGTACAGTCATCATCTCCAATAAAAATTGAGGTATTTTGCAGGGGTTTTTCCAAGAACCGGTGCTCGTGAAAACAACTCAGGCTCCATTGACTTTGATGAGGACGTATAGTTTAACTGGAAGTCATGTGGACTAGGATCACAGCCAAATTCTTTGGCTGATTGGCATGTTCTACAAAGTTTATTACAGGTGGTGAAATCAAGTACTTTGCCAGTTAATGTGCCCATCACTGCGCCATGACCAGTTAATGAGTTGTGTGCTCTTCCATGCTTGGACCACCCCATGTCATAAGAAACAGAAATTGGCAGGAGACCATCACTGTCCTCAACAACACCTGATTTCTTAGCCATTTCACATTCAACATTTAACATTTGTTCACAGGATCCTCTTGCCACCAATTCTGCTACCTTAGCAACTTCACGTTCTCTGGTTTTATAAGTTTTCCTTGTCATGTTTGGAATGTTAAGAGACATCAGGATAGAGTTAACATGGGAAAAGCCAATGCCATGATCAATGGCAGCTAAAGCAACCCTTGTGTTTGCATCAAATGCTTTTGGCCCTCGTGTGCCAGATTTGTGTTGTTCACTGGTAGACAAGATTTATCTTGCTACAGAAATTACAGCTGATGGACATTCGACTGGAAATTCCAAACTTCTTTTCAGACACTACATTTAATGATGACAGTGGTCCTGTAAGTAAATATAAATGCAAAAAAAAAGATTTTCTTTAAGGTGCCTATGAAGTAAAAACTAACTTAGCCTCATTTGAAAGGCCTTTATGAGAGAAAAGAATGTTGTTTTCCTTTTTGTAATACCTTCTTTCGTTCCAGAGATATTCAAGTTTTTGCATTAAGCAAATTAGAAAACTGATGATGTCATCAGTGGTTCTACTACAAGTCAACACAAAATCTCTCTGCAAATAATAAGGCAATGCAATTGAAACTTGGCACCATAATTGTTACATGGGAAAGACACCTAATGATCCACCCTGTGGTGTTGCCAGGTCTTTTATTTTAGAATGACACTTTCTGTTTTTCATCTTTACCAAACAGCATCCACTTTGTAAAGGGTGCATCATTAGGTGTCTTTCCTAAGTTACAATTATGATGCCAAGTTTCAGTTACATGGCCGTATTATTCGCAGACATATTACTGATTTTGAGTGTTGACCCAATACCATAATGCAAAAACTGGAATATCTCTGGAATGAGAGAAGATATTACAAAAAGAAAAGAACTGTCATTTTTCCCTCTCAAAGGCCTTTCAAATGAGGCTAAGTTGTTTTTTTACTTCATAGGCACTAAGTATTTCCCTAATGTTATTGTGATATCATTTCAACTGTAAAACAGACTCAAGAGAAGGTAACAAATAGTAAAACAAAATGAATAAATTATTCCCTGTGTTTGTCCCTACCCGGTGTAAACAATTATTTTTGCTGAGTTTTAAGCTGTTTTGGAAATGCCATGAGAGATCAACACATGCAACCGTTCAAGTGTTTGATTTTATTAATCATTAATCAAATATTTTTGCATCATTTTCATTTAATATGAGTTTTTAAACAATGACAAGGTGCCATAAACAAACATGGCTATAAATGCTGCATAAATGTTTCAATTGGTAATTTGAATGAGTTATGCGATAAACTATGCAAACCGATGACCTGAAGGTACACATCTTGTATTATGAAAAAGTAAATGCAGATAATTTATGAATGTTTAACTGTAGATGCTGATTTACAACTTAATACCAATATGATAGGACTGTAGATCTGTCCCAGAACTGTCCCAGAACAAATAGCCTGTGAGCAGAGTTCCCTCCATGCAGGATTTGCTGACATTTACAACCCAATTACATTTAATATATCATCTATGTGTTTTTATTTGTGATATCAATTAATAAGTACCTTTTTGACAATGTTGACATTTTTCCAGATCTCTTTGGACTTTCCCAATGTCAATTGTCCTGTACCCACTTAACACTGTGTCTGGGACTTCTGTACGGTTTGTGCAGATGCTTCTAGTAGGGAAAATTTTCTAGAGCAAAATTTAATTAAAGTTGTTGAAAATAGCAGTTAGGGGCTTGCTGGGATATCATTTAAATATTTACACACTAGTTGTAAATTGCTTTAGCCTACAAGTTTACTGAAGCTTTTCACATGCCTCTGTTTTTGTGGTAACTTTTTAGCTCGTAAAAACATATATGTGGATTTGTTTTTACTTTATTTGTTTTAGCAGGTTGGAAAATGCCAGCAATATAGCTGATGTGGAACTGCAGCTAAGACTAACTTAAAAACAATCTATAATAACACTTAGAAAGACAGAAAAATTTACAGTTGCAAAAAATAAAAATGTCTGTCCAAAGATTGTCTTTCCATTTTTTTCCTTACAGTTTAAATAAAAATACTACAAACGAGTTAATTTCTATATACTGTACAGCTCGATTCTGATCAGTTCCAAGAAAACTGTTCGTTTTTTTATCTTTTTGTATGCCACTGTTAGTACGCATTGCGGGCAATTGTTTACATTTTATGGAAAACCCCCAGGAGGTCACTCTTGCGTGACAAATAATGCTTGCAATTGTTTTGCAGTGTAGATAGTTACGGACTCCTGCTTTTTAAACCACATTTACTTACCGGTACATCCTCAACGTCTTCACATAGCTGCTTTTTGGGGGGCTCATTTTCATTTTCTGTCTCTCTTTTTTTCATTTTCTCTGCGACCTTTCTCTTTTTGCTCAAACAGAACTCAGTCAATTGGTTCTCCCCCGGCTGTATAGGCAGTGTTTGTAGACGTGTAAATAACACTGAAGACCACAACAGATGCGAGATAAAAGAACCAGGATGAAGGAGTTGAAGACGTATCGTTTTCTTGATATTGCTCGCTTTTCGACAACACAGTACTTGCGCTCGTACGATACAAAGAGTCATACTTTGAACATTTTTTTCTAACGCCGACACCTGCAAACACTTATTGACCATTTTTACAGGTAAGTGCACATTTTGCTTTCTGGAATACAGGGAAAGACTACGAAATTTCAACAACTTCTCAAGGCTCCGAGCCCGAAACAAAAATCTCCTTACGGACGCCATTTTGTTCAGGGGTTTACCTTGGTGACTCGCGTGCTTGCATGTTATTGCTTGCGTGACACGCGCGCACGAGGATGGATTTATTGTTACTAAAAACTGTAGTAAGCCACCTTAAATGAATAAAAAGATAATCATAATCCATGAGATCAGTACAGGCATAGCAATTTAACATATACCTTGTGACCGGTATGCTTATGATTGACTTCAGGCTACAATGTGGAATATGTTGGTGACTTTCCTGATCTCCCAGCTGGTGAAATTGTTGTATGTATTTTGCTTTTACTTTGGACGAGAGACTATCCTGCCCAGTGTGAAGTTGGGAAGTTTATTAAAGGTGGAAAGCAAGCTTGTAGAAGAGATAAAGTTACAGGTATTCACTTATAATAAGCACTTCTGCCTTAGTCTTGAGAAATATGAAAACTCTTGCAAGACATAAACAGCCTTTTACATACATCCTTGAAGACAGGAGAAGCATTCATTCCTTTTTCACTCTAATTACAATAGAAATATAATGAATGAAAGAATATCTATAACCGGTCTACATGGTATAGTTGCTAGGAGGTTTATTTCATATGGCATAATGCATGTAACATCCAAAGCCTAATTCTCATTCCCTACCCATTACAGTGTTACTGTGAATCAACAATACATGAAGCAAATGTCATTCACGTTAATACCTACATGTATTTGGCAAATTCAATCTGTAGGAACTATTGATCCAAATGGCACCCATTACTATTATAGACAACACCGTTTTCATGCAAGGTTCCCTTGGGAGGAGCAAAAGCTTGAAGCTGAAATCACCAAAATGAAAGAGGTTGCTGATGAGCATCGCCCCACATGAGTGTGTGGGTATACTGGGCTAAGCATATTAAGTTGCCTTCACAAGTTTTATGGATTTGATGTGATTAAAGATACAGTTATCGATGTCATGCATAATATTCCATGTTGTGGGTCGTTATCTCAAAGACAAAAAACAGCAGATGAAAGACTTCCAAAGTTTCCCTGGATGGCAGGTAAATTTGATTAGCAATATCTTATCATCATGCAGATTACTTTATGGCACCACCCTTAAGACCCTTATACTAAAATGAGCAATCATTTTTGTTGGCTTAATGTACTATCAGGTATGTTTTTGTCAAGACATGGTGAGCAGTTGAATTGGCAATTCAATTTATCTTGACTATTAGATTCAAATAATTTGATTGAGGAAAATTTCAGCCTACAAATTATAGGAAATCCTAAATCACAATCTGATCATTAAAATTTGGTCAGACATTTTGCAGAAGTTGAGCAATTCAATTGATTATTCTGTGGATTTCACTGGCATAACAAATCAGCTGTACATCTGAATGATCAATTGCAGTTCATTAGCCTACCTTTTCTTTACTCAGAGCTAAAAGATGGCAGAGTTCCCCTTGGGTTATGAAAACAACTTGGCTTCTGGAAGACTGAGGAGTATGTAAAGTTCTCTTACCCTGCCTCCGAGATAATTTTGGCGGGCTTGGTAGAGCCTATGCAGTACCATTTGTGGCAGCTTCTTGCAAGGATGACAGAGCTTATTTTCAACCATCGCATGTGGACTCGTGAGGAATTGAACTTGTTTGACAACGTGGCAAATCGTTTTATCATCCTGAACAAGGAATAGTTGGGATTGCTGGCTTGTAGGATTACTGTGCATAATCTAAGGCACATTTCTCAGGATGCCTATAGCTTTTCTCATCCTGAAAATTACTGGTGCTTCAGCTTTGAACGTACTGTTAAGCGCTATGTAAGCATCTCTAACAATTTTAAGAACATAAAAGGTTCTTTTGCAAAACATGAATCCTATCGCGAGCTGCTCAAACTTGTGAGTGCTACCACATGAGCAAAACCTCAAGAAAGCCCTGTTACACAATTGATCTTAAAAAGGTAAAGTAAAAAGTTAACATCATTGTACAATTTTCTATTACCAGAAATGGAATGGGTAATTGCTTTAAATGAAAATAAACAAGGGACTGGGTGCGAATAAAACTAATTAATAAAACTAAGCCTAACACCTGAAAAGTACATGTAAGTATGTTTACTCAACTGATTTTTTTCAATTTAGCTCAGACATTGGTAGATATGGTACACTTCTGAAAAGCTGTGATTTAACAGATCTTTAAATGGTTTGGAGGGACATATTTCAGAGCTTTCTTGTTGGAGTGACTCTTATTATCAGTTTCCTGTGGACTGTTGAAGTGGCACACATACAGTGTATTACAATATTGCATTTACTTTGAATTTTGTTAAGTTTACATTGAACACCAGTTTCGTTAATATTTTCATTACATGATTGAATCCTCTTTTTGTGTGTATGGGTGGGTGTAAGAAGTTTGAGCCTGATATGAACTTCCAGTGCCATGACTTTACAACATGTTGATATTCTCAATTCAGGAAGTGGCGGACCTGTTTCTTTTAAATTTGATAATTGATCAACATCTTTTTTCCAGATGTGTGCAAAATCTTTGGAAGCTGCTCAGCACATTACAGAACTTATTATCTCTGGTGATGATCCAGAAATTGTTAGCAACTTCAGGGAGGGGGTCTTGGTTGGGGGGATCCAATCCAATGAAAAGCAGCTACCACAAGAAGATATGGACTTGATTAAAAAGTCAGCCACAACTTCATTGCCTCCTGATTTACCAGAGTTGGCCTTTTCTTTCCAGAGTTTGTGGAAATCAGTTAAAGTGCCCATGAAATGAAAAATTTTATGTTATCTATGAAAAGTTTAGGCATGTGTGATCTGGAATTGAAGGGTTTTAAGTATTGAAAACGACGCAAAACCCGTTTCTGGAGTCTTTAAGTTTCCATCATCCCACGAAAAAGTGGTTCCATTTTGCCGCGCGGCCAAAACGATCATATTACAAGGCTATGACGTAGAAACGTTTGCAGAAGGTTGAAATAGCATGGCCGACAAGGCGCGTGTGAAGCGAGGCGGACGGTATTGTGTGGATGGTGGCCCAAATAAGACCAGCTGTACCAATACATCTTACACAGAAGGTGTATCGATGCACTATTTTCCGTCTACGGAATCAAAAATGGACAAAATTTGTCTGCAGACATAGAAAGGATTTCGTCCCTTCGAAGACATCAAGCCTTTGTTTCGTTCATTTCGACGACAGCTGTTTTGTTCAAAGATCCGCAGTTTTCTCAGGGGAGAGCGAGAGTCTTACTAAATTCAAAAGATTTCTCATTAAGGGGTCAACTCCTACAAGAGACACAGTGGTTCCCTATTCTTCTCCCAAAAGTTCACGAAAACGAAGAAAGGTGAGTCCATTGTTGTATTCTTTTACTGTTCGCTACCAGTCACGCTTGATTTCACTCTTTTGTAAAGCATGTCAATTGCCACGAGCTGTATGCTGAAGAAAATGTCGCTTTAAAGATTATTTTCGTTAATGGATACGAGTAATAGATGAGAGACTACGTTTTGTGATATTTTGTGAGAATGCCACAATTTTTCGTGGGACAATTTGGGCTCATGGCTGGTGTACGACGACCTGACTGACGTCATTAAGAAGAAAGGCCAACGAAAGACCGACGAAAGGATCAATAGGAACACAGGATCAGTGGGAACACAGGATCAGTAGGAAAACAGGATCAGTAAGAACACAGGATCAGTGGGAACACAGGATCAGTAGGAACACAGGATCAGTAGGAACACAGAATCAGTGGGAACACAGGATCAATGGGAACACAGGATCAGTGGGAACACAGGATCAGTAGGAACACAGGATCAGTAGGAACACAGGATCAGTAGGAACGTAGGATCAGTAGGAACACAGGATCAGTAGGAACGTAGGATCAGTAGGAACACAGGATCAGTAGGAACACAGGATCAGTGGGAACACAGGATCAGTGGGAACACAGGATCAGTAGGAACGCAGGATCAGTAGGAACACAGGATCAGTGGGAACACAGGATCAGTGGGAACGCAGGATCAGTGGGAACACAGGATCAGTGGGAACACAGGATCAGTAGGAACACAGGATCAGTAGGAACGTAGGATCAGTAGGAACACAGGATCAGTAGGAACATAGGATCAAGAGGAACACAGGATCATTGGGAACGTAGGATCAGTAGGAACACAGGACCAGTAGGAAAGTAGGATCAGTAGGAACACAGGATCAGTAGGAACGTAGGATCAGTAGGAACACAGGATCAGTGGGAACACAGGATCAGCAGGAACACATTATCAGCAGGATGAGTAACAAAAGGGAGGAAGAGAAGGATCTGTAGGCTGACAGGGACCGCCCAGAGGGAGGGGTTGAGGGCTTTTAGTCCCGTCCCCACCCCTTTTTGCAGTAAAAATGCAAATTATAACAGAGAGTTTGATATAGTAAAATTTAGTAGCTACCTCTCTTTTCTCTCTCAATTGACTGTGTCGTTTTGTTTTAATTTTAGTTGGCCTAATGTTTGCATAAATCTGCCGTGAAGTTCCAATTTAAGAAGCTTTACGTCACATTTACATAACGTAAATGTAAGCTTTACACTACCTTTACACTTAAACTTAAAGCTAGAGTAGTGAGACTCCTTTACGAGGCCTTTAAAGCCGGAGTAAGGCCGGAGTAAGGTAGAGATTTACGCCAACCTACGTGTATTAGCACTGTGCAAAGCTGGTGTAAGGTGGATATTTATACCTGATTTATGCATTTATATACACTCGATTGCAAAAACGTTGACACCTGAAAAGCATAAACAGTGAACGATGAGACCCAACGGATTTGTGGGTGGTGTTTTCCATAACCAATAATTTACCATTCTCATTCTTTGCAATAAAAAATACAGTGCTGACTTAATTCTTCCGAATAATGTTCTATTGAAAGTTCATTGCCTGTTTTGAACTTAGGCAAATCGCGAATGGTATATCACTTAAATTAGCCCTTGTTGGCCAACTTGGAAACTTTAATGAAAGCTTGGACAGTTTCCATCATTCACCACATGCAACTAATTTTGGTCATCAACCGTCACACGAGAATAGAATATTATGCAAATAAAGTTAGTACACTTATACCCATAAAGCCATTGGGTCTCATCGTTCACGGCTCATGCTTTTTAGGAGTCAAAGTTTTTGCAATCGAGTGTAGATATCTTCAATAAGCCATGTTTATACTTGGCATAAAGTCAACGTTATTTTTGTATACAAGGCAGCTGTATCGGAACTACATGCCAAAATTGTGCACTCCTTTATAGGGGGAGTACAAGAAATAAGCAAACAGCTTTATTATACTGTACATAATTTGAGGGTAATAATAATCATGATATATATACCCGGGAAGCTCCGAAGTGGTTTTCAGGGAGGTCCTGCATTTGGATCGAATTGGAATTTGGTAATGTTGATTTTTGAGGAGAGGGGAAAACCGTAGTATCCGGAGAAAAACTTCTTGGAGCAGAAATTCTTAAGAAGGAATGGAGACACTAGTCAAGGAATAAATCTACTGTCTTCAGATCTTGTTTATTTGGCAAAAACTCGCTCCCATGTTATTAATCATCATTTACAAAATCGTCTCAACGATAACATTATTTAAAGATATTTTCTGAACACTTAAATCGCACTCACTTGTCTGCAATATGTCAACTGAACATGAAACCTTGTACAGATAAAGTCAACATTGAAAATCTGTTCATTATTCTAAATATATAACTTTTCAAAATAAGTTTAAAGAAGTTTATCACTTCAAAATTCGAATAATTTGAAAACAGTTAGAAACACTGAATATTCAAGCTTTGTTCTTACATTTCTTAGTGAAAATGTGTGCAAGTACAAAAGACAATTAAAAATTTTGCAATTAAAAATTATGTTTTTGCCAACACAAAAATTGAAAACATTATTTAAAACAGCAACTTTGAAAAGTAGAACAGTTAAAGAAAATAAGTGCAACAAAAAATTAAAAACTTTGCATCACTAAAACAGCACAAACGTAAAAAAACCTAACTTTGCAAATAAAGTTACTTCGATTACTAATCTTGTAATAAAATGTTTACAGTCATAACTGCATTTCGTGATCACGGTACATCAGGTCCAGTTAACCAATACAAATCAGTGATTTGTCAGTGATTTTCTTGAAATGTGAATAACGTTAACGCTGCATTCATTGAGGGTAAATTAATACACCTCAATCTACAACAATATAGTTTAACAGTAACATTTCCATTTCTCATTTTTCTTCTATGACCATTGAAAAAGTACGGCACCACTATAACTGAAACAAACTGATCTGAAATACTGAACGTTCACTTGCAAATTAAAGAACACTAAAATTGTCATCACTTTATAATTTGGTAACATTTTCCAGTTCACGCACATTAACCATTTTACGAAGGAATATGAGTATCCAAACCCATATATGTTACTCCTTAATTTTGACGGTGTCTATTCACTGTCTATTAATGTGCTTCAATTGGTGGTTTGGAAGTGCTTAGTCAAAAAACCAGTTGTATTTGATTTCCTCCTTCTTCTACTTTCTTTGATATAGCTGACAATGATTTAGGGCGCAGAAGAAGGTCTCGGTGTTCCAATTCGCTGCAAAACTGCACAATCCTGTGGTAGTCTGAAAAGACCTTGCTTGTCGAAGCATCCTGCTTTGTGTTTAGCAAGTACAACAGAAAAGCTTCAAAGACAAAATATTCATCTTCCAGCCAAGTTGGAGTTATGGGTTCTTCTGCTCTCTTATCCAGACATCTCGTTGAAAATCTTGTTTGGCTCTTTTTCGTGGGAGTGGTTCCAGTTTGTCTCTGTCCTGTATATTTCTGCCAAAGGGGTTAACGCACGAACGGCACGAACAGAAATTGTTGCAACTCTGGAGGGCGGGGAAGCATGGACAGCGTGACTTGTATGTTTTGCAGAACTCGTTGTTCCTGGTCTTTCCAGCTGCTCCACGACCACACGAACATCGAGTTTCATCCTTGTCTGATTGCTTTGGCGGGATTACCGTATTAGATACTCGCACATCCGACTCCTCAAGAGCGTTTGTTGTAATTGGTAGAACGGTGTCTGTTATCTCTTGTTCAGCTACCAAGTTATAGTGTCCGCTACCACTATGAACATAAGCAAGATAAATGGGAACCTCAGACAACACGCTAGTTCTTGGAATAACATGAGAAATAGGGTAGTTTTCCATTGAGGTAAAAATTACAAGGGGTATCTGTAATATATTACTCATCACCAGAGGAACACAGTTGCCTAATTCTGAATCAAAGTGTCCAGGGTTTTTAAATTTCTGCGCTTCTTCATCGTACATATTGGTCGATGTCACAAGGAATGGCTTGTAGACATGGCTATTTGGACCTGTGAATTCCTCTACTATCAACTGCCTGAGAACGCTTATTTTGTCGCAGTTATTCACATGCTGGCTAAGCCCGAGAGATTGCAGATGAGATGCGAGGTTACAGTTCTGTGATTTCAGAATTGAACTTACCCTTTCAGAGATACAGTGGAAAAAGCAGTCGCCATCACCTGGCATTGGTAACGGAACAAACCCAAACACCTTTAAAACTTTCCTCAACCTATCCTTGCAGTCTTCCGCGTCCGGCCTGGTATCACAAACGTGCGAGGAAAATAATACGAGGCTTCTCCCAGTAAACTGAGACAGATTGACTTGCATTGTAGGTGCCTGGCATTTCGCTTGCAGGCTATGAGCTAAGCTCTTCATATATAGGACGTAGTCTAGAACTCATTGGTAAGCATCTTCCTCGCTGATTTTTTCAAAAGCGTTGCCGTCATTTTCATTGCTCTCATCTTCACTACTGCTGCTATTCGAATCACTTTCAAAGCAGGGACCTGGCTCAGGGATATCTTCCAATTCTTCCTCGCTGCATTTCGTTTGAAGCTCTCCAGTGCCAAACACTTCTTGGTCCTCGTGAATATCTATAGAGTCTACTCATCAGTATCTGGGCAACTGCGCACCTACCCCTCCCCTAATCCAACAGTAATCCTCACTTATTAACTTATTATAATTTGTGCACAGTTGCCCAGTGTTGATCCAAAGGATCAACATCAGTATTTGGGCAACTGCGCACCTACCCCTCCCCTAATCCAACAGTAACATTAACTTATTATAACATCAAACATGAAGGGCATGTAGGTATCCCCAGTAAACTGAGACAGATTGACTTGCATTGTAGGTGCCTGGCATTTTGCTTGCAGGCTATGAGCTAAGCTCTTCATATATAGGGCGTAGTCTAGAACTCGTTGGTAAGCATCTTCCTCGCTGATTTTTTCAAAAGCGTTGCCGTCATTTTCATTGCTCTCATCTTCACTACTGCTGCTATTTGAATCACTTTCAAAGCAGGGACCTGGCTCAGGGATATCTTCCAATTCTTCCTCGCTGCATTTCGTTTGAAGCTCTCCAGTGCCAAACACTTCTTGGTCCTCGTGAATATCTATAGAGTCTAAATAATACGTGACTGGGGGTACTGTTGATGATCCAATCTTGTCCGAGAGCCGTCGTTCGTTCCACCTGTATAAAAAAGTCCCTAAAACTTGCCACGGCTACTTTAACTCCCACTCTTCTCTTCTCTACACTCTTACGAAGGCTTTTATGCATCGACTCTTGCCTGCTAGTTCCAGCCTTTGGAGGTATATTTTCCAAACAACCTTTCTCAATGTGCACTTTTAACTTATCCAATTCTTTATGGGCCTTGTCTGAAAGTACTTTGTCTCCCAAAAGTTCAACATTTGTCCAGTTTTCCCGAAATCGAGCCAAGTTTTCCAGCATCACTCCGCGTGAAGGTGTTGGTTGTTTTCGTTCTTTCTCTATGTCGCCAGATTGACGAAAAACTAAACGAAAAGAATTGAGACAATTTCTTCTAAGGGGGTGTCTTTTTTTAATTTTACTGGCTATCCGTTGCACTGCATGAAAGAAATCAAGTTTGATCGGAATGAGTCCAAATACACCTTGCAATAATAACCTCCAGAAGCAGCAGTTGTCAATAGAAAATCCCCGGATGATCAACTGACACTTATTAAACCGTTTTTGTAGTCCCATGAGTAAACTTTTTACTCTACTGAAGCCAGTGCCTCTGGTCAGTTGCCAAGCTAGAATAATTCCTTCCTTGTTCATTATGGAAAACATGGAGTCGAATTGGCGAATCCATTGTCCCTTTTGCCACATACCTACATTGCCAGCAACTTTGAATGTATGGTCAGAGCATAGCCAACTGCCTGTGAACGATGACATTCTTGCATTGTAAAGTTTTTCTTTATTGAGATAGTTGTGAACAAAACATTGGCGAATTAGGTTTCTGTTGGGATGTAGCGGTGAAACCCTTGGTATGTTACTAATATTGAGTGTTGGTCTGTCTGCTGAAGTAGTTCTTATCATAGCTAACGCTCTGATACCCATCTCTGTGTGGTAACTGTGCCAAATTTGCTTTAAGAGTGATTCTACTTCCATGTACGTCATTCCTGAGGCAGTTTGAAC
>OX393561.1:19740993-19765993 GCA_947652115.1 Blastomussa wellsi
GCTGCTAATTCTTCTAGTTCGTTTCTTGCTCCAACAAAATTTGTCCCATTATCTGACAGAACATCTCTTGGAAGACTCCTCTCGAGCGCGACCCTAGACCCTCGACTAGGTTTGGATAAATTGTGCTCGTAAAATAGCTTATTCTGCCTGCCGACAATGCTCTCGTAAAAATCGCTTATTCAGTTATTCTGCTCAAAATTCTGCTCGGACACTGATCGTTGCGCCCAAACTTTCCGGCTCTTCGTGCCAAAAATATGAAAAATATGGAATGGACCATGGGCCTCTAACCTCTAATAACAATTAGATATTAATTAGCGAAAGCGAAATCGCTATACCAGTTCATTATACATTATTAGTAGAAATGGTGATTTTTTTTTTATTAGGAGTTTACAAGAAAGGAACAACCGGCAATGCACTGATGGCGCGCTGATGGCCCGCTTGAACAACAGAAGCAGGATAGGCGCGTTTGTCAAAGAAATTGTACATTTCCTCTGATTTTAAGGAAAAATCAGGGTCGTCACTACAAAGACGGTGAAGTCTAAGAAACTGAGAATAAGGAATGGAATTCTTGACATGTGATGGATGTGAAGATGAATACAACAAATAACTATGAGAATCTGTGGGTTTGTAGTGCACACTGGTGCATAAAACGTTGCCTTCGATAGAAACTTTGATATCCAGGAATGCTGAGGAAGTATTGGAAATTTCCCAGGTATATTTAAGGGCAGGATGAAACGAATTAACAGCGGTTATAAATTGATTGAGATCCTCTCTGGTAGAAGAGGTAGCACCGATACAGTTGTTAATGTAGCGAAGATAGAGTTCAGGTTTTGGGCTGTTGTATTGATTGAAAAATTGGTGTTCAATGTAGCCTACGAAAAGATTCGTGTAGCTGGGTCCCATTTTGGTACCCATGGCCACGCCACTGATTTGTTTGTAATAATTGTTCGCAAATGAAAAACAGTTGAGTGTTAACACTAACTCAGCCAGGTGGAGTAGTGTTTCCGAGCTTGGTTCCTTAACAGTGCATAAATCAATTGCGGGCTCAAAAATAAGACTTTTGCATTTTACGGCTTTACCTTTTGAGACACAGTTTGAATAATATTGGAGATTATTCCCATCCAGAAAAGGGAAAAATCTAAGGGAGCCCGGAACTAAACTGTGTTTATTTCGCGAGACATTCGCTGTTGTAGTAAACGGCATGCATCTTAGTTTTACTCGGCTATATTATCGAGAAGAAAGCTATTTCCGATCCGGGCTCCCGCAGAAAGTTTCTTTTATATCTATAAAACAAGCTGTGTAAAATTCATCCAGAAACAATAATTCTTTGTCTTTATTATTCAAATACCTTTAAATGTGGTCTGTGTGTGCCCTCAATTTTATGCAATTCATCGCATAAATGGCTTCGTAGACGCTTGCTTTGCGGAAGCCATCTTGATTTCTCCTTAGAAAACCGCTGGCTGAAGTGTTTGTATTAACAAAGCACCGATTAATAGTCGAATAATGCAGAAACTCTATGATGTTATCCGTCCATTGACGAAGTTCAACATGGCGTCGTAACAAATACGTCATGCATAGCAACAATGTGAAACTGAGACCTTGGCTAACGAGGGCAGTGGATGATAGGCATACTGAGTTACTGTGGACATATGTCTCGTGTTGCGATGGTGTTGTGTAAATATTGTCACGACTTTGAGAAATGAGTTTAAGCACAATACAGCATTTAAATGGAGCTTAAGTGCCAAGGGAGGACGTAAAGGACATCATTTAAGTTTATTTATGAACTCTACTTTTAATTTAAAATGCATAAATCGCTTTGAGCGACTGATTTCGGCGTGAAATGTATATTTCGCAATGATCGATAGTGTAACACAATGCCTCTTTCTAAATCAAGCTCGTCTGGCCTAGCAACCTGACTTTGGGCTTTGATTATTCCGCACGTATTAAGAAAGAAGAGCTTATCTCTTGGGATTGTGAATAAATCCATGTAAGTTTTCAAATCATGGCATGTTTCATTTTTGAGCTAAAGTCAAGTCTACCACCTTAATGAAACTGTTTAACTGATTAGGGGTGGCACAAATCATCCCAAATTGGATTGAGCAAAGCCAATTGTCATCAAAAAATTCAAGAAAAGCCAAAACTCAAGGTAAAATAAGTTGGGTGCTAGGAAAAAGTGTAACAGCAGTTTAAGTCCTAAGGAAATAGCCAAAAAAGAATGTGCCCTCCCCTCCAACAAAAATCGAATGAAAAATCCAAGTTTTGATTGTTACTGCATGAAATAATTATGCATCGAAAGCACAACAGCCACCATGTACAGGTACACAATTCAACAGTAAATTCTCTTTGTAGTATGTAATATTTTGGCATCGGTAAAGTGAAAAGTCAATTCAAGTTAATGCAGTGGAAAATAAGCAGTGGAAAATAGGCACAAAAGTGCTATAAACATTTTCTCTCTCCTTTTTCTTCTAAAGACAGTCCTTCAAAAGGCTGAGAATTGCTTTCAAGCTTAGAAGCTTGCAGGATTTCAGGCTTACAGGTTTACAGGCTTACAATCTCACAGGCTTACGGGCCTACAAGCTTATGTGGACTTATGGAATATCAATGTATCTCTACAAACCCAACAGCACATACTTCTAATGATACTATTGATGCAGAAAGGGTGGGTTTACTACAATAGCAGAGCTCTGGCAGCCTGAAGGGCCACAAAGCGGAGCCCCATACCCATAGAAATAGGAGAACCATACGAAGTACAAACAGGAGAACCATGCCTTTCATTTCTCATGGTCAAAATGGCAGGCGGCATGACTCACGGGCGCATGGAAAATATGTATGTCTGTCCGTACGTACGATGTCGCCTCAATATGGCTGCCATAGCACAGAGTTCGACCTTGTTAACATCTTAAAAGGTTACCATAAGCTTTCATCTTTGATATGTTATGTTAAATCGACAGCAGTCAAAAGAAGGTATCTGCTGACCAGTATCATATGACCAGATCACGGGCTCAGATTTAGAACTCGTAGAGGTCACGTGTTTTTCTTGACGTTTGCCGCTTACCAGGTAGTGGTCTTTTCATTGATCGTGGGCTCAGGTCCAATTTCTTTGCTGCTGGCAGGATTTTTTAATTTTTCATGTTCATTCTCAGCAGAAATTCTGCAATTGGAGTTGATGTCTTTAATTCTTAATTATTTCGGCTGTTGAACTTTCTTGAGTAGTTGTACACACTAGTAGTGTAATAAGCACACTAGTAGTATAATAAGCCCCTCCGAATATAAGCCCCTTCCAAAAATAAGCCCCTCAAAAAGGTCCTTTGAAAAATATAAGCCCCGGGGCTTATTTTCTGAATTTTACGGTATAAAAAATACAGGAATTAATTTTTATTTTTAGTTTTTACTTCATTTATTTATTTTCTTTTTCTCAGGACTCCTCTGATAACTACTATTGTACTGAAGGGTTAGCCTGTGAAAATATTTGTTTGTTATTATTAGCTGATTTATAATAATGCAGAATAAATAGTGAGTAGTGTAGCCAAGCAGAGAACACCATTTGATTTATACTAATTTGTGATAATTTTTAACCCCTTTCCCGACGGGTACCAGTTGGACACAGCGCAATTTTGCCCAATGGTGTTTGTGATCTAAGGGGCACGTGTTATTTACTTAATTGCTTTTTAAGGAGAAAATTTATGCATGCCGTCATCGCTTCTTGATACACGACCGTAATTGTGTATGAATTGCCTCAAATTGGTTGGGACATTCTCTGCTCTTGCTATGTTGGACGCAAAAGGCTGACGCTTGTGTCTCCGATTCCTGTGCACAAACATTTGGGTAGTTTATGGTTGGAAGGCCCACTACCACAGCTTTCACAGGATACAGACAATGCAGATGGCAGAGTACAGGTATGAACAAGATACAAGTATAAACTGTAGCAAAATATTGGGATCACAATTTGCTAAAACAATTATGAAACCTATCAAGATTTTGACACCTGAAGAGCTGTGTCTTTTGAAACCATTTAGGTATAGAAACGATCATTACGCTGGCCTCACAATTTGGGTGTAGAGAAATTACCATTGGGCATCCACTAAAAACCTGTTGATGAAGGCCTTAGGCAAGACTATCAAGTTTCAACTCTTTCCTTGCACATCTGGGAACAGCTTGTTTCTTGGTGCTTAAAATGGTCCGTTCTTCGACGATTTTCCACAAATGCCATGAATTCATCCTGGGTGTCATCTTCTTTGCCTTTGAAATGCCCACTGATATTCCTTTCTCTTTTCTCTGCCTCCATTTTGTAGTTGTAAAAGGCAGAGGAAACCATCTTTCGATCTAACCTGTGAACAAATTAAGTAAATGACAAATTCTCATTCAGAAAGTTTGACGATGCCCAAATGTTGACAGTGCGTACTTGTCTGTCTTTCTTACATAACGAATATCAATCTGCAGTCTACTTTTTCCGTGTTTACATAGCCGCATCTAAACATAGGGGAATTGAGAAAGTTACGAAACAGTTATCAAGAATTCTACCAACCTCCTAAGTGTATAAACGCAGAACTACCCAATTTCTTTTATTAAACATTTCTCAGAAGTACATGCGAATCTTAAATGACACAACAGTGTTTACATACTCTCATCTACACCTGTTAATAAGACGTGCATTTTATTTCAGTTATTTTATCAAAATTTGTATACTGACAAGGTATTATAAAGCGCTGCATAAAACATTTGTCAAAGACAACTTGTTTGCAGAACATTAGTCTGATGTTACCAATTCACATCAGGTTTCACTGAAATATCTTGGAAATATTTTCCTTGTATGTGACTCCATATCTTGATCAGTTTTATTGTTATACAGTACTGTGCAAAAGTAATGAGAGCGAATTTCAACGAAGTTCGATGAATTTCGACGAAAAGTGGCGAATAAAAGCGAATTTTCAAAGAAAACGAAACCGAAACGAATTGCCCTCGAATTTTCGATGCCGCTATTGTTTTAACATCTTCGAAATATCAGCGATGTTAGCGAAAGGCCGCTAGAAAAGTCGCTCGACTTTTCGTTGAGCGTATCGAAGTTTCACGAGAACTTTCGATGAGCAACTCGAATTTTCAAAAGGTCGTTCGCATATTGATGATGCACGATACAGTGTTTAGGTTATTCGAATTTTCGAGCTTTTCACGTGACGCTTTTAACTAACAATAAAATTCTTGTGACTGGCTCTTACATCAAGTGATTGTCGCGTAAGCATGGCAACCTTCCGCGTTACTTTTATTTGGCAAGATTTCCTATAGCAATCATTATTCAGTAAACAATCATGGTGAAGGTATCCAACTATACGCGTAAACGAATTCAAGCTCTTACTGAATGCGGTCTTCAACCTGTTGCAATTTTCAAGCAATTACGGTTTGAAGGTCTCCGAGTCAGTCTAATTCGAAGTATAAACATTCTGACTAGTTTCTTTCGACAGCGGTAACAATACGTTACATATAAGTACCGCTAAGTCAATCAAACTAAATTATGTTCACCCACAAGTTTTGGTCTTTGAATAGTTTTCTGTCCTCCTTTGAAAAAGGCTTTCCTTCTGTGAAGCGATTTAAAAACTCGTGCGTGCATGCAGTGAAGCGAAGCAGTGAAGCGAAAAGATTGTTATCACGGCCAAACAGACCGCAAGTACGTATAAAGCTGAGGCGGTTTCGTGTGCAAGAATGTTCAAAGCAGTCCTTGGAAGTTTTTTCTTTCGATAAATTTCACATGTTCGAAGCGAATGGCGGTATTCTCCTTTTTATTTTGAACACGGCCGGGGATAAAACAGTTTTATCATTGAAGTGTAGACACTGAAATCCGCCATAAATTTTGACAAGAAATTTACATGTTTGTGTGGCCACGTACAGGTGTGCTTCGAAATTAACATGCGTCTAATCAAATTGAATCACAATCCTTGTCACATTTTAAATCGCACTAAACTACATGTCTTTGGTCGTAAAAACTTTTTCTTCCGTTTTACGAGAGGGCTTCCTTCCGGGACAAGAAAAAGCACTAATGAGCACTGAAGCGGAAAATGTTTCTCACGCCCGCGGGAAGTGATGTGAAGTTGTTTGCTTTAGAGCCTCGAAAGTTCGATGATCTTCCCTCTCCTTGGCGAATTAATTCTTCGACTTTTCGCTGCCTTGAAAGTTCGTTTCTTCGAACTTTCTCAGTGTATTGCGAATTTTCGATTGACCATGATAGTTTTCGTTCGAATTTTCTGGCAGGCAGTACGAATGTTCCTTCGAAAAGTCCGTGATATTTCGAGGAAAATTCGCGAGAACAAAGGCCGGCTTTCGTCGAAATTCGCTCTCATTACTTTTGCACAGTACTGTACAAAAAATATTGCATTAAGCAACAAACAAATTTCCAATATTGCAGAGGGATTCAAGAAGTTTTTATATAAGTTTTTGACGCAAGTCGGGTCGTTGAAAGAACATTGACTCGTGGCAAAACTAGTTGTTGTGAACATTTGACCCTCCACGGGGAAACAGGGAAAAGGTGAACACACGTCCATGTGTGCGGTGGCATGGCACGCTAAGTGTCTCACCCTTAATTGTCACAGATATGTGCATACATAATAAGCAAAACAAAGAGTGAAATGGGAGTTAATGTTTTGCATGCTAAAGCCTTTGTTCATAGCAGTGTGCTATTTGACACGCTCAACGTATGATTAGATACGCATGCGAAAAGACATGCATACTATATGACTTGACAATTCCCATTCTCCTGGCACGAGTTGGACGAAGCTAAAAAGAAATACATGTTAGACCAAACTAATATTCCTTTTCCTTTTTTGTTACTGAATAGAAATACAAATCTGCCTACCTTGTACCTCAAATTACCTTGTTTAAAACTTGAATCGTATGAGTGATTAATGAATGAGCAACAAAGTTGCAAGAGGATAAGCAAATATTGACACCACAAGTTCACTTGCTTTGCCTGGTGGAATGTAGTTTTAGCTATTAAAGGGCGTATGGCTGAAGTGTAAATATATAGTGCTAAAAGTGTTTAAAGGCCATTTCCAGTCCGTACTGCGCAATCTCTCCCTGCAATGTTTATCAAGTCTCACACGATGAAATGTAAACAGGACAATATGAAATTACAGGTACAAACTTACCTTTTTCTTCATTTATTAACATCCAATATTCTTCCAAAACAATAATAAAGAGTAGGCAAACCTCAACGATATCACAAACTGACGTTTCAGCTCATCGAGAACTCCCAAACTAAACGGCTCGTAATGGCGAACTCATAAAACTTCATGTACGCAGTTACTGAAGTGCAACAAATCAAGGAATTCAAAACGGAAATGTCAACACGGTCCATGGACCACCCCGTGGACCATCCGATCAGTGTACCACGTGGCCATTTTAATTTTACTGTTACCATTTCAAAATTTTGTGAAAAGTTTTTAAATTCTGTTTTCAATTTTTACGTTCATTTCTTCTTTTCAAGATTATTTCCTGAGCTAAATTCAGCATTTAGCTTTCCTTTATTCTATGATTTCCTTCGGTATAATTCCTTTCTGTATTTTGCAATTATTCAATTCTTCTCCGTTCCAGGTTTGCTTTCGGTATTCGGTCTTTTGCATTCTGTAATTTTCTAGCCTCGATTCCATGTTTGATTCCCGGATTTTGCTATTATGCTTGTTGCGATATTTGTACATTCAAGGATAGTTTCCGTCGATTTTGATGTATTCTGATATCTTAATTCATTTCCAAGATTCAGAGTTTCGTATTTCTTTTTCTTTTTATTTTATTTTATCTCGGATTCAAGGTAGTTTGAACTTTGATTGTCGTCCGTGTATTTCCTTCTTGAGCTCGTCTAATTGGTATTGTTATTCCTTCGTCTTCTGATCCTACTCTTGTCTCGGTAAAGATCCACTGTTTAATATTCATTCTTTGTACTAGGTGGTTTAATACAGTTTCTGTAATCTATTATGACTATTTGTCTTCTGGTTTCTCTCATCTCTATTTCGTATTTTGCAATTGTATTGCCTCGATCCCATGATAAGCGCGATGGGGCTCGATCCTAAGCTCGATCCCACGATCTGCTGTGCCCCAGTGGGAACGAGGTCAACCTCGGTCAACTGTTGGTTGGGAATGAGGTAACTGGAGAGGAGACTGAGCCTGAGGTCACGTGATCATAATGAGAGTGGCCATTTTTGAAAAGAAAATCGTCCTAAAATGAATTTAGAGGAAATCGTTAGAGAGGAATTCATAATAGACCTTCTCAAAAGGAAGTTTTCGTACAAGGCCATAAGTGAAACACTTGAAGAACTTTATCCTGGTAAGTTGTGCGCGTTTAGCTAGTGTTTTAAGCTGTAGTATATTGAGGTCTTTATCTACGAGTTAAACTTATGTTTATGCACTGGTTTATGTCACTTCTATTGTCTTGGTTGATAGAGATCCGGGGACTTAGTTCAAGAAGTATCAGAAGATACTGCAAAGAGAGAGACATTAATGTCTCAGCCTTACGCTGGGTTTCAGAGGAATGTCTAGAGGAAATGCAGGGCGTACCCAATCGATGAAAATCGATGATCGGAAAAGCAATCGATCAATAGACCTTTTTAGCTTCGTTTGTTTGTTGCCCCATTTCAGATCACGTGATGATACCCGTGAGACTTATTGCTTTTAAATTCAAACAAATCCACACTGAAATGAATGAATAATTTCCAAATGGACAAAGGAGTAATTCTCGGGAGAGCATCACATGATCTGAAATGGGCAATTTACATACGTAGCTAAAAAGGTCTATCGATGCCAATCGATGTATGTTAGTTAATTGGCATCGATTGGTATCGGCCAATCGATGACCAATCGATAATCACACAAAAGTGTTCATGAATCATCGATTGTCATCGATTGGGGTTTCATATTTTCTCTAATCAAAAAGATTACTTCAATGTATCACATCAAAAATCGAAGTTATTTCCTACGCCATTTTGTCCATCTGTCAATTTTAACTACGCAATGGTTGCATCGTACCTAGATCCGATGCAAAACTTTTAATTTATTTTTCTTAGTATTCCAACAGGTCTCTGCCCACACGCTGAGAACATGGAATTGTCAGTAATACCAGTCAGTTCTATCCAGAATTCTGAGAATTACACCGAGCTGAGATTGCGTGTAGCGTACAACACAGTCAAAATACAACAATCAGCTCAACAATGTGTTGCTTTGGAAGTTTTAAATCATAAACATAACTGTAATTAAACACAATAAAACATGAATAAAATAAATTCACAAATGATTACGCATGTTTTGTATTTTATCTCTTTATTCATTCCAGTTCATTCTCAGTTCAGCGTCAGCTGCATTACAAATCTGGTTTAACTAGTATCCTCTTCCAGCGCGTACTGCCCTGGTGTATACGCCTTGGTTCTCTCCAAGTGGCGGTGATTTTGAAACCAGGTGGATACCTGTAGAAGAAAAAAAACAATATGCTTTAGGGCCAAGTCGCACTAGAGGACAATTTCAGATTTGTTCAGGACAAATCTGACTTGAAATCGGCCAGTCACAAAAAATTTGTCCGGAAAGTTACAGTCGCACTTGAGAACAAAATCTGTGAACAAAACATCACACCATGCTGTGAGCGTCGCGCAATTTCCCGCGAAGCTGCCTTTACTCGCTTTTTCAATCCACAAACGGCAACACGAGGGATCTCAAAATGTTTCCACGAAGAATCCTTGCAATTATATTTTTCTTCTTTTTTCTGGTTCTTCATCAGCAGGCAAATACAAGTTTAATGATATGCTGCCTGTTATTAATGCAGAATTTACGTGTACAAAACTTTCTAGTGGCACGATGTATTCGCCGTCAACGAAATCGTTATCGAAGACGAGCACCATATTATTGGACTCTTCCTCGTCCAGTCGAATCGTGGTTCGAGATCCATTACACTGACCGAACAATACCAGGGGACTACTTTCGAAGGCTTTTACGAATGAGAAGAGAAAGCTTTGATTTGTTGCTCAACGTAATTCGTAACCGGCTGACAAGACAGAATACAGTACTGCGAAATTGTCTCACTCCTGAGAAGGTCCTTGCTTGTGGATTGCTTCGCCTTGCACATGGAAATTCATACGAAACAATAGGACCTGCTCTAAACGTCGGTAGAACTACAGCGATCGAGGCTTGTCAAGATGTGGTTGAGGCTCTTTATGAGTTAAGGAATGAGTACATCAAATTCCCAACAACAGTGGTTGAGGCAATGAGGTGTATAGAGACATTTACGGACAAATCACGACTTCCAAACATTGTAGGGGCCATAGATGGGACTCATATCAAAATAATTTCTCCCAGAGACAGTGCTCTTGATTATTTCAGTCGAAATCAGCAACATGATTTCATTATTCAGGCCGTTGCTGACGGTAAGGGATTATTCCTTGACTTTGCAGCGGGTTATCCGGGAAGTCTCCACGACGCTAGGGTATATCGAAACAGCTTGCTTTATCAAAGAGCAAGCAACGAAGATATACTCAAGGAACCCGTTGAAAGGATCGGAATCACAGATATTCGTCCTTACCTGGTAGGAGACAGCGCATACCCTATTTCCCCCTGGCTTATGAAGCCTTATCCTGAAGCCACGCGTGACCCTGGCGAAATAACATTTAACAAGGAACTGTCGTCTGCACGAGTAGCTATCGAGTGCGCCTTTGGCCGCCTAAAAAGTCGTTGGCGAATTCTGCAAAAGCGGTTGGATAGCAGAATAGCTTTTTCTGTGAAGATTTCCATTGCTTGTGCAGTGCTGCATAACTTTTGTATTAAAATTGGGGACGAATGGGAGGATGATTTTTACGTTGACGATGATGACCGCGGAAACGAACAGAACAATGACTTCATGCAGGACGGGGAAGACATAAGAGAGTTGCTAAAAGACAGTCTATGATTCCTCAAATCCTTTTTTAATTATTTCATCCTTAGACCTTAAACTTGTACTTTAGTTGATTTTTCAGAAAGAAAATAGCAGATGATCAACGAGCAAATACCATAAAAATATTGCATTGTAATTTGTGCTCAACATGTAATGGTTGAATCATTAGAAACGATTTCCATCACTGTATAACAATTTCCTGCAATTTCAAATAATATTTCTTGTTCAGATTTTTTTAAGAAAAGTGTATGATAAAGTTAAAATTGTCTTTAAAACAAGAAATAAGTTTCAACTACATTCATTTTTTTCCATAATATCGTTTCATCGATTCGTAACATAAACAATAACATGTCTTTTGATAATGGTCGCTAATGTGTCTTCAAATAGTCAAAAACAGTCTTGAATTAAAGGTCAGTTGTCTTTCTCATTCTGTTGGTCAAGGATTTTCACAATTGATCCCATAAATTGGTTCATCATGGCTAGCTGCTGCGTTTGTGATTGTTGCAAAGAATCCATAAATGCTGCAACTTTCTCCCCCTGCTGCCTCGCATCCTTTTGAGCCATCTTGAACTCTTCGTCGCTGTCATTATCTGGCGCTTTGCGTTTCGAGGCTCGTTTCCCTTTCTTCAATGCTCTTCTCTTTTCAGCTGGAGTTTGTGGCACACTGGGGCTGGATGAAGTACTGGCCTCGCCACTTGATTCCACTACAATTTCTGTGGCACTTTCGCCGCTGTTGCCCGCTTCAGCTACATGATTAAATGTTACTAGGTCGCGGCATCCAAGGATTTTATCAACCTCATCGTAGTATACAGATTTCCTAAGGCTTCCTCCTGATTGGTTTTTGTTCCAATCTTTTGCATTCTTGTAGCGTTCTATGATGTACTTCATCTTCCGAATACATTTGTCGGCCGTCTTGTTGGACTGTAGGGTTTTCGAAATCTTTTCTGCGATCCAAGCCCACGTTTTCCTGGATTCTCGGCTTTCCAGCTGATCGTGTTTTTCAGCCCACAGTTGAACTAATAGTTTCTCCTCCTCTTTAGTCCATCTGTCCTGAGCCTTCTTGTTCTCGGAAGATGTACGGCGTGAAGAAGTTCGGGATGATCCCGGCATTGCGCCGTCTTCGACGACTTGAAACGATTCTGACAACGAGTCAGAACTCGCGGTTGAAGGAGATGGGCTGGGAGTTCCTTGGTCATTAAAGATGTAAGTGCTAGGCAACGGATAGATCCATCCTGGTGGATATTGAGGATATTGTTGCCCCATTTCATACGGAAAATATTGGTTCCCCGCGCCTGGATTCATGTTGTTGCGAAATGAGAACGTGATTACTTTTACCGCGAAGTCTATCGCATAGAGACTCTGCTACATATCACCTGTCAAATCTTTTCCGAATCAAGACACCCTCGCTATTGTTTTCCAAGATTTGTTTCAGTTTGGCCTGCTCCAGAGGTAGTCGACGGCACCTTTGAAGTTTGTCCGTCCGCGACCAAATTTTGTCCTTTGGTGAACAAACCGGTCGCACTTGGTTTTTCATTGTGATGACAGATTTTTGACATAAGTAAACAGTTTTGTCCTCTAGTGCGACTTGGCCCTTAGTTATTATGAAATTATTCCCATTATTAGCATAAATCCTACTTTTTTCAGTTTTTTTTACACTCTGCGCAACAGTGACCCTGGCCGCAACTACAATAGTCACTGGCGTGGTGCAAGCACGCACAAACACTTGGGTAACACCAACTCACCCACGTGTAGGGAAGGTGTAGCTGATTTTTCAGTCATGACTTCAATAAGAATTTCCCTTCTGGTTATCCTTTTTCTGCCGATTTTGAATACCTTTGGTGCACCTCACACGAGCCTTAATACTATCCTGAAGCAGCTTAATTCTTTGGGATGTTCGATTTCTTCGCCAGACAACTTTGAAAGCAGTTTAAGATGCGATGCTTGTCAAGTGACTCTAAGTTATCCGCAGAAAACCCATAAAGCTGTTTGGACGCTAAAACGGCATTCAAGGGAGGCGGTTCATCAAGTGAAAGCTGGTTGGATACTTGACAATGAAAACAATGTGAAACGATCCAAGCCGAGAGGTAAATTTTACTAATTTTAGCACTCATTTTACGTTTATAAAACATCATAATACCTGGTCTTTTTCGAGGCCCAGTGACGACGTCAGACGCTCGATCATCGAGCTTGTCAGCAGCCCTTTTGACGCTTACCGTGTCCATTGCTGCCAGCTCCATTTTGTCAAACGTCTTCCTCTTTTTTGGTCCACTGTTTGGATCTGTTTGAGCGGTTTGGGCTGTGTCTGTGCTCTGCACAGCCTGCAGGCTCAGCTCGCCCTTACCTTTACTTCTCGCTGACGGTGGAGAAAACCAGAGAAAATCAGAGAAAACACATGCAAAAAAAACCCAGAAGTAACGAAGTTAATATGTGTAATATTCAGGATATTTCAGGGTTTTTTTTGGGGGGTGTGGCATTTCCTATTTCACACGTTTTACTTTGCGGTTATTTACTTTTTCTGGTTTTTATTAAAAAACCCCAGGACATAGCAGTGATGTGGTCACAACATCGCCTTAGTAATTCAGTAAAATAATTATACTCACCTTTCCTGTCTAGCAGGTTTTTTTGTTCGTCCTCACTCGCCAAAAACTTTTTCATGGCTTCCCACGGTTCTCTTCCAGCGCCGGATGGGAAAGTAGAGGGCGGGTTATTCAACAGCGTGGATAACGTGCCCTGCGAGCGTCGGACGATTTCTTTTGCAAAAAATGCAACTGAGATGGTCGGGTGTTTTTGAATGAAACCTCTTACGGCCTTTGCGATCGTAGATGGAGTTTCTGTTTCAGCCACCTCTCCCTCGCCTGCTAGATTTAAACAGATTTAAAGAATGAAGTGATTGATCGGATTTTAATAAACTGAAAAGCGGCTACACATTTTAGCTTGCTTTGAAAGTGCTGTTGGACTTTATAACCTGAGTGAACTTACCATCGAAAACCTTGCCGCCACATCCTTCTACAAATTGTAGCACTTTCTCCTTTTCCGTGGCCGGTATTTCCACAGTGATCTGCAAAAAACGTGACGGTTATTAATAAGTTTTTGCCGGTTTCGCCATGAATGAATCTGATGAATCAGTTCAGTTCAATGATTGATTGCGAGTACCAGACTGACCTTCAGCTTAGCAGATTCTTCGCTTGCTTCAACTTGAACGATTTCGTTATTATTCACAGTGACTGTATTATTAGCCATAATGACCTTGACACAAAACAGCAGTAAAACAAATACGTTCGCAGAATACCGAATTTGTTTTGACCGCTCGACTGATGAAGTCTGACGAACTGGAAAGAACCTGAAAGAACAGCTGACGACATCCAACACCACGTGTTTCCTGAGCGTTTCCTGCGAAAACAATGAATTAAAACGCATCCGCGGTGAAGCATGACATGACACTGCATGACAGGCATACAGACTTTTTTGCAACAAGGTAAACTCCTGCTTCACTGATCGAGTAGATCAGAGTTTTTTGGAAGTAAAACGAAAAGGGTTTTGAAAGTGTTTACAAGGGCTTTCAAGGGTTTACAATCGTTTTTAAAGTGTTTGGTGTTAAGGGTTTCAAATGCCCGTTCCCCCCCCCCCTCCCGGGTTCAAATGGCCAGTCGAGTGAGTGAGTAAGTGAGTCACAGGGATAACAACCTTGCTGATTCTGAACACGTCGTGACTTTCATCAGCTGCTTTGATTTGCCTGCGGGGAAGTTGAGCAGAAAAATACTTGATCCAGTTGATCAAATTATTGTTCTCAACAGGATGCAGAGATATGACAGACTTTTTTTCCAAAACGAGCAAAGGAACCTCTTCAAAGTCTTCCTCATCAGGAGTACATGTCTTACCAACAACAAGACCAGACCAAGAGAGGACCTTAGTATCATCACTGTTGGCAAGCGACAATATTGACAAGGTTAGTTCAATACCTGTTTATTATTGTTATTATACAGTGAATTATTCGTTCATTAAGAACAGTTTAACTCAGTATTTCTTAGTTTTAATAACGACCTCCATTGGGTCAGTAGTAATGTTATACAGTACTACTCTTCTCCAGTCTTCTCAGTACCCAACAGCAGAGCTCGTAATTTCGCCCACCTTATTTTGATCTGATAATTTTAACTTTTAGATCGAGTCAAGGACAAAAGTTCAAATTGAAAAAGAACTTGGAACAAGACTCGGAAGGTCCATTGCAAAGTCCAGTACATCTACAACAACGCAACCCAAACCTGATAAAACTACTTCGGACATTTCTGTAGAGGAAATAGTGAGGGATAATGTTGACAAATTCCAACGGGAACAATTGGCCATGGCAAGAAGTGTACAAAAAGTAATTTTGTCGTCTACTCTAGCATCCGTCAGAACCGCGGCAACTATTGGTCCCGAAATTCTAACTACTTTAAGTACAGAGGTAGAAAAGTTCGAAGAAAAAGCTTTACGACAAGTCAAGATCGTTCTCGAAATGTCACAAATATCATCAAGGGAGGCAACGGGATCAAAAGCTGTACAATGTCTGTTGCAAGACATGGTTGAGTATTCCGCACTTCTTGATATGTATCGCGCAAAAGTACGAGATATGCAGACACAGTTAAGAGATAAGGAAATTGCGCTTGAAGAACTTAAGGCACTAACGGAACAAAACAATATTAATCGTGCTGTTCCTGACATAGCTATTAAAACTGCTGCTATGATGGAAAATCCTGATAAAGACTGTTTAGTATTGGCTTCCTTACTTAAGAACTTGATTCACAATCGAGGCACGCCAGTTAAGCGATGTAGCGATGAGACGAAATCCCTCTTTGCAACCATTCTTGACTATGGAGGTCCAGCGTTGGCCAAAATCGTTAAGGATAAAATTGGTGGTCCCAGTTTAAACACGATGTACCGCACAGCAAGGTGTAACTATGCCATTCCTATTAAGTTAGAGGAAAACGCCATGAAACTAGCCGCATCATTTTACAAGAAAATTGGCTATAATGGCGTTTTCCAGCTGGCGATCGACACAACTGCGGTCATTCCCACCCTGCGCGTTAAAGGTAATAAGCTGATAGGTTTGGCAACAGAAAGTGAGTGTGTCCTCACTACCGCTCAAGACATTATAGATGTAGTGAAGGATGAAAGTAACGAAAGGGCTAAACAAGCTAATGCATTTTTGCTGGCACCACTGCAAGATCACGTACCGTCGTTTGTTTTGGCTATCAGCCCTGTTTTTAAGGGTCAAGACCACGCCCTTGTGAACCACTGGTTCAATCAAGTCGCTTTGTGGGGATCGCGTAACGGTATGAAAGTAGTTGGATTAGGAGCGGATGGTGATTCCAAAGTCCGTAAATATTATGTCGATCGCTTCAAAAAACGGGAAGAGGACAGAAACGATATCGTCAGTCTTCATTATAACTCCTTTGAGTTCAACGTTGTAGTTGAAGACTATCAGAACATGGATATTGATACTTTCGTACCAACCCTCATGTTCCCAGATTGGCGACATCTAATAAAAAAATGGCGCAACCAACTACTGAACGTTAAACGCATTCTCATTATTGGCGAAGGTACCGCTCAAATAGAACATATAATAAAGGTGCTTGAAAAGGACAGAATAAGATCGGGTCTATGGAAAAGTGACGTTTTCGTGAAAGACAAGCAGAACGTCAATGCGGCCATGAGAATTTTACGGAAAGAAGTCAGGGTTTGTATGAAAGAGTGGAGTGATAAGGAAACTCTTGCGACAAGAGCATACTTGCAAATGGGGCAGTATTTGCTAGAGGCGTATACGGAGAGGGAATTGACTGTGCAACAACGCGCAAAGCTTGCCTGGGCACCTGTGACATTCCTTCGATATTGGCGAGCCTGGTTAAAAATTGAAGGATACGATGCTCATCAAAACTTTATTTCACAGCAAACGTTTGATGATACAATTCTGGCGGGACATAGCCTCATTCTATCAATGAAGATGTTTTCGGTGTATTTTCCGAATCATGTGTTTCATCCTTGGACATTCGGTTCGCAAAAGTGCGAGGAATTATTTGGAAAGTTGCGATGTTTCTGTCGAGGGAAGCCTAATTTATCCTTGCTAGACATGATAGATTTCTCAGGAAGAGTGCAAAAATTAGAAGAACTGAAATTGGGAGTAGAAAAAGAGGCTCAAGACATGCAACTGCCGCAATGGCCACAAAACATCGACGATGAACTTAAGGCGGGCATGATAATGGCAGAGAAAGAAGTTCTGAAGACGTTAGAGCTTATAGGTATGTTGCCAGCTTTAGTCAAAGGAAACATCCTTAAATTAGAGGGCGATGACATTATCAATATAAATACTCCCGAGTTTGGAACGTTTGCCGTATGGGACGCACCTGATGAGAATGAGGTAATATCTAGTGAGGATCTATTTGATTTAGACAATGAGGTGCTTTTAACTGCCATTGAAGATCATGGAAGCAATCATTTTAGTGCGTTGGTAGATTTGGCCGCGACAGCCTCTTTAGACACTGATCAGGATGAGGAAGACAAAGATGACGATGAAGACAGTCCTACACATTGTTCATTCTATAAAGAAAGGAAGTGCAAGTACCTAGATAAATCGTTTATCCCTCCCAAAAACACTCACTGGGTGGGATGCAGTTATCCTACTTGCAAAGATTGGTATCACGAACAGTGTCTCTCTCTGCAATTCGCAACAGACAAGGAAAGAGACGAGTATACACTTATCTGCCCCAAACATACCAACATCAGGGAACATTTTCGTGACAAATTGGTAGCTTTAGAGTCAGACAAGCATTCACTGGTGGACGAAAACGTTATTCTCGAGCCCCTGCCAAAACGCCTTCGGGTTGACCAAAAACCAAAAGCGCAGAACGTCAAACCGATTACTCTATTCGTCCAAATTATGTAGAGCATGAAGGGCAACATTACCATATGGCAGAATTTCTGTCATTGCAGGAAGGTAAAGTATACCGTCCTGCCACATCACGACTTGCACGATGGATGGAGTCGGCGAGAAACGATTTTTATGAAAAAATCGAAAATCTCATGAACCCTCAACGCGTCGAAACTGGTACTTACATCAACGACATCGTTGCATTGTGGATTCCATCGGAAGGATTACAAGTTGCCCATATTGTCAGGATTGTAAGATCACCGTCTCTAAAATCAAACTTTCCAGTTTTTGAATGGCGATCAGATTCCAAAAAAAGAGAAAAAGTTACCATTTGCTTTAGGGTGTTAAACTATGAGAAAAAAGACTCTCTTGGGTGGGAGTTGGAAACTACTCCCACCTATCGTTGGTCTGAAGTTCATACCATCCTCAAAGTAGTGGGAAAGGTTAGTGGTTCACAGCCTAAATGGCCGATAAACGTTGATTTGACGGATATTTTAAAGGAATTGCCACGACTGCAGAAAATGGACGAAGAGAGGAAGAAAAAAGAGGATTTGCAACGAAAGGATGAAAGAGAAAAAATAAAACAAGGCAACCCGAATGATATGACCATTACGTTATTGCGCGAAATTTTGGACGAAATGGGCGAGCCGTACAAAAAAAGTTGGAAAAAAACGGTCCTGATCGAGAAAGTTATAGCGGCAAGGGAAAAAGCAAACAATATGACATGTACAGCCTCCGCTACAAGCACAGTTGCTACTGGTCACGAAAGCACTACAAGCCACAGTTTGGACGCTTCTGCCGAGTCTCTCACTGCAAAAGCGAGTACCTGCTCTTCTTCTTCCACTTCTTCGCTGTTTTGTCATGCACGTAAAATTGTACAGCCTTCAAAGTTTATCTATTATTTTGATGAAAAAAAAGAAAGAGTGATCCACCTGTTACTGCTTTTACTGTTTATGATTGATCTGATCAATGCGTACATGGCAAACGCGATTTACCTTCACGTCATTAACACACTGATGTCAATTCAAGCAACACTTATTTTCGAGGAACTAACTTGTCTGTTTTCCGTACTCCTTGCACTGCTGCTGTTGTTGTTGACCTGTTTTATGTTTGCGCAAGTAAATGTAAACCGCTTTTGTGGCGACAGTTACAGTCTAATAGACATGGATTCTACTGTTTATGCCGAGGCCGGGCTACTAATGTGCCACTGATTGGTGCGAGGTACTTTTTTGAAAGCGGTATAAAACTATTAAAGTGCACCTAACCCCCAAATATATTTGCAGCTCCAATAAATGTTTATGCTATGTGAAGAAAACTGGCGCAAAAATTTTTTGATTTGAATGATTCCTCTATTTTTTATGAGCGGTTAAAGTCGAGAATTATTTGGCTCAAGTCCGCGTTTATGGGACCTGGGGCGAGTAGAGCTGTGACGTAGAAAGGAGAACGGCATGCGACTTCTTGCCATGATTCTCAGTCTCGTGTACTCATTTGGTAGTCGCTTGGCATTCTGTATTTCCCTTGGATCCTGTCAAAACTAATCTGTTAACAGTAGTGAATGAAAGACAAAGATGTCACAGAAGGAAGATATTGTCGAAGAAAGCCAAAACTCCTCCGAGAGTTCGTCAGAGGAGAGCGTGTTTGAAGATGAAACGATGTGTTCAACTCATCATTCATACTCGAGTGATGAAGACATCGTTCCATACGCCGATGATCCACTAGCTGATCCCGCATGGACAGCAGAATACGAAAAGGAAATGAAAGAGGACGAAGAGCTTGAAAAAGCACTAAAAGACAGGTTGATGGGCCGCGTAGGAGTCGATACATGGTAGGCTAAGTTTGTTTTCATAATAAGCTTATCGAATTGCTGTCGTTCTCGTATCCACTTGAACTGGATGGAAGCAATTTATTCATGTATTTTTGTAGGTGTAAGTGTGGAAAATGTAGCATAACTCATCTTCAAAACATTAGTGAATGCTACTGTTGTCAGGAGTTGGAAGGGTGCTGCGAATCACTGGGGAGTGATATGGTGCGACAGGATTCAAATGATGAAACATTGAAATGTATAACAGAGCATCCAGGGTTTCGACCAGTCTGTCTTGAGAAGTGGAGTTTGCGATTGGCGGCCTCCAGGTATAAGACAAAGGACAAACAACAATACAAGCAAAAAGGAAATGAGGACAGGTTTGTATTTACATTACTGCATCCACTTGTAATTTTAGAAAAGATGACTTTGTATATATTTAAATTTATATTCACAATTTCATATTTGTAAGCTCAAATGTCTTGTCCGTATAGCTTTTAGTTTTTTAGTTTTACTTGTAATTAGTTAATAGTAAATGACCCCACAAGCTCATGTAGCTTTAATACTTATCGTTTTAAAATAAAGGCCATCTATCTATCTGCTGGACTTGTTTGATGCTCGGCTATATATTGATTGTAATGAAGCTGGCAATGTTACACCGGGGGTGGGGGTGGTACCTAGTTTTCTATACAATGATTTTTATGTTTTGGTTTAAATAATTTCAACTATGATTTCTTGATTTTGTTCTTTTTGCAGTTTCTTACGAAGTGTCTCCTATCGGGAATTTTCAAGATCAGTTTATGGTTTCTTGGGACACCGTAGAATTCCATTGCCAGCATGTGCCTATGATGAAATTAGAAGGAAATTCCCAGTAAACCCAGAGTCAGAAGAATTTTCAGGATTTGACCTTGGGGATGCAGACTAAAATAAATTACTAATAGATAGTGTGCAAGGTTTGATAGGTCAATTTGGCTGGTCACACTCACCAGTACTGCCCATAAAGTTCCGTTATGTCTTCGAGAGAGAAATAGATCTTTAATCACAGGTAGCCCAAGCTCGATATATGAGCAGCTCTTTATACATGTATGTTGACCTTTGTATTATTGTTACATGACTTGAGCGATTTGCATATTTATAAGGATTTGTATGGGGAAAATAACGATTGTTTCAACCTATGAAAATCGTCTTAGCTTACTTTAGTTGAGTGTTTTTCCCCTCCTGTGTGGTCTTTTAGCCGATTTAAAAGACCCGATTTATGGCCATTCTGTTAGTTTTCGTGGAACCGGTTTTCTCTCTCTAAGTATATATAGAGAGAGCAAACCGGTTCCACTGAGACTAACAGAATGGCCATAAATCGGCTCAAAGACCACACAGGAGGGGGAAAAAAACACTCAACTAAAGCTTGCACATCATCCCCCTTACCCGCCTCCCCACCCAAAAATAAATCAGGAATCATCAATGTAATTAATCCCAATGACAAAATAACCAAAGACGTTTAAGGTTAGTTTTCTTTTCTATTCTTAGGACAGTTGACAACATTTTTATGTCCTTTCAATGGTTGCTTGCATTGTTTACACCTGGGTGCCGCTTTCTTTTTCTGCTTTTCACTCCCATCTGGGACCTGTGACACTGAAAGTGAAAAAATGGTTATGTCAAATACTGCACCTTACTCCCAGGGGGTGGGGGGACTCCCAGGAAAATTGGGTCGGGGTGTACATCAAAACCCTGTTTCAGACCTGCCTTATAACTGGATCTCTTGTTCAGACCGTAAACATAATTTGTGAAGGGCTTTTGTTGATTTTCTTTTCGATAATGATGAGAAAGCTGCTTCTAAGTTTAAGAACATACGATCTTAGGGCAAGAGTACAAAAACCATACCCTATTTATGACCAAAATGGCCGAAATCAGCAAAACTTGATACCCTATTTTTGACCAAAACGGCTGAAAACCCCTACCCTTTGGGGCCGCACATACCTATATAGCCCATACAAGGGAGTACCCCCCACCCCCCCCCCCCGGGACCTTACTGGGAAACAACAAACTACTATTTTTTGCGATCACTGTATTTCACATTCACCTACCCGGTGTGGTTGGAGGGACATCCTTGACCTCCATGCTGCGCCTTTTTATTCTTTTCTGTACAGCTTCTTCTCTTGGCTGCTTTTCAACCATTGTGTTCATAGGTGCAGGTGTCATCTCACGTAGCTTTGCAGCAGCTTCTGTCAGGTCACTTTTGCTAGCATTCAGGTAGGTCTGAAAAATTTCCTCTACATAACCTGTTGAAACAGCCAAAAATATGAAGAAGACTGGATTATTACTCGACTTGCTTTCCTGGCAAACTACATGTATGCAACAACAACAACAAAAATAGCTTGAGTAAAAAAAAGATCAAGCTTGCTCACCAAAGTTAGGTTGAACTCTAACATCTCTCACAGTTGCTTCCCCATTTTTAAATTTGGGGTATGAAACTTTGATCCTTTCTTCGCCATCTGCCTTCTTTTTCTTCGTTTCCCTGTGCAAGTTGAAGTTGTAATGTACTGCAGCTAAAATGTGCCTGTGGTAAATAGTTAAAATCATATACTGAGTACTTTCTTTGCATTGTAAAAAGTCCCTAACAGGGTTTTAGCCAGATGGGTGTCCACGCATCCTGTGACACCCATTTTCTAAAGAAATTGTATGATTTTCACAAACGGGCCATAAAGCTCATTTTGGATGACCACTGTTCAAATTCTGGCTAAAAGCCTGGTATAGACATGTTAACTTCACATATAGTCTCCCCATTCATTAATTTCCATGGGCATGAGTGATCTAGAAATACCATATAGGGAAATATGTCTAGGGAGACTATATGGGAAGTTAGCACGGGGGTCCTAATATTAGTACATGGAACAACTTGAACTCAATTACCTGCAATACATGCCAACATAGGAATAAGCAATCATTTTTGGAGCAAAGTAGTTCAATGCAGAGTGAAATCCCTCCAACATACTTGTCTGTGATAATGGGGATGCCTGCTTGATTCCTTTAACAAGGGAGTTTTCAGTAAGAGTCTCAACAAGTTTATCATAAACCAAGGTCCCTGGGAAAAAAAATTGAGCGCAGCCTATGGTAAGAAAATGAACCTTTGTCATATTTCACCAAGAAAGCGTAAATGAGTTTTAAAATTCCTCAAAACACACTTTTCTGAATTAAAAAATATCCACTGAAAACTAACTAGTATCCCCATACCAACTTTCAACCATTTTCTTGGTGGAATATCCCGATGAATACACTTATTAAATAGTGGTTCATCAAATCCTGAGTGCTTATTAACCACATGATTAAGGAAAGACTTGAATTTGGCCCATATTACACGCCCACAGCCATGGGGAAGGTGGAGGTAGCACTCCAGTAGAGGTGCCGCTCACAGGGCTTGATCCACTCTGCTAGGACTTCACATCCCTTCAGCTTTGAGATGGCAGTAAGTGATTTGCGTATTTCTGTGAAAAAAATTTGAAAGTAAAAATAAATTAATCAACATGAGAAAACCACCTGTGAAACACACAACTTAAAAACATTGATGCAGTGAAATCTCTTACTTTTTTTCAAGTGCCAGATATCAAAGTAATGTTTTATGTGGTGCAACACTTTATTCATGTGACTGGCAATAGATATGTGTCTGTCAGATATGAATGTGCTGATCAACAGACCATAGCCAATCAGATACTGCATGCACTCCTGAAATCCCATGAATTCCATTGCTGTGCTGCTGCCAGCTTGATTTCTCTAAGGTTAACATGAAGAAAAAAAATGAAACACAATTATATCATCAAATTCCTGCAACCCTGAAACAAAACCCAATTGATTTAATTGAGTTATAATAACCCAATGCTAGCCAAAAGGTAGTAAGAAATGTGGCTAAGCACCTTGAGGTAAATGGGGTGTAGGCTGAATCTTAGTACATGTAGTTAGTATACGACACTCACATTAAGCTAGTTTACTGGTTATTAAACAAGGGACCATAAATGTATCAAAACACCTAAGATGGAAGGAAGTGACTGCATTCATAACAACATTAAATCTCTAGAGGTCAAGGCTTTGAGAAAAGTATGTGCATGTTGTAGGTGAAACTTGATTTCATTTCAAATAAGGCTAATTATTGCTATTTGCCTTAGTTTGGAATTTTTGATCATGCATCAGACAGGAAATCAAATTTAACCTGCATTGTATACATTATATTAAGTTGTAAATGCAATGATGCTGACCTGGACCAAAGAAAAATGAATAATCATGGGAATTGTACAGCAGAAGATGGTATACGCGCAGTGTTTGGCACTATGGCGACCATCTCCTGCTATGGTGATTCCATCCTTGATGTCTTTTAACTTTGCTAGCGTCAAAGTCTGGTAGTGTTGCCAGTAAAGGTAAATAGCAGGGAAAAGTTTGTTCTGCAAAATGACAAGTTAAAAAAAGGTAAATCTCAAAAATGTTTGAAGTATAAACAATATAGGCAATGTTTCCTTCTGACTGAAAATAGATCAATTTATTAATACCATTACTTTGCTTTCATTTGTCCAAAAAGAAATATTATTTTCTGCCCAATGCATGCAAAACTAAGTAAGACAATAATAATTGCATCATTAATGTAAACTTTAGTAAACAATTAATACATCATGGATTTATTTCTCCACTGGACTAATGGATCAATGTTGTTGACCAATCAGAGTGTGTACATAGTTTTTATAGTCAGCGCAAAAATTGTATTACATGTAAAGATATGTACTGTACACATTGAATAAAATAAATCAAATCAGGTTATCCAGAACAATATCAACATGTATGTGTACAGCTGGCACAAAATAAGATCACACAAAATGTGTAACTGATGTGTTGTAAGATAAATACTCTACTGATCGATACATGTACATCCTCACTGACCTTTTGACACTTAAAAAATGTGTTCAGAGAGATACATCCTAGACCCATATGGGAGAACATCTGGAAGATCTTCGTGGCTGACCCTCCAACAAGTAGAATGCTGAGACACAAGAGGAAGTTCCCAGCAGGCATCTGAGTTCCAGGAATTAAGGGCTGACTATACCAGGTTTGTTCCTTTCTACATGCTGGATTGGCACATGTTGTTTTGATGGCTGCTTGCGTTCCAGTACCACCAGCTTCAATCATTGGGTTGTCAGCTTTGCACACATGGCAAAACTTGAACAAGAGAAGCAGCTGGGACATGAATACAATATGCTTCGGTTCTGTGCGCAAATTTGTTCCCTTCATCGATAACCTGCAACAAAGATACATGTACATGTATGTTGACATATTATCAGAAGAATAAGATGTTTTTTGGAGTAACACGCATGACACAGGCAATATGAGCACGTACTGATTATACTTGCTAGGTACACAGCCTTCTCCATCT
>OX393561.1:19778493-19813493 GCA_947652115.1 Blastomussa wellsi
TCAAGAGACTCTGCTTTTGGAAATCATGACTGAAAATAACAATAATAACCAATAGATGAAAATTGTTAAAGAATCGATGCCAATTGATCGATTGATATTGATAATCGATGACAATCGATAATCACACAAACCTGGAGGATCGATTGTTCATCGATTATCAATATCAATCGATTAATTGGCATCGATTGTCATCGATTGTCATCGATCATCGATTTCATCGATTGGGTACGCCCTGGAAATGGTAGTAAGAAACGTCGAACAGGTATCCGTATAAACGTGCCTTTTCAGTTTACTGTGTTTTTACCCAACGAGACAAAAAATTATTACCACGGACATGAAGTGATTTCTGTAAAGAATTGGTCATACTACTTTCCTGTACGTTAACGATGTTATCCCTTATCCCCTCCCTGTTTCCTTTCCCCTCGTTCCCGCAAACCCTTAGCGTTTTCTTTTCTTTTGTTTTTCACAGTATGGGCATACATATGGACGACGTATGATGCAGGGTACTCTTCGGTATCAGTTGCAACAAGATTCAGGCAATCGTCAAATCAGTCAGCGGCGAATATCAAGTATGTTAAAAAAAGTTGCCCCCAGCGCCCACAACGAAAGGGCACACGACTTACTGGACAAAACAAATCCAGTTCCATACTATGCACCATATTTTGGCTATAAATTGCACATGGACCAAAATGAGAAGTTGGCGCAAGAGTTTGGAGTAACCCACGTTCATGCTGTGGATGGCTGCAGTCGAATGGTTCTTGGATTTATAACAATACCCAAAAAGAACCCTGTTCTTATTTACCAATACTTATTTAGGTAAGTGCTCCTTTTATAACTCAACTAGGATTGATGTTGTTTCTCACATGGTTTTAATATTGTTCCTCTTAATAATTCTCTTTTGTGGCTTGCTTTCGTTTTTATTCAATACAGGCCTCTTCTCCTTCAGTTTGGGTTATTTGATCAGCTACGTGTTGATCATGGAACAGAATTTTGCCTCTGCATCTTTGTACAGGAGCTACTCAAAAATAGACGCTATGATAACAGCAGAGCCCCTTGGAGGCAAACAACATCCACCAAGAATTACAGGGCTTAGAGAATTTGGCCAGAGGAAAACTCCAGAGTAAATTATCCCCTTAAAAAGGCACTCTGCTTTATAAAAGAGCAAGAGATTTTTGATATGGAAGATCCTATGGTTAGTTTTGCTGTATCCTGGCTTACCATAAATGTCAGCAAAGTGGGATCTGAAAACTTTGTAAACTCTTGGAATCATCACCGAATTCCAGGTGGGTGATGGCATTCCATATTAGAAAGTCATGTACTTGAGTTTCATTGAAACCACAAGTAGTAGTAACCATAGCAATACAGCAGTGTTATCTACAGAAGTATTTGACAAAAGTTTCATGTGTTTTAAACTGTATTACTTTTCACATTTGAACTGAAGTGATATGGTTGATAATAATAGGGCAGTCAATGATTACCTACATGTTGCATTCATTCCATGAAGGTTACATTCCGGCAATGATGTAATAATATTACCCCCAGGGGGGGAGGTACTCCCATATGAAAATGATGGGGGTGTTCGTCGGAAATTTTCAAAAACACCCCTTAAAGGTACCAGAATCTCATTTTGTGGGCGTGGCTTTACAGGTACCAATTCTGAAATAAAAATTTAGTTGCCAATGATATGACCATTTTCAAGCAACAATTTGAGAAGTAAAAGTTTTTTGTGCCGAACAGATAGGGTTACAGCTTTCATTATTTATCAGATTGATGACCTTAAAGACCCCTAAAGGGTACTGTAACAACCCTAACAGGGGTCATTTTAGCATCCCCATCTTTTTTTTAGGGGAGTGCCTCCCCCCCCCCCCCCCGGAATATTACTCATTAGTAAATTCTGTATGTAGGTGCTAGCTTCTACAAAAATTGTTATTTCTCATTAACAGGGCCAAAAGGATGTATACCCATTGAGAAGATGAGAGAGACAAACCAGGCTGCGCAATTGGAACCACATTTGATTCCTACAACTTCAGAGGCTGTGCGAATGTATGAGGAACGAGGCGGAAGGCTTAATACTGACCCCAGTGTCGGTTATGATCCAATAGCATGCTTTGATCACCTGCAAGCATATTTGGTGATGTCGTTCATGACAGGACTGAAACATTTGTTAATGCTATTAAAAGTTTTATTGAAATAACACAATTTCTTGCCCAAACTGAGGCTACTCCTTAACTGGATTTCTGTTGTCCTTAACTCATTTCTTACCAAGTTTTTTTAGGGTCTGCATAATTTTTTGAGTAGGTACAATTAAACTTCTAATAGCAGATAAACTATTCAACTTATCCCAGTAAAAGTATATATATTATGAATCCTTGATAAATTATCTGTCCAATGACATCACTTAATTATGTTAATTATGTTAATAATTAACAGGAGAACAATTAAAATTGGATAAAATATTTATTTTGACCATTTTTTCCATCTTGTAAGATATATTTTGGCACATTGTGCTGCAATAATAGTTATTATTTAAAAGTTGTGGCATTTTGAGCCTTTCCTTAAAAGTAATGTATAAATATTTTGCTTAAAATATGTTTAAAAAAGCTCAAAAGTTAATTTATTCACAATGCATAAATTATGGCCAAATTGAATATAGTGTGAACTGATGGTCAATGAGCAAGTGATGTTTTGAAATTTGTCATCACAAAAGCTAAAATATTCAACCTGTATCAACAGGTAATAAATAAAGAACATTTAAATAACTGAAAGAGAGTCAAATTTGTAATTTCCAGGAAAAAAAAATTGAAAAAATATGTACAGGTGTGACTATAAAGTATGTGAGCAGAAACCCGGAAGATATAAAGCCGTCATTTGTGACAGTTCAAAGCAGTCCAAATTTCCTCAGACAAGCTTAGGTTTACTATGCCAATCAACCCAGCAGTATATGTTCGAACAAGATGGTCGACTTCGCTTTGGTGTGTCTTCTGCTGCGACATGCCTGTACTGGCGTTTGTGCTCCACTAAACCAACTTGCGAACATACACAGCAAACACGATTCAGTCCAACAAGAGGCATGTGGACACCCACATTTTGTAACCTTGGTTGAAGATCTGGATTGGATCTTTTTCGGCCCACCCGTTGGTGCCCTGGCACATGGAAAGTATTGACCAGTTCAGTTGCAAGTTGCATCCGAAATTCCCTGGAACTTTTCGGATTTGGAGATGAAACTTTGTAGATCTGAAAGGCATTATTTACTGATGTTTCCACTTGATGGAACACTACTCTTGGTGGCCAGCATTTTCTTTGCCTTCCAACACTGTAATACCTGTTGTTTTGGTCCGCTCGGTCAATACCACACATGTATTTACTATAATCCTTTAGAAGTGGCGGAGAAGTAACATTTACCACTCCTTCTTCTCACCACTTGATCTTCTTGCTGTACATCTGCAGCATAGGTTGGGTTGTGAACAGTACTAAGAAAGTACACTCCTTTATTGTCATACCATGACACTGCCAGAAGATTGCCGCAATTTCTCCAGTCACCAGTCCCCTGCGCAGGTTTTGGCTTGTGCGGGAAAATAAGATCCTTCAGGAACCCCTTAGAAGTGGCTTTTACAGTTCCTAAAGAGTCAATCTCTTTTTCTTTGAGCTTGATTGATAAAGATGGGCTAGAGTAAAAGTTGTCAGTCACAACAACATACCCCTTGTTGTCATAGCCTTGTAAAAGGTCCGTGACCACCTGCTGAGCCAACCCGACATAAGGAGCATCATCTGGCCTGTTGTTGGCTTCTCCTAGCTTCTTTCCAGTATAAATCTGCTGCTTAAGAATATAGCCAGTTGTGGCATCAGCCATTGCCCAGACTTTGATGCCAAAACGGCTTGGCTTGTTTGCAATGAACTGCCTGAAACCCACCCGTCCACGATAAGGGATCATCTGTTCATTGATGGCAAGCCATTGTGAAGAAATCCATTCACTTTCATACTTTGGAAGAATGATACTGAGGAATCTTCTCACCTTGTACAACCTATCATAGCCAGGTTGTCCAGGTTCAACTGCAGGTTTGTCTACTTCTTCATCACAGAACTTCAAGTAATGCATAATAGAAGTGAAGCGATTGCGTGACATAATGTCACCCCAGTCATTCACTTCAAAAAGACTGAATTTTCTCTGCCAGTACATTTCCACTAAGGGCAATTTCAGAATTCCCATAGCAAGACAAAGCCCAAAAAATGCTTTTATTTCTGCAACATCATTTATAGCCTCCCAGGGGGTTTTGTGTTTGTCAGGTTTGGCATTTCTCTTGACTTCAGCATTCTCATTTGTTTGCACTCGAATAAAGTCAAATAAATCATCGCTCCAAAAAAACTGAAAAAATGATAAAGGTGTTAATGTACCTGCTAGGACCCTAACAGGGCCTGATCTTTGACTGAAGTTTGGAATACTGTTTCTGACATTTCCCTTCTCCCACCGTAGGTTCAGTTCGGGTCGTGCTCCACCATCCCTTTGTCTCACGTTTCGCCGTTGTCTCGCATTTTGCCTCTGTCGAGTTCTCTGCTGCTCTGCTCGCTGCTCCGGTACTGTAGCGGCGCCATTTTCAGCTATAACTACATTATGCCTTGCCACAAATATGTCAGAGTCCTGTTCGTCCACAAAAGCGATTTCGGGAGCTTCTTCGGCTGCTTCAGCACGAGCTTCGGCATCAATAATTTCATGTTCTTCGCTGAAAACTGATCCTTCGGCGTCTGCTTCATCATTCACAACTGATTCTTGTTCTCTCGCGATCGCAAAAGCGCTCCCACTACGATCGTTTGGGAAGCCATACACTCGGCTGTTGTCGTCTGAGTCGTCCTCAGAATCTGAGCTTTCAAAATCACTCTCAGAACCATCGCTTTCGGCTAAAATCCGCTCCAATGCTTCTTCACATGTAAACACAGTGGCCATTTAAACGACCGAGCGATCGAATGTCGCAAACACGAAACTTTTCTCAAAAACTACGCTAAATCTTGACAATTTTTAATCTCCCGCTCAAAATTCTTGGGGTTTATTTTATTGTTGTGTTTGTCAATTGATTTCTACCCCCTATAAGCCACAATTACATCATTTTTTTGCCCGATAAAAACCACGTGTCCTAGGAGCCGAAATATCGGCTTCTGGTAAGAAATGAGTTAATAATTGAACATGGACTATATTTTACTACAATTTGCACTGTGACACTGTGATAGAAAATATATGTAATATTAACAAATATAAACTATTTAGCTATTGGTAACAAATGGACAGAACTTAAACAATGTCATTGTCTGCATCTTCCTCATCATGCCCATCAATATTTGCTTCCCTTAAAGCAGAAGCAGCAGAAACATCAGGAATTCCTAAGATTCCAGCTAGGCCACTGACTTTCATTGGCTTCCTCAGCTGGAGATCAGGCAGGCTAACCCTGCACAGAGGGCAATCCTCAACTTTGGAAGCACATAAAAAACAGCCTATTAGCATGCCACAGCCAGTCACACAAAAATACATTACTGCAGCACAGGTTTCTTTACAGATGACACAGGTAAACACCTGTTTCAGCTTTTTCACCTCCTTGTTCGATTCCATGTTATCTTTTATTTCGAGAAACATATTCTTTATCTCAGACATGTCTCCTGTTTGAGCCTATGGAGGTAAAAAGAATAAACAAATGTATCTAAGAAAATTAGTTTTGTGTTTTGCTTTTTTGCATTGAAGCTTTGAAAATTTGTTTGGCTCCAATTTGATATCATGTGTAACCACTCCAAAAGATGACTTTTTAGGCACTCTTTATTCACTAGTTGGTGGATGTGGTATTGTCACCTAAAGAAATCCTGAAAGCAAGCATGTTTGAATAATAATATTGTTTTATTAATGACTATTTCATAATATTGTAATGCTACACCTATATGGATGACATATTGCAAAATCTTACAGAGTATTCTGACAAGGAATGGTGGTGTTGTTCCCAAGAACTGTTGACTGATAGATATCCTGCCTTGCTCCATTTTCCTCCTCCTCCTCGTCAAGAGTGAAAAGACCAGTGTTAACAGCATGCCATACTCCTGGTTTCCACTTTTTGAATGTATGTTGTGACATTGGGGACCTTAAGATTGAGGTTTATGACTAAAAACGTCAAACCGCAAACGTCAAGGAATCACGTGACCAGGCTCTGAACTCACGTTTGCCGTTATCAACGCGCGTTTTCGACGGCAAGAGGTAGGTCTTCACGTTTGTGATTTCCCTCAAGTATTCAGTGCTGTTTATTTTCAATTATCTCACGTATTAACGCTTTATATATGTGAAGTAGTTATTTGTCCAGTTGTAGAGAAGAAATTTAAGTCAAAAGAGCCCATGTTAAGCGTTTTGTCTTGTCTCGAAAACAGTCATTTGCATAGGTAGCAAATCCAATATGGCGGCAATAAATACCGAACATGTGGTTTTGCCCCTTGATGGTCTTTAAGTGCTTAAAATCACTTTTTTCTCTAGCAGTTAGACGCAAGTTGCACCATTTAGGTGGCCAAGCGTTAAAGATGACATTTCTCTCGCAATCGAAGTTGCAAGAGAAAGGCCTGTAAAGCCCAGCGAGTGGGACAAGATTGCAGAGTCTCTAAGTAAACTGTTCTCGAATGATGAGGAAAAGGTGTCTCTAAAGGGAAGAGGATGCTGCGAAAGGATGGACAGGATACTAACAAAGTATAAGGAAGAGGATACCAAATCTCTGAAGAGGTAGGAATTGTTTATAAATTCAAAATAGTCATTGAAAACACTGTTAAAATCTGACAACTGTGGTGTCAGAGTGGATTTATGGCTTAGTGGATGCTAAGTTGCAACCGTTTTATTTGTTGGAACAACTGGAACACCCTGTCGCTTGTCATTTGCATATAAAAATAAAATGGAAAAGAATCTTAAAAACAACTTATTGCTTTTATGATAAATAACAAGGCCTTACCGTGATAAATCATTTTTGGGAAAAATTTGCTAGTCAGAAACTTTCGTGCTGGCTGTGTTTCTTCAGCCTCTTTTGTATCCAGGTTCTTTACTATCATTGTTTTGGCAGTACTGAAATAGTTTAAAAGCATGCCTTCAGATGGTCATTCAAGTGGCATACCAAATGCTGATTTAGCTGATGTGAACAGAGTAGTTCAAAAAATAATGTCATTTACTAAATTTCATAATAAAATAATAATGTTACACAGCACAAATGAGAACACTGTAAGAGGGATTTTGAAACCAGGAATTTTCCTTTATCTACTTTTTATTCATATGTTACATAAATATCTGACAGGTCAGGAAGCGAGGAAGAGTTCAGCGAATTAGAGCAGTTATGTGAGGATATAGTTACTTACAGGAGGGATTGTGCAGAGATGAAGGAAAAAGAGAAGGAAGTAAAGAAGAAAAAAGAGGAAAATGATAGAAAAAGGGCAGAGGAAATGAGACAGGCTGCTATGGGGAGATTAGCAAGTACATAAGTCTACTATTGCTATAACCAGGATATGGTGGGGTGGGATATATACATTCATTTGGTATAGGGGAATCATTTATGACTGGTTTTGTTTATACCTTTTTGGTTACTCATAAGTAACTGAAGTGGACTCTTTCTTCAGAAAGTAATCTCTCATGTGGTGAACCCCAACGTCCCCAAGGCTCAGTGCTGGGTCCCCTGTTATTACATCAGTGATCTCTTCAAGTAAGCTAATGTAATGCATAATCATGGACGAAAATAAACTTGATGTATAATTTTTCCTTTAATTTGTTTCTGTGGTAATTGTTTCTGTAGTAATTAGTTAAATAAAGAATTATAGCTTAGATGTAAGTCTTTTCAACATCAACTTACTTTTGTGTGCCTTAAACAGTGTTTCCAGTTGATTAATGAATGACGTGCATTTTATGTCCTCTTACTAGTTAGAAACATGTCATTTTACTTGTGTAGAACGCAAGCATGGGAGTAGCAGTGAGGAGGATGGGGATTCAACGGATGAAGAATCAGCCAGCACTGCCAGCAGGAGCAGTAAAAAAGGTGTGCAATTTCGAGATTGTGTTGCAAAAAATAAATAACTAAATAAATAAATAAACAAACAAGTGACAATCTTAAGTGATTGAAGAATACAATGCATTTTTTAAGGAATAAATGAAAGCTTTTAGTTGTTTACTTTCAAGCACATTCAAGGTGCTACAGAGATAGCTAGCTCATATTTTTTTTTTCAAGGGACCAGTACCTGACAAGTTTTACAGTATACTGTTCTTTAAAACCATGCAGTGTTTTTGTTATTCAGTAAAATTGTTTTAATTTATAGATTCTAATGGGAAAGCTTCAAGAAAGAGAGGGACAAAACTTTCTGCTATTCAAATGCTCGAGAAAAAGTATGAAAGGAAATCAGACCTGAAGGAAAGGGAGCTCAAGCTTAAAGCGGAAGAGCTTGAACTCCAGAGGAGGAAGTTCGATGCTGAAGCTGACGAAAGAAAGGAGAAACTCAAACTAGAAATGGAAGAGAGAAGAATGTTTTTAAACTTCTTGAAGGATAGGTTTTAATTCAGTGGTTATCAGCTGTTACTGTTGTTGTTTTTGTAATACCAGGGCCAGGTTGTTGAAGGTCTTTGCAAAAAGTTTTTTTGTCTTCCAGTTTCAATTCAACTTTCTTTACAATCAGTTTCCAAGATTTGCTTTTTCAAACATGAGGTAAATTTTTAATTCCTTGTTAGCATTGGTTATCTTGCAAATAACCTAGCCCAGTTAGATTTTGTAGCCAGTCCACTGGAGGCCTTTGGAACAGAGGAGTATACTCAAACACTTTCACCCTCCAGTGACACATGAGAGAACAGACCAATTAAAGGCTGTTAACTGTAATACTTTTACTGTTTTTATTTCATTCTCTGTATTTGAGATATACATTTGGTTGTATATTAAAGTTTTATAAAAGGTAAGTGTTTTCATACAATTCTTTGGCTTTGACTGTTTCTAGGTGTTGGACAAGTAAGTTTCAAGGGTGGGAGGCTCTAAATCAAAATATGTTCCTGTGACAGACCCATAAAGACATGTATGGCAGTTGGTCAAAAGGGCACCAACTAAGTAATACTTTGCAACTGGTTGAAGAAGTACTTTGAGATTCTTGTGGAAATCTAAGTATCCAAAATACTGGATAATCTTACCAAAACCCCACTCAACAGATATGCACACTTTACTCATTGCACTATTGAAATCTTGTTGTTGATCTGTAAGATTGGCTCCCCTAAAGGGGGGGATGATGTTTCTAGCTATCCCATAAGCAGGATCACCATATATTACATAGGGATCACCATTTGGATTTACAAGTCTTGCAAGCTTTGGTGTTAAATTACTCTCGTTTAACATAAATGCATCATGTCGCCTTCCCTCGATGGGCCCAAACATATGTGCAATCATACCATTTGGAGCCACCACAGACTAGGAAAAAATAAAAAACAAACAGGCAAACAAATAAGTAGGAGGAACACATGGCCTCATTTAATTTAATTGTTTTTATTTCATATCCAGAATCAACAGCTATATAGAAGAGCAATCAGGAATAAAAATAAAGTCCATAGAATGTTTAAAAAAAGGCTGGTAAGTACCACCTTAAAAGCACTGAAGAAATTTACAGGTTGACAACAAATACCACTGCAATGCACTCTCTTGTGCCCACTAAACATAATTCGTTGGTTCCTAACTGGTCTGGCAATAGGACGGGCTGTACCATCAATAAAGCCCCAGCACTGGTCAAGTGGAGCCCCCTTCCTGTGTATTGCATCGGCAAACAGTCCAGGGTCCAGCCATACTAAATTCAGGGAGTCAAGGAGCTGATTGAACCGTGTGTACAGATCATCTGTTATCTAACACAAGGCAAAGGAAATTAAGAAATTGTTCCAGACTCTCAAGAAAGAAAAGAAAGAAGCATATAAATAAAAAAAAGGTATGTGTAAACAATCAAAAACAAAAAATACTAAAAGCCTTTTTTCAAATTGAGTATGACTGTACACTGAATAAGAAAACATTATCAAGAATAAAAAATCTTGATTGCCCCAGAAAGGCAATGTTTAATGGCAATGGCCAGAATCCATGGTAATTGGCAACTAGAAGGCCTTTTTATAATTGACTTGATTAATTTTTAATACCATATTAAAGACCATGCTCAGCTCTGGTTCTGATCTGCCAAAGATGGGTACAAGATCGCACCATCGATTTGGATAACTGAGCCTGCGAAGCAGGATCAGTAGAGCCTCCATCCCTGAATACATAGAACCTTGATGTGTGATGTAAAACTGAGGTATTTCCAGAGCACCAAGCAGACGAGGAATATCCTGTTTATGAAACCTGAAAGAGCATTTGATGTTTTCAAATATATGGGTTGAAAAGTATATATCACACAGCAGACAAAAAAAAACACTCATGTTTATTAGAATCAAGGTTGCATACTAGGGTAATATACATTTTGATCAGCTGTGCTGATTTAAAAATCATACTCAACAAAGCACATGCTGACCTAACAGAGCAAAATATTTAATACAAAAAGGAATGAGGTATATTGTTAAGCAGGAAATACTGTAAATATTGTAAGTACAGGTGCCCTGCTAGCATCAGTGTCCCTACGAAGGAAAAAAGCGACTAACTTAACAACTAGTGCTACCTAAACATCTGCTCGCTTTCAATTTCGCCAACATCCTCTAGGTTTAGGCGTGGGCCAAGCCTTTGTGGTTCATCGAAACAGCCAAAAGCATCTAACAAAATCAAGTCCAGATCGTCATCACTGCTTTCTGTGCTACTACTCTCGCTATCATCCAAAAGCATGATGTCCAAAAATTCCCTTGAATTTTTCCTGGCATAAGCGAAAAGAGTATCCTTAGTGGTTATGAGTCGAATGAAGACGATTTGGATCAACAACAGCTATCTGAATACTTACCTCCGTGCAGCCGCCATCTTGTTTCCCTACGAGTATCCCATGATGACTAGGTAAAAAGTCAACCTCAATCTTAAGCCCAAACTATGCGCAAACGGCGAACTTCAAACTATAAACCGCTGGCCGCACGTACAGCTTTCTTCCTGTATGAAAACAATACAACAAATAGTTCCCTTAGGGACTGGTCATAAAGTACAGGAGGGGGTGGGCCGGAAAAATTGATTTTCTAGTAGACAAAGTTTTAGTGACCCACCCTTCCTAGTTAACACAAAAAATGTAGCCCACCCTTTTAATCCTGACATAAAAATAACTGACCCACCCCCCTCTTTCCAGGGGCTAAACAATAGATAAAATACCATTAACCTTGATTTTTGTGGCATCAATTGGAGTCTCCATAGAAATGACGGGTCATATATGTGGTACATGGTCTTCCAGTTCTGGAGTTATGAGGCTGTAATATCTCGTCATTATCTGAGTCACTTCCATCGTCGTCACTGGGCTCACCAACCTCAAGTAAAATTACATCATCCTCATCATCGGAAACATCACTGTCCATTGATTCAGCAGGATCACCATCATCTTTAGCTTCGTTATCTTCATCATGAATTCCACTTTGTTGTATCTTGTGGTATTCTGAATTTGCTAACCATGCAATGATTGTATTTACTTTTTCCGCTTTTTTCATCTTGCCATGGGCCAGATGATGCCTATCAAGGAACAAATTAAGAGCAGGAACAGTTTGTTTTGCTAGTGTTCCCTTGTGGAACATCTCTACCCAGTCAAAGTCATCACAGGTTCTCATGACTTCCTCTTGTTTTTTTCGCTTTCTTTCTTCAGACCTCTTTTCTTTTTTCAATCGTATGTATTCAAGATGTTCCAGGTACTTTCTTGTTAGACTTTCCTCCACAGCAAAAAAATTCCAATAGACTCTGCGTCATCCAATGCAAGTGTCCCATCTTCAAATTTCTTTTCAATTTGCGCTCTTGGCTGATAATCATCTATATCCCTTTGAGAACCACTTGAAATAACAGTAGGGGTCTTGTCAAAGGGCAAGTAACACAATTCTGGTAGAGCTCTCTGATCTGGCATTGGCCTTGGAACTCTTTCCAAGCCTGGTGCTGAACAGGGAAATTTAGCACAAAACTCACATAGGGTTTTGTTTGTGTTCTGGCAGTCACCTTTTAGATATTCCAAGTAGAGCTCTCCCACCTGTACATGTTCTTCCATAAACGTATTTATTTTCTTAAAGTATGCAGATCCTGGTATGTCTTTCTTCTTTGAATCTGGTGCCGAAAAAAACTGGCGTAGTTGTTCTGTGTTGAAGAAAAACTGTGCATTCTTGTGTGGGGTCAGAAATGATTGCATGTAATCTCCAGCTGGACCTGGCTCGTGATTGATTCTTTCAGCCACATTCCGGGCAACGGTCCACGCATTTTGTTCTATTGCCAGCTCCTCGCGTTTCTTGATATCATCAAGTGAGAGTGCTGCAATTTCATCTTGAGTCAGTCCATCAAGTGCGTCACGGAACTTCCATTGCATGGCCCCACCATCAACCAGTGCTTCACCAATACATGCATTTGATCTCTCTGCCTCATTCTGGCCACTGTCATCTCTAGCTCTGTGAATTCTATTCACACGATCAGAATTCAGGATTCTAGCCATCTCTGTATCTCACTTCTACATTGCTGCTTCCCACACCAGGCCCTGCATCTGTATTCTTAAGGATGTCAGTCTTGACTGGTGGCAACTTCAACTCGCTGATGCATTCTAGGACCTGGTCCACCTTTCTTTGGAGAGCACCGTATACTTTCTATAACTGTTCTCCGGTGACTGTGATGTCGGTAAAATCTTGCTCCAAATGGTCTATTATTGAATCTACTGCATCCTTCACCTCATTTCCATAAGCTATATCTTCAGCTTTGACGTCCACTTTGTCTTCGTCCCATCTTAACATAGCTGCATTCAATTCACGTCCAAGCCATGACAAACGCATCATTTCATATTTGCGGAACTTGCAATTGGGCTTTTGTGTTACTGCCATTATGTCTTCATACATTGATGTGTCTTGAAAGTAGTAAAGACAGTCACGAACGTGTGCACAAAACCGCCTTATTGGAATACTGCTATATCTGCTATGACTGTAACTATAGTTTGATCTGTGTCATTCACAAGATGAAGTTTCCCATCAATGATTTCGTGGTGTCCGGTCATAAAACGAAACGATGAAGGAGTAATGTGCACTTGGGGAGTACTGAAATCATGCAGTGGAAGTTTTTTCTGCTTATCCTCGTCAGAGACATCATATATCTTTCCTGACTTGGTATCACGAACCCCAACATCAGTACCAGGACGTAGATATGCTTTATCATCCATGGAGATTGCCAGGCCTTCGTCATCTTTCGAAAACAGGCACGATTTAGCATTTTTTACGTGCTTCCTTTGGTGGTGTGTGCATTCATTTTCTTGTTGCTCCGTCTTGGGTGGTTTTTTAGCACAAAAAAGCCCTTTCCCCAAATGAAGTTTTGCTGCTCTTGATGACACATTTCTCGGTCTGCCTCTGTTCAGTACAGTAGTTGCACTCCTTATAAGTTTTTTACCTCTCTTATACAAAGAGTAGTTCGCAACTGTTAGAAAATCTTTCTTTTTTACTCTATGATTCACATACATGACTGCATCACGACGTCTTCCATGTGCAGTACTCTTGTCCTCGATGGCCTTTCGAATCAGTTCTTCATCTTCGCTATCCAGCGCCCTCGGTGCACCAGTAGATTTTTTGTGCCACTTAACTCGGTTCTCTTCTAAGAGGTCGGTCGCTAATTGTTTCCTGCTTTGATTAAAGCATTTCGCACTATACTTGTCATCACGGATTTGCAGTTTTTGGATGTGTGCAGCACGTTCCATGAGCATCTCTTTTTCTACCACTAGATCTTTCTTCCTTGAATCAGGGAGTAGTTCTCCAAGCCTTACTATCTTTGCGCCAATTCCATTTATTCGCTCATCAATAAGCTCTCTTTTCCGAGCCATCCTAATGTTCAGCATGTCTTCTGCAGCTTCAAGAGCTTTTTCGCATTCTTCTGATGCTGAAATTGTCTTGCGCAAAAAGGTAACTGCTCTGTCAGCATTAATTCCTAGCTCTGTAATTTCTTTGCGGCTTCTAGTTGCAAACAGGACTGCCTTTAATGCGTTTCTATCGTACTCTGTATCCATGGACTTAATTATAGTCCCTAGAGAGGAGCTTGTTAGCTGATAACGGACGGCTTTCCCATCATCACATGGAGTTTCCTCTAGATCCTTGAGTAGCCAGCCAATATCTATGAAGTCGTTTTACAATATGATATATCTGATATAATGGTATTTATAGAAAAGTATATTACGTTTGTGTGAATACACCGCTATCAATGATCAAGTACCTCAATCAAGCTGGTAGGAAATAAGCTAAACACGATACAAAATAAAAAAGATACCAAAAATATTGCACATTCGTACGTGTTTAGTAGAGAATGTTATATTTTTAACGATATGAATTGTAGAATTTGGCTTCAATTTTAACTTTTTTATGCGTGCCTGGTCCTAGCGGAATTCCCAATTCTCAAAGCACGGTTTATTCAAAAAGGGAAATACCTGGTACTTTGGATAGTAGCGATAAACACACGGAGACCATATTCTTCATGCAGGAGTTGGTCCTTGAATTCTTGCTTCTCTACAGGTTTTTCAAAAAAGCTGCTGTATAGACCAAAGGCTTCCATAAAATGAAGGAAACCTCGTCCATGTGCATCTTCACTGGAGCTTGATGCAAGGAGTTGACGCAAAATAAACAGCAATGCCTCTATGACCTGTGTCTTGTGGTATCGTTTCCGTGTCTTGTAAAACTCAAGTAACCCTTCAAGTTTTCCTTCATTTTCTTCAACTCTACATGTTTGGAGGGATTTTCGCAAACTATCTGAAAACACTTGACTACTTCGACGCTTGCTTTTACTGAGGGATTTTGCCTCCAAAATCGATTCTAAACCAGCTGTCTTTGCAGACTGCTTATGCTTGGAAGCCATTTTGATTTAATCCCACAATGCAAAGGGATCACATTCGCTCCAGCTTTCCGCAGCCACCTCAACCCACAATGCAACCGGATACGATTTGCCTCAGTCCCTTTCAATTTTGCTGGAAAATAAAGATGGCGGAGCAAAGCGGATCCGAGCAAAGCGGCGCGAGTGAACACAGCAAAGTCGATAGTATTTCTACATTTCTCAATACTGCTGATTTAGAGAGCTTTGAAGCTGCATTTGAAAGTGGGGGAGTGACGAAAATAGAGCATATTATCGACGTCTTAAAAGAGGATCTACAAAAAATTGGTGAGGGAGTGTTTTATGATACTCGAGCATCTAATTAAATCAGCTCACTACAAAAACGTTTCATTGTAATTTATCCTGATATGTTTCTTCATCTCGTTAGGGCTTCGCGAAATCCAAATACGAAGGTTTGAAAGGCAATGGCAATTGATCAAAACTTCATTTCCTACAGAAAGGAACATAAACGAATTTAGTGGTTCTGATGGCATTGGCAAATTTCTTCGATTGGCAGACTTGAATACATTTGAGCCAAGATTCCTTGCCGAAGGTGTCACAAAGATAAAGCATCTAGCAGATGTTACTGTTGAGGATTTAGCTGAGATAGGTATAGCATTGCATTGTTTTACCCTTTTAAGAGTTAAGCTTTTAAATTGTAGGTTGTTTACAGCCCTTTGTTTCCACTTCATGTAAATCAGTTTGTATTATATTGTATTTTATACCATGCCATAGAAAATTCAGCCAATCAGAATATAGGAAAGCCGTTGTATATTCGACGGTATTAAACCCAACCTTCCCATTGTGCGCTGTGTTTTTCCCACAAGCCACTTATATATTTTCTTCTTATCTCGTGGGATATTCCATTAATTCCATATATTCCTCTCGAAAGTGTTGCATAACTAGTATACATTGTATTGTATGGTAAACTGCTAAAAATTGACCCTTTATGTATATTCTTAAATATACATTTTTTGCTTTGTGATAGGACTAACTGGTATTCAATCAAGAAGATTTGAGAGATTCAAAAAACAATTTGAAAGCTTGTTGAAAGAGGATGACTTACCAGGTCCTTCAAATCATAGAGTAATGGGGTTAAAAGCAACAAAGCAAAGATCATCTCCCCTGGGCAGAAAAAAAGTATGGATATATTCCTTTCCCAAAAACAGATAGAGCAAAATTTCTGAATGAAGAAGTACTACCCTCCTTTTATGAATGCCAGTGGAAATGGTCGAAGAATGCGAGGTCTTTTCAACAAAACTTCCATGCAGAGGGTAGAAGACAATACGACCATCACACTAAACTGAAGGATATTCAAGAACGCATCACTCTTTGGACAGAACAATTGCCACAAGATATTGGTATGAAGCCAACAGACCTCAAGAGTATAAAATATAGAATCGCACAACTGGAAAACTTTATGGAGAAAGTTCAGAAATTGAGAAGTTCTGTTGAGCAGGATGATGCAAGTGCGTTTACAAAAGCTGGCAAACTTAAAACTGGCCAAGAATGTTCCCATAAATTTAATGAGAAATGTTTTGGGGTTCTCACAAGCCTCAAAACAAAAATACTGGAAAGCTTAAAAAAAAATGGAAACCCTTGAAGAGAAAAACAAGAGGATGTACCCAGTGGCCAAAGGAGGATCTGCATCCAAAAAAAGAAGGCAAAAAGAAAATAGATCCAAATCAAAAAAGCGCCGAATTGAGCGTAAAGAGAAAAGTTGTCAAAGAGTTTTTTCTCTAGCTGTTGCAAGTTCATGTTCATATGGAGATAAAATAGTTGAATCTCATCTCCTAAATAAAGATGCCATATCAAAAATGGGGAAAAGGGATGTCAAATGGTTGAAATTACTATTTGCAAAAAAGATGTTCACAAAAGAAGCTATTCAAGTTTCTAACAGTTTAAACCCTAATTTAGAAACAGACAGTGACACAGATACTGAGGATGACTTCACTGAAGATGATGTCAGTGATGCAGACTAAACCTTGCATGGAATGTTTTATAGGTTGTTGCTTTCATTTTGTTTATTTTTTCACATGAATATTCTTTGTTGACATAATCTTTGTAAAAACAGCTAGCTGTCACTTTAGCCAGTAGGTGTAATAATGAGCAGTTTTATTCCAAGTCATTTATCACGCTATATTATTGCCATTTAAGTGTTAAATTGTGTATTTGTACATATTTGCAGCTAATAAAATTGAAGCATAATTGTTCATAACCCACCCCCAATGTATTGCATGATGTTTCTTGACCCACCCCTTTTTACGTGCACAAAAATGATGGCCCACCCCCCCTTTTTTTCCGGCCCACCCCCTCCTGTACTTTATGACCAGTCCCTTAAAAGATCCGAATCCAGTTTACCACCCTGTACTCTTCAATCTTTTCTTACGTTAGTTAGCTGCTTCACTATCAAGGAAGCAGTAAGTTTAACTGTGATCCAGTCCGACTAGACTAAACGTACTTAATTTTCTACGTACATTTTTTGTGTACAGTTGTATAAAATTGTCGAGAGTTAAACTATTAATCTTGGACAACTTATGATGGCCAGAAATCCGTGACAGTCAGCGGTTTGAATTGGGGGCTTGCGCTTTCAGGGAAATGTCTACTGCACATGCGCTGTAATATCCGATTACGTCTCGGTCACGCTGAATAGTTTTGATTATGGCGGACGGAGTAAGGGAAAGTAGTAAGAATAGTCGAGGTTTGTTTCTGCAAATGCAGAAAGCGTCTTCAGCGGATCTTCTCTGGGGACAAGAAAAGTCGAGGAAAAGGAAAAAAAGCGCTTCATCAGAATATTTTGCTGTCGAGAGACTTATCTCAAAGAAGACTTCGTGTGGAGAGGTGAGCATTGAAACTTGTGCATTTTTGTATGCGGAATGTATGTTAAAGCTTGAAATTATCATCTCCAGACTCAATATTTAGTGAAGTGGAAGGGCTATAGTGGGTTCTTCAACAGTTGGGAAGAGGAGGAAAACTTAACTTCCGATCTTGTCAGGTGTTTATAAGCTTTATATTTCATTATAACATGAATACACTTTTAGCAATCTTTAAATTTTAAACTAGAATATTAATATGTAGTCTGAATATATTATTATAAGTGCAACTTATGGATTGAAATGTATATGCAATTAAGATCTCTACCCGCTGAAATAAGTGAAATACTGGTAATTCCCATATCGTTGTCTTTCTTTGCCATAATTTAAAGTGCAAAATGTTTTGTTTACATCTATATACCAGTAATAATTTTATCATGTAACCTCTTTCTGACACTGTTTCTATTTTTTTTGACATTGCAGAACTTATGACAAACCAATCATATGCCAGGAGAGGCTTACACGACAAATTGATACCCTCAGAGTATCTGTTCTGTCAAAGTTAGAAAGTAGAAGTAGATGTAATTCTATTTTAGATTTTGACCACGACTGTTTTAGATTTCTTTTTTATGGTAAGGGGAGAGAGAGTAGGGAAAAGGGATATCTATTGTTAGAAAAGGATGATTTTATCAGATGCAAGTTACCTGAAAACTGGGATATGGTATGTGATTGTAATGGAGATGGGGTTAGGGTTAAATATCCCTTTAAGGTCAGGCTGTTTTTAGCCAAGTCACCCAAATCATTTACTTTGATTGATGGGGAGCTGCGAGAGAATCAGAGACTGTTAACTGAGGAGCTATCTATTGATTTCTGTCGAGAACCGGTTATAATTCAGTTGTAATTGAATTTTCACATAAATGAAATAACAGAAGTTTGAAACATAATATTTATATAAATAAAACTTATGCTAGATTTAACTATATAAATGTATGATCAAATGTGCTAAATAATTTTATTATAAATATTCCTGATACTAGATTAACTATTGATGATGAAATGTGGCCACAGGCAATCATTAAGGCATTTCATTTCATTTCCTCAAGTTGTTTGATTAGTCCAGCTTTGTTTTTCTTGTTGAATCCTTTTGCATTTCTTCGTTTCAATTCAGCTTTCAAGTCACTTACTGTCATTTTTGAAAAGTCAACATTGCTTGTAGTTGAGTCATCAGTAGTGCTTGTTGATGGTGTGGTGGGTTGTTGGCAGTGAGCTTCACTTGACTGTTGATCAGAGTGACTCTTATTTCGTTTTTGTCGACTTTCCTTGATCTCCTCATCCCAGTAGCTAAGTTTTCTTTTTACATATGCATGTGGTTCCCGTTCATGTGCACGCAACTCCCACTGCCGCTGTTCTTGTCAAAGGACATCTCCTGCAGAGTCCCATTTGTTTGATTTTCGCAAGATTACAGAGCGGGCAATGTCATTATTTCGTTCCACCCCCTGGCCAGTAAAAATTTTGACAGATCTGTGCAGCTCAAAAAATCTGGGGATGTGTGTGACCATGATGTGCATGTAAGGAGTAATCCTTGTTCTTTCATAGCCTTCCCTTTTACCATTGAGCTCCAAGAAACAATCGATCCAACCCTTTGCTTGCTTAAAAAAGTCCATGGGGTTTCCCTCAGGGGCCCAATCATTAACAGCCTTGTAAATTTTGTGAAATTCTTTCCATACCTTTATCACAGCATCTGATGTTTCTGGGCGCAAAAAGCTCTTCATTTTGTCTGGGAGTGTACTTAAGAGAATTTTTTTGTCTGCCCCAAGTAGGCTTGTCCAGTCATATTTACCACTGGCTTTTCCATCCGCATTTCTCTGTTCCCACACATCAAAGGAAACCCCACATGATCTTATGACATGAATCAATTTTCTTAAGTGCAGTCCCTGTGGCTCCCCTCGCTTTCGGTCTAGGTCATCTTCTTTATCCCAGTCAAGACATTCAGTGACAATGTTTTCTGTTAAAATGTCAGTCACTCGCAGCATCAGGTGAAGCTCATCGACCACTATGTGGTCAAGTTTAACGTTGAGAAGGGGCTTTTTGTCACTGCAGAAGTTGTCTTTAGATTTTAAACACATTTCTGCTAATGATCTGGAAAGGGGTGGCTTATTGTAGTGGGAATAGTCTTCCTCAATTTTCCAACGATCATTTTTGTGTACCTTGCACCAAGCACATGCATAATTTGAAGTGGCACCCTTAAGACCAAGCATTAACAGGATAAATTTGTAGTCCCCGCCAAGAAAGAAATCCACATTTATTTCTTTGTCATTCACTGAGACTTTTCCTGTAGATATCATGTTGTTGATTTCTTGAAATATACTGCCAAATGCTTCTTTAACCCCTTGAGTGCCACGCCCCATGTCCCCTTTCTGTACCCTGTGTGCCACTGCATTTTAACTGAAAATGGGTCTCTCACAAAAAACCTCAAACCCTAGAAGTATTTTTTCTGAAACTATAGACATGTAGATATTTTCTGAAAGGTCATAAAATTTTCTTTCTAATGAAGCAAATTTTGCTGAGGTTGGCGTAATTCGATATCAGTATGACGTCATAGCCGTGGGAAAATTTGCATTTTTTGCACATTTTTCAACAAAAATAGGACAAAAACAAGTCTCTCAACCATTGAATTTATTCCAAACTGATGCAAAAATACTTGCATAACATATGCTTACATATATCCAAGATATTACTTCAAGAAAAAATACTTTATGTACAGAAAAAAGCCTGGTGATGCCAGTGCCATTGTACCCTGTCTGCTAGAGCATTTTAGCTAAAAATGGGTGGCATTGAAACAATTCGGGGGGGGGGGGGGGGGTGAAAAAATGAGCTGTGGTACCCATGCATCCTAGTGGAAATGTGTCCATTAATTATCTCAAAAGTTTTTTCAAGGATTGTCTGAGGAAAAAATATGTGGCAGGCTATTTTTCAATTACCAGGTTACTTATTGCTTTGCAGTGATTGACAAATAAAATAATTTTATTTTGGGGGTATTTTTTTAATAAATTCACGTCAAGTTAGTGTTGATCAATTTGATTTAATCTCATAGTTGTACGCAAACCAAAAATTATAGTTATGTATTACAGCACGACACGCATAACTGTGGCCACACAACAAACTTTTTTGACAAGTTAGCCAATCAGAGAGCGCGAATTTGTTTGAGTTGTCCTGACTCCTTGTTAAAAGCGTGACAGGTTTCGTGAGAACAGCTTTGAAAATTCCTAGGAGGCGGGACAGCTCAAACAAATTCATGCTCTCCGATTGGCTAATTATAAGTTGTAAAAAAAAAGTTTGTTGGGTGGCCACAGTTAGGCGCATCACGCTGTAAGTAACACAAATCCATCAATTTTGTGAATCAGAGTTTTTTCAACAACAGTGGACACCCGCCTCATGGTCACCTCATTAGTATGGTCATTGTTTTGGTCCCAGCAAAATGTCCATGCAGTAGATCTGTAGATTTTCTACAAAAACCCTGTTTGTGTGACTACCCTGTAGAACTGCAATTGTATCAATCAGTACCAGTGATTTATCTACCCTATTAATACAGCCAATTTTTATGGCCTGTTGGTGACCACATTAACAGTGTTCCACTGATCCTCTTTAATTCTTTTTAAAGTAAATTATGTAAATAAATATTTAATGAGTTGTGGAAATGACCTCAAATACCAGAAGTGTTCCTCTGAAACTATAGACATGTATACATTTTCTGAAAGGTCATAAAATTTTCTTTTCAATGAACCCAATTTTGCTGAGGTTGACGTAATTTGATACCAATATGACGTCATAACCGTGGGAAAATTTGCACTTTTCGACATTTTTCAATAAAAACAGGACAAAAACAAGTCTCTCAAACAATAAAACTGATTCAAAACTGCTGCAAAAATACTGCATAACAAATGCCAACATATATCCAAGAGATTACTTCAAAAAACATTATAAATGTACACAAAGGAGCCTGTTCACAACAAGTATAAGTTATGTAAACAAAGTAGCCCACTGACAACTACACGCAGTATTTAGCGAAATGGCAAATTACTGGCCACAATTTTTTGTAATAAAGTTTTTGACAAGAATTTTTTCATGTGTGTCTTTTTTGTCTTTCAAGTATTGGCCCAATACACAAACTTTGCGTGGTAAAGTTTGAAGCAAGGGTAGTAGCACAATCCGGGCTGCGATGGACAACTTGGGCAGTAATAGCACGTTTCCTTCCGTATATCCTTCTTATAACAAACTCTGCACCTCTTCTGAGGTTTTCTCTTGTTTGCTGTTGGTGGGATTTGCTCCAAGAAGTGCCTTTCTGTTAGTCTTACAACATTTTCCTCTCTGGGAATGTCAGGCTGGTCATTTTGTGTACCAAAGAGAAGCACTGAAATCACATCATGCTGAAATCCCAAAAAGCGCTTTCGGCCACCATCTTTCTTGTAAACTAGAAAACTATTTAGCATGGCAAGCTGCAGAAAATGACATGCCAGTTTCTTGTACCATTTGAGGGATTTTCTTGCCATGTCATATGGCTGCATCAGCTGATCAGTACGGTCCACTCCGCCCATATATTTATTATAGTCTGCAATGCATCTTGGTTTGTGGTGGGCTGCAAGTCTTCGTCCTGGAACCATTTCCTCATTGTGAATTGTTGTTAGCATTAGCACATCTCTCTTGTCTTTGAACTTCATGGCAAGAAGTTCACTGCTTCTGTAAGCTTTGACTTCACCTTTCTTCAATTTCGCTTTTTTCACGGGATCAGGGAATCCCTTACGATTACTTCGTATTGTTCCACATGCCAGCGTGCTGTGATCGAAAAGAAATTTCAACAGTGGTATGCTGGTGTACCAGTTGTCAATATATAAATGATAGCCTTTGTCAAGCAAAGGTTCAATGAGGTCAGCCACAACTCTCTCTGAGACTGAAAGTGCACCTGCAGTTGGGGGGACATTCTCTCTTCCCGTGTAAATTTTGAACTTGAAGGTGTACCCAGAGTCCTCGCATAACATGAAACATTTTATTCCAAATCTGGCCCTCTTTAGAGGAATATACTGTTTGAAACCAAGGCGTCCTTTCCACAATAGCAGAGATATTAGATGAAGGTGTATAAACCTCGCCAAATTTCTCACATAGATGATCCACCAGTGGGCGCACCTTGAAAAGTTTGTCTGGGAAAGGGTCGTCTGCCCCAGGCATTTCTGCATTATCATTGAAATGTAAGAACTTCAACAACAACTGCAATCTATTCCTGCTCATGATAGCACCAAACAAAGGGGTGGAATACAGTGGGTCCGTAGACCAGTACAAGTTGATTGCTGGTTTTCTTATGATTCCTGTTAGAAACAACAGTCCTAGAAATTGTTTCATTTCATGTGGATCGGTAGGATGCCATGAATTTGCACGAGACCTCCTCGATATATCATCACCAGACATAAATTGCTCAGCAAAACGATTTGTCTCAGTTACAAAATAATTTATGAGATCCTGATTGATAAACAGGGAAAAGTAATCAATTGGCCCAAATCCAACTGTGCGTACCTGAATTCCACTGTTGCCAGTGAAAGGAAATGCACGTGGTCTTTCCATGTTGGCAGGAGTCCACTGCAAAGCAGGCTGATTTTGATGTGGTTGCCCTCTTCGCCCCCGTGGATTAGGATTGTTTCTTGCAGCAGTTTCGTTGTCACTTTCCTCTGACTCATTGCCACTTTCGGTATCGCTACTTTCTGAAGATTCAGCAGAATCACCACTCCATTCGTCACTTTCACTATCTGAATTAGAATTCCCACAAGCGTAGTCACTATCACTGATCGATCCTTCGTCTCCAGAATCGTTCCAGACTCTGTCCAAAACATCTTGAGCACTAAATCGAGCCATGAGCCAAGGTTGTTCGTAAAAGAAATACAAAAATTCCGCGCTTTCCTCGAATAAACAACCACGCTTCCTTCAAACAGTACTGCAACCAAGATGGCGGAAAAAAATCGCACGGAAATGTGAAAAATTTACTCGCAGAGACTCTTGGGAGCCAAAGCTCATTACCAGTCCCCCTAAAAACCTTTTCCGAATCTAGGGTGCCGAGAGGGTGACAATAAAAGTTGCATCCCGGGTGCCAGGCTTTTGACCAGATCTCTTGAAGTTTTGACGTACTCAGTACGTCATATAGGCACCTGAGGGAGAAAAGGTCATGACGTACTCAGTACGTCATATAGGCACTCTAGGGGTTAATGGTCTCATAACTTTCTGAGCCATTCACAATGGCAATAGTCCTGTTACCTTTAGCAGACATTACTGACTCACCAGTTTGTAGAATTGAAAAAGAAAGAAGAATAAAATTGGAATTCCCAGTCATCCTTGCACCATCCCCATTGATTTTGATTTGAATGGCATCATTAGTTGCATCAAATGTAGGATTTTGAGCAAGGTAATCATTAATGTGTTGTTCAAATACTGATGCAACTGAACTGACTTTGGCTCCAGTGTACTTCCCTTGCAAGGGGTCAATGTGACACATTTTGTTCAGTTCATCCCGACACTGTTTTACTAGATATGACCTGGGTAGACCATCAAGAGTCATTGTAAGCTCATGGTAAAAGGCATCACCAACACAAAATTTGTCCAGTAGAAATAAAATTTGCTCAATTTTTGTTTTGGCTTCCTCGTTCAGATTTTTGTACTTAGAACCATCATTTGAAGATTTCTCCTGGGGTTGCTCAGAAGCCTTCAAATGATGGATCACACCTGTGTCAGTTTCATGGACACTGAGGCCATCCAGCTCAATCCCAAAGGATTTTGAAAACCACAATGCTGTTTCTGCTCGGGATAAAAATGACTTCAAGGTCCTTGTTTTGTGTTTAACTTGGGAAACAGGTCTCCCCTGGAAAGTAGAAATACCTGTTGTCTCCTCTAAGATCTTGATATACTCTTCAAGTTCTTTGTTTGTTTTGTAAAGCTCCCCAGTTATTCGACTGTTTTCATTCATTGCAAGAACCAAGTCTTGATACATGCTTTCTTTCTCCTCTTCAAGATTTTTAGTTTTGCTTCTCCACTCCTGTATTTCATCTTTCATTGATTCTATTTCCTCGCACAACTCTTTTACAGATTTCGTTTGACCCTCGTAGACGTGAAATTTTTTTACTCTTTCATCTAAATCTTTTCTTGCCCTTCCCTTGGTTTTCTTGTATCATTGCACAACAGCATTAGCCAATTTCATCAAATGTACGCTAATTTCATGTCTTACAGCTTGATTATCCGTAAAAGCAAACATCCTGTCAGGTACAGAGTACTCCAAAAGATCCACATATTCGATTTTTCTGTTGCCCTGGGATGAATTCGGTTGTTCAGGCTCACTTCCGGTTGCAGAGTTTTGACCGGAAGTTCCCTCACGATTAGAAGCCTGTTCATTTATAACTTTGTACCATTCCTTAAGAAGTGGTAGTGGAATTTCCACGGCAAAAAGGATTTTTCTCTCGTGTGCTTTAGCTGAATAATGAATTTCTGGTTGACCGATCGCAATCTGCCTCTTGAAATTAAAGGAACATCTAGTGGGTTCGTCCGACATTTTACTTGCAAATATTGCTATAATGTAGTATGACGCAAGACAGAAAGGTTTATTTATATACGAGGGGAGGCTACTAAGTTACCCTAGAGATTCTGGGAAGCAAAATGGTGGACGATCTGCAACGAAAAGGGAGATTTTGCGCCTCCGAAACATGGGTTCTTGCCGGTCGCCTGAGGACTTTAAAATTCTGCTTTTACTCGCATCAAATTTCACGGCATTTTGGCCGTTATTTATCGTCTTCTGGAACCAGTTTAGCCTCGCTGAATGATCTTAATTTTGCACCACGAAAGAGGATTCGGATGTAAACAAAACGTAGAGCTTTCTGAAAACATACCAGTTATCTTCGCATCGGCTTCGAAAACTGAAGGACTTTATTACACTTTTATCAGCATTGTGTCACGAAATGGAGAACAAGAAGTGGAATTTAAGCTTTATGGTGTTCAGAAAAGATCGAAATGGGAACCGATTTAACCACAACGAAAAGTTAAATGGTTCATTCCCGAGGTAAAGGGTATGTCAAAACACATGTTAAGCTTTTTGAAACTTTATTTTCTGCTTTTCTGAAGATGTATCGATTAATAATAAAACAAGGTAACTGTAATCTTCCCTCTTTTCTTTGTAATTCCTTTAGTATCATGTTTGTAATCTAAGACTGGATGCGGCGCTCATGCGCATGCTTGGCGGCCATACTGTCACGGATTTCTGGCCAGGCTTGGCATTGTAGATTCTTTTATGAAGTTCTGAACTTATTGCTCTACCAGATGGCTTGCTGCTTTTCCATGCCACTGGGGGTGAGGACTCCACAGCTGAGTCTTGTGCCTGCAGTTGCTCGACTAATTTTGTTAACTTAAGTTGGTCGCCTACTAATTTTAGTCCACAAGCAATGAGTTGATCTTGACTGCCTTTTGTAGCCAGCATAATGAGCCCCTCTCCATTAATCTTTTGCTCTGTCGAAAAAGAAAACTTACCCTCAAATATAAGAGTGATAAACACACGAAAAAACTGTCTTAAAAACTATCAGGACTGTAGGAAAACTGACGCGGTGCGCGTTCTTAAAAATTGTGGGAAAACAGTGAATCGAAATAACTTTCGCTTTCTGAAAGAGTGTATTCTGGCTTGGCAACAAAATTTAATTACTGGAAAGAAAAACATAAAATTAACACACCTTAATATTAATGAGAGTTTCATTCAATGTTCTAATAAATACTTTTAAATCTTAGATGCAAATACATGTACATAGGCCACAGGCAAGTTAATAACTAAAGGCAATTTTCGCGGCATTTTTGCATCGGTTAGTTCCAAAGGTGCAAATTTCGAAATTCACAACTACCATGTTATGTTGTAGGAGCTAATAAAGGTAGTATGAATGGCTTTGCTGTTGTACCGAAATAACTTAGAGGTTAAGTTCTACCGAAATAATTTAGAGGATAAGCTTAAAAGTTCAAAATGAAATACCCGACGTGCACGTCATGGCCAGTACTCACCTGCGAATTTCGCTCCGATATTTTCGTCGAACTTTCAATCTACCCAAGAAGAAACTTCTTCAGTCGAAAATTCTTTCATGGGCTTACTTTTAGTAAGCTTGCAGCATGAGCTGTCTTCAGGCGATTTAGAGGAGTCCATTTTCAGACAACACCTTTCCTCCACTACAAAGTACAAACTCGAAGTAACTTTCCCGCCTTCGTTTCGCCTCAATATGAAGAGGCATGCCCAATGCACTATGGGACAGCGGTTACACTGCAGGATACATGAAGTACTACTCCGATCTACTCGACATTGACAAAGAAGCGAACGAAGTTGAGTCTGGTTCATCAGTCCATCTGTAACGTTGCCTCTAATAGGATTAAATGGCAGGGAGGAAGAGAACCTGGGAACGTAGCGAAGTAGTTCGTTGCCACTGTAGTGAACTTCCATACACACATGTTCACTGTCCTTGCTCGTCCTGCCGTGGAAAACCTGTGTCCACCTCAGTTGAGTATAGACATTGGCAATCAGAGAGTTCCTTGGATTCCTTCAGCGCGAACGTTCATAATAGGTGAGTTGAGTTAAATGAGCTCGAGTGCGGAGGTTGTGTTTTGGCACAGAAGAATCTCTTTCGTGAATTTTGGTTGGCTGCTGTTCAACCACCTCATTCAGTGATAAATGCTGTGTTTTCACTAGGCCGATTAACTAACTGAACATTCTTCCTAGGTGTTTGTTTACAGACCGACATTAGCTAGTTAAACACGGCATCTGTTTTCACTGGGTAATTTTAAGCCACTAATAACTCGGAAGATTCAAATTACAAATCCGCGCAACTTTCAAAAATGGCGGGAGAGGAAGCGCTTTTAATGAGTTCACTAGTACTGATTCTCGCTATATTTTTGCGAAAGAGAAGGAGTTTCGTCAGGAGGATGCAATTAATGTCTCGGCAGATGCGGCAGATGCGACAGAATGTTGTAATCCTGGCAATTCAACGCCAAAACAACATACATCGCCGTAAGCGCAAGACCATGTGGGTCTATCCAAGGCCACAGTTTTGGTTTGAACAGCTTGTTGTAAGTCAATATCAAGATCATCTGTGGCGCAAGCACTTCAGAGTGAGCAGAGATACTTTTGAACACATCTGTGGACTCGTTGGCCCTGAGCTGGTACGACAGAACACAATTCTTCGCCAAGCTATCTCCGTAGAGAAGCGGGTTGCCGTTGCTCTTTGGAGATTAGCAACTGGGAATTCATATAGAACCGTCGGGCTAACCTTTGGAATCGGTCGATGCACTGCTATGAATGTAAAGGACAAATTCTGCACTGCCTTGTTGCAAAGAGCAAACAATTTTATCAAATTTCCCAAGACCGAGGCCGAAACTAGGCAATCCATACTGGAATTTCAGGACATAAGCCGTTTCCCCCAGGTCGTAGGCGCACTTGATGGGTCTCATATTCCAATCAGGGCGCCCAAAGAAGACCCAAACGAGTATGTTAATCGGAAAAGCTTCCACAGCATCGTTTTGCAGGGAGTTGCTGGTGCTAATGGCAAGTTTTTGCATGTGAGCACTGGCTATGCAGGAAGTATTCACGATGCTCGTGTGCTACGAATGAGCTCGCTACTACCTGCAATAGAAAACGGAGACATCTTGCATTCCCCAACACGTAGGATAGGTGGCACCGAAGTAAAACCACTCATTGTTGCTGACCCAGCTTACAAACTTACGACCTGGTGCATGAAACCATTTCCGCAGACCCGAGCCCTGACCGATAGCCAACGAGATTTTAATAAATCATTGAGCAGTGCAAGAGTGATTGTTGAGCAGGCATTTGGACTGTTGAAGGGGAGGTGGAGGTGCCTTCTGAATAAGCTGGATGAATCAGTGGGGAAAGTGTCCTCTACAATTATTGCCTGTTGCATACTACACAATATTTGCCTGGAGGTTAATGATCCCACTGAAATTGATGTCGTCAGTGATGGGAATGGATTTCCTAGAGTGCCTCTGCCAGGCCATGATATCAATGCGGATGGTGCTAGATTAAGGAACATCATAAAAGACAATTTATACTGAAGCTTTATTTTATGACATTTTTCCTGCAAAGATTATTTCATTTTCATTTCAATTTTCATATTTTAGATTCTGTTTCTTATTTCATTATTAACACGTATGTAACAATAAAAAAATGTATATGAACATTTCGAATTAAATTGAAAAATTATATTAATGTGATTGACGCAAGAGGAAGGAACATGGATTTCGTTGAAAAAAAATTTCATTACTTTTCATTTCATGTTTTTGCAGTTGTGGTTGATGTTGTAAGCAATTAACTGTGTTATTCCTTAGGTTCTGAATTCATTGTAAACAAGTATTAAATTTTGAGGTGTTTACCATTTTATAAGTGCCGGGGACGAAACTGGAAAATGGGGTTAACAACACTTGATAGAAAAAGTTCACTTCAAACAAGTTCAACAGTGACACCAATAAAACACCTATGTACTTTATGTTCATTTCAAATAAGAAAATCTATGTACTTGCTTGATTTTCACTTCAAGGAAGTTTAACAGTAACAATAATAAAAATTAAAAATCTTTGTACTTGATGTACAAAAACTTGTGTCTGAAAGTCCGCAGTTCCATCTTTTTAACTGTCTCCTTTAAAAATTTTCGCTATTTCTTTTATAGCATCAAACATAAGTTTTTGACTTTTAAGATCTCTCTCTGCCTCCTTGTCGGCGAGCCGCTCGAAAAACTCGTGGTCTTTACCTTGACTCTCTTGTAAAAATTCCACAAGATCGCTGTTGGACTCAGCCGAGGCAGCCTTTGCTTTCTTCACGGCAGGCGCTTTTCCTTTGCTCCTTTTTTTGGAACGTTTTGGGTTTCCTTTTAAGTTCTTTTCGAACTCCTGTTCCAGGTCTGCATCGCTTTCGTGATCTGCTGGAATATTTGATTCAGGTGAAGCTCCAGAGTGACCAGCTGCAATTGCATTGCCATCTTCGGGCAAACCACATTCGACAACTTCTTTTGGCGAGATGTTTGGCTTGGATCCCAAAACTTCATCGATCTCGTCGTAGTATTCGAATGATTCCCGGTTGTTACCACTTCGGGAATTGTGGTCCTTTACTCGTTTGTACTCGCGCCTTACATTGCGTAGCAGTGCGGTAGCTTGGTATTCCCTGGTCTTTAAAAATGGAATTGAGCTTCTTTGCGATGGCGTCCCACACACTGCTGTTTCTTTTCTTGCTGATTGGGAAATTGTCCCTCCACAATTCAAGTAAATACCTTGTCTCCGCGTCTGTCCAGTTAGAGCCACGGTTCCTGTTCGTAGCTCCTGGCTGTGGACTTTCTTCGTTCATTGTGCTTTCGCTTTCGCTGCTGTTAGTCGGGACTGAGCTTGTCGAGGGTGACGCATGTGGCATAGGAACTTGGTATGGAAGAACTGCTGGTTGCCCGTAATGCGGGAATTGATTCTGCATGCCGACGCTATGAAACAGGTAAGGCCCTGGACAAGGCATCTGAGTATCGGACGGGTGCAGAGGAAAACGGCGAAAGAATTGGGAACTGTTTTCAAATTCGTCAGCCATGTTTACCAGCATACAAGCGAAAGAACCACGAGGCAAGCGTCTGGAAAATAATTTTGCCAGATTGCTTGGCAGGCATCTGTCAATACACGCGCTGCGATTGGCTGCGGTATTTTTCGGGCCAAGTTAAACCATCTCGCGAGGTAGTGTAACTCTGCGTGAGTTTCCTGTCGTAAAGGCGAGAAAACCCGTTGTTTTTCCTTGTGAACACAGTTGGCATTTTTAACTCGCTAAACACTAGACAAAGTGTTTTCACTGTATTTCCGGACTTTTCTGGCTTTAACTAGCTAAAATTGTCCTAGTGAAAACACAACCAAAAAGTCGAAAGTTTGTTGACTGTACGCGCGTATATAAGCTTATGTAAGGTTATATTTTTCTATATAAGCTTATAATTTGTATATTTGGACTCCAGGAGCCTTCATCTGTGAGCTCTGTTTTGGTTACAGTATGGGAACGTCCCCCAATGGGATAAGCATAAATGTTTTAAACTACTAACAAAAATAATATTACAAAAATAGAAGGCCAAAAACCAAGAACAAAATGTTTGTTGGACACAATAGAATGAGCAATCCCCTACTATAAAGCTAGCACTTTAAGTATTATTTTTAGCAGCTGTTGCTTTGGTTAACAGTATGCAAATTATCAATTTTGAGCTTGCATTGCAAATAATGAACAATGCATTCATTCATTCAATGCAGTAAATAACTTATCGTGCACATGTTATAGATGTGGCATCTATTAATTATGTATTACATAATTATGTATTTCAGTTCACAGACTGGCATTGCAGCCGCAAACTCTATCATTGACGAAGAAATTGCTGATCTTGAATATATGACCGAGGTTTATGCTGAAGACAGTTTAAATGATGAAGCTGGCAACAGCAGTTCAACAGGTGCACAACATGAGGTGCAAGAAGAAGATTCTGCTAGTGCTGAAGCACAACTAAAGCATGAGATTGTGTCTGCAATCTGTGAAGCACTGATACTTGTTGACCAGATGCAAGGGTCTTTAAATAACTTTGAAGACGTGTTAGAGTATGCCAAGAAGTTGTTCTGTAGAAGTGACCGTGAGCTAACTAAACACTGGCCCAAAAACTGGAGGGAGACAGAGAAACTTTTAAAGGAGTATGGATACCGAAGCCCTAAGGAACTGTTTGTCTGTCTTGATGAAAGTCATTATACACAGTGGGATGTGATGGAGGACCCCGATGCTTTATGTCGTCACTGTGGAAAGAAAGGTTCCATTAAATATTACTATCTCGGTCTTTCTGACAAAATTCGAACATGGTTTTCAGATTTTTCAATGTGTGAAAAAATGTTAGCCCACTGGATCAACAAAGAAGCCTGGATCAGTGGCGAAGGACCTAATAATGTGCTGAAAGAAGTATGGGATGGTTCCCGTTTCAATGAACTAGCATGGTTCTGGGATCCAGATTCCAAGTGGATGTTGCCGCATAAATGTCATTTATGTGGAAATATTGTTAGTGCTGCCCAAATAAGGGCATCTCCTAAATGTAGCGATCAGGATCACTCAATACAGTGTGAAGAATGTGGAGAAAGGCAGGTTGTAAGGCCAGTTTTTGCGAGTGGTGAGCCGAGGAATATTGCCTTGATTGGTCACTGGGATGGCTGGCAGCCATTTGGTTCTCCTGGTAGGCACAGTTGTGGTAAGTGAAACAGACCACATAGATTGTTCTCATAAGTTTAATAACCAATTTCCCTGTAATTGTTTGATGTTCAGTTGGGTAAAATTAAAAACAGCTCCTAAAAAATATAAATCTGTTACTTTGGCCCACAGTTTACTGGCATGTTAACCAATATGCACGCATGACAAGTGAAGGAATGAACAAATTAAATATGTAAATGTGCTACTTTGTTTAATTATGCATTTTGCCGTCAACTCTTCTAGTGCTAACTTGAATGTAAACCTTTTCTCAACCTATAATGTACATTTTCTTCAGCAAACCCACAAATGTTTTGATAAGTCTGTGCTGCTTCAGAATGCATTGCAAGCGTGCCCTCATTATTTATGCCACTCTTTGGTCCATTTACTTGCCTTTCTTGAAAAGTTAGGGCTAGGAGGGCTCTACTGACAATACTAACCAATACAAAAGGACTCCTGGTGTAATGCTTACTTTAATTAATGACTGATTACTTGACATGTGCATAAAATGGTAATTTATTGCACTTGTGTTTTGAAAGGTGCAATAGATGTCAGCATTGGTAACATGTACAAGGAGGAAAGGAGTGCCACAGGAGAAGTTTATGTTGTGGGATTTGTCCCAAATTACCTGCTCCCAAAAAAGCGACCTTGTGCATTAGATCCCTTTCTCCATCCCCTCATCTCTGAAGTGGAAGAGATTTTCATTAATGGTAAGATGATTTCTTTTAATACTATATTAAACTGACGGGCTGGATCATAACCATGTACCCTTTTACAGGAAAAAGGTCAGATTCACTTCTTGTGTTTTTTCTTGTTCCCATACGACTTTACAGATAGCAGTTCAGCATTGCTCCCCTTAAAGTGTATATGACATGAAAAATATTTTCTTCTTATTTGAAAGGCCTTTCAAAATTCAGAAGAATGGCGTGTTTCTTTTTTAAATATCATGTTTCGTTTTAGAGATATTGACATTTTTCTATTATGCAAATTAGATCAGTGATGATGTCAGCTGGTTTGAACTAAAATATGGTAAAATACTAAATAAACAATATCTGTAAAACTATTGATGCAGTGTTCTTGAAACTTGGCACCACAAATGTGCATCCCGAAAGAAAGAAAATGGCACCCTTAGAATTGTTACCATAGCAACTCTTTCAGCTCCAGTCTCTCTCTGTCAAAAAACCAAATATCTCCATTTGCAACGTCTAAAGTGAAGCAAAGGGTCCTACTTGGAACAGACATAGCTCCCATATTGTCTCAATTACCATCATTGGATTGGCTGTGGTAGATGATTCTTGGTTTAAGCAAAAACTAGGAATTTCAGTTTTTATTATGACAGTACTAGCTGCAAACCTGTTGTCATAGCAACAGCACTGATGGTATCATGTTGTTAGTTTTGTGATGCACATTTGTTGTGCCAAGTTTCAAGAACACTGCATCAACAGTTTTAGAGATATTGCTTATTCCGTATTTTTCCATTTTTTAGTTCAAACCAGCTGACATCATCACTTATCTAATTTGCATAATAGAAAAATGTCAATATCTCTAAAACGAAAAATGATATTTAAAAAAGAAACACGCCATTCTTCTGAATTTTGAAAGGCCTTTCAAATAAGAAGAAAATATTTTTCATGTCATATACACTTTAAAAGTGGTTTATTGTTTCAGGACAGTTTGCCCTGAAGCAGAAAAAGCACTTGTTTATCTCATTGATTTTGCAATTAATTGGGATTATGAAACCCTAACTCTAAGAGCAACCAAACAAAACAGCTAAGGTGCAAACAAAAACCTTTTTTGTTAAAAATTAACATAATGTGGTTATACTTCCAGCCACTGTTAGTGTACATGTAAATGTTTGATCAGAGGCAGCCAAGTTTTCCTGATTCACATGGTCAAAGGTGTTTTTTTGTTTTGGCATATTTAGGTTATGAAGTTGATTATATTGGTGATTTTCCTGGCCTTGGACTCCAACCTGGAAATTTTATAGTCAGAGTTTTGATCTTGCTATGGACTGCCGATTACCCAGCCCAGAGTGAAACTGGAAAGTTCATCAATGGAGGGATATATCCTTGTCGAAGGGACAAACTGAAGGGTGAGTTGTTACAAAAATTTGGGTGTCAGATTACATGTACCTTGATAATAGGAAAGAATGCAAGAAAAAAGAAATTTTATTTTTGTTGCCCATTACATCAACATGTATAAACTTGGAAACTGACTCAGTGATCTCATTCTGCCATTGATCTAAGTAATCAGTATAACAAAATATTTTGTTCCTAATTAATTACTAAAGAAGGAAGAACTGTTAAGGATGTTTGTGCCATCCTTATAGTTGTTACCAATCCACAGTTTTATTATTTCCTCGGTAACTGATGCTAGCTGCCAGTGTAATGACTGAATCTCTTGTTAATGATAATCAGTCTTTCATTGTGATACTATGACAAATATGGTGATACAGGTATGGTGCTGCTAAATTAATTAAGGAGAAAGACCAAGACACTGGTAATAATTATTATAAAGTATTTTTATCAACTTCTATATATTGTAGGAAGTATAGATCCCACTGCACAGAGCACTACCTACTACTATGGGGCAAACCGATATCATGCCAGGTTTCAATGGCCAGAGCGAAAAATTGAGGAAGAGCTGCAGTTGATGAGTGAAATTGCTGAAGAATGTCGTCCTACCGTTCGCCAAAGACTTAGCAGAGAGTCTGGTTACACAGGTCTTAGTATATTGCATCGACTGAATAAACTGTACGGCTTTGATGTTTTAAAAGACACAGTGTTTGATGTAATGCATAACATCCCACTGAATGTTGTTGGTAGCCTGCTCAAGGAGTTAATTGCCAGTGGAAAGCTTGATGCAAAAGTAGCTGATGACAGGCTAAAAAAGTTTCCTTGGACTGCAGGTATTATTTTA
>OX393561.1:19823493-19825993 GCA_947652115.1 Blastomussa wellsi
CGAGGCTGTCGAAAACAACTCAGAGATCGCTCGACAATATGGACTCAGTGAGTCCATGGTCCGTCGCTGGCGAAAAGATCAGGCGAAACTTTTCAACGGTGAACTAAAGATGTCGGCGAAGCGTACGACGTTAGGTCACTTCACTCCAAAATTCCCGGAAATGGACCAGCAGATCCTGGAGTGGTTTACCAAACAAAGGGATCAAGGTGAGTAATTGTTTGAAAAAAGAAAGAGTGTTTGATCAACTTTTGTGTTAAAATCAAACCAAATAATTCGAGACACGAGCCGACACAGAAACACGCACGTGAGTTTGTTTTCAATGCGTGGGAACCAATGCTTCCTATTGGTCAGATTGAAATGTTGTCATAACAAATTAACAATGCCTGTCAAAGAACTGTCAAAGCACGTAAAAGCTTAGTGCTTTGAATCAAAAATGTAGTCGCTTCAATTTTATTTATTTACATGTGTTTTAATTTGTTTTTGTAGGCTTTGCCGTCAGCGGATTGATGCTACGCCAGAAAGCAAAAGAACTGTCCGCCGATCCTGCGTTCAATGCTTCCCTTGGCTGGTACCAAAACTGGAAACGACGCCACTCAGTCAGCTTCCGCGCCAAAACAACACTCGCTCAAGCCGTCGCGGCTTGTACTAAAACATGGAACGCCAGAATGCCGGAATGCTGGAACGCCGGAACACTAAAACCCGGAACACAAAATTACTAAAACCCGGAACGCATGAAAAATAAAGAAATTGAAAAAAAAAATAAATAAATGAGTTTATTAAGTAATTAAAACCTGTATTTCTAAACCCAATTAACTTCAATTCAAACAGGAAAATTCCCCCAGTATGCCCGCCCACCCACAACCCCGCCTGCCAAAAAAAACTTGATTATCTTTCACTGGTAAGAACGTTTTGCAGTGACATTTATCTTTGACTGATTATTATAATGTGCTTTAAGAAACCATTTAATATTTTGTGACGATCCTTTATTTCTGGGTGGCAAAGATTTTGGTGATGTTTCCCGCCAAAATGTAATTATGATAATATATTTATCAAAGTCACATGCGAAGTCACATGTAGTGTACAGCGTTGGGAAAATGGACGCTTCTGCGGGGTAAGTGTTGTAACGTTTTTTATTTTCTTTTCGTTTATTACGTTTATGATATGCAAAGTATTAAATATCAGCTAAGTAATCATTTTGTGTTTAGCAGCAGTCCTCAAAGCCCAGAAAAAAAAGAGGTAAGCACTTGAGTTTTTGTCTCATCGATTCTTTGAATACTACTGTATTAGAGTTTTATACTTTTCACCACTACTACTACTATACGTTTTATTTGATGATATCAATGAATGTTGGTCAGTTCGACCGCAAAGTTAAGTACTATCTGGTACTGTACGTGGAAAATATTCGGCGAATACACCACTTGTCATTAGGTCATGATTAGGTTGCGTGCAGTTGATCTTTGACACGAAGTGCTACAAATAGACCAAATTTAACCGTATCGCTTATTGTGTAATAAATGGATCGAAAATTATCCAATTTCAGGTCTTAGGATGTGGCATAGGATTTCTAATCTAGATTGTAACAGAAGGCGTAGACCATGTCAAGGTTTTCTTGATGAAAAGTACATCTGCATGTTTTGCAAATTATAATTTAATTAATCTTGTGTTTGTAGACAATGTGTTAAAAGAACTGGAGTGAGGGATGCTAAGAAAAAATTGACCTTTCACACACCACCGGAAATGTAAGTATGTCAGCTGTTTGGTTTGAAAAAGTAGTCGGATTTTAAAAGAAAACTTGAAAGCGATAGACCATTGCAAGGTAACCGGCGCCATTTTGCCGGGGTGCAAAACTACCGGGGCGAGCGCAAAATGTACAGTGAATGTATGGAAAAAGTCGGGAGATTGTTGCTCGATAATTTGAGGAAGGTTGACATCGTGCAATTTCTATGAATTACAAACTAAAGATACTAGTTTACCGATCAAATTTGAGAAATGAAGTCTCACGAAAAAAGCCGCAAATTAAGATTTTGATTTTCCATATACTTGTCTGTAAATCCAATCCGCCGTTCGCGGGAAAATTTATAAGCATTTGTATGAAAAACTAAAAGTAAGATTTCAGCGAGCCTGAACCATTCACATTTGATCGGCAACATTTTTTGCTAGGTATCTTTACTTCGTAATTTACAGAAATTGCAGAATGTCAACCTTCCTTCCTTTTTTATACACTTAATGTACATTTTGCGCTCACCCAGTAGTTTTACACCATAGACACAGTGGCATCAGTAACCTTGAAATGGTCTATTAAATCATCGCATAGACTTAACTTCCCTGCAGCTCCTCAAGCCCTAAAATAAAACTACTATTGTAACTGTGATGTTCTTTGTGTTATTCTACCTTAATTACTAATATTTGTAGTATTAATAGTAGTACTTTTATTAATTCAGAATTGATTTGACGGCTTGTGACGACAGTGATTCAGTAGCCTCACCACAAAGGTACAGTC
>OX393561.1:19833493-19848493 GCA_947652115.1 Blastomussa wellsi
AAAGTAATATAACTTAACAAAAACTATATAAAGTAATCACTTTGATTGAAATGATGAGAAAATATTGAGACTGCTGCCCGTGCTAACCAGTCCAATATTTACTCTTTAGTACTGGAGATATGGGCACTGCTGCCCTTGCTAAGCAGTGCCATAAAATCTGAGCAAGTAATATAACTTAACAAAAACTATATAAATTAATCACTATGATTGAAATGACGAGAAAATATTGAGACTGCTGCCCGTGCTAACCAGTCCAATATTAACTCTTTAGTACTGGAGATATGGGCACTGCCGCCCGTGCTAATCAGTGCCATAAATCCTGAGCAAGTAATATAACTAAACAAACACTATGTATGAAATGAAGGGAAAGTATTGAAGACTGCTGCCCTTGATAATCAGTCCAATATAGACCCGTTACTATTAAGTTGATACGGAAGGAATACGAATATATCTATGAAAGGCATTGGACCTCCACCTGCCCAAAACCCGTATCTGGGTATCAGACAAACCCCTATCTGCAGCGTGAGAAGCAGCCCCAATTCTGAAACTATGTCCCTCAAAACGCGCAGGGTCGAGCCCACAGAATTTAAGCGCTAGAGACAGGTGATCTGCGAAGGTGGTACGAGAAACCGGGCAACCCTGTGACGTGACAAAGAGGGGGCCAGGTTTGTGGCCTCGCATAGATAAATAATCTAACAACGACTGAACTGGGCAGAAGGCACAAGCACGATTGATAACAATAGAAAAGGGGGGTTTGTTGTAACTGTGTTTGAAATCATAAAATGTAAGTTTTCACGAGACTATGTCATTTGAGTCATTAACCAACTTTACAACCTGGTGAATTTGTAAAGGTGGAGGACCCTGCCTAGTTGTGGAAGTCATTTCACCAACTCTAAGAAAAGCATGGAAGGCAAGCGAGCACATCGCTTGAAACTGACAGATTTGATACCTTGGACAAGAGAATCTGGAAGAAGCTTGAATGATTTTGTATAAAATTGGAAGAGTAATTGGCAGTCGACTATCCAGACGGGCCCCCAATTTACTGTACCCTTTAAGCATTTGCATAATAAAAAATACTCGGGAAGGATCCGGAAATCTGGACAGCTTATGGGAATATCCCAGTGCAGAAACATAAGTGGTAACCGTTGATGGAGCATAATGATTATCAAATAAATAAGCAATGAAAAGTGCTAAGTTAGGGGGTGAAATAGGAAGGGCCATAGATACCCCAGAAAAAGTTGAATATAAGAACTGGTTATAAAGCTTCCAGGCCCTTTTGTAAGTAGGAAGGGACGATGGCTGCAGGCTTGATTTCATAAGGGTGGAGACTATGGCGGCCAGTTCTGAGGCTGCAGATGTAGGGGTATCTCTGTGGGGCATTGATCCATATGAGGTGGAGCCAAACGTCTGAAAGCCTGCACCTGTAACCGAGACAGAGAGTCTGCTAAATTGTTGTAGATTCCGGGGATGTGTTTTGCCTTGAAAACAATATTATGCTGCAGGCAGATCGAAACCAGTTTCCTAACAAAAATCATCAGAGTTTGGTCTTTGCATGATTGTTTGTTGATAACATGAACCAGAGCCTCATTGTCAGTAAAGAACAAAACACATTGGTTACTCATCTCACATCCCCACAGGTACAGACTTAAGACAATTGGATAAAATTCTAAGATGGCAATATTACGATAAGCCCAATCTGGGGGCCATTTCCCATAGCACCATCGATTGCCAAAAACGGCCCCAAAACCCAGTGCACCTGAGGCATCTGTGTAAAGGCCTAATTTGGAAGAATTTTGCCAGGTATCATTAATGAAAAAGGAACAGCCATTGAAGTCCGCAATGAATGAGAGCCAAACTTTCAGATCCTCTTTAACCTCTTTATTAAGCCTAATCAGATGATGAGGTGACCTGATCCCTATTGTGAGGTCGATATAAGTCTCCGCAAAAAGGCTCTACCCGGCTTGATCACTGAGCAAGAAAAATTCAGTAGGCCAGTCAGTGACTGGACCTCCTTCAGAGAAACCTTCTTACGCCCTAGAAATTCAGAGATCAACTGCGTGCATTTTTTAATTGTGTCAAGAGGTAAACGGGCCTCTGAAGAGATGGAATCTAATTCAATGCCAGCGAATGACAAAGTAGTTGCGGGGCCACAAGTTTTCTCAGGTGCCATGGGAATGCCCACACAAGAACAGAGACGTAAAAACAGATCTAATTGGTCTTGACATAATGTCACTGAGGGAGCTACAATCAGAAAATCATCCAAAAGATGCAAGATATGATCAATATTCAATTTCCGTTTAGCAATCCATTCCACTGCAGAACTAAAAGTCTCAAACGTGAGACAAGAACTAGAACATCCCATAGGCATACACCGGTCATAATAATACAAGCCCCGCCACTGCATCCCTAGCAAGTTGTAATCAGCTGGACGAATTGGTATGATCCTAAAAGCACTTTGAATGTCCGTTTTTGCCAAAAAACATCCTGGACCTGCCAGCTTAATCAAATTGATTGCATCATCAACGGTAGCATAGCAAACCCTTGTATGCTCAGAGTCAATACCGTCATTAACTGAGGAGCCCTTGGGATAAGACAGGTGGTGTATGAGGCGAAATTCGCCTTGGTTCTTCTTAGGAACAACTCCCAAGGGGGATATACGGAAGGGATGAAATGGAGGAGACTGAAAGGGGCCGGCAAGCCTATGGGAAGCAAGTTCTTTCTTAATTTTATCATCTACAATCGAGGGATGTTGAAAAGCCGAAACAAGATTTTTGGCTGTTGAAGACACTCGTTTACCACTGAAATGAATTGGGAAAACGAAACTGAAACCAGAGTAAAGAAAGGTTGCTGTGGAATGGTTGTACCCAGACAGGAGAGAAATCAACCTATCAACTTTTACTGGTGTTGGGAGATTTGGACTTGGCAGCTGGGGTATTATTATTGGAGGGCTTACTGGGGGCACGAAAATTGCACCGAGTAGCTCTGTGATCACCTGAACACTTATAACAAGCATGCTTAAAGGAACAACCTGAGCAAGCCTGGCCCCTGTGATATTTAAAGCAAAAACCTGCAGGAACTCTTGGCAAATTCCCCCGTACCCGGGGCTTAGCGGCGTGTTCAGGTTGCGGCCTCCTAATCAGTGGAGACTGGGAGCGAAGCCATAATTCCCCATGCATAACACCCCAGGGGAAAGCAGAGGCCTGTCTTTGCCGTAGGAATCGAAAGTTTTGGTCATAATACTTCCAATTGTGGCCCCTGGCGGCCAAGTCCTGAATGATCTCCCCGTATTTCATAAGGGCAGGGGCCTCCGCTGGGTACTTAGATGTGTAGATCCCTACAAAAATTATGAAGCAGCTATTCCATGCTTCTATGGTTGCTATTTTGGCAGGCTTTGCAACTGGCTCAAGGCAGAGAGAGGGCATGGAACCACGCTCTGCACGATCTAAAGTAACACTATACTTATCAGGTAACTCAGGGTTGGCAAGAAGGGTCCCAAAGTCAATATATTCCTCATTCCAGATTTTTGCCCTGACTTTATCTGGAACTCGAGCATCCAACGGCAGGCTAGATGACACAAACAACTGATCAGGGAGAGGTTGACGTCTACCAATTATACGCTCACCTGACAGGTCCTGCTGGACAGTAGTCAGTGATTCCTGTACCAAGGAAGTGCTGGTGGGTGGAGGATCCGAACAGCTAAACTGGACCTCCGCTAAATCCTCCTCGTTGCGAAGGACACCAGCCGCATTAGGTAGAGATGAACGGTGGGAAACTTCGTCAGCAACCTTGTTGACAATCATCTCGATCACCTCTGGGGTAAGAGCACTGGTCACTGGAGAGACCTCGGTAGCCGCCGGTTCTACATCGGTTGCCCCAGTTACCGTGGCCGTGCCAGAAGGTTTTCTTCCCCTCTTCTGCTTCCTAGTGGCGGGAGTTGCTGCAGCCTGGGCTGGACGCTTGTTGGCGCGTTTAGGCGGCATGACTGCAAAGAGAACTCAAATAATAGCAGAAACGGAAGCTATTAAGACAATAAAATGATGGGGGAGGTTGATTAACTAATTACATGAGGGCAGGGACAAGCCATGTCAGACACGAGTCGACGCACCAGCAAGCCCTAGAAATGCCCAAAGAGAAACCTTGAGGGCGAAACCTCGAAGGTAAAATTATAACAACCTTGAGGGCGAAACCTCGCAGGTAAATAACAATAACAACCTTGAGGGCGAAACCTCGAAGGTAAATAATAATAACAACCTTGAGGGCGAAACCTCGAAGGTAAAAAATTTAACAACCTTGAGGGCGAAACCTCGAAGGTAAATAATAATAACAACCTTGAGGGCGAAACCTCGAAGGCAACATAATAATTATAACAACCTTGAGGGTGAAACCTCGAAGGTAAATAATAATAACAACCTTGAGGGCAAAACCTCGAAGGTAAATAATAATAACAACCTTGAGGGCGAAACCTCGAAGGCAAATAATAATTATAACAACCTGGAGGGCGAAACCTCGAAGGTAAATAATAATAGAAACCTTGAGGGTGAAACCTCATAGGTAAATAATAACAACCTTGAGGGCGAAACCTCGAAGGCAAATAATAATAGAAACCTTGAGGGCGAAACCTCATAGGTCAATAATAATAACAACCTTGAGGGCGAAACCTCGAAGGTAAATAAAATAACAACCTTGAGGGCGAAACCTCGAAGGCAAATAATAATAACAACATTGAGAGCGAAACCTCGAAGAAAGGTAAAGACAAGGACAAAAAATAATAGGGATACTGTTGATTTCTCATTATACAAAAGGCAGTTACAGTAACAATGCAATTCCGACCTGTGTACTAAAGTAAACGCCTATTTAAAAGACCGAAGAAGATTCAAGGATTTCAGTATGGCGCCCCGGTAGCTACGGTACAAGAAATATTGCCCCAAGGCATTGACATGTACACCATCCTTATAAGGACTTGAAAAATCCCTATGAGTCCAGCAGAATGCGTTGGAAATAGGCTGTAATACGACACTAATGTAATCGTTCAGAATCTCGGCGCGTCAGAGAAATTCTTCCCATTTCTCAAAGGCAACGCCTCGTGGAATAACATGGCAAACTCCGACCACCTTGACGAAAGGATTGGCTAAAATCGAATGGACAAGTTCCTCGATGGACGAACCGACTGTCTCCGGTTTAGCGTCCGAAAGATCGTTCGTGCCGATTTCCAGAATGACGATTTCAGGAGCAAGACGCCGGACCACATGAAGGTCCAAACGACGAAGCTTTGGGACGGTTCTACCGCCGACTCCGAACAACTGCACAGTTGCCGTGCCCTCAAGGTTAAAGCTGCGGTCTACACGAGCATCAAACGCTCCTTCCAGGTCTGACTGCAGTCGTCTCACGAATGAATGGCCGAGAACAAGTACTTTTGGCACGGCACTGGACATGATAGCAAGGCTGAAATTGAACTCACGAAAGAATATTGATATGCGCTCTCAACGGGTGACAAAAACGATAAGAAAAAACGACATACTCGATCCGAAGAATTCCAAGAATACTCAAACGGGGTAGTAAAAGGTGGCAGTAACAAATATAGAAAGGAAAAAGCTCACCTTTTTTTGCAGAGTTCAAAAAGATGTCCTCCTTGCTCGATGGAAAAACTGAATGCATGCGCGACTGTGATAGATAGCCAGGTTACCAAGCGCACAGTTTGCCTAGAGGGGGTGTAACGTATTCTCCACCCCTGTGCTGAGTCACGAAATACCAAATGATTGCAATAAACAACAAGGCCAGAGGGAAAAAACATAAAAATTCTATTTGCAGGCAAATATTTCATTTTTAAACACTTTAATAACAGCACAAAATTGACGATATTAAGCTTATTGTTAATGACCTTTTTGTGATAAAATTCATGGTCACCATACTGAATTTAGGACAAATGATGTGTGAAATAATATATTTTGGGGTTTATAATTTAATTAAAATTTATGGGAGTTCAATGCCAAATTCGAAAAAAAATATATTAGTTTTTGCAAAGTGAGGGAAATTTAAGGGATGTTGTCATGTTAAGAAACAAAGAAAACACGATAATTACATATTTCTATTTTATACGGAGCCCAGTTAGGGCCACTTACTTTCCTTGTCAAATTTCTTTTCACACTTCATATTTTTCTAGAACCACTTCTCATTTATTTGACACGACTTTGGTTTTTGTGGGCATGACTTCAACTTTTTGGCACAACTTTTTTTTTGGCACGACTTTTTTTTTGGCACGACTCTTTTTTTGGCGCGAACTTTAGCTTTTTGTTCGAGGAGACCACTGAGAAGGTGCGGGCTCAGTTCACAGTGAACAAGATGGCGGAGATAGCAGACACTGTGGAGACGATGGAGTGGACATGGATGGAAAAGGTGAGTAATCAGTTAAGTAGTGAGCTTAGGAATCATTATTTAAAGACTTTTGTCACTAAAACTGTCAAACTGTCTTTTACAGTGTATTCTTCTTTGAGACGGGGTTTCACCTGGAATATATGCTTAATTAATAATACACTTCTATAGCCGTGTTCACTTTTCAGTGTTGCTTATTATGGATTCACACGGTGGGGCCAGCCCACCCCCCAAAGCGATCATGAAGGGTCCGAAATGTCACTTGGGAAAAATTCAAGATGGCGGACAATGTTTTCGCAAGGAATCCTCCTTCTCGTGGTATTAACAAATTTCTACAGAGAAATCATCATGATTATCTTGCTCAAACGGAAGAACCTGCAATGATGCGTTCTATAAGTAAATTTTTTAATGAGGCGGAAGCCGCAGTGGGACTTTTGGAAGAAAAGTACCGTGATCAGTCGAGGAACAGAGAGGTACAACAGCTGATTGGCACCAAATCAATGATTATAAATGCATTGAAGAAGATTCATGCGAAAATAATCCGGAGACTTCGCACGACACCTTCTATGGCGACACCTTGGAAAGGCGAATTTACACTTGACCTTCCCCAGGAGGTATTTCGTGTTATTCTGAACCATATAATTCAACGAAACAGCTATGGACATGAATATAAAGAAACAGGTGCTGTGATTGATGTGCGATTTACACAGTTAAGAAAAGCTTTGTTTGTCTTTGATAAAATGAACTTGGAGGGCGACTTGATAATCAAAGAAGAACTGCTGAAAAAGAAGTTTTCTTCAGGAGAGGAGAGGTCAGCTGAGAGATGTGAGGTTGTCATAACAGAATCAAAGCCAATGAGATTAAAATATCTTAAGAACTCAGAAGTTCTGTCTGTAAGTTTTCAGTACGGCTACTGGAATGAACATGGAATACCTCAGCATTAACCGAAATTGAACTGTTTCATTTCATGGAGGATCAGATTATGACAATGGCTCTTGTGGTACAGGAAATCATGTATTGGTATCCAATTTTGATTCATGTTTCTTGTTGATTATAACTGTGGCTGTCCCAGGAGACTAAACAAAAGTCAGATAGACATTTAAACATATTTTATTTTCCAATATAATAACATACAATTTTTTTTTAAGAACAGCTTAAATATAATATATTTACATTGTAAGTATACAGTTGTCAACCATGAATAACATATGTTCCCTTGTTGAGAAAGGCTTTGATTATTGCCTTAAAAAATGTACTTATAGAACGCATCATTGCAGGATCTTCCATTTAGAAAGTACTCAAATATTGCTTTAATGCGGGTATAACTTTCCCTGCAGAAACACTCTCATTTATCCACTTCATTAAGTCACTGTCACAAATAGAACATTTACTGTCTGTTACATGCTTTTTGCGAAGACCACAGTAGCAGTAATCAGCCTCACCACACAGTTCAGTGTATAGTGAAGTGTGCTATGAACATGCATGCCTTCATGATAGATATTTTATTCAGGCATCGATTGTTTAAATAGTGGGTGACTCTCTGTAGTGGAGAAATGACATCCGTTGGATGAAATGTACTCCAAAACAGTATAAATGATGAAATCTGAGGAGGAATCTGTAAGGAGGAATTCGACTGTATTTCTGTACTGAAAATATTTCATGTTATAATGGAGTTATTAAGACATTTCAAACTGGACAAAGACTATCTTAAACTGGTGTTACACTGTCTTCCTTCAGTCAGAAAATACGTTTATTGTAACTAATTTTGCACAACTGCATAAATTCGCAGGTTTGTAACTTTTTGAGAGGTCGTGGAATTCAGCAAGAGGTCATTGAAAACTTTCAGCGTGAAAAGGTATGTCATTTATAGCATATGGAGTGATTTAATTTTATCACCCTCCTATTTATAAAATGCTATGTTTTGAATGGATTGTTTTACTTCTTTTGTAAGTAACTTATCCCCATTTTGCAACAGTTGATGTACTGGCTCTACTGACAAAACAAGAGTTTTGATAGAGAATTTATGTATCAGTCAATTCCAGCTGTTACCATCCCCCTCCCGGGCCAACCCTCAGGGATTTTTTTTTCCGTGGGACTACAAATTCCCCGGCCCCTGGGCCACCAGAAACTACAAATTCCCCGCCCCCTAGGCAAACAGAAAAGCAACAAAAATCACAAAAGTTAAAATAAAAAACATATTAACAGCCTGTTTAATAACGTAACATCATAAAACATAACATCACTATATCAGCCTATGTTGAAGTACACATCAAGAAGTGTTTCTTACCTTCAAACTAATTTGTAACTTTGCAACAACTTGATTTTCAAGCCAATCGCCCACAAAAGTACTGCGTTTCTGGGCGAATTATTCCATTGTTTGCTGTTAAGGCAGTCTTATGGATTTGACGATCAGTCAAGTTGTCCCCACCCACTAACCCCGGGGCAACACACTCTTGAGCAAAATCCCCACCCCTGGGACAGAGGGACTTACAAATCCCCGGGGTATGCCTGGGGTAGGGGGAGGGGGGGAGGGTATGGTAACAGCTGGAATTGACTGATGCATTAGACCAGTGAACACTCCATTCAGTTTATTTCATTCACTGGTATGTAAAAAAAAAGAATGAAGTGACAGTACAGCAAGTTTAATATCCCTATTCAGACCTGGGAAGGCCTGGCCACACTGACTTTGACAGTTAATAACATTTTTAAAATTAAAGTTATCACTGCCAAACTTTTCCTAAAATTTTACTGGGAACAATTTGATATGACATGTGATTGTTTATGGAAGCTGCTGTTACCATGTCACTATGTTAATTTTTGCTGTTGTTAGATTTACAAATATATGCCACATCCCTATTAATATCATTTTTGCTTTAAACACGTACCCTGAGCATGCGTTTTGTTGTTGAGATATTTTTTGTACCCTCTACTACATGCATGGGCAATTAGCCTGACCACCCCTTACAGTAGTATAGTGTAGTCTGATTTGCGACTAATTTAAATGTCAGCTTTATTCCGCTTTGGACATTAATTGTGACCTACCCAAGCACCGGTCGAGCTCCTGGATATGAGTTTGATGTTGAAATTTAATGTTGCCCTTTGTTTTCAGTTGGATGTCTCTGCAATTTTACATGCCAATGACGAATTTCTTAAAGACATGGGCCTCACTACCGCTGGAGATCGATTGAGTCTCAGAGGTTTTTGCCACACAGCTAGTCACTCAGAAAAAGAAGAAGACAGTACAAGCAAGAAAAGAAGACTTCTTGAAGCTTTCTGGTCCAAAAAGAAAGGTAAAAGTCATGTAAACAACGCAGCCACCCCTCCAAGACAGGAAAACCAGAAAAAGAAAAAATGAGGAAGGTGCAGCTGGGATGGAAGCATTTTAAGGAGGAGGAGGATGCCTATGTCCTTGTTCCACTTGCCAAGGGAGGAGGATCCCAGCAAGTAGAATTACCATTATCAACCACCAAGTTCCACTTGTTGAAAACATGTAAAACTGTTTTTTCCCAAATGGAAACTCCTTTTTTGGAAAAGAAGAGGAAATGGCCTTTGATTTAACCAACTTCAAGAATGACAAAATTGAAGTAACTGTCAATATTGATGGTAGTGAACTTCCCTTCACCATTAAGAACTACATTGATGCCTACAAAGTAAAGTGTTGCCGCTACTTTCCAATCACAAAGACGACAACATTGCTTGACCATACACGATTTTTTAATGCTTTCCAAAAGACCAAAAATGCACTCGACTCGTCCATGTTTTTACATCTGATCCATGTGTTCACATCCGGGTACAAAAAAGTTTATATTTCAAGTAAGCGACACGAAATGTCTATGCCCAAAAATAAACAAAAAAAAATAAAATAATAACAATGTTCAACGGCAGTAACATCCTCCCCCCGTGTTTGACCCGTCTAACCAGTCGAACACTCTTCCAGAAGGGCCAGTTTCGTTACAGGACGTTTCATCACGCCAAACTGGGTCTTCACTTCCGCCGATCGTACAACTTTGTCATGTCCAGGGAAAACCCTCACGATCCTGCCAAGTGGCCAAGAACCACCACCAACACCAAATCTCCAACCTTGACATTCACGGTGGGTTGAAACCATTTCTTTCGGTCGATCAGACCAGGTAGGTATTCTCGTAACCACCGATTCCAGATGTGGCTTACAACTACTTCTGCTTGACGCCAACGTTTTCGGCTCGATATCTCCTTGTCCAGGAAGATTCCAGGCGGCAAGTTGTAAGATCCTCTTCCAAGGATGAAGTGGCTCGGTGTCAGAGCATCAAGGTCATCCACATCTGAACTCACTTCAGTAAGCGGACGACTGTTCACAAGCCATTCCACCTCAACAAAGGCTGTTTGCAACACTTCATCGGTAAGAACTTGATTCTGTAGAATAGCATTGAGATCTTTCTTGCATGACCTTACGAGACGCTCCCATACACCTCCCATATGGGGGGTGGCAGGTGGGTTAAACACCCACTGAACTCCTTCTTGGCTCGACACACTACCAATCTTCTCTTGATTCCACTCGTTGATACACTCGCGTAACTCATTGTTTGCTCCCACAAAGTTAGTCCCATTGTCGGAGTAGATGACGGTTGGTTTACCTCTTCGAGCCATAAACCTTCTAAGACACATAACAAAGGAATCAGTAGATAAGGAGAACGCAACTTCCAAATGAACCGCTCTAGTCACCAAACAGGTAAAGAGACATCCATATCTCTTCTCCTGCCTCCTTAGGTGCTTTACCTTAAGTGGGCCAAAGAAATCCACACCGACTTTAGAGAATGCTGGTGCAATTTGCAGACGGTCATACGGTAGACTTGCCATCATAGGAGCTTCTGGTTTTGCTCTACGCCTTCGGCAGTAAGAACACTGATGCAAAATCTTTCGCACCGTAGCACGGCAACGTAAGATCCAATACTGTTGTCTCAACTCATTTCGGACATGGTCTACTCCTTCATGTTTCAGTCTTTCGTGACAGTTCGTGACGATGAGACGGGTCAACTCATGGTCAGGTGATAGCACTACAGGATGACGACTGCAAAATGGAATATCAGCTTTCTCAATACGACCACCCACACGGATAATTCCATGCTCGTCAACTTGCTCTTGCTTGAAACATTCTGTTCTGACTTAAGAGCTGTGACTTCTTGAGGAAAGGATTCTGTTTGGGCAGTACAAATCCAGAACTGTCGAGCCTGCTCCAACTCTTCAACCAACAGAGAACCAATATGACGTTCAGACTTAGGGTGTCTACGCAGTTACTCTAAGAAGCTTTCTTAGAGACGAATACTTTGCTGGAGAAAGGAATTCAATCTTTGAATCCTTCGCTGAACCAATCCAGTTCACAGGCTTTTCTTGTGTCTGTGGGCTGTTAACAGACTGTTTAGGAGTTTCCAAGTTCGCATTTCCTTTTGGCCATTTGTCTTCAGACAACAGTAAATATGCAGGACCATTAAGCCCACGGCTCTCAGATGTAATCAAAGTCACTGGTAGACCTCTGCTACCATCGTCTGCTGGGTTCAACCGTCCAGGGCAGTGATTCCTTTGACTGGGTTCAGTAGTATCCAGGATCTCTCCAATTCGGTTAGCGATAAAGGCGGGGTGGCGCTTTGACTTTCCACGAATCCACTGAAACACAGTGCTGCTGTCTGTCCAAAAATAGGTGGAGTCAATGATGTAATCATGTTCCTTGATCACTACAACAGCCAACCTTGCACTCAGAACAGCAGCCTGCAGTTCAAGTTTTGGGATGCTCAAGGGTTTCTTCTGTGTTACCCGAGTTTTAGCTGTAACAAATGCACATCGCACTGCTCCACTGCTGTAGCAGAATCTGAAATAGGCCACTGAGCAAAAGGCTTGTTCGCTAGCATCCCCAAAGAGGTGCAGTTGAATAACAGACGGGCTATCAGGTATGTGACGATAGAACCGAGGAATGGCAAATTGTGAAATTCCATCCAACTCTTCTTGCCATTTAGACCACTCTTCTAGAAACTCTTGTGGCAGAACATCATCCCATCCAATACCACATAGCCATACTTGTTGAAGAAGGATCTTTGCCCTCACCAAGAAGGGAGCAAGAAATCCAATAGGGTCAAAGAGTGAAGCTATTAAACTCAGCACCTTGCGACGTGTGTTTGCTTTCTTCAGAACCTCAGAACCTTCAGAACCTCATAGACAAAACAGTCCATGCTTGTGTCCCACATGACACCAAGGGCACGTTCCATAGGCATTATGATGCTTTCCTCTATGACTTTGACAGAGGGAGCTCTTTCTGATTCCGGTATGTGCTTAATCACTTCCTTCTCATTTGAAATCCATTTGGTCTAGTGAAAACCAGCCAGGTTTAGCATTTCAACAAGCTCTTGTTGCAGTTCAAGAGCTTCATCGCTTGATTTGACAGACTTGAAAAAGTCATCCATGTAAAAGTTTCGCTTCACAACTGCGGCGGCAGTAGGAAACTGTTCCTGATTGTCCTCAGCACTTCTCAACTAGGCATAGTTAGAACAGGTTGGCGCACATTTGGCTCCAAATATGTGGCGCACATACTGGTAAACTTCTGCAGATGACTCAGGGGTTTGACGCCATAGAAATCGAAGGGCCACTTGATCTTGTTCTGGTACCGCAACCTGATTAAACATAGCTTCGATGTCCGCTGAAAGTGCAATCTTTTCTTCACGAAATCTCATGAAAATCGCCACAAGATTGTTCAGTAAATCTGGGCCAGTGAGAAGATTGGAGTTCAATGACGAACCTTGAAACTTTGCAGCAGCATCACACACTCGCCGAACCTTCTCCGGTTTCTTGGGGTTAACAACAGGATGATGAGGAAGGTACCATTTGCGCAAGACTGGTGCGGTTGCCTCCTCCTTGGAGAGCTGTTTGATGTATCCCTTTTCAATGTCTGTGTCAATAGTTTTCCTGTATCTTTCAGCCAAATCAGGATCACAACTAAGCCTCTTCTCAAGAAAATTTAGACGTTGAGCCGCAGCAGCAAAGTTGTCAGGAAGATCAACTTTGTCGTCACGCCATATCAGGGGGACCTCATAATGGCCCTCCACTTTACACGTTTTTTCATCCAAAAATTCCATGACTTTTTCATCTTCAACCGAGCGTTGGATGTCGTTGTCAACTACAAGAACCAAAGTCATTTACTTTGCTGACTTGTACATTAACACGCTTTGTCATAAGCTCAGAGGTTTTCTGAATTCCATTTAAAACCTGTGTCCATCATCGCATAAGTGTTGAAATATCCATTTGGACCATAGAGGGTTACTGGTATCACCTGTAGCAAAACAGAGGCATGACTGCTCCTGTGGGTTGTTCAGTAGACTGGCCAACTACTGCTTCTGCTGGTGGGTTAGTAGCAGAAACTACATCACTGCTTTCCACAAATGAAACATTCCTCAAATTGTGCAACAATGCATTGTGTGATCGTGTACACCCATTAACACCACACTGTTTTTGATTTGAGCAATTGCTTAGCCAGTGTTGGGGACTGAGGCAAGAAAAGCACAAACCATGTTTCTGCACTTCATTAAGGCGTTCTTGTACACTTAAACTTAGGACAAGAAGACAATTTGTGTTGCTGACCATCACCCATAATGCAAGAAACGCTACTTGAGAAAGTGTTTTGTCTTTCAGTATCTCCACGTGATCCACCAGAGCGAGGTTTATTCTTGTGAGGCAAGGATGGAGACTTGCTGGTCAACCTCGGGTAACAACAATCATCATAAATATCTGCCTGACCCTTTAACCACACACTAAAGTCAACAAGACTGGGTCGTTCCAAATTGGTAGCTTTGATGTTGTCTTTCCACTTGATTTTGAGCTCTTGGGACAGTTTGTCAACCGCAAGGGAGACATTAGACTCTGCTTTCAGATCACTTTCATATCCAAACTTCTTAAATGTCCACACAGTAGTCGAGACGACATCCGACAGACTTCGCACCTCCTGGGGTTTGTCATTTTGTAGGCGAGCCATTTTCCTTAGCCTCTCCAGTGTGACCTTCACAACAAGGGAAGGTTTGCCAAATCTAGATTCCAGTTCCTTCAGAGCTTCATAATAAGAGTCTCCACTGTAACCATACCCTTCAATTGCCGACTTAGCTTTTGGAACAACAGAGTTCTGAAGGTGCTGCATTTTCTTATTCAGTGACAAATTTGTATCATGTACAATTGATTTGAACATTGAAGACCAGTCTGCCCAGTGTAAAGGATCACCATCAAATTTGTTAAGGCACAACTTAGGAAGTGAGAATGACCACAGTTCAATGAGTTCCAGTTATCCCTAACCTGTACTGTATCTGGTAAACGTTCAATCCATGAAAGGCACATGGGTGATACTCCTTCAGGTTTCTCCTTCCTTGGAGGAATTAAGAAAGAAACACGTGATTTTGGCTTCTGAGACAAAGGCGATGAAGAAATAACTTCTGGGATGGCTTTGGTTTGCAATACAGTTTCATCATCTGCACTTGTTTCTTTTAGAAGACCAGGGTGGGATGATTGAGAAATGACAGGTAACGTTTCATCATCAACGGCTGATTCAGCGAATTCGAAAGACTCGACATCCATAAAATCAAGTAATCGATTTGACAAAACTTCAGGATCATTGACTAAACT
>OX393561.1:19855993-19870993 GCA_947652115.1 Blastomussa wellsi
CACATGACCCCTCCGATTTAGAAATCTCATCAGCACCAAGATGAAGTCATCTGTTTCCAGGGATTTTGCAACCTCGAGATGTACGGCTCGAGAGTTCATGCATACAAAAATGGCGCCCCATCGCTTCTCTGCAACCCTTCCTCTTCCTCTCTTCACGTAAAATGGGCCAAAATAGTCAACTCGGGTATACGTAAATGGTGGCTCGTAGGGCGTCAGCCTAATCTTCGGTAGTTCTGCCATTTCTTGAGTCATCTTTGGTGCCATTCGTTTCTTGCAGGATATGCACCTCCCAATAACCTCCTTTACCGCTGCTCTTCCTTTAATCACCCAGAACTGTTCTCGGAGAAGGGACAATACTTGCTCGACTCCACAATGCCCATTTCTCTCGTGTACATAGCGTATCAGTATTGTAGTGACATGGTGATTTTTTGGCAGGATCATAGGGTTCATCGCATCAGGTGATATGGGCGCTCTCGAAATTCTTCCCCCAACTCTCAAGACTCCGTCATTCTTGATTACTGGTTTAAGCTTCACAATGTTGCTTGATGTCTTAACTTGTCGCCCAGACTTAAGATCCTTTATCTCTTGTGGGAAGGCGCCTTTCTGAACCATAATAACAACTTCTCTCTTGGCTTTCTCAATCTCTTCTTGACTGATACACTGTGCGATTTCACATGTGTTTGTCTCCTCCTCCTTCTTTCTTGAGGACCACTTGATCCACAGTACAAACTTCAATAGCCAGGCAAATGTGCGAAGAAGTGCAATCCAGCTAGAGAATCGGGTCAGAAGACAGTTCAAAGGATCTGTCGGGCTAACTGTGGTCATGTACACTTCCTTCTTTAACTCAAGCTTCTCTACTTCGATTTTCTCGTACTTGGGTTCTGGCCAGTGATCCTCACTTTTACACAAGAAGGATGGGCCTTTCAGCCAGCGCTCGTTCTTCAGAAATTCATTCATCTCAAGGCCTCGACTGACATCGTCAGCAGGGTTCAGTTTGCCAGGACAATGTCTCCACTGTTCTGGAGATGTGAGGTCCCTAATCTCTCCAACTCGATTCGCCACATAAGTTTGAAATCGCCTGTTCTCGTTGTGAATGTAGTTAAGAGTGATCATAGAATCAGTCCAAAAGACAACTCGTTCAAACTCAAAGTTCAGTTCCTTTCGCACTGCAAGATCAACTCGTGCAGCTAACAGAGCCCCCTGTAGCTCGAGACGGGGAATGCTGACCGTTTTGATTGGGGCGTTCCTAGACTTTCCCATAACAAATGCACATTCCACAGTTCCATCGGGGTAGGCAATTCGGAGGTACGTAGCAGTACCATATCCAACTTCGGATGCGTCACAGAAGTGATGAAGCTGTAATGTAGCTCCTTCATGGTCAGGTCGGCTGAAGTAACATCTTGGGATTTTCACGTTTGCTAACAGAGGTAGGCTATCTTTCCATTGCAACCATCTTTGAAGCAGTTCTCCTTCAAGAGGTTCATCCCACGCCCTTTTCATTCTCCATAGATCTTGCATGATTTGCTTTGCAGGCAACATTACGGGCGCAGCGAGGTTCAGTGGGTCGAAGACCGAGCAGATTGTCGATAGAACTCCTCTCATGGTGTTACCTTTCCCCAACTCTAAGATCTTGAAACCAAATGTGTCTGACTCTATGTGCCATCGTACTCCAAGTGCTCTATCAACGGGCAATTCATCAAGATTGACATCCAGTGATGGGTCAGCTCTTTTTGCTAAAGGTATAGCAGCCCAAACTTTGCGGTCGCTGCTTACAAATTTCGTCAGATTGAATCCACCCTTAGCACAAAGTTCAATCAATTGCTCCATCAGTGTAATTGCATTTTTCGGTGATGGGACAGATTTCAAAAGGTCGTCAACATAGAAGTTGTGCCTAAGAGTGTCTATTGTAACCGAGTCGAAACTTCCTTCATTGTCATCAGCAGTCTTCAACAGGATAGAGTTAGCTGAGCAGGGTGAGTCTGCTGCACCGAATATGTGTACTGTCATTGCGTACTCTTGGGGTGCTTCATCTATGCTCCCACTCCACCACAGGAATCTTAGTGAATCTTGGTCTTCCGGGCGCACTTTCACTTGGTGGAACATACTCTCAATGTCCCCAACCAGAGCTACATTCTCTTCACGAAATCTGAACAAGACTCCAACTAGACTATTTGTGTAATCGGGGCCCTGTAACAGGTTTTTGTTTAAGGACGTTCCTCCATGTTCTGCGGCAGCATCAAAGACTATCCTCACTTTGTTGGGCTTGCTGCTGCTGGTGACTGCAAAATGAGGTAGATACCATGTTCTGGGACCAGATTTGGACACTTCTTCGTCTGACAGCTTACGAGCATATCCCTTCGCTATGTAGTCCTCCATGGTGGCACGATACTTCTCTTCAAGATAAGGATCTCTATGGAATTTTCTCCTTAAACCTTGCAACCTTATTTCTGCTTCTCTACGGTTGTTCGGTAGCTGGACATCATCTCTTCTCCATAACAGCCCTGTTTCATAGTGTTCATCAGCAGTAAGTTTCGTTGTTCTCTCTAAGATGTCCACGGCTCGCATATCCTCTCTGGACAAAACAAGGTCTCTACGCTTACAATCCGCTTCTCCTTCCATTCCAGCTTTCAAGATACTCTTTGTTCCAAAACCTTCAACCTTCCAAAAATTCTCTACCTGCTCAAGTAAATTCTTGTCACATGTGACAAAGTTCACTGAAATGTCTCTATGATTCTGCAAACCTTGAATTGTTCCAGTTATGACCCAACCTAATGGGCCTCGCAGAGCTTGCAATTGGCTATCAGGCTTATTCGACTTTCGAACTTCAAAGACTTCATGTGCCTCACTAACATCCTTTCCAATGAGCACTGAAACCTTTCTCAACTTCACTGCAGGTATTTCAATGTTCACTAGATGTGGGTGTGATATCCTGTCAATATCTTCTGGTAGGCACTTCTCTGCAATATTGAACTTCTCTGATACGAGTCCTTCTTCAACAGTGATGACTTCTCCTTCTCCACTAGCAGACTGCAACTTGAATTCTACCACTTCAAACTCCTCATCTTCTTGTTGCAAAAGGGTGCTTACGGATACCACCTCCTTCCGTCCTTTAAGGTCTAGTTCCTGGGCTACATCCGAGCTGATCATTGTTCCGCGTGATCCGTTGTCTAACAGTCCATAGGTGGTGATAGACTTCCCATTGGACGATGAGATCTTTACAGGTATTACGTGCAGGAGTACAGTTTTCCTCTTGGTCGGCTCTGTCACAGTTGCATACTGCGCTGTGCTCCAAGGTTCAGTTGTCCTCGGCTGCTCAACACTCCCTTGTATCGGTTGACTTACTACAGGTTGTGGTTCTCCTTCACGAGTGCTTTGGAATTGGTTAGTGTCTCTGATGTTTATTCTCGGGGGATTGTGGAGAAGTCTGTGGTGTCGTTTGTCGCTTCCACATGGACAGAACTTTCGAGATTCACATCTGCCTCTATGATGTCCTGATCTCATACACACATGGCACAACCTATGACGTTTCACAATATCCCAGCGGGATTGCAGATCTTTATTTTGAAATTCGAGGCACGAAGCCAGTTCATGCGGTCCTGAGCAACACAAGCAGTTCTGTACGCTGGGTGGGGGCTTACTCTGTCCATCGCCTATTCCTGGTCTTCTGCCAGTGTCCTTTGTAGTTACATCAGTGAGAAAGGTAGAAGAATGCCATGGATTTGGAGGGCCATTTGTTCTGTTGGGCGGTTTCTTCCTGTTTCCTCTTGTCTCCGTGGTTGGCATGGCAACAATACCTGCAAATCCTGGGTCATTCTTAATTGCAGCCTGTCGTTTAACAAACTTGGCAAGATCTTTTAGACCTGGATTCTCTCCCTTCTCTCTAATGGAATATGATACGTCAGCCCATTTATTAATCAAATAGTCAGGTAGTCTTCCAGCAATGAGCTTAATGTTTGCAGTAGTGCTCGCTTCCCGTTCATAGTCCCCTTCTAATCTGTTAGTGGCACACTGGAGTTGTTCTGCGAAGTTACGTAGACCATTGAAATCCCTGTTTCCCAGTTTTGGTCCCACTGTTAACTTCTCTATGCAGGCAGCCGCAACTGTGGCCGGTTGACCATAGCGATCTTCCAAATTTGCAATAATATCTTTATACGAACATCCTGCAGACCTCCTCACTACATCGTAAGCTTCACCTGACACAAACTTTGGTAGGAATTCAATTTTTTGAGCATCAGATAATAAGCCATCTTCTAGGTTGTCTCGAATCCTTCTTCTGAATACTGGAAAGTCTGCTGCATTACCATTGAATTTTACTGGTTCCATTGCTTGGAGCGTGGTGACTCTCAATAACACCGCCTGTGGTGAATTTGTGCCTTCGTAAGGAGCGAATTCAGTGGCTTTGGGGTTTTTGGTATCCCTTTGGTGACAATTAGCAATCCAATTGGCCGTCTGTTCTTGTTTTGTCAACTGAGGTTCAACAGGGAATGAGGTGTCCACCTCATTCTTTACAACTGAATTGTCATCATTAGATTCACTGTCTCCATCCTCTAAGGCAAGCAAATCAAACTGCTTTTCTTCTAACTGAACTTTGAATCTCATTTCTTTAGCAGCTTTCTCCTTTTGCATTTCAATATCAATTTTTTTCTTCTCCATTTCTGCCTCATACTGTGCTAACTCTAATGCCTGTTCAGCCATGAGCTTTTTTAGTTCAACCTTTCTCTTCATTTCTTTCAGTTTGGAAGATCTTGACGATCTTGATGACTTTGACTTAGTTGAAGTAATTGGTGACAATTTGGGACCCCCATCAGAAGGCTTTAGACTATTCTTGGGAGAATGAGGCAAACTTGGGCGTAAATAGTCATCAGCTACCTTTACACATCGAGAGTAGTCGTCATAAATCTTACTGTAACACTGTTCAACACGCTCAAATTCCTCCACAGGCAAGTTCTTTAGGATATAACTCTGATACATGTCACTATAATGAGCCCATGCATGCTCAAGGTTCTTCACAACTTCACGAACCTCCTCACATTCTCGTGCCTCAGCAATACTGGGTTTAACTTGATTTATGACTGTACTTACGCGAGCCAAATAGCCTCCAAGCGAGCGTCTTGCTTGGTAGATATTCTCAGCTTCAACACCTTCGCGGTCCTTCGTGTTAACCTTTCTCGTTCGTACAGTAGGATCCAAACTTTTCTCTTCCTCAGGATCCAATTCCACACTGTCCATCTCGTCGCCATGTAAATTCGCCTCCACGTCGCCTCCATCTTCTTTTTCCCGGCTCATAATCGAATGAAATGTCACGTCCAAATGCTCAATTTATTCACAATACACTGTATAGACTCCAACAATCGATATCTGGTCACTTCCACGTTCCACGTTCACATCAAAATGATTCGCTAATGAGAAAGATACATGAGGATATATCAATACTAGTGTTTCGCGAAACGAAATTGTCTTTTCTTCTGACAAAAAAAACTCACATTATGTAGGAGCTTCTTCGATCCAAAGTCAAATAGGCTTCAACAACAACAAACATGGCGGCTTGACTCCTTTTCTCTCGCCCTCGTGCTCGCGTACGACCGAAATGTCTTATGGGAGGCACAGGCCTCCCAACACTCGAACAAGAAACATTGCTAATATACATGCAATCAACAAAAAGGTAACAACACACGAAAGGCCTCCATCTTGGAAAGATTGCGTAATTTGACCTCGTTTACAAGAGACAATGTTTCCAATTAGGATGCGCAGTAGAGTTGCGCAGTGCAAAACAGGGGAATGACCTTAACGTCATGGAGTTTGTGTCCAACCTTGCAGTATGTTGTGTCAATTTGGCCAGGTCCTTCACAACAACATGACCCAACAATGTTGTGTTATTTTGCATTCAAATGTTGCGATCTTTGTGCAATTTACATAGTTTCCTGTCTTGCAAAATCGACTTACAGGGTTTCCAAGAAAGACTGAAGTCATTCCTCCTTTACCACTTTCTTTCACGGAGGACAACCTTTTTTTTTTACATGCTTGTAAGTAACCTGTTTGCCATTCTTTCTTTGGCCACTTTTGCATTTCTAATTTCTTGCATGCATAATGGTTCCTCCTGTTCTAATGGTTGTTGTAGTTCTTCTGGTTATGATGCAGTTCTCTTGTTCTTTTGGTTCCTGTGGATCTTGGTACTCATGGTTCTTGTGGTCCTTTTGGTTCTCATAGTTGTTGTGGTTCTCGTGGTTCTTCCAATTCTTCTTCCTTTGGTTCTTGTAATTCTCATAGTTCTTCTGGTTGTCATGGTTCTTCTGATTGTTGCAATTGTTTTGGTTATCAGGTTCTTGTTTGTTCTTGTCTGGTGGTTCTGGTTCTTCTAGTTCCTCGTTTTCGGTTTAAGCGGAAGTGAAATTTAAGAATTTGCAGGCATATACTTTTGCTGGCCAGCAGTGAAAGTCAATACTTGAGTGAGTGTCAAACATGCAAATCTATTAGTTGATCTCTAGAAACTGCAGTATGTCAGGTAAGGTACTGGGACGAGCGCCTAACAGGCAGCACACGTTCCTACATAGTTCCTGCCTAGCGCCGACAATGTTACTAGTCACATTCACATCAAAGGGATCAAGGATATGAGCAACGAAGATCTAGCTAATGTTATTAACCAAGCTTTTCTCAAGCCTCACCCAGGAAGAATACCACCTCACCCAGCTGCTGACCAAGCTTCCCGTTGATGAAGATTTGTCAGAGCTCCTCGAGGTTTCTAAGTTGCGAGTAATGAAATTACTTGCCTCGTTGAACCCGTCCAAAGCGTGTGGCCCGGATGACACCCCGAATTGGCTTCTAAAGGAATACGCGGAGTTGTTGGCATTCCCTGTTAGCAAGATCATTAACGCTTCTTTCGATGAGCAAAGTCTCCCAAGGATTTGGAAGTTTGCAGATGTGTCCCCTTCACCCAAGGCGAAACCAGTTGAAGATCTCTAGAAGCAGCTTAGACCTATCTCTCTTACACCGTGCTTGTCGAAAGTTGCTGAAGACTGCGTCGTTGTAGATTTAGTCAAGTCTGCAGTGCTTCAAGTCCTGGACCCAAACCAGTATGGTGCAGTTCCAAAATCATCTACCACCCAAGCACTTATTCACATGGTTCATCATTGGTCCAAGGAAACAGATGGAAATGGTGCAACTGTTAGAGTGACTCTCTTTGATTACCAAAAAGCTTTTGATCTCATTGACCATAAGATCCTTGTAAATAAGTTATGTAAGCTTAGAAAACCAACAAGAATAATTAATTGGATAATCAACTTTCTCTCTGATCGTTTCCAGAGAATCAAACTCTCTGAGGGTTGTTACTCTGGGTGGGGCTCAGTTCCATCCGGAGTCCCTCAGGGGACGAAATTAGGACCGTGGTTGTTTCTTGTTCTTATCAATGATCTAGCAATTGACAACGGTATAGCCCATGTATGGAAATATGTTGATGATACGACAGCATCTGAAGTAGTAACCAAGGGTAGAGCAAGCAACGCCCAACAAATTGCAGATAATGTAGCAAAGTGGTCCTCAGATGATAGAGTCAAACTGAACAGTGATAAGTGCAAAGAACTTAGGATTTCGTTCGCAAAGGAGGAACCACATTTCGCACCGATTGTTATAAACAATGAGGAGTTAGGTCTGGTGAATAGTGCCAAATTGTTAGGTGTTATCATATCGAATAATCTTACGCGGAATGAGCACATTAATGAGATCATTAAGAAAGTGTCCAAACGCTTATATTTTCTAAGTCAGCTGAAAAGAGCAAGAGTTGCTATGCAAGATTTAGTTCTTTTTTATACCTCTTACATCCGTTCCATTCTGACCTAGGCATCTCCAGTGTTTTTCTATGCTCTTCCAGAGTACCTCAAGAATGAACTAGAACGTATTCAGAAAAGGGCTTTTAGAATTATTTGCCCTGGACATTGTTATAATGACGCAATGCAACTTGCGAAAATTGTTACAATTAGTGATTATTTCTTAGAGATTTGTAAGCAAACCTTTGATAGGATAATTAATGATTCAGGTCATCGATTATACAGTCTAGTCCAACAACGTGGACCCTCACAATACGCTCTTAGGTGCACCAGGCGTTTTTCGGTTCCGAAATGCAAGACAGAAAGATGCATGAATAGCTTTATCATTAGATCATCTATTAATTATTTATAATGTTTTATATTATTACTATTTTATTAGAATTAATCATTATTATATTTTAACGTATTTATAGTTTTTGAAAATATGCAATTCAGCTTGTAAGCTGCAATATATTTTAATAATAAACTATCTATCTGCCTATCTATCTTTTACACCCAATTTGTAGTGCTTTTAGTTGTTTGAGACAGTTTCATCTGTTCGTACTACTACCACAAGCCAATTTTAGGAAGGCCACAAATTTGTTCAACTTGTTTTGAGCACCCTTGTGTCTAAATCTAAAAACTACACTACTAAAAAGTTAAAATGGTAATCTGGTCACTTAACAATTTTCCTGGGGGTGGGGCATTTTATCACCTGAAATGGACCTATGATGGGGTATTTGTATGTCCTTTTGGTCCAGGGAGGGGGAATGCCAGGGGCTTTCCCAGGGGGGGAAATGTTGAAGTTTTGATTTTGACAGGTACATTGTATAAAGGAAACAATTAACCATTTCTTGTGACACGCTGAACACAGGTTGAACTGATGGAGTAGGTTGGTTTGAATGGTTCATATTTGTATTGTATTCATTTTTTGTTTGATCTTGCCCTCTCCACCTCTGGTCACAGCAAAGTATCACTTTAATGCACACTACACAAGCTATAGGAAAAATCTCGCATCTTTTAAGAGATTCAGTGGAATTCAGTGGAACTTCGAAATTTGTTTTTGATGTTTGGTGTTAGAAAATATTTTTCTTGATAATATATTTGAAGTAGTAACACAAAAGCTTGCAATAAGGTGTAAATCATTTTGGTACATAATTTTGTCCACTGAATGCTCGAAGTTCTAACCGATTCCGTCTCAAGTCTCCCCATCAAAAGTACAAATCGAAACAACTCCCGAATAAACATCAATGTGGCAGTATCCTTTTACTGCTAATCCTCACTGTCACAGTACTCCTGATTTCTGCTGTTTCATCTTTGATTTTCCTTTCTACCAAACTGTAACAAATTTCATCTATGAAATATAATATACAATAATCGTGCTTCTCAAAATCTGAAAAAATGACATAGACATTGGCCTCAGTCTCAAGTCACACTGTGCAGACGTAGATTACATTCTCAGTTGAGGTCAGATGGATCACATTGATCTACAGTGTACACTCACTCACTCATGCCCTTAACGCCTAGGTGGCATGTAGGGCAGCAACGTTTTCCCTCGACATCTGTTGGTTCTTTGCCATGAGCTGGATGCCCCCCCCCCAAGTCTTTCCTATCTACTTTATTTCCTTCTCTACAGTCTGCTGCCATGTGATCTTCAGGCAGCCCCTCTTACATTTTCCTTGTGGTCTACAGTGTACAGCAGTTTTTGCAATAGAGGCTTCTTGGCAAGTGACATGACCAATCCACATCCACTGCCTCTTCATCAGGATGGCAGCCATTGGTTCCGTTCAACACCATTCAAAGAAGTCTTTATTTGAGATGACATTAGACCAAAAAGTGCATAGGATCCACTGAAGGCTCCTGGTGTGAAATGCGGCGGTTTGTTAAATCCCTACTTATGGCCTCCTGAAATCCTTGTTGTAACTTTTGTACAAATTCTTTATTTCCATGCTGCAATAAGGTTATGTTGTTGGTTTAAAAGAACACAAGAAATATAAATTACGTCTTTGTAAAAAGAGTTTTTGCATCTTCTGCTAATTTATCCAAGCAATTTTCTTCCATTAGCCTAAATTGAGAAGATTTTTTAATACTTGTTAAGCGCTCAAATGTCATTGGGTCGATTATGCAAGAATTTAGTGATCGAACTCTGCTTATGGCAACATATGTAATTCCTGCTGCTTTTTCACTTGGTCCAATATCGATCCATGCTTTTGGAAGAGTTAGTCCTTGGCTTTTATGTATTGTTATTGCCCATTCAAGCTTCAATGGTAATTGCTGTCTTTCATGAAATGTTTCGAGGGACTTAGAAGTAATAGTAACAGGAGGAATTGGAACACATTTTGGTAAAGTGTCAATAAATGATGGTCCTGTGTAATGGTCAAACTGAACTATTACTGCTACAGGTAGGTTTGGTGGCGAGTGGTTGTCTGCATAAATGATATCTATGACTTTTCCTGTTGCTCCATTACAAAGTCCAACCTCTGACCACAAATTCATAGTTAGCATGACAGAAGCTTTTGTAGCTAAGAATAAGGTTGGAACTAATCTGCACATTTCTTCAGGAGATACAGCCTTTGCAATGGAAGAGGAATGACCAGCGTCAATTTGAGCTATTGGTTGACGAAGCTTTAATAGTTGATCATAATTATAAGTAGCAACTTGATCATTGCCATAAAACAGTGTCATTGCATTTTCAAATTCACTTAGATTTGGAACAGCTGATGGCTGGCGAGAAAGAAGAAGTTGCCAGTCTTCTTGTGTTGAATATCCATTTCTGAGACACTCTAACAATTGTTTAAAAGAAACCTGTTCTGGGTTTGAACCTTGCACACGTTGATTTTCAGAGAGCTTTACCACTTTGTCAAACATCAAATATGCAAGATGGCCTTGTTCACCTATTACTCCTGATGGTTTCGCATGATACAAAGGTTTGTCTGCAACAGGTGGTAACTGAGCAGGGTCGCCAAATAGTTCATCCTGTTGCCCAGTTGCCTGTCTACAACGTTTATCAATCCAGCCAAGCAAAGTTTGTCCAAGCATAGAGTATTCGTCAATAAGTATATATTTAATGTTTTGTAGTTTATCTTGCAATCTTACAAGTGCTTGCCCTTTCAAATCTGTGTTTCCTCTGGCACCAACAGGTAAGTTAAGAAGTGAATGGACAGTTATGCCATTAATATTGAATGAAGCTTTGCCAGTAGTTGCTGTTACAGTACAATTTTGCTGCATGAGATTTCTTAATGCGCTGATGAGGTAACTTTTACCTGTTCCAGCAAAGCCATTTATTATCAAATGCAAGGGTGACTGAGGGTTTGGGTTTTCAAAATGGTCTTTTACAATATTGTAAGCAAGTGACTGCATGCTACTAAAAGTATTTATGTCTACATTGCAGTTTTGAACTTGAGTCTCATAATACTGCTTTGTTGAATTTATCCAAGAAGCCATTTCTAATAGTTCTTGTGGAGTGTATGGATAATAGTAGCTGTGCCAGTCATTTTCTGATACGGTGTCAAATTCGTCGGAATTAGCTGTGTTAATGAAGTCTGCTAGAACCATCCATTCTTCTCGTTGTTGTTCTGGTTCTATGTAATTTTGATTTTGTTCATTATCATTCCAGTTTTCCATGCCAATCAGGCACATGTTGTTTTGCATAGTCTTTTCCACTGTGAAATAAACACGTCATTATCATGTTCTTGGTTTCCCCATGCATCTTCCTGTTTGTTTTTCCGAGGCTTATATCTTAGCAATATAAACCAAAATTTGTACTTTTGGGATTTGATGAGTATGTGGGATAAACTCTTGGTACTACATTATCTGGTTGATCTACTAATTTTCCATTGACAAGACGATATTTCATTGCAAATTGGAGAAAATTTAAATTACGTAAGTCACATGCTACAGTGCCTTGATATTTGTCACGTTCAGCGTAGGCATCAAGCAAACTGTCTGTTGTTGCTCTATCATCAGGCTGTGTTGTGATATTAAGTCTGCGTGAACCATTTAATTAAAGGATGAGGTTAGAAGGTTTAAGGACAGTAAATGGTGCATTGTCTCTTGTGCAGAAAAATCTCTTTGGCCAAGTGTTTTCATAACAGTTTTCTAAATAATGGATGAAGCATTGGTATTCACTTGAGAGTTATGCACAATGGTACTAAATGCTTGCTTAAGGAGATGTGATTTGGTTTCACTTTTTGCTGCATATTTTGCTAAGTACTCCACACATGCATGGTAGTCTATAACAATTTGAATATCACAATTTGCCCTCCAGCCTTGGAGTTGAAAGCGCTGGTGGTTGTTTACTCTGGAATCATTCCTTTTTGTAGTTACTTGAACTTTGTATTTTGATGTGTTGTCTTTTGAATGAATAAGCTCAAAATGCAATGACGTTTTCGTACAGGTTTCAAATGGAAAGTTAAATCTACATTTTGGTTCTGTTTCATTGTGCTTTTTCCTTAAACAATAACTTGTACTACAACGAGTGTGTCTTTCAATAGATCAATATAGTCATTGTCAGAATCTTTGATATTTTTGTGGTATTCCTGACATGGATGAATAGAAGGCCTTGTCCAGAGACCATTATCTGGAGGATTTGGGTTACATGTAGACAAGAGCCAATCAACATATTGACAGATCTTTTTGGTAGCCATTTTACCCTCATTTACTATTGTTCTGGTAGCATTATCTTTACTATTCTCTGCCAAATAACCATTAAGTGCAGTTTCACTCAACTTGCACAGGCCTGGATCATTGTTCAGTTTAGCAACACCATGGCAATGAATGCTTCCTCTAGTTCGATGCTCGACGAAAAAATCAAAGGCTTTCCTTTATGTACGTAAAAGCAGCCATAAAATGTTATTGTATACCTCACAACTTAATAGGTAAAGTACCTTACTAACCTGCAGATACAGGACAAGGTTTCGCTCTAAGGTCAATGGACGCACAGCTCTCGATTGCTCTACAGTTCAAGTCTTCAATGGATCAAAAGGTCAATGGACGCACAGCTCTCGATCGCTCTACAGTTCAAGTCTTCAATGGATCAACGCCAAGGCCAATGGACGCACACCTCTCGCTCTACAGTTCAAGTCTTCAATGGATCAACGCCAAGGTCAATGGACGCACAGCTCTCGCTCTACAGTTCAACAACGCCAAGGAGGAACACAGATCTCTCGCAATGGCCGGAAGATTTCGATACCCGACAACAACAGACACAGGAAACGTTCCGATCACAAGTTCACATGCACGTGATTATTCGACGAAATAGACGTCGTCCACGTGATAAAATTGTGTTGTGTGCATTCCAATTTATGGACCGCCACTTCTGCATGAACTGCACGTGATTCTTGACATTCTTAGCTTCAAGAAGGCGAAATTTACATATTATTTGAGCCCTTCAACTACATTAAAGATCATTGACTATGGAACGTGAAACAGCTATGCTTTGGTGAGAATTGTCTTCTGCTTGGTGTTGGTTTCTAGCGGTCAGAGCGCCTTTGCTCAAATTACTGCTGCTTCGTGTTTGTCTCGCGTGGTCAAAGCGCTTATGCTCAAATTACGTTCTTTCATTTCATTGGTTCTTAGTGTCCCTAGGGACAAATATTTGGAAGGACGACTTTTTTGCTAAATTCAAGTCACTGCAAGGCTATATAACTGCTGCGCATGCGTTTGTAACCAATGTTGAGATTAGGATTGCGGGCTCCGCTGGTCGCCCGCAATTAAAATACATATCAGCAGGTCAGTAATTCCTTAATGACAATAACAACAGTTAGAAAAAATTGTTAGAACCTGCTTCTCTTACTTTGTTTACAAAGTGCACGTTGGAACAATGCCAATGGTTGGGCCCTATTTTCACAATGACTGAACAAGTTGAATTCTCTGCTTCTCTTACTCTTCACTATCTGCAAAGAACATAATCTTCCATTGTATTTTCTCCACGTTGAAATATGTTCTGTAGATTGAACAACAGAGGTGGAGTACAAGCTTCTTATACTCTTCTTGTCTTTCACTTGTCCCTCCAGCTCTTCACAAATTAATATCTTGTGCCACTGAGCTTTGAATTCTGTCAGTGAATACACTGAAGCTGGTTGACATGCTTTGGAAATGAAAACATGTATTGATTCAAATGTTTGACAAAGAAAAAACACCATTGGCCAAAAAGTCACACACACTCTCTCTCCCTCCAAAACAACTTACACTGTGCTCTGCTTACTTTCATATTCACTCTTGGTTCATTCAATATATGAAAAATTGGGGATACTACCTTCATCCCAAGCACGTCTATATTAATTGAGTGTCCTGTGCAATAGTCTCTGCTTATGTCTCAAAGAGGTGTTGTCACTTAAGCCGTGAAACGTTTTGTATAAGGCAGAAGGAAAGAAATGTGAATATGAATCCAATTTTAATCCTTTCACCAAAAATAGCTATGAAATTTATGATTACAAAAAAGGTTTGGGGAATAAAATGTATCTGACAGGCTGTTTCATGTGACAATAACTTGAATCTCTATGCAGAGTATACCAAGAGTAACAAACATGAGCACCAATGGAAGCAATTGTTCAGAGCTAAGAGCTCTTGAGAAACTGAAAACAACTGAAAGTGCCTATGAAATGAAAAACAAGTTAACTTTCTTTGAAAGGCATTTCAAAATGACGGAGAATGGCGTTTTCCTTTCTGCGATATCTTCTCTCGTTCCAGAGATATTCAAGTTTTTGTATTATGCACTTTAAACGTAAGGGCTTTAAATGTTGACAAAACTACGCTATAAATGGCCCATAAGATACATAACTAGGAATAGTGCTCACTAAATCTGCTCCCACTTGTTTGATATAATATGGAGTGAAGAATATTTTCTCAAGTCAAACTTTGTACTTGTAATCACTGTTAAGTTTCCAATCCAATTTGTGTTGTGGCAGGTTTGGTTATGTTTAGTTAATGTTGCAAGTGGAACCTGACGGGTGTTACAGTGTATATCATCATGTGTTACCAAGGTGTCATCCCACAATCCAGCTCACTGCGGGTATGGGACTGATGCTAAGGTCAAATTGCATGTTTTGCTTGTTTCAATGATGGGGTGACCTCAGTTAGTTTGAAGCGCACAACTTGTAATGTAGTTGATATCCTTTATCTACTGTAATAAAGGGGGAGACTTCAACTTTTTTTAAAAAAATTAATTCAGCAAGAACCTACTAATATGTATTTTAAGTTC
>OX393561.1:19875993-19910993 GCA_947652115.1 Blastomussa wellsi
TTTAATGTTTTACTGTTATCTCAGCCCAATAAAGGCATATTAAGAATATAAACCAGCCAGCTCACGTAAATAACCTCTGCTTCCTACAAGCATTCAGCCCCCATTGATCAAAGGCAGGATTAAATGGTGGATAGATAGCTCACCATGCAGTTGATAAGCATTCGAAAGACAAACTACTCTATTCACTGGATAGTAATTTGTCCAGTTGAGAGTGTTATATACCCCTTGAACAACTCAGTGGGGCCAAAATGTAAACAGAGGTCAACATAATTCAGTCACATACAAATGCCAGTCATTGCTGAGTAATATCCAATGCACAGTAAGGCATTTAGCTTCAACATAACCCAAAAAGCTCATGCATACTTCTACAGCAACAGTCGTGCAGTCAAAAAATCCAGTCAGTGTTTGACTAGCTAGTAATGAAGTGTCCATTATAAAAATTAAGCTGCAAAATAACAGCCGAAATAACAGAATGTCAACAGAACGCACTTTCACAAAAGTGACTGAGTAGTATCCATAAAAGGCACAAAAGGCCAGTCACTGTTCACTAGTATCCAACTTTCAACCATCTCCATGGCAGCAGTTCGATATTAAACATGCAAGGTAGCTGCGTACTTCGATGGCCTGTTCTTAACAAATTACTCAAAAGGGTACTCCTGCAGAAACAAATAAACTCCTTTGTCTTCCAGTACTGGATACTCAAACTCAAAGTGTAAACGTTAAGTTTTAACTGGCAGCCATCTGCATGGTAGCAGTTTGATATTTCACCAAGGATGCTGCGTATTTCGATGGCCTGCTGTTGACAAAGTCATTCAAGAGATACTCCTGGAGAAACAAATAAGCTCCTTTCGCTTCTACTGGATACTCAAACTCGAACAGGTAGTATGCACCAATCAAATTGGCAACTCCATTACTGATGCTTTTAGCTTCAAGAATTGAATTTGAACCACTCACTAGATACGTTTGCCATGAACTTTTGCCACCTCTTTTGTTGATTACAAGGTATGGTGATGTGGATGGTGGTTTTTTAAGTATCTCAGTTACAGACTTGCAATCCTGAAATTTAATTAATCAAGACAGGGTCTCAGTCATCATGCACAACTGACATATCAAATACTTCAAATTTATTTGTATGGATCCCCTTGGAGATCGGTTACACCCAGTAGTCTTGGCTTTTGTGGGACAAAAGGGGTTGTGAATTATTGATAATGTAGGTTGGCTAAAGGGTAATTAGCCCTATAACCCAACCACTATTCATTTTCCCAAGGGACTGCCCACTTAATAAGGGGCTCAACTGTAGGTGAAATGTACCAAATGTGTACCTCCCCCCTAACTCCAGATTTAGCATTGATGGGTGCATCATCACAGCATTCATTAGGTGAATGAAATGAGAAACACAAATTGATCTATGTTTATCGCAATCGGACTGAATGCATAGACTAACAAACTGAGATTGCACTTTGTCTGCACATTTTCTTTCCGTAGGCAGGGCTTTCAATAAGCGCCAAAGGCTGACGGAAATCGTCGCCTACTTCGTTCAGAAGAGTCGGCTCTTGTCACCCGAAAATTATAGTAATATAAGGGAAATTCATTTAAAACTTTTGATACAGTCGGTTACTCTACTCAAGCCAGCTGCCTACTTCAAATTTTATTGAAAGCCCTGCGTAGGACAAAAAAATTGCTGGCAAAAATAAATCAAGTACTGAGTTAATGGGCATACTTAATGTAATCAGACACTGTTGCCTTGGTTTTCTTGACACCAGGGAAAAGCTTTGTGAGTTGAATCAGGACATTGATCTCCTCCTCTGTGGTTACAAAATAAAACAATTAATATTTTTTTACAACACAGTTATATATGGAAGATCATGCCCCCTCCCCAGGCCTGCCCCTCACCCAAATTATTTGTGTGAATAAAATACCAATGCAGGGTTCTCAATAAGTTTTGGAGTAGACGGCTTAAAAATAAAAGTGGGATTGGAAATTCCTGGGGGGTGGGGGGCTCTTACAAGAAATCCCTTCTGTGGGGGAGGTATGGTTATTTTATGGGAGTACACATTGTTTATAGCAAGAGTATCGCTGAAAAGTAGGCGGCACTAACTTAAAAGTAGCCGGTTTTTTAGCCGGCTGCCAGCACTTAATGAGAACCCTGCAATGTAGTAATAATAAAATAAATTAATAAATACCTTGCTTTGGTTGTTGTTTTAAAGAAGTTAGGCCATTTTGCACTATAAGCCATGCACTGTATGTGAAGTATTGTTTCAGGTATTGTGTTACCAGGAGAAATTCATCTTCCTCGAGATTCCAATGTTCTGACAATACTTCCACGCTTTCTTCTTCTATGGCCTCATCATTTGCAATAGCAGTCCTTGCTCTATCCTCATCAACAAACTTGCTAAGCAGCCTAGCCTTTCCCTCATCAGTCACTGTGAAAAAAGATGAGTGGGCTTATTTATTTGCATGCCATTAATAAAACCCTCAACTTTTCAATTCCAGTGATTTCTACCACTTCACACACAGTTCACACTCAATCTGTCTAGGGATAAATTCAATAATTAACACTTGATGTGTGCATTGAAAATTGTCAGTTCAGTACTTGATCACTACTCATTGAAGCTCTTAGTAAGAAAATAGCCTTATTTAGGTCTGGCTGGCCTGGTTGCTTATGAGAATGGCCACAAGAAGAGCTTCAACTGTGTCTGTAGCATTTTATAGTGTTTACTTCTGTACTGTTTCTTTAGGAAATGGGGTGTGACTAAACTAATACTTGAGGTGTTCATACTTACTAAAACTGAAGCTGCCATCACCATCCTGATCATCCTTATCATGATTACCATTATCACCAAGCATGCAGATTAGATTTGGAATAACGTTCTTCCAGTTGTCTACAATTGCATCAAACTCTGTGACTGGTACCTTTCTCTTTGAACTACAAAAAATGAAAAGTGAAGACCACAAAGTTTTGTTAATTTCATGACTAAATGTAATTGCAATTCCAGTTAAGGAAACTGTCCAAGTGTTATGCAAAATTTAATTGTGCAGAGGCCATGCAGCTGCAGGTTAATGTTACTTACATAGATCTCATTGCCAATGATAGGCCAGTCTTGCAATGTTTTTTTGACACGATTTTTTCCATCTGAAAGGTCCAACAGCTGCTGAAGGCGGGTCTCAAATTTCAGTGACAGAAGTTGCTTTATTACATCAACATCTTGGCTTTTAGTTGTTTTACTTTGTTCCACTTGTAACCTTTTGATGTTTCTTTCCACAATTGCTGGATCTGCATTTAAGTCTGCCAAGTATAAATAGAAAAGACCCAAGTATTACTCATATTTTTGCTTCATCATGCAAAACAAGAAGCCCCTTTGAGAAGAAAATAAAGACATGAACCATTTAATTTTAACAGTGAATACTAGTTCTAGAAGTTGTTTACATATACAGCATAAACATTTTGAAGTTCCAGTATAAATTCACTTTCATATGATCTATGAACATTCCTGGGTCATTTGCTTCAATAACCAGGCACTTCTCTTTGGTACAAATGAACATTACAATTTACTTCCTAGGTCAGTTTTCTATGACCCTATACATAAATCAAATTGTTTACTGCAAAACCAAGCTCATTACAAGTAATGCTTTAATTTACCATCAATCCTTTTCTTCTTCTTTTTCTCTTTCTTTTCTTCAAAATCTGGGCTCCGTTTATTTTCACAATATCTCCAGTTTTCAAATTTCTTCATGATTCCCTTTTTGAGTGAATACTGTAATGAAATAAAAAAATTAGGGAAACATATAAAATGCATGTAAGCCATACACTCAGGAAAACTGAGTTTACTTCACTTAATTTCGCAACAAAAAACAAAGACTCCATTCTCACTTTATGGATAACATGTATTAAAACAAAGGCTCATGAATTTAGTAAATGGCCCTTACAAAATGTACCTGTAACTAGCAAATTTGCAGTTAAGTTCACACTTGACTGAGAGACCCCCTTAAGCAGCCATTTCAGGACTGATCTCACCTGCCACTGCCTGCTACTTATGTCATTTCGACTGCGACACCTCTTACATGGGCAGACTTTGTTTTCCAAGATTATTGTACTTTAGCAGAGTACAACACCCTGTGATACTGAAGTCTCTCCTATTACATGCATGAAACTTTATTGTAATTATACATGTATACTCAAATAGCCTTATTAAGAATGTCCAAAATTATGCAAGGTATAAAAAATATTTCACCCAATATCTGAAATTATCCTTTGATCCTGACTGCTCCTTGGCAAGCATGCTGCGTGGATCTGCATCGGCTAGTACAGGAAACTTTGAAATTAGTTGTTTTGCAAGCCATTCACAACATGCCGGGGATGGGGTATCAGTGTAAACCCACACACAGGTTGCCACGGTTTTAATAACCTTCGCTCTATCTGTGTCAGAGATATCACCCTTCCTCAGGTTGGAATCTGTGATTTTTCCAAATTTCATTGGTACGACAAATGCAGTGGGAAGCTCTTTTGGCCTGTCTTTATCTGAAATAGGCTTGGCAGAAACTTTTGATCGTACTGGAGTGATTTTCTGTGTAGGCGAGAAAGAATCACTCAGGCTTTCGTCAGATTTTTCATCAAACGAAGATCTTGATGAAAGTGTCACTGTAGAGGCAATTGTAGACGATGACTTTTCTGACTCACTGTCACTTGGAGTGTCATGAGATGTTGATTCTTCGCTGAATGGGATGACACCTGCTCTCCTCTTCGTCACAGTTAGACTTTCTGGCATTGGGGATGGCACAGAGCTGCTGTTCAACTAAAGTAAAAAAAGAATAAAGTGGATCAAAACCACTCCCTACACACAACCTCTGTTTGTGAATTTAATACTGTTCCCAGGAGGGGGCTCCAAAAAAAAATATTGGGCGGGGGTGTGCGGCAAGCTTCCAAAAACCCTTACCCTATTTATGACCAAAATCTGTGATTTTCACTACCTTACTTATGACCAAAATATATGCAAATTTCCCTACGATATTTGACCTGACCAAAAATTTGATACTCTATTTATTACCTAACCCGGTAAAATGGCTAAAATTGACACCCTATTTATGACCAAAACAGATGAAAAACCATACACTTTTGGGCCGCACATACCTATAAAGCCCATATAAGGGAGTACCCCCGCCGCCCGTACTGTTCCCACCAGTTGGTGTTACCTATTTCAAGAAAGAACACTAACTTACGTAATCATAAACACCTCTAACAATCTTCCGTAGACCAAATCGTGGAAACAGCTGTTTGAAATCGTTCTCTTCTAAGTCAACAAAGTCATCCCCAGTGACATAGTTTTCTGATTGTAACATAAAAGTAATAATAATAATAATAAATTACAAGAGATAGAAAGAGCAACATTGTGTAGTTCCATAAAATATCCATGCCACTTCTACAGAAGGGATTTTTTAAAAGATCCCCCAACCCCTCTGGAAATTTCAAACTCTTTAATTTTTTTTGTCCTTGAGAACCCCCACCCCCAGAATTTCTAATTCCCTTCTGTTTTGCGGTAGCATGGATATTTTCTGGAAGTACACATTTGAAGATAATATAAAGTTGGTTAGGGAAATAATGCTATATAGTTATAACGATTACAACAAATTATATATTTAAGTCAAACATTTATGCGCTTATCCAAAACAAAATTAATAACTGTAAACTTACAACTATCAAAAGGAGGTGATTTTTATAAGAAGCTAAAAACGAGACTACTCTTTTAGTCACATTTCAAATTGCAACTGAAAAGATCTTTATAACTTTTGCCACACATATGTCACACACAACTAGTAACTTTCTTGAAGCGAAACAAAATATATCAAGCTGAAGTATTTTGGCGGGAAATTTGCCGCCAAAATTGACTTACTAGGGAAGTGGGAAAAGCTTAATTCTTCAATGTACGGACATAAATTATGTGGAAATATGCATTGAAAAATCTTCATTGAGCTACTCAGCTGAATCCTGTTGCCTCTAAAATAACATTTTGATGTAAAAAGCCATTTCATTTTGGATGGCCGACAGGGCAACGATTCACCAAAAGGACGCGCCTAACGTTAGTCTTATACTAAAACTGAAAACCCTTACCTTTTAAAATACCAAAAGCTTCAGCCGGGATTCCCGGAAACTTGTTTCAAAGCCATTCTATAAATTCAGTGCTTTCCGTGAGCGCTCTGCACTCCTCTTTCAACGAGCAATCTCCAACTACCGCCGCCATTTCCCACGAAACTGATGATCGACGACTGATACGTCCATGTGATGCCGTCCTTTCTCAACACGTACCAAGCACATGATCATACGCACACGAACTGCACGTTGGTCCTCAAACATTTGATGATATGCACGTGAACTTTCACGTGATCCATCATGCAACCTCTTCCCCAGGGCCCTCTCCGCTTTCAATACGTTTGAAAACATGGCGTCTGGGTGGATTTGTAGATTATGTGTAGGATTTGCCTGCCTGCTTTTAAGCGAAATGTTAAGTAATATTCGACAAGTTCACTCTGGTGATGAAGATTTTCAAATTACCTGTGGTATATCAAAATGTGAGAAGTCGTACAACAAGTACGACAGTTTTTATCGGCACGTCAAAAATTGTCACCATGTGCTTCTGGAGATTCCTGCAACAGAATTAAGCTTAAAAGACGTGGATATTTCAACAGCTTTGAGGTTTTCAAAGGAAAAGATTGATCAAGAAATCTGTCCCGAGCACTTTCAGGTGCGTTTCTGTGGCGTGATAAATGTATGTATGGTTTGTTGATATAATAGATGTTATTTCCATTTAGCGTAAGAAAAGTGTGATGGGTAGGGGTGGGGCTGGGTAGGGGGAGGAGGTAGGGGTTAGGGCTCAGTGTTCTGGGAGCAGTTTGGCAGGTTGTCTTTTGAAGTTTTATTGCATTATACAAGTTCATATGGGTAGCTGTTAAGATGGAAGTTTTGTTTAAATGAGTTAGATGTCACAAAGCATTTTTTTTTGAAAAATAGCGACTTTGTATTATCTGCAGGAACCTGACCCATTGATAAATGAAGATATCCCTTCAACATTGCCAACATATATGGAAAATTCTCCTGCAACTGTGAATCAAGATCAAGAAACTGACTCAGACTGCAAAGACAAACAAAGAGAAGCTGCCCTTTTCCTCTTACAACTAAAAGAGAAGACAAAACTTTCTCAGTCTGTTATTGATAATGTTGTAGAGGGTGTAACAGTTCTTTTTAAGAAATCTGTGCATCGTTTAAAAAGGAAGGTGACAGAAATGCTAGACTCTGAAGGACTGGTAGGCTCGATTTCCCCCGCTCCCTCGGGTCCGGTCTGCGTTCCTCCCCGAAGAGAGACGGCTGGATGCGTGAGCGGCCGATCATGTCTGTGACGTAAATTCAAAAAAATAATTTATGCGTAATTACTGGTCACCGGAAATGTCATCAGACACCAAACACATGGTTTTTCGCGCCAAATCTGGTCAAATTACCGCTTGTTCGCCAGCATGTGCTGGATACTTTTACGGTGATGCGGAGCGGATAATATTCATTCAATTTTATTTAATGGCCGAGACGAGTTTGTTCAGTAGCGAAACACCTACAAAATCTTCCTCAAATTCCTCTGGTTGCCTGCTTTGTGGTGTAGAGCAACAGGATTCACGAAAGAAAACTAGTTTGAAAGGAAAAGTGCAAGATCTGGCTCAAAGGGTAGCTGATGTTTTCGACATCGAAGTCGCCGCTGTCGAGGTCGATCGATATCTGTGCAACGATCGTTGCTACAAGAGCATCAAGCGTCTTGAAAAGTTGCAAGGGGAAGCAAAGCAACTGAAGAATGATTTAAAAAGAAGCTTTGCTTCGACGTACCGGTTTAAACGTGGCGTTCCGTCAGACTCTTCGCTTTCCCCGAACGTTACGGCACCAGCGAAAACTGCTCGTCCTGATCAACCGACAAACACGCGACAAAGGGTTGCTAAAAGTTTGAACTTTAGAAATGGCAGTGATATTCAAGAGGAAAGAAGTCCTTTGCCGAACATAGCGCCGTTGCCAGTTCTGTCTACGCCACCAACGATGATTCCCGTTTTATTCCCCCTTGCAGCTAACATAATGACCGAAGGAAACTGCGAAGGCAACGTTTGCAGAGTACAGGTTTGTACAATTATTACGATTACCTTTTAATGTATATAGATTCATTTAATATAGGGGGCTAAGGATTTTTATTTTGCTATTTCACGGCGTGCATGTTCGAACTCAGTTAATATTGCATCGATCTTAATTAGGTTACATGTTTTTGACAGGCCGTCGTAACATACGAGTCAGGAAGGAAATCGGGGGATTTGCCTCCAGAATTGCATCGCCTCGGAAAAGCGCTAGCCAGAGGAAGCAATTTTAATGCCCTAGCAGATGCGGTTATGGAAAGTCCGAATCTAAAGGAAGCTATTGAGAGCCGGATATGCAGTGACATTTCAAAAGAATGCAAAACGTTGTGTTCTACGGGCAATCCATCGCCACTGAGAGGCATTACAAAAAAAAAAATGGCTAACTTCTCATGGAAAGCTGTGGCTACAGAACTGCAAAACAAGGCCCCAGTTTTCATGCGGTGCATTTTGGCCGCTGCTGACCCAGCTAATATGGCCAAGCGCACTGAAACCTACGATCCAGTCAAGCACCCTGGTGTCTATACGGCAGCAGCAATCTTGTTAAAGAAACGGGATAAAGGGATGAGTTTGATTCCTTATGTTATAAGTACGATCCTTAAGGTTGGACAAACATCGAAAACGGTAAGCGCGGCAAAAAGAGAATTTGTATTGAATGTCATCATGCCATATATTTAATGTTTTAATAAACCAAAAAAAAATGACTGACAGTTTGTTTGAATGGAACATCATTAGAGGGTTTTTTGTTTGATTTTTTTTTTGTATTTGCTTCTGAAAATTTAAGAAAAAGCCACAGAAGCAGAAAGTTTGCCCACATCAAGTCGAAGGGAACGTAAACAGCTAACATTGTTTGTTATTTTAATATTTTTGGCAGAGTTTCATTTTAGTTATTATTTTTACTGGTTTGTGTTTCGTTTTGCGAAAAAAGTGTGCTATTTATGAAGACTTTTTACTTGTTTGCGTTTCGTTTTTTTAAATAAAGTGTGCTATTTAAGAAGAGAAATTAAAACAATAGTTTTGTTTCAGGCACTTGTTCGATTGAACCATCTTGGCATCACCATGTCTCCAAAAAGCATAAACAAAGCGCTTGATATTATTGGAGTAGATTTCGATCTGAAACTACGTGAATGGAAAGACAAAATAACTACCTGCATGTTGGAAAAAAAGACTGCAGAGGAGGAAAAGGCAAGGTTTGAGCTGCAGAAAGAAGCACTAGAAGAGCAATTGAAAAATGGGGAAGATGTGAATGACCAGCTATACGAAGTTAAGGTTCTCGCGTCTGCCATGGACCAAAAAATTCTAAATCTTGAAAAAGAACGTCCTAGCAGTTTCAACATTGTGTTAGACAATTTGGATTTAAAGGTTCTGGCCTCGGACATGACGTCCGACAATCAGAATAAGGATTACCACTGGTGTAATCACAACGCCCATCTTGACAGGGTTAATCCCTTGCACCTTGAAAATGATGGGCCCAAAGCAGATTTGCAAGAGGTTCCAAACAGTTCATTTCTTCCTACTCTAAATGATCAGAATTCCCTCCTGTCCGACTTTGCAATTTTGGTGGGAAGGGTACTTGTAGAGAATTTGCCTGCATTTGCCATGTTCAAAGATGTAGTTCCTCTTCACATCAAGCATAAGTACGCTGATGACTTGAAGAAAAAAACCGAAACAGTAAGTGATGACAAAAAGAGAAAATAATTAATTTCGATTTTAAGGGGGTGGCAGTAATCAAGCTAGTATTGTGTTTACTTTGTTTACATTTGTTAAATTCTAGGTAAATCTGGGTGTGATTTTCAAAGATGAAAACCTTGGCGAGGAAATGATAGACATTATCAGAGGGTTGCATGAAATGGTTCCCACAGTGGAAGGTCCTGGAGGCGAGGAGCAGTTTGATCGTGTACCAGTCGTTGGTGACCAAAAGACCATGGAAAGGGGTGTGGAGGCACAGTTTTCAGTGCGAAATGCATACACAAAGAAGAGAAGACTAGAGGGATTGTTTTTTCAACTTGCTGACTGGCACCATGAAAATAAATTTTTGTCAGTAAGTAAACGCTATATTTATAAAAGTAAAAGTTCTTTTGGTCCTAGCTTGTGGAATGGTTGTTATTAAAAAAAAAAAATACTCAAGCTCTTCTAAGCTCGATTTCTCCCCCTCTGAAGGTAAGCTTAAAGGTAATAAACACCCCTGCCCTCAAAGGTCATGTTAAGTTATGCCCCCGCCCCAACACACACATGGTTATGTGCATGATCAAGACATTCCTTGTTATTTGGGTGTGTGATGTCATAATGAATCACCTCCTTCCACCAACCGCCCAATCACTATTCAGAGAAAGACAACCCATTAACCACAGGTTTAAGGACTGGCCGCTGTGAAAGTAGACTCCAAATTAAAAATCAAGCCTGATATGCCCAACCATAATCCCCCCCCCCCCCCATTTCTTCGTGAAATAATTACCAGCCCCTTAGCGGGTCATAGAGAGAAATCCCCCTCCCTATAAAAACAGCCTTTTACACCACAGGGGATTCATTTTTTAAACAAATTATTGTTAACAGATCAACCAACACAGGCATCAAGCAAGAAATGGAACACTATTTAGTTGATAGTAATTATTTTGTCCTTTAGTTGATATTTTCTAGGTATTACAGTGGCTCCTCTGCTTGTGACAAGACATCTCTCTTTGCATTGAGGAATCTGGTCAATTGGCGAGATGTTGTAACGGATGCTCAGCACAAGCCAGCAACTTGCAAGAGGTTTGTGGATCTGATATTAGATGCAGATATTATTGCTGCTGCTTTGGTTTTCTTTGGAATGGCAGACATGAATGACACCCCAACAAAGCATGGATTTACTACTGAGATGGAGAACAATGTCAGACCTGTTCGTGCTAGATATTTCAGCAAAGTGATGAGAGAGTTTATTCTCACTTTTATAGTTGATGGAACCCTATATGAAAGGCACTTTGAAAACATCCAAGCACTGGAAGAATGGGAAGAAATCCAACGAAATCAGCCAGTACTTGCAAATGGGCGATACCCCTGCAGATCCCCTGGTTGTAACAGCTCCTTCAAGCATGACGGTGTCCACAGACTTAGGCATGAACTGACACATAACCCCCCACCAAGAATACCAGTAGAGCCCACATTAGCGAGCACCCTACCTGACCCCACTGACTTAAATTCTGACTCGAAAGATGATGTATTTGATTATCACTGTGGTTTTATGAACATGGCTCTTCTGTTAAGAAATTTCAGAGATGCAATTAGAGAGGGTGATGGTGACAGAATCATCAACTGCATTAAGATGTTCCTATTACATTTCAGACAAGATGGAAGTGGCAGTACCAAATATGCACTAGAGGCATTGTACCACCTATTTCAATTGCTTGCTTTACTCAGTCCTAGAGAAGCCGAGAGGCTTAAATGGAATCGAACTGTAAACAATCAAGGGGGCGATGGTAATAACGTTGCCATGGATGTTGCCCTAGAACATGATAACCATGCTATGAAGTGTCATGGACATTTTTGCCGTGTCACGGACATTAAGCGAAGTGTGACATTTTATTGTGTGACAGCAACATTTTTGCATTTTTGTCACGTTAACACGTGATCACGGGATCACATGATTTCTTGCTGATGCAATGTGAAGCTATTCGAGCTAGTTGTGTGAGTTGTAGTGTTTTGGGCGGTTTTGAATCCCGCATTTACAGTCCTATTACCGAGAATTGTCAAGAATTGAATGAGACATTAAAGGGATTTGACGAAATACATGACAAGTGGTCCAACCGAGCCGGGATTTGGAGAAAATGCCGGGGAAATTAGCGAAGAATAAGAAGATTCGCGAAGGACAACGTACACATGCGAGGAAGGTTCTCGCAAGCGTCGACGAAGTTTTGACAGAATACGATGGGTCCAGAAACGCAAAGGACAAAATTACTCGACTTAAAATCAGTCTAAACGAAAAGCTGGTGACCTTGAAAGCACTCCATGAATCTATTCTCACTGCTGTCGACGAAGGAGAGATCGAAAACGAAATTGAAGAATCAGAAAATTTCCGCGCGAAAATTCACGAGGCGCTGGTGCGATTACAGAGCTGCGAAGTCGAACACGAACGGCAAGAAAACCCGCCAAGTCAAGGAACTGCCCAACAGTCAACAAGCGGAAATACATGCAAATCCAAGCTGCCAAAACTGAACTTGAATAAATTCAACGGGGATCCAAAGCGTTGGCTGGAATGGTGGGATTCATTTTATGTGGCTGTGCACAACAATGGCGCCATTTCAACTGTAGAGAAATTCACCTATTTGAGAAGTTTGGTGGAAGGAAGCGCAGCAATGGCTATTTCAGGATTACAGCTTACGTCGGCCAACTATGATGCAGCGTTGGAGATTCTGAAAGAAAGGTTCGCTCAAAAGCAAATTATTATCAACTCGCACATGGAATCATTAATTAAGTTGAAACCGGTGAATGTGATGTCAGATGTCAGAGGTATTCGAGCGGTTCTAGATAAAGTAGAAATTCAGGTCAGAGGTTTGCAGTCACTCGGAGTGGATTCAGCCCAATATGGTGCCTTGTTGATACCGATATTTATGGAAAAACTGCCAGATGAGTTGAAGCTGATAGTGAGTAGAAAGCACAAAGAAGACTGGCAACTAGACTCTGTTCTTATGGCCGTGAAATCCGAAGTAGAGGCACGCGAGCGTTCTGGAATGCGATCAACAACCGAAAAACCAGCCCCAAGGAAGCCCATCCTCCCAGAAATTGGAAATGGAACTGCCAGTGCATTGCTGACTGGAGAAAGCAAGGGTTTCAGTTGTTTATTCTGCAAGGGAACTCATCGGGCATCAGGATGCACTGTCGTCACGAGTATGCAAGAAAGGAGGGCCATTTTGATGAAGCAAGGACGCTGCTTTATTTGTTTAAAGCGTGGAAGTCACTTGGCTCGCAATTGCGACTCTAAGATTCGGTGTTCAGGGTGTGGAGGCCGCCACCATTTGGCTGTTTGTGAGGTAGGAAGTGCACAGCACAGTGACAGCTCTGTGGTAGAAGGTGCTGCATGTAACCCTCAGTCTGAAGTGGCCACTCCTGCATTGAATGTGTGTTCAGGCACACATGTTTTTCTTCAAACAGCGCAAGTCATGGTATCACAACCAGGAGCAGAAGGAACTCAAAGTTTGAATGTTCGTGCTATTTTTGACACAGGAGCACAGAGATCGTATGTTTCGCAAAGAGTGGTGAATGCATTAAACCTGGAAACCATCAGCACAGAGAAGCTAAAGATTGCTACATTTGGAAACCAAAAACAAGAACTGCAAGCCATTAATCTTGTTGAACTAGGCTTAAGCAAGCCAGAAACCGGCTTTAGCCTGACATTGAATGCATTTTCAGTACCTTACATTTGCAGTGATTTACAAGGTCAAGATTTGAACTGGGTAAAGGAGAACTATCCCCGCTTACGAGACATTGAATTTGCTGACACCTCTCCTGGTGATCAAGGCCTGATGCAGATTGATTTGCTGATTGGTTCAGATTACATCTGGAATTTCTTTGATGGCAAGACAATACGGGGGGAGGAGGAGTCAGGTCAGGGTGGTCCTGTGGCTGTCTCGACAACAGTGGGTTGGGTACTGTCGGGCCCTGTGAAGAATCTTCCCAATGAAAGACTGTCGAGCATACAGTTCTCATCAACGCATGTGTTGAGAGTAGATACAAGTAACAATGAAGGCTCCCTGTACAAAGATTTTGAGAAACTATGGGACTTAGATTCCATTGGTATCCGAGAGAGGGATACTGTTCATGAAGCCTTTGAGAAGAATCTAAGCTTTGAGGATGGCAAGTATTCTGTGCACTTACCTTGGAAGGAGCACCACAAGTTGTTGCCAGATAATTATGAGAACAGTGTTGCGAGATTGAGCACACAATTGAAACGGTTAAGAAGAGACCCAGATGTCTTTAGAGAGTACAATTCGATTATTGAAGATCAGTTGCAAAGTGGTATTATTGAGCGAGTTGACACATCAGAATGCCCAGATGTTGGAAAGGTGCATTACCTGCCACACCATGGAGTGGTGCGCAGAGATGCCTTGACTACGAAGTTACGAATCGTGTTTGATGCTTCGTCGAAGGCCGCAAGGGAAAGCCCTAGTTTGAACGATTGTCTTTACTCAGGCCCAGCCTTAACTCCAACCATTTTCAAGATTCTCCTCAGGTTTAGAGAAAGGAAGATTGCCTTAGTGGGGGATATTGAGAAGGCCTTCCTGAACATTGGAGTTAATGAACAAGATCGTGACGTGTTGCGGTTCTTATGGGTTGACAGTTTGGAGAAGGAGGACCCAGGGTTGGTGTTGTACAGGTTTTGTCGTGTTGTGTTTGGTGTGAATTCAAGCCCATTCCTGTTAAATGCTACCCTTCAGCACCACATCAGTCAGTACAGTTCAGATCCAGAGTTTGTGGAGAACTTGTTGAATTCCTTCTACGTGGATGATTTAGTGTCAGGGGAAGGTGATCTCGAGAAGTGTTTGTCGCTCTACAAGAAGTCAAAGAAGAGTCTATCAGAGGGTGGCTTCAATCTAAGGAAGTGGATATCCAATTCGCCCAAGCTGCTTGAACTAATTCGAGAAGATCGAGCCAGAACCGAGGAGAAAACCCCTGGATCACAGCCAGTAGTGGAAGACACAGAGACATATGCAAGAACTACTATGGGTCATTTAGAGGAGCTAGATGCAAAGAATGAACACAAGGTCCTGGGACTGAATTGGAATTGTGTGTCTGATGAGTTTTGTTTCAAGTTTGAAGCATTATTGAACTTTGCAGAGAGTCTAGAGCCGACGAGAAGAAATCTGTTGAAAGTCACTTCAAGTTTCTTTGATCCCCTTGGAATACTCAGTCCAGTATTAGTACAGATGAAATTGCTGTTCCAGTTATTGTGCCAGGAAAATGTTGCCTGGGATGCGCCACTTCCAGAGCCAGTCAGAAGGCAGTGGAAGTCATGGCTTCAGGATCTGAGAAAGGTTCAGCAAATCGTGGTACCTCGATGCTTGTATGATGGTGTTGATGAAGTTGTTACCTCATACACCCTTCACGGATTTGGAGATGCCTCTGCCAAGGCCTATTGCGCTGTTGTGTACTTGGTGCTAGAGACAAGCAGTGGTATCCATCCAGTGTTGTTGACATCTAAAACCAGAGTAGCACCACTGACAAAGCAATCCATCCCTAGACTTGAACTGTTATCTGGCGTTATTCTTGCAAGACTTGCATCTTCGGTGAAGGAAGCATTGCAGTCACAAGTTCAAATTGACAAGACCTATCTGTGGTTAGACAGCAAGACAGCAATCTGCTGGATCAAAGGATCGAAGGAGTGGAAGCAGTTTGTCCAGAATCGTGTGAACGAAATCTTATCGCTGACTGAAGAATCAATGTGGAACCATTGTCCAGGAATCGAAAACCCTGCAGATGTAGGATCTCGGGGAGAGTTTGCTTCCAAACTGAAGGTCAATCCGTTGTGGTGGAGAGGACCATCTTGGCTATCAGAACCAATGTCCAGTTGGCCCAAGCTTGACGACCACCACCATATCCTTACAGAAGAGTGCCTCGCAGAACAGAAGAAGACAGCAGCCGAGGAGACAATCAGTGGAGCAGTACTTTTAGCTGCAAGCATTCCTGACCTTGAATCTTGTATTCCAATCACTAACTTTGGCAGCTGTGACAAGTTGTTCCGTGTTACTGCCTTAGTGTTTCGCTTTGTGAGGAACTCGAAGATTAAGGCCAAAATTTTGAAGGAAGGAACTGTCTGTCTAGATGAAGTCACTGGGGAAGAAATTGCACATGCCGAAACGCAGTGGTTGAGAAGTGTTCAGAAGAACCTGAAGTGTCAAGCGAATTACAGCCATTTGGAACATGAGTTCGGTCTTTATGAAGACGAGAACGGAGTTGTAAGATGCAAGGGCCGAATTGCCAATGCCGACTTGCCTTATGAAACAAGGTTTCCAGCCTTGCTACCAAGAAACCACCACATTTCGGCGCTGCTGGTGAGACAAGCCCATGAAAGAGTGCATCATGGCAAGGTTGCAGCTACCCTAGCTCAGCTGAGAACGAGGTTTTGGATCGTCAAGGGAAGGCAGTTTGTGAAAAAGATTACCTCCAGATGCACAGTGTGCCGTAGATATGAAGGGCGTGGCTACAAAGCACCCCCTCAAGCTGATTTGCCAGAGTTCAGATTGAGTTCAAAACCTGCCTTTACCTATGTTGGGGTGGACTATGCCGGGCCACTCTACATAAAGGAACCTAACTGTTCAGAGACAAGGAAGGTGTATGTCTTGTTGTTTACCTGTTGTTCAACCAGAGCTGTTCATTTGGAACTTGCTACAGATTTGTCAGCCGACGTGTTCATTCGTTGTTTGCGAAGATTCACCGCCAGAAGGGGATTGCCAGAAATCGTTGTTTCGGATAATGCGAAGACCTTTAAGGCTGCAGCAAAGGTTCTACGAAAGGTGTTTTCGTACCCAAGTGTGAAGAAGTTTCTTGCCAATAGGAGAATTACTTGGAGGTTTAATGTAGACAGAGCACCCTGGTGGGGTGGCTTCTTTGAACGGATGATTCAGAATGCAAAACGGAGTTTGCGCAAGACACTGCGAAATGCAAAACTTGACTATGACGAATTGCATACCATTCTTGTGGAAGTTGAAGGGACATTGAATTCTAGACCGTTAACTTATGTGTCCTCGGATGATGTTGAGGAGCCATTGACACCTTTTCATTTGATCTATGGGAGAGGAATTCTATCCTTGCCCGAAGTTGCACCAGGCAGAGAGGCCTCATTGAGTGAAGCAGCGTCATCCACTGATGGCCCAAGAAGAAGAAGATATCTGCGTTTGTTACTAGATCACTTTTGGAAGCGCTGGAGTAAGGAGTACGTAACAGAGCTGAGGAACCAGCACCGGCAGAAGTCTAGACCAGAAGGAAGTGTTGCCATATCTGTCGGAGATATTGTCACCCTGTTTGAAGACAACCTTCCTCGTAGTCAGTGGAGACTTGGAAAGGTAGAGCAGCTGATCCCCGGTGCAGATGATAATGTGAGAGCAGCCGTAGTAAGAGTCATCACCAAGAGTGGGAGACCTGGGACAATGAAAAGGCCTGTTCAGAAACTGTTTCCCTTGGAAGTAAGGGAGGACGTGACCAATGATGAGCAACCTCCTGAGAGACGGGAGCACAATGGAGTGAGACGAACGAGACGTGCAGCAGCCCTGAATGCTGATTACATGAGAAGATTAATTGACCAGTAAAAACTGGTCAAGGGGGGAGTGTGTCATGGACATTTTTGCCGTGTCACGGACATTAAGCGAAGTGTGACATTTTATTGTGTGACAGCAACATTTTTGCATTTTTGTCACGTTAACACGTGATCACGGGATCACATGATTTCTTGCTGATGCAATGTGAAGCTATTCGAGCTAGTTGTGTGAGTTGTAGTGTTTTGGGCGGTTTTGAATCCCGCATTTACAGTCCTATTACCGAGAATTGTCAAGAATTGAATGAGACATTAAAGGGATTTGACGAAATACATGACATGAAGGAAATAATAAGAGGTTTGGGGGCAAACATAAATGAAAACAGTGTTCGGAGAATTTGCAGAGCATACTTCATCCTAGTTAAGCTACTTCATTCACTCGATTCAGAAATGAATGTCAAAAAGGTTTCAGGAAATCATACCAAGAAATCTGTGAAAGATGACCTTATCAAAGTTGTATACACCCTTTGTGAGCAGCATGTGTTTGAAAAGCAGGAAACAAGGGAAGCCATGTACTGTTTTCCTGATTGTCCACGAGACTATCTTCAATTACTAAGCTCGAAAGATCTCTTTGGCTGGATGAATGAACACAAAGAGAACGTTAGGCTGGAAAAGAGGCCACGTTAATGAAAACTGATGTTCATTTCTTTTCGTAAGATAGCAATATAGAAAAAAGTGTAGTCCATATCAATGCTGCTTCATTTTAATGTAAACCACTGTAGGCTGTATATTTACAAGTGAATGTTTAAAGGATCACTAGTGTTATATTTTGTCCCGATTGAAACTAGATTTTGAGATCAAACTGTACAATGTAACTGTACAATGAAACCAGTTTATCACCTGGTTTTTCATTAATAGTATTGTAAATATTAAAACAAATATATTTTTTAAACATTTCTTATTTTCCAGATTTCTTAGTACACATCTGTTTTGGAAAATATGACAAGCAAACATGATAAAGTGAAAGTATGTGTACACTGCTAAAAACACTTTTGAACTTCCGTAATCTTCAAATTTCCTGGCCCCTCGCGAAGCATTTATGAAGATCCTGGTTAGACCTTACTTCATATTCAAAAAGGATAACAGTCTCTACCTTACTGCCCCTTTACTCTCAAAGAAATAATAGATTGTCCCTTACTGTACCTCTGTGAAGTCCACTCAATTCTCATCTGAATCCTCAGCATCCTCATACATAGATAAAAGTTCCAGGGGAATTGCAGCCATTAGCGAGTCTTCTACTTCAAAGTCAAAAACAGAAGCAAAGTCAAAATAGCACTCTTCAATGTCATCTGGCTCATCTTCCAAATCCAAATGACTTGTGTCAACATCTTCAAACACAGTGCTGATAACAAATAAGACTTCTGATGCTACACTAGAATACCAAATGTCGACATATTTGTAAACATCAGCAAGTGAAAAAATGTTTGGGCAATGTTCCACGATCTGCTTCACCTGCTGGTCGCCAAATCCACATATAAGTTTTGGTGGCGTGAACATAGGTGCATTGCTTTTCTTGACCGACTTTAAAAACTGCTGATTCAGTGCTCTCTTGAGATAATTCAGCTTTGATGACAGCATTCCTATTTGCTCCTTAGAGACTGTTCTGACTTTGGCTTCACTTTCATTCAGTTCAGGGTAAGTTGAATTAAAAAATTCAAAGTTACATGAGTCACCATTGCATTTGCAGTCTCTTTGGCAATAATCACAACACTGGTGCAGAAACTCATGGGTTGGCAGTTTTGACACATCCACGTCAAACTTCTCCAACAATATTCTCCTTCTACATTTGTCTGTTTCTTTGAGATAGTTTACCATGCTTTCATGGCAATGTTTTGTCATAATGTTTGAATACAAAATAACTGATTTGCACTGGTCAGCACTTTTTCTTCCAGCTCTTCCACTTTCCTGAAGGTAAGTCTCACAATTGTATGATGGCCCGTAATGGATGACAGTCCTAACTCCTTTGCAATCAATTCCCATCCCATAGGCAATTGTTGCTATTAGGACACGTATGCAGCCATTTTCTTCTCCCATGGATTTCAAAATCTGCTCTTTGTTAAGTTCGTCACTTCTACTATGAAACATTTCAACTAGTCGCTTCCTTGGATCCTGACTGTCATCCGCATAAATGCTTTTGCCCAGCTCAGATTGAAAATACCCATATAAGTGTGTTGTCAGTTTGATTGTAGGGCAGTAAATGATAGTATGTTCATATGAATTCTTCTGTGACTTCAAATCACTCACCATCTTTGAAAATGTTGTAGCAGGGCTTGGAGTAATTACTTTCACAGCATATGAAATGTTCTGCCTGTTGGGGATGTCCACAATTAAGGCTGGATTTTTCATCTCCAAAGCTTCGATGATCTGCAGCCTTGTTTCAGTGGTGGCTGTAGCAGTTAAGGCAATCACAGGCACTTTTTTAATAATCGAACGGATCTCATTTATACGAGAAAACCATCTTCTGAATGCTCGCTCTCCTTTTTTGGCTGCATATCCCCTGCAGAAAAACAAAACAATAAAAAAGTGTATGTAACACACATTGATAATTAAACACGTGTCAAAAATCCAAACCGAATGGAAAACACTAAATGTGAGACATTCCAGAAAATCTTCGCACCTTTTGTTGGAAGTAAAAAACGATGCATGAGTTTGCAAGGTTAAGTTTTACAGATCCAACAAATATCACAGACCTCAATCACCAATTAAACTGAAGTAACAGTCCATGTAAGAAGGAGGCAACCACGTGGCAAGGAATGATCAACTATTTTCATTTCAACAAAATCTCTTCTCAATCACACAGTAATGAAGGAACATTAAAAATTTAGAGGCTTTTTTTGTCTTTGTTTACAACTGTTTTAATAGGTTGAAATGTTTACACACAAAGCCAACTACCTTTCAGAATATAGTTTAAATACATTTTAAATTTAACTTTATATGCTGTTTCAAAGATTCGAGACAACAAGAATTGTTCACAAATGTTGGCAAACTCAAACACGTGAACAATAACAAACAAAGCATTTCCGAATTCCAAAAATGGGAAATCATTTATAGCTCGATTATTAAACTCACCAGTGAGAAATGCAGTGAGCCTCGTCTACAGCAATAAGGCACAACCTCTCTTCATAGGTTTTGCTCGAAAGCATTTTCCTCCATCGATCCGAGGACAAAAACGACGGCTAGATTCTAGAATACCCCGCTCCTAAAACCTAGAGCTTAAAAACTTGCTCCCGCAGTCCCGTAGTCATCTAATTTGCATACGTTTTTCGCCAAACTGTTTAAGAGTTGCTCCCGCGCTCCCGCAGTCCCGCAGTCATCTTATTTGCATATGGTTTTCATCACAGTGTTGAAGAGTTACTCCCGCGCTCCCGCATTCCCACAGTTATCTCATAGAGCGATCATAGAGCTACTCCTGCACTCTTCAAATTTTTAAAGATCTTTCAACACGTTTTTAGAATAATCTCTTTATATTTTATTCAAAACCAGAACTAACTTGCATGCATCTTTCACTATTTATGTGCCTCCATAGAAGAATCAGAACAGCTGTTATAGTATGTACAGGTGATTCATTAAACCACTCATCCACGAAAAAAGCTAAAAGCGTTAACAACAAAATTTACACCGCGTAATCTCTATCAGTTTTATTCTAAGCAAGAACTAATGCGCGCCACAAGAAAAGATACGAAATTTGTAAACTTACATCGCGTAATCTCGATCGGTTTCATTTAAAAGTAGAACTAATGCGCGCATCGCATATCCAGTTCTTATAACTACAACACTGTTCCAATACCACAAGAAAAGGAACGAAATTTGTTTAAATTACACACTATATAATTTCTTCACATCTCTTAGGAAGATTTCAAATAAATCGTCTTCCCTGTTCTTGTATCTTATGGCGTTCCATCCCCGCCAAAAATCAACTTTTGCACTCGACATTTAAATTTAACATTCAACATCCAACTTACGCATTCAACATCCAACTAAAGGTATCAAAAGCCGACTTTTGCCCTCAATGTCCAACCTTGAAGTGAACTTTCTGTGACTATGCACGATGTCGAATTGACAACGATTAATCTTTTTCAGGTTTCAAGTATGAACATTTCAACGCAATGGCAAAACGCGCACAATATTCGAGTGTGATCATTTAAAGCGACGATTTGAATCCGATCTGTTTACTTCATGCAACTTTGTCAGTCGGGTCCCCCAATAATAAAGTCGTTGCGAAATGTTGACTTCGTTTTGAGATGTTGACTTCGTTTTGAAATGTTGACTTCGTTTTGAAATGTTGACTTCGTTTTGAGATGTTGACTTCGTTTTGAAATGTTGACTTCGTTTTGAGATGTTGACTTCGTTTTGAAATGTTGACTTCGTTTTGAGAACGACGTGCTATGTCCGCCAAAAAGTATCAAATGTCTGTAACATCCGGAAAGGACTGGGTCTGGTCGTTTGCCACAATGGCGGACTTGTGCAGTGTAGTGCAGGCCATAAATGACCTTATTGTCAGGATCGAAAGATTGGAAAATTCAAGCGAAATCGGATCTGTTGTTTTAAGATTAGATTTTATAAATAGGATGCTAGTCAATCTTGATGTGCCCGATGATATTGTTAACGAAACCAGAGCTTTATACGAGACTGTTGTGGCCATCGATAGCGAGAGAGAGCGCAGAGCACAAGCCGTCCATGGTTATCAGGTTCAGTTGCATCGTTCTGGGGCTCGAGGACGACCCTCGTTTCAACTAACACGAGAGCAGTTATCTTTTTTGTTGGACCAAGGCTTCAAAGTGCGAGAAATCAGCGTTATGTTGGGGGTAGGACAGAGGACTGTCGAAAGGAGAATGTCAGCATACGGCTTAAGTGTTTCTGGTGAGAATGTTTATTTTACTTTGCAAAATGGGGGGGGGGGGGGAGGGAGGTTGTTTCCCGCCAACATCTACCTCACCGAATGCAGGCACTCCTTTTTTATAAAATGTCTATGGGCCATTCCAACCCCTCCTCTCACCCCCATTGAGGGGGTCAGTAGAATTTCCCCCCGAAGAACAAAAGGACATGCCCCATTTCCCCCCCCCCCCCCCCCCCGTCGAAAACTACCAAATTTTCTTCATCCCATAGAAAAAGACCACATCCTGCTTATGTTTTACTTATCCCTGAAGAACGAATCAAAGGTGCTAACATAACATAGACCTCTTGAGAAAAATGCGTCAACGGGCCGGGTGAAGTTTTTTTTGGAACAGTCCTGTGGGTCGTAGTTATTCAGAAACAGAGACTTCAAGAGGGAAACCACAATCATGTACCACTTCCAAATTCCGAAAGATTTAAATTCTCCCATTACTTCCTTTTTGCCTTCATTAAAAAGTAAAGAAGTGAAATACAGTACTTTACAGTTATTGATTGTACTATAGTTTGACAATAATTTCAAGCAATCTAATAATAATTTGTTCATTTAGGTCTGTTTAGTCATTTAAGTGACGAAGAGCTGGATGATTTTTTGAGATCTGCACAACAGTCTAACCCCTTTATTGGTATTAGAATGGCAAGGGGCTTACTACACAGTAAAGGACACCGTGTACAAAGGGAGAGAATCAGACAGTCATTTTTAAGGACAGATCCCATTGGGGTACTGCAGCGTTGGAGAGATGCAGTAAGAAGACGACGATACAATGTCCACTCACCTCTGGCACTTTGGCATATTGATGGCAACCATAAACTAATAAGGTACATTTAACAAGAAATTGTAATTATCTTTTAATTTTTATCATACATACCATAAAGCTCCATGAAATCCCCCCATGGGGGTGTTTATATCTCTTTTTAAAAAATCTTTTGATTTAATAGAGAGAGGGCTTATTGGAAACAGAAAGCTTTTAGAGTCATACCTTAGTATGGCTAAATTAAAAAGAGCTAAAGTAGACTTTTGATGTTCCAGTGCTGTTCAGTAAGTCATTTTCGCAAAACAGTAACCATAATAGGTAAAATAATGTAGTGGACATACAAATGGTGATTTGCCATATATGGCATTTGCCATATATATGGAAGGGGGGGGGGGTGTTAAAAATCTTCCAGAGGGCTTCAAGAGAAAGGGTTTTTTAATAGAGTTTTTACAGCAACTGTTTTTATAGTACCATTCGAAGAAAATGTATCCATGAAAATTAATGATTCTTTGTAAGTGTCCTCCTAAATCAAACCAGGGCTGCAGATTTTGGAAAAAAGGCAGTAAATGTTTACTAGTAGTAAGTTACCTAAGAGCACAACTTGTGACTTTTTTTTAGATCAGAATTGTTATAGTCATTACTTTTATTTATAGTTGTGTGTGCTTAGATTGACATCACATTTGAATAGCTTATTTTCCACCCTTGCACATCCAATTGTTGTCCCCAGATGGAGAATAGTTGTACATGGTGGAATCGATGGGTATTCCAGGATACCTGTGTTTCTTCAGGCATCAGACAACAACAGGGCAGGAACTGTGTTTGACCTGTTTCTAGAAGCTGTTAATGAATATGGGCTACCATCACGGGTACGCTCAGACAAGGGTGGGGAGAATGTGGACGTCTCTTGGTATATGCTCACACATCCACAACGGGGTCCTGACAGAGGGAGTATGATAACAGGTAAAAAAATGAATGTTGTTGGTTACTATCCTAATCTGCAAGAGAGACTTTGGTGGAAAGTGAGCTGGGTGTCTAACCGGTTCTTTAATTTATTGTAGGGAAAAGCACACATAATCAACGGATTGAGAGGCTGTGGAGGGACGTGTTTGCAGGATGCCTGACATTGTTTTATGATTTGTTTTATGGATTGGAGAGGTCAGGAATGCTCAATCCAAATGACGACATTCACCTTTGGTGCCTGCATTACACATTTTTACCAGTTATTAACAGGCACTTGACCAATTGGAAAAATGCCTGGATTCATCATCCTTTGAGAACAGAGAGGAATTCTACCCCAATGCAGTTATGGATAAGGGGCCTGCATAGCATTTGGGGAAGTCAGTCAACAATTGATAGAGAGGTCTTCCAGGTGAATGTTCTTGATTTCTTATTTTTTTTTCATTTGGACCTGATAATCGGACTCCTGGACCCTCTCCCTAGGATGTTTTGATAGTGGTTTTCAAGTCTGCTTCAGGATTAGGGCAAATTGCATCTGTGGGCATTGTTGCTCAACATTTCCAATATTATCCACCTGTTATACTCTATTAGTTTTAAGCGACCTCTCCTCTCCTAAACAGTATGATCATTATTGGATGCCCCATGAAGCAAATCCCAAACTGACATAACCAATAAAACAACCTACTACTTGAAGTTAAAATAACCATTTTTTTTGTCTGCAGAATGACTTCTCAAGCTATGGGATTGACTGGGATGGACCAGTACCAGCTCCTTCTTGTGACAGTGTTGTAGTTCCTCAAACCACCTGCCCTGTTGATGCCGAAAGAATGTCATCATTTTATCCCCCTCACAATGCATCAGTTAATGATGTCATTGAGCTATTTGTCAGTGCTGTTGAACATGTTCACGAGGCGTTAAATCCCCAGCATTCCATATAACAACATTTACAGCAATAAATAAGCAATTTTAATTATAATCATTTAAACAGCTGAAGTAATTATTAATACCATTTGAACCATTATGAAAGGAAGGGTATATTGTAGCCTGTTTCAACTAACACTTCAGAGGTTAACGATTACCTAACTTATGAAAATGCTATAATTGTAGATATGTGGACTAAGTAAACAGAAACAATGCTATTTTCTAAATATTGTTCTAGGAGTCTCAATTGATTCTCAAATATTTGCGAAATTAATAAATCTCTTTCGATGGTACTTCCATTCAATAAAATAAATTGGGAATTTGCTGATGCTCAACACAGCAAATAACTGTACAAACATATAAACTGTAGGTCTAGCCTACTGCGATTTCAGTTTTGATATAATATCTACAAACCTAAGTTAAAATGTACTAAATGAGTCCTTATGAAAAAATGGCTGCCAGTGTCTTCAGCTGTCTGGTCAAGTTACTGCACTGGTACGAACCAAGTTGTTACTGATTTACATTTCAGAGATCTGAATGGAAAAAGCCACTCTGACTTGCCTAGAGTTGTTTTGATGCTTTCATAATACAATTGTCTCCTTATGAGGTTCCATAAGATAGGAATGTGATTCCCTTTGACTTGATATTTAAGGGAAAGTAATTTCATTCTGTTAACAAGTGTTTCTTCTTGGAGCCAAAAACAAATGGTAGTCATAGTTGCATTGAGTCTATATTCCAAATATGTCAATCTTATTATTAGAAACAAACTCTTTAGTTATTAAATCTATATCTAGTTTAAAGCATTGCAGTCATGTCTAGCTAATTTCTTGCACATTTAATTACCAGATATATACTTATATTGCCTTTTACCATGGCATGACTTACTCAAGGCCCACAAATTAATTGACCACATTCAAGGTTTAATTAACAGCATGGGTAATACCGGTTGATTGTTGATTGACCAAAAATTTATGTCTAAGAAGTTCTACTACAGTACAATTGCAGTTTTGGGCCACTATAGCCTCTTATCTTTCCAACGTAGACATTCTCTTACAGCTCACACAATACTCTGTATAAAAAAAGACAGTGCAGTTGTGTTAAGATGAGTATAGATGACATCAAAAGTTCTTAGATGTGAACAAATTTCAACGGATAGTATTTAAGATAGGGAATGTAAAACCAATCTCCTAAACACCATGGCAACAAAGAAGCGTCAGTCGATTTTCCTTTGTAAGCATTATAGTCATCAACCTCATTCATGTAGCTGTGATAAAATTCCAAATATGTAGAAACTCTGATGCTAAGGTGGCTTACAGTGAACAAAGTCAGATCAAAATAGTTTCAAGTTGGTTTCCATGACAATGTCAAAAGAGATCAGAGACATAATTAACCTTTCGAGCGAAGCTAAGTGAAAGTTGCAGATTTGTAGAATTTTCTGTCAATTGGGTTCAGGGCGATCTTATTTTTCATTCATTTTATTTAGATTTTATTTCTTTATTTCACCTCTTTTAGGTTGCCATGGCATCAATTTGACATCATAGGGACCCTATTTGTTCATTGTTGAGACATACACAAATGTGTTCTAAGAGTTATTCTTCAGCATTATTAGCTAAGACCGGATTGTATAAACCATCAGTATCCACCTTAATTAAGTGAAACTGAATCCTTGTGCTCCATACTTAACTGCTATGTCGAAAAAATTTTGGAATTCTTGGAATGACTGGTATTTGGTAGGGATGGTGATGCTGTTAAAACAGGTTTCTGAGATGGGAAGTCCAATGCTAGCATCGAACTTCACCAGCATGGTGTCTCTTTTTGGCAGCATGTTCGTCCCCGTCCAAAAACTGCAGAGGTCGACAAGGCCTGCTCCATCTGAAAATATATATATAGAGAGAAAGCTCAATTGTAATTGAAGGAAGGGATTCAAACAGTTAACCATCGAAGCTGTGCAAATGAAGTAACATATTTAGTAAAATGAGTGAAATGTACGATGCCAAAGAAGTTTAAGAAAATACTCGCTAATAATTCTTTGCAAAATTCTTTAAGGTTTAGAGCTTGTTAATTGAAATGTCAAGAATGAACCATGATTTAGTGCCCAGTTATCTAAAACGCTAGCGGGGCAAGGGTCATTTCTCAAATTGAAAAGGAACACGGGGAAGATGCAGGTGGTGCGCACCCTCCCCCCCCCCCCCCCCGAGATAACTGGGCGGCTTCCTAATACAACTAGTATGCTGCAAAAAAGAAAAAAAATCTATGCGCTGACCCTCCTAAGATGTGTACCCTCTCCTAAGAAAAATCCAAGATCCGCCCCGAATACGGACACGTACCTTCGTTTCTTGATTCCATAAACGCAAGGTATCTGAGAAAGAATTCAGCTGTCATTGAATTTTCGTTTGAAGCGTCTTGCTCTTCAAAGGTGATCTTGTCTTTGAACTCGTCGCAAGTAATCAGCCGTTCTTTTTCTTCAGGAAAAATCATTTCTACGAGGCACGGCCACTTGGCCAGGGCTTTATGCAGACCAACCTCTTCCATTCCTGAGGAAGATGAACGAAAGATTCTGTTAAAATGTACGCATTTCTTTGTCGGTAATCACCTTATTTCTCTTTTAGTTTTGTTAGCAACCTACCTTTGGCGATGTCATCGAGCTCAAGTTTACGCTTGAGGATGACGTTGTAAAGCATCAGTCCCTGTGTTATTAATGCCGGTTCCTTCGTCAGCTTATCAATATCGAGGCCTGCCTCGTCTAGGTACGGCTGAATGTTTTGCCTTAAGTCGGCTGTCGGATGGTTATCTTTCCCCAAGGAATCAATCTGAAAGTAAAAAAAGCAAACGGATTTACAGTGGTTTATTACAAGCACAAACAGTTCAATTACTTGACGTTGGATGCAACGGTTTGCGAGTTAGACCATGGGTGTACGCTGCTGTATGCTACACATTTAGAATGCATTCCTCAATAACCGTGAAAGATTTTTATCATCGGCTACGCGTAAAAATTTCTCAAAGATTTGATTTCATTTTATGTTTTCGTCAGAAATTGCGAGAGTCAGTTCAAAATCAATAAGCGCGCAGTTGAAACTCAAAGAAATTGCAGTAAAACGCCTAAAAGTTGTGCTATAAAACAAATGGTAAACGCCACGCCGTACACTATTGAGCTATGGATGCACGCGGGAGGTTGCTAAGCACTCAAGAAGCGAGAGTCGTCCTCGGCTATCGCCTCGGCCGACTCTTACGCTTCTTTCGTGCTTAGCAACCTCCCGCGTGCATCCATAGCTCAATAGTGTACGGCGTGGCGTTTAACATTTGTTAAAGGGGTTAGGGGTTAGTATTATATCTCGGTAACACAACCTCAAACTTAATTTCTACCTTTACAGTCCCTCCCTTATAACATGCATGCCCAGGCATTCCACAATAAACAAACGCATGTAAAAGATGGTGGCGAAAGTGGGTGAGCAATTTACGTAGATGTGTCTGTCACTTACCTCATTTATCAACTGCCTGAGATCAGTATCTGGAATATCTTTAACAGATATGGGCGGGGGGTTCTCCCACAAATCTACCAATGGGCTTGATAAGTAATATTTGATGGCGGGCGAAAGACCATGCAAACCAGGGCCATCGTGTAGAGCACAGTGCCCAATAATGCGCCCAATAGCCTTGAATGCGCCCGTTATTCTTAGCGATTGATCGTGTAAAGGCAATCTGTGGTCTTGCTCTCCTTCAAAAAAAATTACGGGTTTGAAGGTATTGCCAATTCCTTCGTCTGCAATTTTCATGGCAGTGAGGAGAAATTCCCGGACAGGTCCACTTCCGGCACCTTCCTCGCCCTCGAATCTCACCCTAGGACGAGCCTTCAGGTTTGCATTTTTTCCTTTGTATTCCGCTAGAATATCTCGTTTAAGTTCTTCCGTGCCTTCCATTCTAGACACAGAGAACAGCTGCCGCGGTTTTGTTGACTCTATAACTTCATCACGGAAGCGTTTCAGGGCGTCCATTGCGTCTACCGGTTGAACATCTTCTGCTTTTGAATCAAGCATTGGCACGAGATCATCGTCATCCGCATCATCTGGCTGTGCACCTGAAGTATTTATTTCAGATTAGACTGTTACATACTCAGAGCAGGATACTTTATGGAAGTAATGAGACGTAAAACAGTTTTTTTTCCTCTGCTATGGTTTCTTACTGCGTTCGACAAAGTATCAAGTATGTTGTATAGTTTTGCAAACTTGCAACGATGGGCTTTTTAACACCGATGAAGGGCACTACCCGAAACGTCTGTACGTTTTAAATTCTTGACACTTTAAGAGTTTTCTTATTTACATTTGACAGTTATCATAGTGTAACGCATCGTTTAATCAATGATTACTACTAGTTTATTGTATTGGTATATATTAAATCAGTTACCGAGTAGGGCATGTGCTGCCTCGTTTGGATCACCTCCAGATGCTGACAGTGCTTCTTGAATTTGTCCTGTAGTAGCGTCCGGACAAAGTTCCTCCAAGAAAGAAGACGCTGCGCTTATATTCAGTGGGGTCCTGCAATGCATCCAAGAGCTTTCCTTAGCTTAGTTGGTTAAAATAGTACAAAGCTAAGTATAAGCGTTGTTCTTTTTTTTTTCTCTATTATAATACTTGCGCTGCTATAATGGGCGAAATAAAAATTGTAGTTTATTATGTTGTGCTAAACACGATTAACAACCTGAAAACACCTATAAAATAAAGCTACAGTAGCGTTTCTATCTTTTTTCGGCTCAATTTTCGACTACTATATCTTCAATGGGAACAAGGGAGAGGAGTCCTAGTCCTGGAAGAGAGCAGAAGGTCTACACGGATGGAACGAACATGACGCAAGCTGACAAGAAATCTTTTAGAACCATTCTATCCCCCTATACTGTGAGAACCTTTTTGCAAGCCTTTGAAAGTTTAATTTACCTTGATAGAGAGCCTCGTGTGCAAATACCATATCCTCTATCGTTCTTTGTCTCTATTAGGAAAAAGTGAGTAGCATTATCAAAACACGATGTAATAATACATTTCCCTGGACTTCATGTGGAACAACAGCAAAAAAAATCGTAATACCTTTGCCTGGGGAACTTCACTCTCATTTTCGTGAACATCCGCAATATGGTGGCTTATACTTGCCATTGGGACAGAGATCCCACACCGTATACAATTTACAGTAGGGCCATCTTCAACCTAGAAGAGTGACACGTTAACAAATTGACTCAAAAACCGGCCATAACCGGCCGTAAAGAAGCTATGCATTACTCCCACTTGTGAAGTCATCAACTTTAATCGAAAAAGGCAACATTTACGCTCCAGTAGTGGTGCAGGACGAGACCTTTCTAACGATACCTAAACCAGTGTGATTAGTTTGCCAGAATTTGAAATATGTACCAAAAAGGATTCAACTTGATGTTAGTTAACAACTTAGACCAAAATTTGCTTATTCCACCTTATTCCAATCCATGGTAAAAATTCCATGTCTCGTTTACGCTTTCTCAGCAATTCTTTAACTAAAAGTCAGTCTTATCATTTTCTTTGCTTCAAGTGCGCCTACTTTTTTTACTCTCGTAGATGCAGTTATTGTTGTTGCATGCGATTTTTTGCGTTCTAATTTTTGTCTACAGAACATCCTTATAACTGAAAAGATTACTGATCCCTGCTTATATTGCACTTGATATTCAGATAACTATACCTCAGGCAAAACAGCAGCCTCTCCCACAACGCTTTCATCCAGGTCCTTTTGTAAGGGCCGTATGTATATTTTGGCAGTTCCGGCGGCATCCCTCATGCGTTGGTGGCATTCCAACGCGTTGGCATCCTGTCTAAACTGGATGCTGGCTTCTCCTAGGCCAGCGTTCAACAACAGGGTTCTCTCTTTTATGCCAGTGGGTGGTTTGGTGGTGCTGACCCGAGAGAGGCAAACAAACTTTAGAGTATAAGTAGGGATCCGCTTTCCTTTACCACGTCCTGTAACGCTTCCCCTTGCGAAGTTTTTCTTTTGGGGAGCGAATAACCTTCTATGCTCTTGAGAAGCAGAAGCGGAGGTAACTGCTGCTGCGACTGAATTTGTACCAGATGTACCTGGCATTTGTTGGCCAGCCTGGCTAGTGGATGGTACCGGTCTCACTGATACTACATCTTGTGTTGAACCAGAGTGGGATCCCTGCACTGTATTCAATCAATCAGGTGGCAATTAGAAAAAAATGAAGTGCAATGTCAATAAATACATAAATCTAACGATAGCTAAAAGTAAATACTCAACTTCAAATACTTCCATTTCGAAATACAACCCTAAAGACTAGTAATTTCAGTTTGAAAGTTAGTGCTGGCGGGAGGTGAAAAATAAAGGAATTTAATTGAAAGTGAACAGCTTGAGTGGAAAACATCTTGAGTGGCAGGGTTTAGAGAGTCTTTAGAGGGTATGCATAGTAGACTCTCGCGTGCCTGTTGAAAGGGCGCTATCACTAGTTGAGTAGTTTGCTTCAACAACCGATCGCCTCAACGGACAGAACAAAGAACACAAGACAGACGGCACAGTTGTCGCTACCGGAAGTTACGTTGTGTGACATTTCTTTATCATTTTTCCAAGTCAATGCTGAACTAATTGCATAACGCTTGATATGATCAACATAGTTCTTTTATAAGTTATAAATAGAAATCTAGATTACATACGAAAACATTTTGGATTTTTTTGCCCTATTGACAAGAGTAATACGCTGCCTTGCTAAGGCTCGCCAGCAATTACTTCAGGCGGCGCTCAAGCCCACCGTATACTTGTCGACAGTTTCAGACACTTTTTAATACCCCATTCACACCAGCAAAACATGTTTAGCTACACCAGGTTTAACAAAATAAAAATCAGCAAAAGAAAACAGAAAAACTAAATTTTACATAGGGTTCAAATTAAGCCCTAACTTGTGTTTTCATTGTCTGTAACACAGTTGTAGTTAATTGTAATTTAACATAAACGTCGTCAGATGCCGATTGACTAATTCTTTCACGTGTAGACCAATTACCCTTAAAAGCCGCTCTAAATTGTATCTAGGAACGGTGGAATAATTTCATTTAAAGGCTACAAGTGCGATAAGCAAGTAAAGATAATGACTGACACTGAAGAAGCGCCTATTTGTTTCTTAAACAAGCATGAATGCCATATTTACCTTGACCGCCTCGAGATGTTCGACTCTGACTCATCACATCAAGTCGATCGGCCACTCGACGTAAAGCATCTTTTACCTCATTCAGTTCTCTATCCATTCTTCAGATACCGTGATAAAATACGCTTAAAGGGAGCTGGATTCGACACTTTCCGCGCAGTACTAGAAGCCACGAGCCACGAGCCGTAATCTTTATACTACCTTTGACATATGACACTCAAAGGCCAGGCCGACCAGATCCACATGGTGGTACTTTCCAGATGTTACATAACATTTTGATATTTGATACTTTTTGGCGGACATAGCACGTCGTTCTCAAAACGAAGTCAACATTTCAAAACGAAGTCAACATCTCAAAACGAAGTCAACATTTCAAAACGACTTTATTATTGGGGGACCCGACTGACAAAGTTGCATGCGCGAAGTAAACAGATCGGATTCAAATCGTCGCTTTAAATGATCACACTCGAATATTGTGCGCGTTTTGCCATTGCGTTGAAATGTTCATACTTGAAACCTGAAAAAGATTAATCGTTGTCAATTCGACATCGTGCATATAGTCACAGAAAGTTCACTTCAAGGTTGGACATTGAGGGCAAAAGTCGGCTTTTGATACCTTTAGTTGGATGTTGAATGCGTAAGTTGGATGTTGAATGTTAAATTTGAATGTCGAGTGCAAAAGTTGATTTTTGGCGGGGATGGAACGCCATAGTATCTCCACATGAACTCGGCTAAGTAAGAGGAGAAGTGTTGCTTTCTCACACCGAATGGGGGTAGCTTCACCTTCGCTTGTCTCCAATGACCTTCTATTTTATTCGTACTGTCTCCCTGTTCGTTTACAAATTCCTTCGAGTGATTCACTGTTCTGTGTGTATACCCATGCTTTTCAAGATTGCGGTACGCTTTCCAACAGTCGGATATTATGACTGTTCCTGGTTCAATCCACCTTTCTATCAGCGGCAACAAAGTTGCTTCGTCTCTTTTGTCCACTGCCATCATAAAACATTTTCTGCTGTCCTGCTCGATCCCTCCAAATACCCATTGTCCTTCGACGTGATGTCCTCGATGATATTTTCGCTTGCCAAATTTGCTTTCGTCAATCTGGACAATCTTTCCTTCCCCGCCTATTTTTTCACTATTGTCGAACATTGTAATTTCACAAACTTCTCGACAAAAGCTGTCCCAATCTACGCCTGTACCACGTGCTAGTCTTAGTTCACGCGTGATCTGACTCTGTTCAAGATCTTGACACCACCAATAAGTGAACTTAAGTATTTCTTCTAATGTCATGTTGCTTTGTGCAAACCAGCTTCCTGTTCTTATTGATAACTCCGTCCTGTGTCTTTTAGCGCTTGACTGTACTCTGCACTCCCATTTTAAACCATCGGATCGGTCGTTGCATGTCACTGTTTTCATTTCATTGTTGCATTGAGGACACAGTTGTGACTTTCTCATTAAGCCTTCGGACATCAGCCACTCAATTAGAATTTGTTTGTCCAGCATTAGATGAAATAGGTCATCATATGTCCACTGCCTGCTGTCCTTCTTGCGCCCATAACTCCCTCGTCCAAAACCACATTGACTCCCGCTGTGTTTCGTTTCAGTTGAGGGAGTTTGTGTTGCCTGACTACATAACCGTGGTCTTTTAAGACCTACGGCAACTTGGATTCCCTTATCAGCCATATATGTTCCTTCTTAGCATTAGAAGAGTTAATTCAGTGAGGAGGATAAACTCTATCGGTTTCATTACACATTGTAGTACAGGTCACTTAATGTGCAACTTCAAATACTGCTCCCGCTTTCCCACCATGACCAAATTAACATAAAAACTGGATATAAAAAACACGTCACAACTTACTCAAACGTGTTGTTCAAAAACCGTATACGTACAAACCAATAAAAGCCGTTAATGAATGTGAAGGAAAACTTAATATTTCCGCGGTATTCCTCACGAACTAACTTCCAAATTAATTTTTCTCGAAACATGTTGTGTTCCATTTCACGTTTCACGTTCCAAATATCTTTTTTTATTTTTTCTGTTGAACGATTTCCCATTCATTACACTAATACTCCTCGCATTTTGTCGACTTTAATCATCTCACCTAGACAAATTCTCACACATCCTGCTTTTGAATAGACTGATTTCGCACCCATTCACTTTTCGGAAGATAAACAAAGCAAACAAAACTTTGAATTAAGCGCCTGAACTCCCACTGGTTAAAATTAGCTTGCAAGCCGATGTATTCAAAAGAAGTTTTTTAGTGTTTCCCTTAACAGAGCGCTATCAGTCTTCACTGCAGTCTCTTCTAAACGGTCATCAAGAGCAAAATCAGTATGTACGCCTTGTCAAAACTGAACAAACAACACGAACAAACCTGGGTGAATCTCCAGAAGCGTTTAAATGAAGTACAATTTTCATACCGAAAATTATTCCCTAAACCTGAAGTCTACGAGTTTATCAAAAACAAAGCGGTGTCCGTTGGAAGTTGCGAAGGATATTTCGTCCCTTCTTTCCTGACCTCAACTGCGTATATTCTGGCCTGTAACCACGCACGAGTGCAGGCCTTAACGCATGATCAGCCCCTAAACATCTACACCATATTTGTGGGATATCCTGGAACAGGTACGTTTAACGCGCACTATTGGACTTTAAAGATTGTGGACTTTCAACAGTATTTGTTACATGCGGAACGGTTAAATTTTAATCTATGATGATTAATACTCTTTCTAGAATTAAATGATTAAATGAAAGTACACAAGATTCCCTGCGACTTACTTTCATTTAATCATTTAATTCTATACATCGCTCTACACAAACGTGTATCGAGCACTCTTTAGCAGTGTTTGCTACAATTTCTCATGATTAATACTCTTTCTATAATTC
>OX393561.1:19918493-19923493 GCA_947652115.1 Blastomussa wellsi
TAGTAGTTCCCTTCACCTTGGCATAGGATTTGTACACTTGGCTTGGTAGTTTCCCTTCAGTTCCGCTGCATTTTTCAGTTGTCTTGGACAAAGGGGCTATTTTAAAAGATCTCAATCAGCCTCTGTGTCATATTGGACAACATATTGCTGTGGAGGTCCTGGTGGGTATAATATTATATCTGAAATAAATTAAGTATAAAGGTTTCTGCTAAGGTGAGAGTTTGCTTTCTTAAGAACTATTTTTGTTTAATGCAAGATGCTCTTCAAGAAAGATTGTCTCCAGCTTTTTATTTATGAAGTGTATAGTCTCCGTGAATACCTTATCTACAGTAGTATGACAGAGTATTGTCACCTAGGTATTTGCATTTGCTTAACTTTTGAAAATATTAAGCAGGTTTTTTGTCATTTCCTTTAATTGTTATTTTATTTTTTCGCATATTTTGCAATTGCATATTTCTCTTTTGTCTAGTGTTTCGTTTTATTTCTTCCCTTTTAAATACACTTTTGGAATACTTTGCTATAAGTAAATGAAATACAAAAAACTCATTAGCTTTATAGGTAAGGTAGTAAAGTCTGCTTTCAAGTCTAGTGGCCCATCAGGCCGGAGCTTATCCCTGTTTCTGTTGCATGAAGTGACAGAGAGTATTTCTACTCCTCCCTGGATGGGATGCTAGTCAATCACAAGCTTACCCCCCAGCACTAAATTTGCCAGTACCCATTTATACCGTTAGCTTTATACCTATCATTTATTGTTGCTATGCACCATCTCTTAACAACAAATACCTCCTGATGTAATAACTGGAAATAATGACCTAATGTCTTCAGAACTGAAATGTCAGGTGACAAAAATTAATTTGACAACCCTTGCATTTCAACCTTTTTGCAAATACTTGGCTAAGGAAAACATGGCTTCTTTTTTTTTGCTGTTCTGTTCACACTTTATCAACAAAGTCTTCTATAAATTCTTTTCACAGTGTGCCATATGTAAAGAAGGAGTACTTCCTGAGGACCTCATTGCTCGACCTAATAACTGCTTGCATATGTACCACTTCTCCTGTATTGATGAGTGGTTGAAGGTAGGTTTTCATTGCTCATTTTAGTTTTAGTGGTGAAGAGATTGCTTAAATCATCGTATTGGAAAGATTTTATAAGCTATATTTAGTTACAGGAAGATTTGTTCTTGTTTCAAAATCTATTAAAAGTTGTGACAGTTGTACTTGTCACCCCCCCCCCCCCCAGAAGAGAATTCATGTTCATGTTGTACTGTACTTGATAATTTGTTAACATGTGGGATTTTTAGCCTGAAATTCAGATTTAGACGGTTCAATTTTTTCACAGTATTCTCAAGAGCAGCAGTCAGGAGCATAAAAGGGTCTTTTCGACCCAAGGAATGAACAAAATGAAGACTTGCTTCATAAAAATGTTATTGCATAACAATGTCAGTGACAACAATAACGCCTGTTGTTTTAATTTATGCAGTTGGATGAGGAAGGCATGTCATGTCCTATTTGCGAAACTCGCTTTACGAGTACCATTATGTGTTATGTGCAGAAGGAACCTTGCAAGATACAGGTATTTCCTAATAACTGCTTGCATATGTACCACTTCTCCTGTATTGATGAGTGGTTGAAGGTAGGTTTTCATTGCTCATTTTAGTTTTGGTGGTGAAGAGATTGCTTAAATCATTGTATTGGAAAGATTTTATAAGCTATATTTAGTTACAGGAAGATTTGTTCTTGTTTCAAAATCTATTAAAAGTTGTGACAGTTGTACTTGTCACCCCCCCCCCCCCCCCCCCAGAAGAGAATTCATGTTCATGTTGTACTGTACTTGATAATTTGTTAACATATGGGATTTTTAGCCTGAAATTCAGATTTAGACGGTTCAATTTTTTCACAGTATTCTCAAGAGCAGCAGTCAGGAGCATAAAAGGGTCTTTTCGACCCAAGGAATGAACAAAATGAAGACTTGCTTCATAAAAATGTCATTGCATAACAATGTCAGTGACAACAATAACGCCTGTTGTTTTAATTTATGCAGTTGGATGAGGAAGGCATGTCATGTCCTATTTGCGAAACTCGCTTTACGAGTACCATTATGTGTTCTGTGCAGAAGGAACCTTGCAAGATACAGGTATTTCCTATTATCATTATTATTATTGTTGTTGTTGTTGTGGGTTTTTGTCTATGGTCCTGCTAAACTGTTGTTATTCATTTATAGGAAAGCCAAGAACCCATCGGTAATACCATTTCTGCTGAAGCCCAGCCGCTCTTGTTTGAAGAGTACATGGACAATGGGCAAGGTATAACTCCTTCCATAGTATAATACAGTTTCAGCTTGGTCATCGTTTGCTTAAACGAATATTTTCACTTCTGGGAAATTGGCTCCCACTTCAGGTGTTAACATTTTGCGTGACCAGCTACTGTTTTTATTTTTATTTAGTTCAAATAAACCTTGTTGTTGTGGATGTAATCCTTGAAGTTGTTACAGTGAAAGCCCGATTTTTTTTTTGAACCTTCTGATTATTCGAACGAAAACTCGTTTCCCTTGGTTTTGTTTATTAACTTTCCAAATACTTGCTCTCCATTCTATAATGTGAGTTTTAATTCAATGTTGATGATTCATGAACCATCTTATTTGCTTCATTCAATTTTTACCACAGATTTGTCAAATTTTAGTTTTTTTGAATCAATGTACTTGTCCATAGGGGGTTAAAAAATTCTAGACTTTCTTTCCTTAAACTTGATTAACGTTTAATCTTCCAGTGCCCAGTCGATTATACGAGGCCAGAGCAAAGGAATGGGAAAACCTAAACGACTGCACACAAGTAACTGTAAACCGAGATGTCATAGTGCATGACCTTGTTAAGCTGCATGGACAGTGCAACACGTGTTGTACAACACTAGATGTGAAATTTCTTAACGAGCCAGCCGAAGATGCAGATGGATTGACACGAGAGCTCTTTTCTCAGGGCTGGAAAGGCATCCTTCCTTCCTTCTTTGAAGGTACCACTTTCCATGTGCCTCGTGTAGACCCTGACTGCACCGAAGAGTTGTTCGAGATTCTGGGCCGCATTACAAGTCACGGATTTGTGCTCACTGGCTACTTTCCAGTTGGAATAGCACCCGCATCAATTATTGGCATATTCGATTATCATTCCTTGAGTGATAAAGATCTTATTCACAGCTTCCTTTCCTTTTTAACGGAAGGGGAAACAGCGACAGTCGAAAAGGCCATGTGTAGGAAAGTCAGTGTAGACGACATTCTAGTTGACGTTCTCTCTCGTTTTAATGTTCGAGAGATCCCCTCAAACCCGTTAGATTACCGTTCTTTGTGTGTCCGTATTGCAAAATGCGAGTTTGTAACGCGACCATGTGTATTGATGACGGCCTTCAAAAGAGGGATGCTCATGTCGCACCCTGACGTATGGAATGAGTTGGACGCTGTTTCCATCAGGGCATTGTACTCAAAGCTGTATCCAACTCCAGAAAAAGTGATGGAGTTACTGCAGCCTAACCAGGATGACGTGCCCCTAACTGCCTGCCGTGAGAGGGTTTTCGAATTCCTTAGGCGATATGTTCGAAGTCTCCCCAGAGATAAGGTGCCTGTCTTCCTTCACTTCGTAACGGGTAGCACTCTGGTGCTCGTCCCACGTATCGAGGTGGCATTCACCACACTTTCAGGGATCCAGAGATGTCCCATTGCCCACACATGTTCTGGCCGAGTAGACTTGTCTACTGAATACGAATCTTTTGCCGCATTTTGCAAAGAATTTGATACCATTACCTCAAAGGAGGAATGTTTTCAATACAATGCCATTTAAAGTTAGATGTTCCCCATGCTTCGCTTAAAATATCCTTCTTGATTGTTATCCGCCTTTGCCGTGAGTAGCACTGCAAAGCAACCGTCACTTGTGTTGTTTGGTTGATTTTACTTTCATGTTGTTTATAGCTTTGTCTACGATACAAAAAAATGTAAGGTGACTTCAGTCCTCTGCTCTGAGCAAAACGCAAACTTCTAGTTCAGTTCACCGAATTTTTAAAAATGCAAATCGATTACTGTTGTATTGTATCCACGTAGCTATACATGAACCTTGTAAGTAACTGATAAGTTTCAACTGTTTAAGTTCCAGAGTATGGTATGTTGTTGTTACTAAAATAATGAGCTGGACGTTGTCACGTCATCGTGGATCGTTCATGCGTTGTGTTTATTATTGCTAACCTTAGAAATAGGTCAGGCTGTTAGTTTTGGTTATGAAGACGTTTTTATGAAGCAAGCCTCTATCAGATTTTTGACATATGTGAGCCTTGACATTATTGAATTAAGTAAGTAATCAATAGAAACAAAGAATAATAAATTTAAAGTGCACTTTAACGGCTCATGGTTCTCTTTGCTCTGAGGTAACAATGGATGTCTCCAAGGTGGTGCTCCATTCTAGTTTGATATGGAATTAAAAAATCCTGGACAATAATTGGGTTATACGAGATGCTATCAAGAAATCCAATGAATGAAAAGTTTGAAGAGTGAAACGTCTGGTGCACCTAACCCCAAAATATTTTTTCGCTAGAATAAACCTTTGCACCAATTTGAAGTCAGAAGGGGCGTGGTTCTATTCCCGATTTGACGTCACAAACTGATTTGCATGCATGTTTACAAAGACTTGATGCGATGCAAATCATTTTGTGACGTCAAATCAGGAATAGACCCACGCCCCTTCTGACTCGGTTGTGATGCATAGTTTTTCATAACGTTTGAGTGCTATAAATAGCCAGAATTTGGTGTCTAAAGCCCCTCTCTGTTCGATTTCTTCTAAAGGCATATTGCCCTGCATGGGGCTTATTAGTAAAGGCCTTTTGATGGGCTTATTTTCGAAGGGGCTTATGTGGGGATGTGTAGGTGGGATATTTGCGTTTCATTAATTCCGCTAGGCTTATAATTGGGGGGAAAATTGTGTGGGCAAAATTTACTATGTAAATGACAGTACTGGGCATTGACCTCAA
>OX393561.1:19933493-20130993 GCA_947652115.1 Blastomussa wellsi
GATTGTCAACCCACACCCCCACTTGCAGGTTTTCGGGCAACCGATTCCTGCAATAGGTGTTGCTGATACTCAGCGATACCTAGGGGTTCCTCTCTCTCCGATGAGAAGCAGGGCGGACATCGCTGGCAAGCTGACTGAAGGGTTAGGGAACATTTCCTGAGCCCCTCTGAAGCCCCAACAGTGCTTGTTCATCCTTACCACCAATCTGATACCAGCCTTATACCACCAGTTGCTTCTTACCGCGACTAGCAAGAAGTACTTGAAGTGGCTCGACAGGTCCATCAGAGCGGCTGTAAGATCCTGGTTGAAGTTGCCGAAAGATACGCCCAAGGCTTACTTCCATGCCAAGATCTTCGATGGAGGCCTTGGTATCGTTACCCTCGAGCATCAGGTCCCGTTGATGAAGATCAAACGCATCGACCGACTCTGGGCCAGCAATGACCCAGTGATCAGGGAGATGCTGTCAACGGACGGTGCTGAGTCCTTGCTGGCTAGGCAAAGGGAGCCCAGTCGTTCGGGTTGCCCTCGCGAGCGATCTGCACTCCTCCGTAGACGGCAGGGGCTTGCGCGAAAGCGACCTTGTCCCACACCAACATCAATGGGTTGCCGAAGGTACGACTCTGCTGAGCGGCGCCAACTACATCGGCGCGGTGAAGGTCAGGGGCAACCTTCTCCCCTCAGCTGTGCGTGGTATCCTTTGTGTTCTGATGGCTTCCCCTTTCCTCTGAATATATATCTAAAAATATCCAGATCCATGTGAACATCAACAGGGGCAAATGACTTCCCTTTCAGGCTTGTGACGATGGCTTGATGGAAGTCTTTGGCCGCAATTTCCATCCGATATTGATTGGGAACAAGTGGTCTTTCATATAATCTGAATGTTGGAATGAATGGGACATAGTTAAGAAAATGATGTTCCAAATAAATAGTTATAGGTAGCATTGTATTTTTCATTTGTTTTTTTTGTTGTTGTTGTTGCTGTTCTAATTAAGATTTTATATGCAGATTTACTAAACAGTGGGATAAATGATAAATATAAGTTAAAGGAATTTTTTTAAAACCTTACACATTTGAATTTTAGCTGGTGGGCTCTTTTCAAGCTCAAATAATGTTGCTTGCACAACTTACAACATTGTACATAAAGCTTTGGAACATGAAGTAAAAAGTTTGAAAGAAACAACACTCACCGCAGTAGGTATGGTGTTAAATTATCGGCCAGCTCCCAACTGGAATCGTAGATGGGCCAGCCAGACCATTTTATCAAGTATTCGTCGCTCTGATAAAAAGAAACAGACGGCCGGGTTAAGCAGAAGGCAAGAACTAAATGCATGGAGTTGTTGAAATTGATCAACAAATTAGCGTTCATTTTCATTTAATCGTACTCATGTGTGCTTTGTTTCTCTTCTCAATTATTCTCTCCACTTCAAAAAACTTCCCCTTAGGTTTTCTGCCCGTGTCATACAGCACGACTGACGAAAAGTTGTGCAAAATGCCGTAATCCACACTTGGTTTTCTCTTGGCGGCCATCTTTATTTTCCGAATTTCCGTGATTTACCGCTGGTGGTCCGCAGGCTCAAAAATGTCCGCGATTTCTGGAGATGAAAATGCCCACATGTACAAGTGTTGTTAAAACGATTACGGACATGCGAGAATATTAAAACTTCACAATGAAACTTGCTGTGATTGTTTCATATATCAATAGTACTTACCTGAAAAATAATTCTAAGAAATACAATATATTTAAGTTTTCCAATAAAATAAAGAAAACTTAGTTTTTGGCCCCAAAGTTAGGGGGTCGACTTATACACGAGTAAATACGGTATTTCAAAGCAAAGTAAAGACGAAGACAGAGGAAACCATGAGTCGGTCCTTTCAACAATTGTAAACAAAGCGTTTGAGCAATCAGGTATACAAGGGGTAATGATCAATAGCTGCATATTAGAAGTCTTCAGAAAGAAAATTTTCTGTCTTCAGAAAGCTGTCAAGAAAGCTAGTAATCGTGGTGGAAGGCAATTCTATCCCATCATCCTCAGTGCAGGGATCCCATGAGATTGCACCATCCAATCCCAGAATTCAATGCACGTCCTTTCCCGCTTCGAGAGCAAACGTGTCTTCAAATTCACCTGAAAATATCAGCGCAAAGAACATTTATAAAGCACAAAATCCGACCTCGGCTATCACAGGACTCATAGAAAACCACGGTTTTCTCTCGTTCTTCGTCGTTTGACAACAAACACACGGTGTTTGCACGGTTCCCGCCGGGACTTCAAAATGTCGGATACCAATGAAGACAAGGAGCTTCGTAAAGATTTGGAGGATTTAACCTCTGCTGAATCGCTTGACCCACTGGGTGAGCTGCAGAGGGGAAAAACTGCACCTAAACCACGGGTTTCAAAAAGGAGCAGTTCCAAAGACTCCAACCAAAAGGCCACGTTGCCGAAAGCCTCTGCTACAAGCAGTACAAACAAACCACGTGCTCCTTCGCACACTAACCATGAGGCGGTCATGGAAGGCCTTAAATCACTCCACGAAAATCAAACAGCCTCTATAGCCGCGATTACCGACATGGTATCTACTATGAACAAGTTTTTTTAAAGCTGATGAACATGATGGTGATGACGAGGCTGAATCACTTAACGTGGAGGAGGCGTACCAAAAACTTGTCAATGAGGACAAGACGCCAGAAAAACTAGCTGAAGACGAGGACAATGTTCTCGCCGAATTGTCTAAGATTTATGACTCGGAAGGAGCTGTGAGTGATGCAGTTAGCTCACAGTTAGCTAATCTTGTTGACAAAATGGTCAAAACAATGTTGTCCGAGGACAATGCTAAAGAAAAGCTGGGAAAATACAACAGACCTCAGAATTGTGAAAACTTAGTAAGTACAAGGGTCAACCCTGAAATTTGGGCTAAAATGAGATCCAGCTCAAAATCAAGAGATCTAAAAATGCAAAAGATCGAAACTAGTATGCTCAAGAGCATGCACCCAATCATTAGTTTGACAGACAAACTTTTGGTTTTGAAAAGTAAACCTCAAGACATCAGCAAGGAAGATGTATCATCTTTCCTCCGGTTTACTTTAGATTCACTGACTCTTATTGCACATTCTGTTTATGAAGCCAATCTTGTCAGACGGGAACTGATCAGACCAGATCTTAATGATCAATATAAACAACTTTGCAGTTCTCAAACTCCAATATCAAAGTTTTTATTTGGAGATGACCTGCCCAAGGCAGTCAAGGAAATAAGCGAAACCAACAAGGTCAGCCAGTGAGTATCTTATTCAAAGCATTTGTTGATTTTGTCTTACCGCGCTTCTAAATTGAAACCTCACAGGATAGGCCTAAGTGAAAAACAAAGATATTTGTTAGCCTAACCATCCCCTCCCTCAAAAACAAAGATTTGTTCGATTCTGAGATCAGTGTAAATCGAAATATGTTGAAAAGGGGGTCGCGAAATCATGTTATTTTCATATGATCGAAGTGAAATTGAGTTACAAAACTGGATTTTATCTACTATTGGATAATTTGTTTAGCATCTAGTACGTTTAAGCCTTTCTTAACTAGAAAACTGGAACACATATCCCTGGTACAATAGTGACTGATCTTGTGACCCATCAACGCTCGCCAACTGGTCACGTGACACCAAGCATAGCAACGGAAAGAAATGCGTTGGCGATGGACCAGCGTGTCCAGTCACATGTGCTAGACATTTTGACTATCAGGTGAATAATTTCTTAAGACATTTTCTGCTAAGCAATGCTAAACCATTAGGAAAAATATCTGACTGGTTTTATAGAGTTGAATATCAGCAAAGAGGTTCACCTCACATTCACATGACGATATGGATACATAATGCACCTGCATTTGGCGAAGATAGTGATAGCATAGTGACCTCATTTATTGATAAAATAATAACTTGTGAGAAGCCAGCAGACAATGCTGAATTATTGGAACTAGTTAACAGACAAATTCATAAACATTCTCACACATGCTGTACGAAATCTAAAAATGAATGTAGGTTCAATTATCCTCAGCCTCCTATGAGGGAAACAATCATTCTATATCCATTTTCTGAGGATGAAATACCAATTTCAAAGGCTCAGAAAGGTATGAGTGAACTGTTACGACAGGCTTGTACTGAAGCAAAAAAGGGTAATTCCAACATTAAACAGCAAGTGAGAGATATTGGAACCAAGTTTTTAAATAATGTTGAAATAAGTGCACAAGAAGCTGTATACATTGTTTTACAGCTTCCAATGCGACAGGTTGTATTTATAAATGCGTCACTGCCCAGTGAGAGAGTAAACCTTTTGAAGCCATTTAGTGAGATTAAAGATATGGATGATGACTCTTAAGATATTTATACTGGCCATTAATTTGATCAAAAGATACACAAAGCGGCCAGCTAGTCTTGAAAACCTTGCTCTAGCAGACTGGGTGCCTGGTATGATACTGATACAAAACCATACATTAAGCAGTCTAAACAACTCGACTCTGATAGCCTTCTTTATGAAACAGCTATTAATGAAGTTAACGATGATGATTATGATGATGATAATGACACCCACTCTAAATGCAAATCTTCAAAGAAAAACAAAAGGAGACAAATAGCTAGAATAATTAGAAGTGTATGGTTCAACAAAGAAACTGAATCAGAGAAACACTTTCGTGAACTGATCATGCTTTTTACTTCATGGAGAAATGAAAACACTGATTTGATTGGTAATTGTTCAACTTATCAAGATTACTTTTCTCTGTTTTCTCATAAAATAAATGAAAAGATGAAGGAATATGTTGCATGTAATGAAGACTTTAAAGAAATACAAAATCACACAAATAGTACTGAAGGCATGGACCATCAGTATGACATGATAGCACAAAGTACTCAAAATATTGAATGCCAAGATGAGGCCGAAGGTAATCAAGATTTACAACCTGACTTAAATGAGAACTACAATCTTCCCGATGACATTGGCATTCCATCAGCTGATCTAAATCATGAACCATTAGTACTAAATGAAATACAGGATGAAAACTACAGACACACAGTTCAAATGTTGAACAAAGAGCAAAAGGAATTTTTTTACCATGTATTGCACCTGATTAAAACATCTGATCAGCCATTTTTTTGCTTTCTTAGTGGAGGAGCAGGAGTTGGAAAATCAGTTGTAACAAAGGTCTTGCATCAGGCAGCCTTAAAATATTATAATCAGAGAGCTGGTGTTGACTTTACACAGGTGAAGGTGTTCTTACTAGCACCTACTGGTAAAGCTGCTAATAATATCAAAGGCAATACCATTCATACTGCACTTGGAATATCTGCATTTCACTCTTTGAAAACATACAAAAGTCCTGACTCAAGCAGACTCAATACTCTGAGATGTCATCTAGGCCATATCAAATTGATGTTTGTAGATGAGATATCCATGGTTGGTAACAGTATGTTTAATATTCAAATCAATAACAGACTTAAAGAAAGGAAGTCAGTTGCCCTTCGGAGCTGTGAGTTTGCTGTAGGTGACTATTTCAACTTCAACTTCAACTTTGTAACGGATAGTTACATATTTAAAGACCTGGACAATTCAGAGTATAGTGTTCTTGCACCTAACCTTTGGAACAACATTTTAGAATGTTTGAATTGCATGAAATTATGCGGCAAAGAGAAAGTAAAATGTTTGCTCAAATGCTTAAGAGAAGGTAAACACACCTCTCAAGATATCATGAAGCTTAAAGAAAGGTTAATAGATTCCAACAGTAGTAGATATCTTAATGTACCTCACTTATTCATTCAGAATGCTAAAGTAAATAACTTCAATGACAGAGTTCACTGTGCTATGTCTGGTCCTAAGTACCCAATCAAAGAACATGACACTGTCATTGGAGCTCAATCTCAGACACTCAGGGAAAAAAATTGCAAAACAGATTCCGCTTCATCAACCAAACAAAACAAGTCAATTGCATACAGTGTTGAACCTAGCAGTCGGTGAAAGAACAGACATCTCTCTTAAAAAAGAACTGATGATGGCTTGACAAATGGTGCTGGTAACATAATCAAACTTATTTAAACACAACATACTGGCAAACCTTCAGGTATTATTTGGGTACAATTTGATTGCCCTGATGTTGGCGAGAAAACAAGCGAAGCGACCTGAACTACTGTAGTACTGATGTAAATATTTTCACAGAGACAAGATTCTGTCATTCTGATGATGAGAGTGTATATATTATTGACAACTATAGTTTGTTTAGAAATGATAGTACAACGACAACTAATAATCTCCGACCATATGGAGGAACAGCAGTTTATAGTCGTGTTGATTACCATCCTGGTTATCCATACCCCTGTAATTCTCATTCTTTGAGCGTCTCGAACTCGTTCTCGTCTTGCTCACCAGCAGGGAGAAAAGCTCTCGAGAGGGCATCGGCCAAAAACATCTTGCTTCCCTTCTCGTACCTTACTTCCAGGTCATACTTCTGAAGACGAATTATCATACCTTGCAAATGCTTGGGGGCACGGTGCAAGGGTTTCTTGAAAATTGCTTCCAGCAGCTTATGATAGCTGAAAACAATAGTCTTGTTGCCAAACGTGTAGTCGTTAAACTTCTCCACGGCAAAGACAATCGCAAGCATTTCTTTTTCAATTTGGGCATAACGGCACTCTGTTTCCGTTAGCGCCCTGCTTGCGTAAGCTATGGGATGTCCGCCTTGCATTAGGGCTGCGCCAAGGCCAGCTTGACTGCTGTCACACTGCACCTCTAATGGCTCATCAGGCTTGTAGTAGGCTAGCACAGGAGCAGATGCGATGAGGCTCTTGACCTCGCTCCAAGACTGTTCTTGCGCATCCGACCAACACCATTGCACATCATTGTGCGTAAGGTCACGAAGCAGCTTCATTACGTCAGACAGGTTTGGCAGGAATCGACTGAGGTAATTGACCATACCATTTAAACGGGACACATCCTCAGGCTTTTCTGGTCGCGGCATTTCAATGATCGCCTTGACTTTCTGTGGATCTGGCTTCAGACCGTCCACTGTCAGAACATGCCCATGAAAAGGGACCTCCTTACACTTGTATTCCAGTTTCGCGCGGTTGAGCTTAATGCCCTTCTGCTGACACGTCTTCATGAAACCCTCCAGGCAACTATCGTGATCAGCATCATCCTTCCCATAAATAAGCACGCCGTCGGCAATACAGTTCACACCAGGCAGGCCTAGCAAAATGCTTTTGAAATATTTCGCTCCATACACACAGTCCAAACGGCAAATGAAGCCAGCGGTATCGCCCATATGGAGTTGCAACAGTTGTCAACAGACTAGACTCATTATCCAGCTCCAATTGCCAGAAAGCAGATGCCAGATCAACCTTAGTAAACACACGAGCCTGTGCAACACATCATCGATTACTGGGATTTGGTATCTTTCTTTCTTGAGGGCTGCATTGAGCGGCTTTGGATCAATACAGACGCGCAAATCACCAGACTTTTTCACAGCAACAACAAACTGACTGACCCATTCAGTCGGCTGATCGACGGGAGCAATAACACTTAGATCCTGCAATCTTTTGAGCTCCGTCTTGAATTTTTCCTTAACAGAGACAGGCACTTTCCTGGCTGGCTGAATGACTGGTTGACAAGCCGGATCAATTTGCAGATGAACCTTTCCAGGTAGCTTGCCAAGGCCCTCCTCAAATACATCCACGTATTTGTTAATCAGATCATCATGCAAATTCTCCACAACGCTCACAAAGTTCTCCTTGTGCACGGTCAACAGACCCATTTTCTCAGTGGCGTTTAAACCCAGGAGAGGAGTTAGATTCTCTTTGACGACTAAGAATCTCACCTTGTACTTCGTATTGTTCCGTGGATTAACAACTGGCAAAGCACACGTCCCAACAGGCTTGACCTTAGTGCCATTCCACATAATAAGAGACTGGGAACAAGGTTCGAGTCTTACACCTTTCACATGCATGCATGGCAAAATGTTAGCACTAGCACCACAGTCAACTTGAAATCTGACGGATTTCTGCAGAACCAGCATCTCAGCAAACACAGCTTTATCCTTCATGGCTTGGACCCTCACAACACTAATCTCTTCTAAGTCCTCATCGCTCTCAATAGTGTAAACCGAGGCATCTTTGCACCCTTTCGCAAAATGATTCTTTTTCTTGCACCGCTTACACACTTTTCCCCAGGCAGGACACTTCTTTCTGTCAGGAATATGATCATAGCCACAAAACTTGCACGAAATTTTCTTTCCCGACTGTCCGTCCGGTGTGGGAACTCGAGGCTTCTTCTTCTTAGACTTAACCTGGTTAATGTTGTCCACAGGTTCGGCTAGCGACTTCATGTGCAATGCCACAACTTCTTCGCTGCGGCAGACATCAATACATCGATTCAACGTGAGATCTCTTATTCTTAGCAGCTTCTTGGTGGTCTGCTCATCTTTAATCCCAAGCACAATGCGATCACAGATTAAACTATCCCGCAAGCAGTCACAAAAATTACATGTCTTAGCCAACGTCTTCAACTCGGCAACGAAGCAATCGACAGACTCGGTTGGAAACTTATCACGTCTATTAAAACAATATCGCTCGTAAATCTCGTTGACTTCTCCAATGCAGTGTTTCTCCATTTTACCCATTACCACGCGCCAATCATTCGAATCTTCGGTCTCAGTGTAGCTAAATGTTTTGATAACTTTCAAAGCATCATCTCCGATCGTATGCTTGAACATCGCGAGCTGGTACTGCGGGTTTTCTCGATCCAACCTAGAAATAATGAAATAGTTGTTGTATTTTTCCTTCCACAGCTTCCAGTTTTCGGCTACTTCTTCTATACTTCATGCATATGCCTATCTCCCAGTAAAATGCAAGCACATATATTAAAGAAATAAAAAACGCGCCCAAGTGCATTGTTGAGTTATATAAGCACGCGGGAAATTTTAAGAACACGAGAGAAGTGCATAGAGAAGTACGAGACATAGCCGAGTGCTTCTCGCACTTCTCGAGTGTTCTTAAAAATTCCCAAGTGCTTATATAACTCAACAATGCATGAGGAGAAGTTCTTTATTTCTTTTATAAAATGTTTAAGAAGTAGCGCGCGCTCAAACTTGTGACGTAAGCAGCGTACATTATTACCGCCATAAAGCACGCGCGTGACGTAAGAAGCGTGCTTTATGGAGCTATAATAAACTCAAACTGACCAATCACAGCGCGCGCAATTTCTCAATGATTTTATAATATTAGATATAACTAGTAATCAAGACGTTCATCAGTATTACACTAGTATAATTTAATATTTATTTAAAATTTTGTGGCAAATCAGTGAAGACAAAAACTTTCTTTGCTCTTTAAACAGTAAAGTTAAAAAACTAACATCATTGTAATGTAACTTAATTATCAATAAAATCTGTCTTATTAAACAAAAAATATAACTTTCAATGTCTTCTGAAATACTATATTTTTATATCATATTTTGATCAAGAAAGTTAAATTGAAAATAAGTTCACTGGGTAAAGCATTTGATAAGAATTAATAAGAAAGATTTCTAACTTTTCAATGTCAGGCAAATTTCTTCTCACTAGAATAAACTGATCTTAGCAATTGAAAACGTAATTTTAAAATCATTGACAATTAATTTTTTTCAGTTTCAAAGTTTTCTAAATAGGAAAGACTTGGGGACTATTTACAAGATTGGAGAAGGTTTCCATAACGAGGAATAACCCTAGCTGCCTTGTAAATGCTCTTCAGGTAGGAGAAAACTCACCTGAGTGTTTAAAAGGCAGTTAGGGTTACCTTTAAGCCTTCTGCCAAGGTAAACCTTGCCCTTGGGTATCTATTGTTTAATCAACTTTCACTGTCTTTTTTTTAAACTTAGCCTCAATGCAAGTTATCTTGTTCCTGAGGGCAATCTTTATTGGGCTTTCTGACATCAAGTCTGCAAATTTCTTTCTTGTAAAACCTGTGAAAAATAAAGAGTAGGATATATATTTACTCCAGAGACTTGGCATTTAGACTTGATGAAGAGCAGCCAACAGCTGTAAGATACAGGATTGGCTCAGAAAATGATATACAAACAATAGCAACAATGAACCCTAGCCCTAAAACCACAGAGCTTCACGCTTACAAGAACCAATGGAATAAGAGGTTCCAAAGAGCTTCATGACAACAGTGACGGGTCTTGCCTAAAGCACTGTTTGTAAGCATTGAACAAAAATATATAGGAACCAAATGATGGTAAGTTTGATGAATGTCAAACAAAAGATATTTTAAGGAGAGTCAATCTAACTATAATGGAGATGATAGTTAGATTGACACTGCCTCAGTTTCTATGTTGTCTGTTCAATATATATTCGTATAAAACATTGGCCAATTAACTGTATTGATCAAAAGACGATAAAACAGGTAGCTTAATTCCTAGTGGATAATGATCTGGTTGATCACATTGATCACGTTCTTTTTTTTAACTAAATTTGTTGCCATGTCATGAAACTTTGCTTTTGTAAATTTTAGGAGATTTTTTTTTATTTTTTCATGCATGCACAAAAATTGTTTAATTAAGTGCACATGCACACAATTAATTAAAAATGCATTAATCTCTACTTATACATACTCAGTATACTCTCCAAAATGTCTGTATCAACAGATGCTTTTCCATTTTTGCCACCAAGGCTTTTACCAATGAGCTCCTGCTCGCTATAAAAGCAGCTCAGCAGAAAGCAGGCTGTTGCTGTTGCAGTTTTCTTTGAATGTGCCTTGGTAAGGTGACTTTCAAACAGGTACACACCCCTTCCTGGTGACAGTTCAATCATCTGCAAGTATAAAAGACGTTCGTTTATCTTCAATTTGGCCCATCGATTTTCATATGTACATTTTTGGGATATTCAAACTTCAGGACTGAGTAAGACTTCCCAGAAGGTGTACTAAATATTGAAATACTACGATTATTTTTTGTCCAAAATTAACAAAGAACATGAGAGTATGGAGAGAGAAGGTTGTCGTATTCATTGTGCATTTAACCCAATAACTACAATGAACACAAAATAATGTTCATGTCAATTATGGCTCCGTCAATTCCAAGCCCGCTCATGCGCCCCACCCCCTACCCATGGGCATTTTTTCACTTCACCTTCCACACAGTAGGGAATTTGCCAATGATGGTCAGCCCAGTGGTGGGGTATTGTCAAAAGCAATGTGGTCTTTTGGATTTTAAAAGTAGCATATGCTTCCACCCCAGCATGCATGTTCAAATACTTGCACTCTTTCCACATGCAATTAAGATGACGTAAAGAAGAATCTGCACAGTACATGAAAGAGCTGTGGGGCATATGAACGCATAAGCTGGCCACACCATGAAGCATTTGCAACATTTTTTAAATCAAAAGGAGGGGGGGTGATGCGCGGCTTGAAATTGACAGAACTATTACTAAGGAGAACTAACTGACCAATCAGTCAAAAGGTTATTTAAATTGCTCAAAATGGGAATAAGAATCTTTGAGAAATGGGTTTGCAAAGAAAATTCTATTTTCTTGTATTGTAATTTGCATGCACTACTCTTACCTGATATCTTTTAGCAGTTTCCTATGAAATTTTTCCAGCTCTCGGTACTTCACCTGGCAGCCCTACCAGACCTCTGGAATTATTTAGCTGCTCAGTCAGCAGGGCATTTGCCTCTTTGAGCTCTTTATTTTGAGCAAGCAAGTTGCAACATTGAGTGCATTCTGCAACTTGCTGTCTTCTGGGACACTTCTTTGCATTTGAAGTGCCTGGCAGTACACTTGTTCTAGGACGCTTTATCCCAGAAACTGGTCTTTCCACAGTTTCAGTGGTTGGCAAAGCTTCAATTAAGTTGCTGGCTTCAAGTACGTCAATATCATCAGTGGAATAATCAAATCCACTGTCATCAAGCACTGAAAAAAAGGTCCATGCCACAATCAAGGACTTTTATTATCTCAAACCTTAATTAGACAATTCCTGTCTTCAAAATTGTTATGCATGTCATTACTGCAAAATAATATAACACTGCCCCATGTGATGCCATCATGTGATCACAGGAAAAAAGCCTCATTTATTAAAAAGAATTAATAAAATATATAGATAACAATTTTAAATAAAAACTATAAAATGTAATTTTTGGCACAAAACTCACCAAACCTTTATGTATACATGTATACGCATCATTACATTTTTGTCATATAATGCTTTTCAACAGCATTAAAAATAGTAGCTACTTACCAGAAATGTTCTCATAATCATCATCATAATTTTCTTCATCTCCAGAAGAAAGCATGTCCTCCTCAGGCAAACTCTTTTTTGCCTTTTGTCTTTGTCGCTCTTTTTGTGTTTCCATTTCTTGCTCCCTTCTGTCAAGATCCTGCTTCTTTCTTAAAAGCTCTTTCTCTTTTTCCTCCACTTCTCTGTCACGTTCACTCACAACAATTACAGACCGGTTCAGCTCCAAAAGCTGGCCAAGGATGTTCATGTCTCTCTCATCTAAGGCCTTCTTTTTTTGCAGCTTTTCTTTCTTCTTTTCCTCCTTTTCTTTTTCAGCCTCCATTTTCTCTTGTGGGCTTTTTGCCTTAGGGGAAACACCAGCTGGACTCTTCTTGGCTTTCTTTTTTCCTGGAGTGGATTTGTTTTCTTTTTTACCCGAGCCACTTCTTCTCTTCCCCATGGCATCCATTGCAGTTTTTGTTTTAGTCAACTGCTCTTTATCATCTGTTCAGAATAAAAAGCAGGAGGAAGGATAACCCTGTCCCTCAGATAAATCAATACAGTAGAACCTCTATTTATTTCAGTGTCTCTAAACCGCAGTATTCAATACCTCTATTAAACGGTTAACCTCTATTAAGCGGCCAGTTTTCAAAGTCCCGAGGGTGGCTGCCTAATAGAGGTCCGACTGTTTATTCAAATAAATCAATATTTAGAGCAATAAATCAATATCCAGTAGACAGAGCAGATTTTTTATGTTTTTAAATGCTATATTCACTTGATAGCAATTTATCCAATAGCCAGAATTATAAGCCTTTGAACTACTGAGCCTGGATCAATATAAAAATAATAATAATAATAATAATAATAATTCCATTTGATGTATTCTTTTACTTGGTCGAACTAAGTCACAAGAAATCAAAGCTAATTATTGGGGTCTTAACTTCAGAAAGACTACTTACATGTACAATGTATGATTCTTTTTTAAATATATCTGTATGCCAAATTCGTTTAGTTAATTTAGCTTCAATTTAGTTGCCTTTGTGTAGTCGTATGTCTCACCAGTCATCTGCAAATGCATGCAGTAATTAAAATTAAGCTTACCGTATTTACTCGATTAAGCGCCGCCCTCGAATAAGCGCCGCATTTGGGACAAGAAAGTCAATAAGCGCCGCCCTCGAATAAGCCCCGTGGCCGCATGGTGACAATGAAAAGACGCTTCTATTACCCGCTGTAACTTTTTCGCACAGATCAAAGATATACCGTTAAATTGTAAGAAAAGATTCCCTTGTAGCTTCCAATTTTTAAATAAGCGCCGCCCTCGAATAAGCGCCGCACTAGAGGCGTGAAAAATTTAATAAGCGCCGCGGCGCTTATTCGAGTAAATACGGTATGTTTTCTTTGTGACTTTTTAGATCAGCTGCACTCACCACTTTCACTGAGCACCACACACGGGTAATATTTCTTGTCCTGATACATGGCTGTAGTATTATTGTCATCCCTTTTAAGTCCCGTTTCGTCCACAATGAACTTGATGTTGTCTTCGATAAATTGAACCAGAAAGTATCCTGAAAGAGGGAACAATTTTGTAACTCGCCTCCAAAATACACAAAATAACAGTTAACATAAAAATATGGCTTGCGTCCTGGCAGCTAGCCCCCTTGACTTCTTCATGAAAGAGTTAATTGGGTTTTCCTATATATTTATGATTATTAGTCTCACAAGAACTAGAGGTCGAGTTCATATATTAAAAATGCAGTGGCTATTCGTACGGCACCCGTACGGCGACTGCCATTCGCTATTCGTACGGGAGTCAGAAAATTTCATTGAATTTCAGTGAAATTTCTAATTCTTGCCAATCCAAAACGCTATATTTGACTTTGGAAGAATTAAGCGATGCTAGAAAGAGCTGTTTGTTTATGCAGTCCCTGCATACTATACGCGAACGACTCACACGACGACACATCGAATTTTTAGGCGAGCTAAACTTATGCAGATGTCACGCTTTCAGAAGGGGCCGTACGGCTACAGATATTTCCCATTCTCTGAGCAAAAGTAACAGCTACCATATTTTTTATTCTGTTACTTGTTTTTGAATGCCACAACTGAACACTTTTCTCGAACAGTGCCAAAATTTTGCCGCAGGGGCTATAAGTACGGCACCCGTACCGCGAGGACTTCAAATTGTAAGTTAATGCAGGGTCTATGGAAATAAAACTGGCTCAAATAAACAGCGCTTTTAAGAATCGCTTTATTTTTCCAAAGTTAAATATAACGTTTAAGATTGGCAAGAATAAGAAATATACAGAAATTCAACGAATTTTCTTTACTCCCGTACGAATAGCATTTTAGTGAAAATCTCCGTACGGGAACCGTATGAATAGCCACTGAAACTGTTCGTACGGGAGTACAAATTTTATACATAGAATTTTTAGGTTTATACTTTAACATTCGTGCCAAGTCATTATACTCCAAGCTTGTTTAAAACTTGTAATATATTGTCTATTGTCTATTGTTAACCTACTTTAATGTTCTAGCCGTCTTTGAACGATAGGTCGCGTGACACTTAGAGAATTGTACTGCAAAAAAGTTTACGTGTCGCGAATGAGTCGTTCGCATGGTATGTACAGACTGGACAAATTAGTCTGATTCAAATATATGGTGCTCACTAAGATCGCTTGAAGCAGCTTAACAAATATTCAATATTTTGGACCAACAAGAATAAAAAATTCCATAGAAATTCTATGAAAATCGAAGACTCCCGTACGAATAGCAAATGGAAGTCGCCGTACGGGTGCCGTACGAATAGCCACTGCGTATTAAAAAATGCATTTAAACAAAAGGCTTAAATATACCAACAGAAAAGCCAATATTCAGAAGAAGAAGAAGAAGAAGAAGAAGATAATTTTATTTCACTAGGGCGACTCTTACTGTTTCAATTAATCAGGCGGACTGAAAACTTGTCTACGATATATTCCGAGTACGATCTAGCTATGTTCGCGTGCAACCATGCATTGTGCAATATATTTCAGGCAACCTTTGGCATTTTAACTTATAACAACTTACTTTTCTCTGCATATCTGCATGAGGGTGTTGTCTTCCTTTTGTCTTTCTTTGCGGTGCTCATTGTTTCCTATTGAAATGAATTCAGGGGAGAAAAGGCAATGTAGCGGATCGAAGGACTTCAACAAAGGACTCCTTTGACTTCAACAGAGTTCGTTTCGTTTTGACCGCCAAAAGTGGCCGCCAAAACTAAGCTCCAAATAAGGAGAAAAAAATATCCCGTATACACCGGACCCACCGGACCACCACATCCAACACAGTATCGCCCTAGAATTAACGCACAGAGGTAATTGTCAAAACGTCTTGAATTAACCATAATCGATAATATAATGTGCCAAATAAGCTGCTGGCCAAGTGGAACGCGGATGTGATCATTGGTTTTCTCGTGGTGCTGCGAGCGATTTCCCGGGTTCGCTGGTTCTGTGGTTCTTTTTATTTAATCCATTCAACCATGAGTGAGGAACATACAGGTAAGAAGAGTTCTGGGCTAAACTGCAGAATACCCCGCAACTTATTTGCATCTTCTTGAATAACAATTGCTCCTATTGTCTCATTACCTCGTTCTATAAAGAGGTTTGACTTGGTGAATCTCATTTGCGGGGTATTCTGCAATTGCTCGTGTAATTATTTCTTTACATGTCTTTAAGGTGATGCAATGTAAAAATTCCATTTCCATAAGGTTTATAACTTAATTGCTGAACTCCTTATGAATTGTTCCCGGTTTGAGCCCTGACATGGGTCATTATTTTGTGGTATCGGGCAAGGTACTTTACTCTCTCCACCCCAGTGTATATATACATGTAGGTCCAGTGAATTAACTGATCATGATGGGGATATATAGCCCTTTCATGGACAAGCATCCCATCTAGGCGGGAGTCATTTAATGCTACAAAAGCCCACAGAGTTAAGCACCTGCCTAGGCTCAAACACAGACTTAATACTTTTTAAGTGACGTTTTATCATAATTTTTGTTTTAAGTGTTTTTGTAAAATATGAGGATTAAATCCTCTTTGTTTTCTCTTTGTTTTTGAAGTATGCATAAATTATTTTCTATGCACCAGTTATAAAAGGTTTTAGCTGAAGATATATTAAAAAATACAGATATAAGACCATATAATAACCCAGTAGATTTAACCAGTATTTACCTTTATGCTATTCGCTCACCTGTCATTTTCTTTGGTTTACAACGGATGATAGATGGAAAAAATTATGAGAAAACTAAACAAAAGTGTTGCCAACTAAATTAACTACTTGAAGTGACGATTAAAAAATAAACAATATGAGACCAATGACAATTAATTCCGATGTAAACAGATTTTAACCCTGAATTATCAACATCAATAAAATTGCTGCCGACGACCCAACACGCACAATGTATACTGGTCAAACCTGGGTCTTTAAATAATATTTTGAACATATACAAGGTTAAGTTTGGCAGCTAAACCACAAAATTAATGCTTAAGCCATGTCCTACCTCACATATGAAAGAGGTTCACGTTTTGAAAATAAATTTTTTTTGAAAGTAGAAATAGCAGAACCAGAAATTATGTGCATAACTCTAATAGTTGTTGTAATTGTGCCTTATTAACCTTGTTAGTAGGATAACCACTGCCTGGTTAGCTCAGTTGGAGAGCTCGAGACTGCCGTGTTTGAGGTCTGGGGTTTGAGCCCAGACCACACCAACACTAATGGTCTTAAAATAACTGAGGAGAATGCAGTGCTGCCTTAATTTGTAAATGATTAAGACATTCAAGCCTTCGTGATAAGGATAATAAACCATAGGCCTCATCTCTTGCATCTTTAGCGTTATATAGAACCCACACACTTGCCCTAAAAGTAGGGCACAGAGTTTCCAGTGTTGTGAGCTGGCCTTGTTCCTTGAGTTGGTGCTTCACATAGGGACAACCTCATTGCACCTTTCCCCATTGGATAGAATTGAAATTGAATTATTTAGAATTGGTTCACTCATTTAAAGATGGGCAAAAATTTCTTCCTTAAAACGTTACAAAGTCATTGTAATATCATGTAATAATGTCCAAGAGAAGCATTCCAGCCAGGGATAACTTAGAGTAAATTATAAATTGAGTGACGCCCAGTTTTTAAGAAGTGGACATGTGAGTGAATGAAAAATATTTCGTTGTAAATATCATAATGATATTAGACTGGAAAGCCCTATTGTGCAGATTTTTTTTATAACATAATTAAACAGTCTGATTCATTGATCTTAATTTATACAATACAATACTTTATTTAAACACGTAGCGTCAAGGAGCTCAAGGAACTCGTTCAAAAAACGAATTTATATTATTCTTCAGATTCTAACCCAGAAAGTCTAAGCCAGGGGCAAGTAGGCATATTACCTAAGAAGAGAGGAAGGAAGGTATATTATTTCACCATATAATGTACATTATTTTGTTATTACTATTATAATTATTATTATTATTATTATTATAATGTTTTTATCATCATTGTCATTGTTATTGTTATTGTTATAATGAGAATAAAGAAAACAATTTTTATTTGCTTAACTTTATTCACTTAAAAATGTATCAACTAGCCATTTACAATTATAAAAATATTGAAATGTGAATATTCATTTTCATTTTTAATTTTTTTTATGTGATCAACCCTGACTATATTCTTTTTATTGTCAAATATTCATGTTTCTTGCTCCAACATAAATTCCCAACTGAACAGTTGCTTGTGTGTGTGTGTGTATCCTTGTCCTAAATTTGTATATCATTACCGTTATCAATGTAACTTATAAACTGTGTGGACTTGTTGGTTTATTGCTTGATTGCTTGCTTGTTCAGTGATGCATTTTGGTTGAACTATCGTAGATATGTAAAAGTTGCAACCAACCCAGCCCTTCTGCCAGTAAGAGATGCAAGATGGAGGGCTGTGGAGCAGAGTTTCCAGAAAAATCATTTGACTGGGAAAAAATAAACAGTATGGGACAGACCAACCCAACACGCCAAAGAGAGCTCCTTGAGAAAAGGGCAAGTAAAATTTCGTAAAAGCAATGTTTTTAATTTGCTAACTTGAGTACATTATTAATATAGGTAATGATGAATATTTGAATGGTGTGATGCAAGCTAGACTAATGCAAGTCTCTATTTTGGCTAGGAAAAAATTTTCCTCTTAAGTGCCTTTAATATGCTGGTTTGCAGTTTGTTTTCAAGAAAATGAAACAGGAATCATAAAAAGAAGTTTACCTGAAAAAAGAAAACAAAAAACAGAGTCTGGGTTTCAGACCCTGGCTCTTGTGTTCTTATCTCCACTGCTGTGAAAACATTATTAAATACATTTCCCTTCACTCTTTTCTTGAAATCATAGTGAGAATCAGTCACTTACCGTAAATTCTCGAATTAGCACCCAGCTTCAAATAAGCGCCCCCATCGAATCAGTGCCCCTCCTATGGCTTAAAATTTGTAAGAAGCATCCCCCTTCAAATAAGCGCCCCCTCCCTCCCCTGAGAGAAAATCGGGACAATATACGAGACATCGTGTACGGTACTTTTAATGAATGTGACATTCGTAATAGTTCAAAATTACTGTTCTTTAAAGTCGAAAGGGTTTCTTCCTCATTTCCTTGATAGAAATATCCAGGGGAGCTGTAGTAAAACTTTCCTCCCAAATGCCAGCTTCTTTTGACGGCAACTTGAAAACTTCTTGAGAACATTTCAAGTTTCAGAAAAGCATTTTTCTATAACGTATTTTTAATTTTTATTTGGTACAGTTTGGGTTACTAGAAATTAGGATAGTGTCATTTTAAGGCCAAAAATTGGCAAACGAAATAAGCGCCCCCTTCAAATTAGTGCCCCTGACTCTCTTCTAAGAAAATTAAATAAGCACCCAGGGCGCTAATTCAAGCATTTAGGCCGGGTACATTAATCTTGCACCAAGCCATTCATTTGTTTAAAAATTATGTAGTGAAAGTAGTTTGAAATGGATTACAGGTCAAAATGGTTTCCAAACTTGTTAGAACTGTATTTTCAATGTTTCAGGAATGCTGTAATAAATCTGGAACAAAGCAAACAATAAACTTAGTTTAAAATCATTTTGACCTGAAATCTATTTTAAGCTATATTAAGAATTCATAGAGTAACTTATGCACCTCAGCATTCAATCCTGGCCACGTTTTAATGTGTAGTAGGAACTATTAGGAAAAATGACATGAACCTGCCTGCTACAGACTAGATATATATTTATTATTCAACAAATTTGCGTGATGCCCATATATGGTCAGTGCTTGCTCAATTGTCATCAATGTCATCCATACATACATAATACGTTTTGTTGACAATTTGTTGAATAATAAAACAATTATCCTGCTCAATCTTGCGGAGTATCACCTGATTTTAACCGACTCGGTCTGCGGCCTGGTTGCCTTAGTATCAGGCAATATTCCGCAAAATTTTGCAGGATAACCGTTAAATATATGTGGATATCTAGTCAAGTGATTCTATTAAAAATTAATTGAAACATATTTTTGACAAGTTTGCTTACTGTTATCATTGCAAGTGATAATTTTAGTGTGAAATACCTGTAAACTAGCTGGTGAGTCTAGCTTTCTGGTCTCACAAAAGCTATGCGTATGTTCACAATAAACTGCTATCTATCTATCTATCTAATTATCTATCTATTCTTTATTCTGAAAAGCTCTTGTGGGGAGAATAAAGTATGCATGTATGCATGCATGCCATGCATGCTTGTATGTATGTGTGTAAATTAAAAAAGAACATTCATTACCATTCAATTACATGTATAACTAACAACAATAAATGTCTTTATTGTTATGTCTTTATAGTTAAAAGTACTTTGATCCTTCTTTAATTGTTTCAGAACTCTAGGAACTTACAAATGACATTACAGTCAAACACCTGAAGTGTTCCACCTAAAAAATGACTTATGCGTTCCTTTTTCAGTTGAATATTTTATTCATCCAACCGTTGTGTCTATTCGAGTATTTAATGCTTCAGGCATTTTGACTGTAAAAGTACCCTAAAGACATTAGATGTATTGTCAATCAATGAGGGTATCATTTAGTTAATAATGTTTGCAAATATTTTGCCCAAGCTCTCATTTTGACTATAAATTTATATTTTAAACTTTTTTCCATTAATTTATTTATTTTTTTATTTATTTTATTTTTTGCAGGCCAATATTCTTCATGTTAAACACACATGGGATGTTTCTATCCTATATTCACATAAACATGCCAGGGGGGACACAGTCCAGGGGTATGGCACCCCTGGCATTGGTGCTAAATTTATTGGCAAGGAGAAAGACAATGTATCTGAGGCAGGAAGAGCGGCTTGGAATCTATTTGCAAAATTTGCTGATAGTAAGTTTTTTTGTAACACTGCATGTAACATTAGGCGTAGATTTAATTCCATTAGTTGGTAGAAATGAAGAAATAACAAAAGGGTTTTCAGTCAGCCAGCAGCTGACAGAAATCTCCTGGTTATGAAGATGATTTCATTGGTTCTATTTTTTTCACTGAATTGGAATAGGCTACAATCATATGAATGCGAGTCCAATTAGGTATTGACACTAAATTGCACTGGAATTCAGCCGAGTGTAATTTGAAAGAATTTTCAAATAATTTACTATTACTATTTATTTATAATTTTATTTTAATATTGATGCTGAAAAGCCCCTCTCGGGGACGCTCAATAAAGTATGTCTGTCTGTCTGTCTGTCTGTCTTATAATTATTATTTAAGATAATTACAATCAGATTTGGACTGACCCGCAGTTAGCCAATACTAGTCGAGGCAGGCTAGCCCATTAAGAATTAATTATATACAATGGTAATTTGTTAATAAATGAAAAAGAAAACTGAAGAAAGAACATGATATTCATGGTATTCATGGTATTCATTATGTTCAAAATTCTTGACGGAGAGTGAGAATCGGAATTTTTTTAGTTGCTCTACAATCTTGGACAAAAATGTTGTGACATTTTACCAAATCACCACTTTTTTAGGATACCAAATCCATTCTTTTCCACCCCCTCCCCCAGTTCAATGTTGTCAATGTTGGTATGTTGTCAAAACAAAGTTGGGTGAATTGCAAACCCCATGAGACAACATTGAACAGGGGGGAGGGGGGAATGAATATTCTTTACCTGCTGGTAAGTCATTACATATGCAAAAAATGTGTGATATCCATTTGTCTCAACTGGTTTTGTCCAAGGTTGTACAGTCGAAGCTCTCGTAAGCGGACACCCTCGGGACGCGAAAAAAGTGTCCGTAACTGGAGCTGGCCGCTTACGAGAATGGTTCTCGTAAGCGGCCACTAAGGGTGTAGGGGATAGATGGCCGCTTACGGGAGCTTGCCCAGCTAACAATAAATATTGGGAAGGCAAAAAATACCGCCGTATTCAAATGATGTGTTTGTTTTATTGCGCGCTATACCAATGATAGGATAATGACGATAACTAACTGACCCTTAGTGATTAAAAAACAAATCATAATTGCCCCCAACATAAACATTAACAGCCTCACTGCAACCAAAAAAGTTCACAGTTTACAAATGTTCGGCAAGTTTCTTTCATACTCAGGCCCCAGTTTGTATTGGAGCAATGCAAATCAGTCACGATAAGTAACTGCGGATGGAAGACTGCTTCAAAGATCTGAGTTGCAAGTCCGTCAAGGCATCCTTTACCCGTGTGATGGCTTGCGAAAGTTCATCGTTTTCCTGCCATTCAGAGAAATCTAACAACTTCTTCGAGTGCACCTTTCACTGTACTGACTTCTGGCGTCCTCATTGGCTGGTTGCATTCTTCAGACTCTTCGATCGACTCTTCGTCACTCCCTTCAGTCTCCTCTGATGCTACAAGGATATCATGACGCATTTTCTCCCTCCAGTCGGGCAGTGTCGTGTCGACTGGACGTTCGTGTGCGTCAACCTCAACATCGATGAATGATACGTCGAGATCTGGAGAGATGCGAGACAAAAGCTCCTCCATGTCGAGCAACTCTTCACCGGCGAATGGATCGTCGTCCATTTCCATTTCCTCGTCTGGATACATTCCAACATGCTTAAAGCACTTTGAGATAACTTCTGATGGTACCTCCTCCCAAGCGCTCACCATCCACCTTATTGCCATCAGAAGGTTAACATGTTTTACAATTTCGCTAGCCGTCTTCTTGCCGTCTATTTCACTTGCAATGTGTCGCAGTAGCTTTCGCTTGTAGTACATCTTCCACGTCTTTATTATTCCTGCGTCTAGAGGCTGTGTGCGTGAGGTGGTGTTTTTCGGTAAGAACTCAATTTGGATATTAGAGAACATACCCTTCAGGGAGCTAGGGTGACACGTTGCGTTGTCAAGGAACAGGATAATGTGTTGGTTTTCACGCTTCATCTTATTATTGAGCTTAGTAAGGACACTGGTCATTATTTCAGTCCTCATCCACGCTTTGTCGTTATTGAAATATTGGGCTCCACAAGGTCGCGAAATATCTTTCAACTTGGCAAAGCAGCGGGGCTTTTGGCTTTTGCCAATCAGGATAGGGCTTTCCTTGGTACCGGCAGCATTAACAAAGAAGGCGGCAGTAATTCTTTGTTTGGCATTCTTTCCTCCTTGACAGCGTTTCCCTTTTTCTGCGAGGGATTTTGTAGGCAAAGCTTTCCAAAATGTACCTGTTTCGTCTTCATTCCAAATGTCTTCTGGCGCAAATCCCTTGGTCAGTTCTTTGACACGCTCACTCCAGCTTTCGACAGTCTCTTGACTAACATCTCCTTCTTCGCCAGCAATATTTAGTTGTGCGAGATTATGCCTTTGCTTCCACTTTGCGAGCCAGCCATCGGTTCCTTTGAATGAAGTTTCGCCAAGTTGTTCTGCGATTAAGCGTGCTTCCTCCTTGAGAAGTGGCCGTCGACTGGAATATTTGCTCCTCTTGCCTTTACGTACCACTCCCAAAGAAGATGGTTAATCGTCTCGAACTTTTCATTGTTGTTCCTCTTCTGACTTCCGGTACCATTTGAAGTCCATTCGTTGAGAATGGCATCTTTTCTCGCAAGAATCTGTGCTATCTGCGTCTTTCCGCATCCAAATCTTCTTGCCAACTGTCTCGCACTTTGCGCTTGGTCTTTAGACGCCTGTATCACTTCAACTTTCTCGCATAGACTCAGACATTTTCGGGTTGGAAATTGGTTTTGCTTCTTGTCTTGTGTCAGAGGTTTAGCTTCTTTCTTTGGTTTCTTGGCCTGCTCACTTTTCTTCTTGAAACAGGATAAACAATAGCCCACAGAAACGCCTGCCTTCCAGCCAGGAGTCTCTTCATCCGCAGGGACAGAGCAATCTTTGGATTTATTGCAAGCGGATTTCTTACATGTCAAGCAAACATAATTTGTACCACTGGAGCAGTTTATACAGCGAGACATTTTAAGCACGTGCTTCGTCCAAAGCAAATCAATGCATTTTGCGTCTTTATTGTGACCTCATGCAAACCAGTCACGATTTCCTCCCAGCAATTCACTTGTGATTGGTAGATTTCGATCCATTTTGTTTACTTTTGTTTTATCATGGTTTGTTTGGCTGTCACCGTATTTATTGGGTTTTGAACTTACGTGCAGTCCACTGAAAAGTTCTCTGTCAGATATAAAATGGCAACCTTCGAAGCATCCTGTTTAACAGTAGAATCGTACATTAGAGGATACCATGTGTACAAAGATGAGGCAAACTGGGAACCACAACTAAATGAGGAAAGGATCTTGAAGCGTGAGCCAAACAATGTAAAGGACACACATGCAGTCGCTGTAGTAAGACCACTTAAACAAGTGCATCACGAAGAGCCTACGACTCAAGAACACCCAAACACCATAAACAAGAATGATGAAATACTCGGCCACGTTCCTTTGAGGATGGCCATGTTTGTTAGCAAGTTTTTAAAGCGGGGAACAAACAAAGGAAAGACGGTTGTAACAGGAAAGCGACTGAACAGAGGGGCAGGATACGGCTTAGAAATTCCTTGCCAGTATATTTTTTATGGGGATAATGAAATGTCTCTTCCTTGGCTGAAATCGAAAGTTGAGTTCCTTGGCTACACTGTTGTGTTGAAAACGTCGTACTAGTTCCAGTTACAAGTATTTACTACTGTAGTTGTGTTTCGAAATGTAACCGGATGTAATGACAGACAAAACAAACACTGAAATATGGTAATGTGATTAATGCCAGATGTGAGATTGATTGATTAAAACAAGATTCAGTGGGTAAAAATAGGATTTTTTGTGGGTGTCCGTTTACGGGAGCTTAAGAACAATGGAAAAGTCTAAGTCGTAACCCCCAGAAGGTGTCCGCGGCCGCTTACGGGAATGTCCGCTTACGAGAATGTAAAAATACAGAGTTTGTATGGGAGTTAAAACGGGGTTTTTGACAAGGTGGCCGTAAGTAGAGCTGTCCGCTTACGAGAGTGTCCGTTAAGAGAGCTTTGACTGTAGCTTTCAACAATCACTCATGTTTTGGAGCCTCCTCTCTTGATCTAACCCATTACAACCACAAGCAAGCTCATGATGGACTTAACATTGACCCCCAGTCCATGGACTTTACCCTATAGTAAATAGATAGGGTCTGCTGACTCTTCAACATAAAACGATATCATCATTAACAATATTTAAGAGGCCTGGTCTTTGGCATTGGCTACGGCCCTGTTTAGGATAACCTGGGTGCTAACATGATAGCATGATAGCATGGAAACGAGGCTGAATGAAACTTGTTATAAGCAACGCGCATTTTGAGGTCTTAAATGAAATAAATGCAACAGAATTTGAACTAATATAGCAAGTTTAACATTTTCTTATATGAAAAATTAGGTAAATTGCGAGATTTTCCCTATAATCTGCTTTTTAATAGCTCTTGTTCGAATGAGAATTTCTCTACACTGTGCACAAACAACGTTTAGTTGGCTTTTTTATTTTCAGCGATTTTCTCATTTTGACGATTTTGTTGAAACTTTTTTCGTTGGCCTCTACTCACTAAAAAAGTAACGATATGATTCAAGAATATTTCATTTTCAATCGGAAAAGAGAGAAAAAAAGAGCAAAACGTCCAACAGTATTGTAGGAAGCTGGCGCTGTCAGTGTCACGCTTGTGCATTTCACTCCGGCCAGTGTGTGCTGTGTTTGCCGTCTTCAGTTCTTTCACCTCTGTTGATCACAATGGATTGAGGACTTTGATATTCTGCGCTGAGATCGGGTAAGTGTGATCGAGTTACTCCATAAGCCTAATTTTGGTTGTTTAACCAAAAACGTTTTGCCTTGCTTTTTAAATTCTGTGGACGTTTTTAAGTCATGATTCCTGGTAATTTTTAGGCCTATAGCCTGTAGAAGTCCTAAAATGGATGAACTAAATTGTGTGATTTGTAAAAAGCCGCTTGATGGTGAAATCGTCTCTCTCCGTGAGAAGGGAAGCGATGGCATAAACCGCGCAAGTGCAGAACGTTACGACACCATTCAAACTCTTCCTGGTCAAAAAGTACACCAGACGTGCCGCCGCGCATATTGCCACCCAAGTAACATTGCTAAAGCTAAAAAACAGGAAAGCGAAGGCTCGCAAACAACAAGTAGTCGCCGCTCTTTGGATCGCCAAACTGAAAAGTCCTTTAGTTTTAAAACTGATTGCTTCTATTGTGGTACAAACATTGACTTTGAAGAGCAAAGTAGAAGGCCAGGAGATGTTTTCAAAGTGACGACCCTCGAAACTAAAGACACTGTCTTACAAATATGTTCTCAAAGAGGAGATTCTTGGGCTGAAGTTGTACGAGCAAGAATATTAAATGTTCACGATTTGCCAGCTGCCGATGCTGTCTACCATCAGGCATGTAGTGTGAATTTTAGGACTCAAAAGCAAGTTCCAAAACTGTTTGCCCCAGATGAGCCTGATTCCAAGAGAAGAAAAATTGGACGGCCACAAGACGAAGAAAAAAACGAAGCTTTTCTACAAGTGGCGTCATTTCTTGAAGAAAACGATGACGAACAAATAACTGTTGCAGATTTGGTTGAGAAAATGGAGGAATACCTCAGCGAGTCAACCAGTGCCCCGTATAGCCGCACCCACATGAAGACGAGGCTGCAGGAACATTTCGGTGATAAAATCATTATTACTGAGATCAACGGAAAGCCAAATGTAGTAACATTTCGAAGCACTGTAACAGCTATTCTATACGAGTATCGCACAAAGAGAAAAGATGTTGACGTGGAAACGGAAAAGATGAATATAATTAAAACAGCGTCAAGGTTGATCAAGAATGACATCAAATTGATTAAAACATCAAATGAAACTTACCCTTTGATTGAAACAGACGCGGAGAAAAACGCTAACTTCCTTCCAGCCACACTTAAGATATTTTTGGAGGGCATTCTGGTAGGTAAAGACAACATCAAATTAGCATCAATTGGACATGCCATTATTCAGGCGGCGAGACCATGTGTGATTCTGGCGCCCTTGCAAGTTGGTTTAGCTGTGCAGCTCCATCATAACTTTGCATCTCGATTTCTGATAGACACCCTCCATTGCCATGGCTTCTGTTCTTCGTATCAAGAAGTTCAGCTGTTTAACTTGAATGCTGCTCTGGACCAAGGTACTGAAATACCAGATTATGGCGGAGAATTTGTACAGTACGTAGCTGACAACGTGGATCACAATGTAAGAACACTTGACGGAAAAGACACTTTCCATGGGATGGGGATGATTTGCACAACTACTCCTGGTACAAAGCGAACTAGATGCGTGCCAAGGCAAAAGATCAATCCTCAAGACATCTCAGCAGCAGGAAAAGTTCAAATACACCCACTATCTGAACCAAGACAAGCGCAAGTGGAAATTAAGTACAGCAACCTAGTGGTTGCAAGAGCAGTAGATCCCACTGCGAATTTGGACATTCTGTGGAAGACGTCTCTGCTGTTTAACACCACGCGCCCAGCATGGGCTGGAATGATGCAGGCCGTCCATCGTGGCAACCACAATGGGAAGTCATCAATAACTTTTCTACCAATGATTGACATGAACCCAAGCGACGTGACATGCATTTCCTCCACTCTGAAATTTGTGTCTCAACATGCGCACCGCCACAACATCGCTAATCCCATTGTCACGTTCGACCAGCCCTTGTGGTTAAAGGCGTTCAACATAATCCAGACAGAGCCAGCCAACAGTGACTTACGCAAAGTGGTTTTGCGGTTGGGAGCTTTTCACACAGAAATGAGCTTCCTTGGGAGTATTGGCCATCTCATGGCTGGATCGGGCCTAAGAGAACTTCTGGATTTAATATATGCGTCAAACGCTGTTGACCATATATTGACTGGCAAAGCCATTTCTCGCGCAATCCGCGCGCATTTGATCATCGATGCAGCCCTAAATGCTCTTCTCTACTCGACAGCTCTTGGGGAAGCTATTCCACATGGTGTACATAGAGGTACAGTGGCCTTTTATATCTGCCTTCCTTTAACGTGTATTAGATTGATACCGTGAAATACAAAATTGGTTGTTTTTTGTTGTTGTTTTCAATATTTTTTATTTTTTTTTTTGTAGCGCAATTAGAAGGTTCCAATGAGAACGTGCCTGATGAGGAAGCGCCGCACTCGGAACAGAGGGGTAGGCATTGTGGTAATTTTCACTTATTGTATCAATTACTTGCTCATGCGAAGACGTTTTGAATGAACACCTCATGTATGATTTTTACAAATGCGAATCTTAATAACACTAAAATCGTATTTTACTATTTGTTGCAGTTGAATCAGATAACCAATCAAGTCCACATGAACCTCCAGATGATGTCAACAGCGCTGGCCATCGGGAGCATACACAGTTCAGTAAGTATTATTTGAATTTGAGCTTAGATTATATTTGTTAATGTTGTTTAAACTTTGCTCGATTGGTGCTAAGAGTGATTTGACCCTTCGACTCAATTTTTTGTAGCTCACAACAGCTTGGCAGAAGACTCCAGTGGCTATATTCCGGAAAACACCGACGACTTGAAGTTAGTTGATGCTGCGCATACATTGTTTAAAGCACTTATGGAAAAGAAAATGTCTGCCGAAGAAGTCAGTGCCTCAGGTGTTCTTGCCAGTATTCAACAGCGTGTTCATAGCCAGAAAGACCTAGCGAGAAGTACAAGCCGTACAGCCGTACTATGGCTACAGTACATGGAAATGGTCGACATACTGCGCGCCTTTATCAGGGCAGAACGCACAGCCAACTGGGAACTGCACCTTCAAACGATATCAGAAATGCTACCTTACCTTGCTGCATCAGGGCACAACCCGTACGTTAAGTGTGCGAGCTTATACCTCCAGTCCATGAGCAGTCTTCAGAATGCGCACCCTGAAGTATATCGCGATTTTGTATCAGGATTCCATGTAGTCAGGAGAAGTGATCGCCATTGGGCAGGATTGCCAACGGATCTGGTGATCGAGCAAGTGTTGATGCGAAGTCTGAAGACTAGTGGAGGGTTAACGAGAGGTAGAGGCATGACTGAACAGCAGCGACTCATCTGGTTGTTATCAATGCCAGCTTGTGCTGAAACAAACCGGTCAATGCAAGAACTGACAGGTGTACAGTACAACTCGGGTGAACAAAACAAGGAAATGACAAAAGCGAGACAAAAACGTGATATGAACGACACACTTATCATTCTAACAGCTTTGGCTGACAGGGATCCTTTCGCGCCCAACCCTAACCTAATAAACATCATGAACGGCGTAAACGCAAGCAGTGATGTCGATGTTGATCGTGCTAGAGCTTCCGGGGAGAAGATATTATCTTCGATGTCAGGGAAGTCAGTTGGAGATTACACGTTCAAGCGTAGTGCGCAGGCTGTCACCCTTGCCTCAAAGTCATCTGTCAGGATTGAAAGCGACAACGTTCAGATTGATCCTCAACTACTGTTTCAACGGTTAATCATTGCTTGCAACAGTGCCGATGATCTTAGGGGATTGTTCAGCTATGAACTGTGCAGTTACCCAGCAGCTCTTTTTGATTCTCCTCTGACGTTGCGCCAGCCTCAAAAACCAGCTCTTGCGGAAGCCTTATGGGGGAAGCTTTCACCTGATGCCACGTCGGGGCCAGCAAGCCATGTTCAGTATGTACTGGATGGCGGAGCCCTACTCCACCGCGTCCCTTGGCCTCGAGGGTCCATCAAATATCAAGATGTCTGTGATTTATATTGCAGCTACGTGACAAAGAAATATGGCAACCCCATCGTTGTTTTTGATGGCTATGACGAGATGTCAACGAAGAACATGACGCAACAGCGAAGAGCAGCCGGAAAAGTTGGCGCGACTGTAACCTTCTCAGAGGACATGAATGTAACGCTTAAGAAGGGCGACTTCCTCTCCAACGTCAAGAATAAACAGCGATTCATCAATATGTTAAGCCAGTTTTTAAAGAACAAGAATTGTACGACCTATCATGCCAAAGGCGACGCCGATGTCCTAATTGTGAAAACAGCTGTAGAATCTTCTCGAGAAAGGAACACTGTACTTGTCGGAGACGACACAGATTTGCTTGTGCTGCTTTGCTTCTACACCCGTCCAGATGGCTACGACCTGTATTTCATTCCAGAACCAAAGGCAAACTCCAGAAGACGCGTCTGGAATATGAAGAAAGTTCAAGAGCAGCTAGGCTATGATGTTTGTCGCAACATGCTATTTCTTCACGCCATTTCGGGATGTGACACCACCTCTCGCCCATACGGAATTGGTAAAGCCGCAGCTTTGAAAAAGTATTTCCACTCTTCCCACTTCAGAGAGCAAGCAAAAGTATTTGATTTGCATTCAACTTTAGATGATGTCGTGAAAGCAGGCGAGAAGGCATTAGTGTCCCTGTACGGTGGAAACCCCGGCGAAAATCTTGATTCCATGCGACACCAAAGATACCTCGAGAAACTGGCAACAAAGAGTTCGCAAATACAGCCCCAGAATCTACCTCCGACATCAGCAGCAGCCAGGTTTCACAGTCAAAGGGTTTTTCTTCAAGTGAAGCAATGGAAAAGTGAAGATGATGGCATGTCGGTGGAGGACTGGGGATGGAAAATGAGCAACAACCAACTACTGCCAATGATGACCACTTTACCGGCTGCACCCGAGTCACTTCTGAGGATGATTAGATGCAACTGCTCTTTGGATTGTGCCAGTATGAGGTGCACCTGTAGAAAACACGGCCTGGAATGTTCCCCTGCGTGTGGTCAATGTAGGGGTACCTCTTGCAAAAATGCACTAAATCAAGATGTTGATAGTGACGATGATTGACATCACAGCTTGTAATCTGTAAAATTCCTTAACAGTTCAAAAAATACGAAGATTGTTTTTGTATGATAAAATCTGCTTTTAAGAAAGTTATCTTCGTTTCCAAAACTGTTACGAGTTGTATAGTGATACTGAAAATCATTACTATTTCCTCTGGTGTGCATCTCTTTGAGATACAATAGAAATGAAATGCAGTTGCAGTTAAAGACCTGAAAGGACTTATTATGGTTTTAGTACACATCTTGGGAGCAGTTTTTGACTAGATGAAAGCTTTTAGAAATATTTGAAGCACATTTCATTACATTGGAAAGAATTGCGAGAAATTCTAGCAATAAAAAGCACAGTAAAGTCAACTTATGTTTTTTAGCCTCGTTTTCATGTTGTACAAAAGCAGAAGTTATTATTATGGATTAAGTGCACTTTATTGGAACGGTTTTCATTAGATGAAAGTTTTCAGACATATGTGAAGCTTATTTTGTAGCAATTGGAGAAACTGGACGAAGTTCTAGCCAAGAAAGCATAATAAAGTCAACCCATGTTTTAAGCCTCGTTTTCATGTTTTACAAAAGCACAGGTTAACATATCCTTATATTTTCGAGATGTTCCCATGCTTGGATCCTTTGGGACTTTTAATATGTTCATCTCGAGGGTAATTCTGAATGATTGGTGAAGAGAAAGCTTCTGTTGCAATTACTTTTAGATCCATTCACAAAATGACTGGACTATACTCTTGGTTCACATGTTGAACGGTCTATAATATTAATTCTTTCATTGTTTGTTTTTTGTCTGTAGGTTCAGATGCTGAACACGTTTCTGGCAGAACAAGCTCAAAAACAAGCTCGTCTGAAGCTTCAACGGGTCGAAAAAAACAAGCAGACCGAAGACGTTGCTATCCAGCGGACTAGATCCCCTCAAACAGTAGAGGTAGCAGTTCAGACGGATTTTCCAGACATCATGGAGGAGCTGCGAGATCAAGTAAAAAGCCTTACAAGAATTGTTGCAGAGCTGTCCGAGATGAAGGCTAGAGAAAAGGTACCCAGTCTACCGGTGTTGAGCGAATCGGATCTCACGTTCATCAATCAGGACGATGACGACGTCGTTGAAGAAACACCTCCTCAAGCTCCTCATGCTGCCATCACCTCACCTATTATTGTACCAGAACCCCAAGTTCCTCAGCCACTTTCAGCTCCGTTATCACTCCCCACCTATCCTCCACCTCATTTGCGGTCTCCTTTGTCCACTATCGATACCAATTCACAAATTTTCTGCAGCATCCCGAGCCTTGGACCTTCAGACCAGCAGAAGCAGAAAGTGGAAGCCATTGTTGTTTTGGGCAAAGAAATGGTATCCTCTGCCATGGCGTGCATCGATACGTTATTCTCTGACGAAGAGCTTGCTAGTAGCAACACGTCTGGAAGTAACGGATATAGAGAACTTGACAATCTGAAACTTCGTTTTCTGATGTCAGTGCTTCGCCAGAAGTACGAATCTCCAATGTTCATGAAGCAGTGGGAAGACGTGAAGTTGAAAATAAACACTAGGTGTAGGGGTAAAAGAAGAACTGTTCAACGTAGACTACAAAAGCAAGTGAATTTTTAAACAGTATACTTGTCAGCGATAGGTTTTTTTTCTTCAAAGTATTGTGTGAAGTCGTCAGAGGACGCATTACCCAATTCATTTTGTAATCAGTACACATAACGACAGCAATATAGCTTTGTTTTAACTGTTGTGTAGTCTTAAAAGCATGTGATGTAAGAAAATAAAGTAGAATTTTGCTTAGTATCGAGAAGAGTGCCGGGAGGTGGGAATATCATAGTTTTAGGATAGTGACTACTGCTGTTACTGTTTAAAGGAACCGACTAAATGTATAGTTTCGACCATCAAAACTTCTGATCATATCTTATGGGTAGACCGTTTTCACAAATCGCTTCCATTTTCACCAGTCACTGCCCGATCTGAAGGCTAAAATGGGAAAAATGCGGAAAATCTGAACTCATCCCTGACAGTTTACTTTTATATGAAAAGTATTTCTTAAAGTGCCACTATGATCAAATTCTCGATATCCACTTTTTTACATTTTCGTACACAATAGGTTTGCCGTCATGTAAATATCTTCCTATTGATTTGTGCGAAGTTATTTCCACACGTCCACGTGCACAAGACATCTGCCTGGTTACTCAGCATACAACAGACTCGATCGGCTGAACGTCGAGTCGAAAATGTGATTTGTCTTGAATTCTGAGGCCGACTCTGTTTAATTATCATACAAAAATGAAGAACTATTAGAACCGTTTCTAAAGGGGAGAATAGACAGTAACTACAAGAGCTCTTCAAACAACGAAACGTGACGAACAGAGCAACACATTTCGCTCGTCTAATAGCTGAGCTTCGGGGAAACTTGTTAAGTCGTACGCGACATTTTCATGACACTGTTCAGGTTAATTGAAATTTTAGTTTCATAACATGTATGAAAACAGTAAAAAAGCAAGGTTTACTCTACAAGCAGTTGGACTTCGAGTCCTAACGATCGAACAGGAAGAATACGCAGTTTTTGCCACGACTGAATTCCGGCAGTGCTGAATAAAGATTCGCGAGGACACATCGGTCCATCACGGATGTGAGCTGATTTTGTTCTATTTATTTATGTTTTGAGAAGAATCTTTGGTCATACAGACATAACGGACCCTGTACTGCGTGACAACACGGTAAGTTGAAAGAGTGGACACGGCTGCTCTGCAGCGTGTCATTTTGCTTTCGCTCAGTAACGTGTCATTTTGCTCACCAAGCTAGCGTGTTATTTTGCTCACCAAGCCAGCGTGCTATTTCGCTCGATGTCAGACGGCATTGTTTCACAGGACATGATCCTTTGTGTTTCGCGTGCGTTGTAAACAAAAGAAAATTTCTAATTAACCGTACCAGTTGGCACACTGCTCGCACGCCACCGTGTCATTTTGCTCACTGCCCATTGTTTAGCGTGTCATTTTAGCGTGTCCGTGCATTCACCTTTTTACCTAAATTCCTGTGGAGGGTCACATATTTGGTTGTAAATGAGCTTCCACCAAACTGCAGGTATGCAATGCATTCTCCTAAAACCTATATGTTAAGGACTCCATCATCATCATCACCTTCATCAGTGGCATCACCATCATTTAATGAACTTGGGAAAAAGCATAAACTACAAATCAGTCCTTAGAACAGCAGATATGAACATGCTGGATATAGACGTATAGAACAGTCACTAATAATATTTTATAAATGCTACAAGGAGCAGGACTTGAAATAACAGCCGGTCAACGGACAATGTCTGGCATGTCGAGCATTGTCTGGACAAATCCGTGGATGACCAGACATGTTGTCCGGTCATTTGCACTTTCAAAGAAAATTCAATTTTGAGGAATTGATAATCATGATGGAAATTATTCAATCTTATAATGTAACTGAAAAAGATGTTAACTAGAAGCACTTTTGTTTGAGAAATTAATGACATTTGCAAAATTTTCCTGTTGTCAGTTGCGACCGCAAATTGGCTACTGCTGTGCATGTTGTAAAGTGCTCAAGATTGCATGCCCCGCTGCGCCGAGAATCCCGCATAGCATCTGGTACCGACAAGAGCAAAAAAAAAAGACGAAGAGTGACAGTATTATGAATCAGGCCACCCTCTTGCTTCAATAAACTTCACAAATGTAACTTGAAGGCTTTGCATGCATGAGTGTTAATGAAGTTAACATAAAAATAGAGTTTGTCTTTATTTCGCCCCGTCTGTAAATTTTTTGTGTGTTTATCAATTAACATCTAATTCACAAGGTTAACTCAACATTTATCATCTTGTTCTGTTTGAAATACATTACCAATAAGTTTTAACGCATTGAAATGCCATTGAATGCCGGCTACCACGATTTTTTTTTGTGAATGGCGATGTTACTTCGGTTAGCAGGTCGCGCCGAAGGATACAATTATTTTCGTGTTAACGATGAGGTTATGTCTTGCAATCCACGTATCTGACTACAATGTAACAGAACAAAGAGTAATAAAACTATAACTTCTAATTTTTATTGCGAACCCGATTTGTTTTGAGTTGCTGTTGCTGAAAATGATACAGATCATGGAACTTGCAAAATGGAACTTCTATTGCAACTAGTTAAGATGGATTAAATTTGTCCGGCCAAAAATGCGTATGTCCGAGCAAAATCATGTTTGACCGGACAATGTGTCCGGCGACTGCCCGATACTTATTTCAAGCCCTGAAGGAGAACGGCCCAAGTTATCTGGCCAACCTATTTAAACGACGAATCACTCCTTTAACAACCTTAGAAATAGTGGACTTAACGTCATTCACAATTAATACAATAGCAGATTTCGTCATAACTCTTATTCATTTGTCATCTCTCGGATCTGGAACAAACTGCCGCCTACTGTTAAAACGGCCCCAAACTCATCATATCATCATCATCATTTGTAAGGTTGATGAAAAGATATAAAAGTATGGTTTGTGAACATCTCTTTGATTTTGCACCCACAATCATAATATCAAATGGTCAATCTGCTGACTAGGAGTTGTACACTGTATGTCCCTGCTGGGGGGGAGTTGGCTGAAATCCAAAATGTGAAAAAGTTGAAAAGAATGAGGAACTAAATTATTTATTTTATTTCACTTGGTGTTGCATCATTTGCCCTCTTCTTGACAGTTGCATTGTTTGTGTTATTTTACTAGATTTGCAAGATCCAACTGCATTTTCCTTGGACTGTGGTTTGGATACAGCAAGCCAGATTTCCTGACATTTTTGCAGCCATTCAGCAAAGAATTCCAAGACATTTACTCCGAAGGTGTTTTTTTTTTATGCATGGAAATTCCATTATGATATGCTTTTTTATTGCCATTTTCTGGGTATCTGTAATATTATTTTAATCTCCTTAATGTTACCATGAGATTTTTTTGTTGTGTTTTGTACTGAAGTGAATCTGTTAGCATCTGTATCCATTTTTACATTTTTGTGCACAATACAACTTTCTCATATACCTTGCAAAATTTTAATCTATTACAAGCACTATAAGTAGTGTGTTGGTTGAATGTGCCCAAATGAATTTAAATAAAATCAAAAGTTGATTCCTTGTTTAAGTGGTATAACCTGATTTATTTTCAATTCCTTTTAACTGCGCAGGGGGCCAAAAGCCACCCGGGCAGTTCATGTTTTTTTTTTTGCTTTGAGTAAGACTGAGCAAGCGTCGTGACTTCATGTTTACAGTAGTTTTAAGCTCAATAAGCTTCTCATTATTGTTATTTCTTAGGAATGATAATTCCAAAAGGTAATGACGGAAATGACATCAAAGTGAGGGGAATTTTGTTGAGTGCCACAGCTGATGCTCCTGCAAAGTGTTTGTTGCAAAACTTTGTACAGTATAATGGTTTTGGTGGCTGCCCCTATTGCTTGCAGCGAGGACAAACTGTGAAGACAAGTGTTCAAGGCCACACACATACATACCCCTTCAACAGAGACAACCCAGTACTGGGCTATGGAACAGATCGTACCCATGAAAACACGCTGCAGCATGCTTATGATGCCCACAAGTCAAAACTAGAGGGAAAGTATTCCCCAGTTTGTGGTGTAAAAGGATATTCGTGGTTTATGTTCGTCCCTGGGTTTGACATAATAAAAGGTATTGGAATTGACTACATGCACTGTGTTCTTTTGGGTGTGACAAAGATGCTCATGACTTTGTGGTTTGACAAAGCACATGCAACAGAGGACTGGAATGTTAGCAAAAGACTAGATGAAGTTGATAGGCGCTTACTGAATATTACACCTCCCAACTGTATTTCTAGAGCACCAAGAAGCATTGCGAAGGATTTTGGTCATTGGAAAGCATCAGAATTTCGCTCATTTTTATTTTTTTATGGTATCCCATGTTTATGGAATATTTTGCCTAATGAATACTTCCAGCATTTTATTCTGCTGGTTGAGGCAATCTGGCTAATAGACCAGATTTCAGTCTCAACCGAGTCTCTAAGTAAAGCGGGCAAATTATTGCGACACTTTTGTTTACGAATTGAGGCATTGTATGGAGCCCGCTATGAGACATATAATGTTCACTGTCTTCTACATCTTCACGACTGTGTAAAGAACATTGGTTCTTTATGGTCCTGCTCTTGCTTTTGGTACGAGGACTACAATGGTTACTTACGAACATTATTTCATGGTACAAACAAAGTAGAACTGCAGGTTGCATTTTCTGTTTGTGTTCAACAAAAGATTCCGGAACTTGTACCTCTCCTGCAAAATGGTTCGGCCAGCAAGGAATTTTATGATCACATGACCGATGGACGATATTCTCTAAAGTGCAACCATGAAGAAATAGCTACTAATTTTTTTGCACTTGGAGTTTTGTCCCCAGCATCATTAAGTGTAGTTTTAGCTCATTATAATGAAGAGGAACTACATGGGGAGATATCGGAAGCATTTGCATTTAAGCGAATCAAAATAAACAGAGATGTCATTCACAGCAAAAGCTATTTGAACATAACACGAAGAAACAGTTACACAGTTGAAGTGAATGACATTGGGTTTGTTGAAGTTAAGTTATATGTAAAGGTTTTTGTTCATTGTAGAAATGCTTTATTTTGTACAGATTCATGCAGCTGCAAAGCTCCACACTATTTCGGAATTGCTGACAGTTGTCTACTGCCAGCAACTGACATCACATTATCCTGCGACAGTTTCACCAACTGTAAACCACAGCATATTATTCCTGTTAGGAGAGAGAAATGTAATGTAATTTTCCCCGTCACAAGCATAAAAGCTCTGTGCATGTTAGTTGACTGTAAAAGCAACTTGTCCATGTTTGTTAGTAAACTGCCTAATAGATACGAGAAGGACTGATTTTAAACAGTCATTGTGTTAGCTGGAATGAGAAATGATATATTAGCTAGCGGTTTTCAATTATATAACCATGTTAAAACAAATATTCAAACCTTCATTTCATGTAATTCGGGCAATTACAAAGAATGAACCAATCAAAAAGTGTGGACAGGGGTGGGTGAAGGCTGTTTTGATTCTATTGCTGACTGGTTGTAAAAAAATGGAAGAAGTGTTGCTTAAATGGTGAGATGATATACATAAACCTGGCCAGTTTTTTCATTTCTTTTATGGTTCTTTCAAAAAATGGATTACCCAGGAAGCACTTGATTTGGAAACCGTGCATATGCATGTATGCAATTTCTTATTAATTTATATTACCAGTATTTTTTATATAAGAAATTTATTTTTTTAAGCAATGTGAAAGCATTAACCTTAAGCTTATAAAATAAGATGCATTTTTAATTTGTTCAAAGTACACATCAATTTAATAAGTATTGTGGAATGTTTATACTAACCTTATTAGCAGAAAATATGTAGTTTATATTATTGTTTCTGTAATAAAAAGTTTACATTTGAGATTTGAATGGCTGTATAGACACCTCGATTTTAACATAAATTATAGTTATAAGTAATGTTTTAAGGTTAAGTTTGGTGAATCACAATTAATTAGGTGCTTATGAAAAAAGTATACTTTAAGTACACTTTTGTGGTAAATAGCAGCTTCCTGAAATTATCCAATTTTCCCAAGTATACTTTGAGTATACTTTTGTAACTGAAGTATAAATGAAGTATCTTTTCCACAAATTGGTTAAATATACTTCATTTCTACTTTTTATAATGAAGTATAAGTGAAGTATACTTCAAATGAACTTTTTTTTCAAAGAGTATAAAATAAGTATACTTGAAGTATACTTTAAGTATACTGAATTTCTACAAGGGGAGAGATTGTCTGTGTCCTAAGTTAGTAAACCTGGTACTGTACGCATTTAGCAGAGTCCCAGTCAGGATTATTTGATTAATATATCAGTGATCTTCAAAAATGTGATTGTTTACATCACCATTTCTAGTCGCTTATTAATGTTCAGTCAGTCACGTCTTAAGGTTCCTACCAGTCTCTACAATGTAGGATGCGAAGCAGTTGACAGAACAGCAGGGGCGGGAGATATAGACCTTGTCTGGAACTATACAATTGACTGAGCCACAAATACAAAATTACTAAATTGTTCTATTTTTTCCTAGACAAATCCATAGAAGGATATGTACATTTGTTAACAGAGGTCCAAACAGCAAGAAATTCCACCACTAACTACTTCAACTGCCGCATTCAAACAGGGCAAGAAGAAGCAGTATGTACTGTATGCTATTCACCTCAAAAGCAGACAAATTTGATTCCTTAATAAATCAGCAGTGAAGATTATTGGAATGAAACATACACCATCAAAAAGGTTCCATATGCAAGAAGAAGAATTTACCATTGCAAAACATGCCAAAATTTCTCCAACGACTCTGTCATTTTCCTTTAACAAAACCTTTAGCAACCAGCTATGCACAATTACTCAAGCACTAGGAAAAGATCTGTACGAAACTGTCGATGTCAAGGCCAAAGTCCTCAAGAAGGCGGAAAATAAACAAGTCATTACAAAGGATGGTGAGAAGGCAAAATATAAAAGTGATTGTCTTATAGCTTACGAAACTAACTCAGTAAAACTGGTCTTGTGGGAAGGAATAATCGATAAAATTCATGCTGGGAAAACATACCACTTCAAACAATTGAAAGTTGGTATTTTTGATGATGTCAAGTATTTAAATACTAATGAAGCCACTGACCCTCAACAAATTGATGATTTACAGAACATCAATCTGACCACACCAGAAATAAAAGACAACACTATTGAAGGCCACTGCATTGGTGTGCAGATCAAGCATATTGCCTCTTGCATAGTATGCAACATGACCATCAGTGAAGTACAACTTGAAACTGAAACTGTAACTTGTAACAACTGCAACATTACTACTCTTTCAAGCATTTGCAATACAAAATTGGTTGCTCAAATCGTCATTTAAACTATGCAGGACAAAAAGATTCTCAAATTTACTTGCTTTAATGATGCTATAAGCAGCTTCCTCAAAACAACCGACTCCCAGATGTCATTATCAGATATCCCAATAGAAGACTTACAGAAAATCATGTTGAAGGCAGGGAATAAGAAAATTATAGCAGACAAAACAACTCAAGTATTTTCACAGTTCCTCCCCTTACAGTGAAATTTAGATTTAAAATACATATATAGCCAATAGTGAATCACAAATTAAAGGAAAACTGTAACTTGTAGCAAATGCAACATAACTGCTCTTCCAAGCATTTGCAACACAACAGTTTTCTATTTGCTCAAATTTTCGTTCAGAGGATAAAAAATTTTAAAGTTTACTTGCTTTATTATGATGCTATAAGCAGCTTCCTAATAACAACAGACTGTCAGATGACATCTGATATCACATTTTTAGGCGTGAAGAAAATTATGTTACAGACAGGAGAAAAAAAACATACAATGTACCAGACCAACAACTTCAGTGATTTCAAAGTTCTTCCCAATTATTTATATCCCTCCCTCCCTCGTTCCTTCCTCATATTTAGATGAATGAACATAAACTCTCCTTTTCTTAAACTCTCATTCAAGCCCTGTAAAACAAAAAGATAGTAAACAAAATTATGTTCCAGGAAAGACATAAAAATTTTATAACCACAGAAATGGTTTAAGAGAAATCCCTTCCGTCAATATTGTAGTTGTGTTGTATAGTTTCTCGTCTCTTGTTAATTTTTTTAACTCCCTTATGGGAACATGAGTACTAAGGAAATATTCAGTTGTGTTGATTTAGCAAGTTACCCAAGGCAATGTTAAAATCATACCATTTGAACAGCAACATCTCTTTGTTTTTGTTTTTAATACCACATGTTATACTTCCCTTAATTACTACATCTCAAATATCCTGTTACAGAAATGGCTAAACTGATTTCATTGTTTCACTTGTTACTTTTAACTGTGTAATTTTCTATTTTTGTGAAATGTTGAGAACACTGCTTTTAAGATCCTTGTAAGAACTTACCCATCAATTTCTAAAAACCTGTTAACATTAAAAGCAATCAGTATTGCAATCAACTGTATTTGAGTTCACCAATAAAAATGTTGGTATTAGGTAGTCTTGTCTTCTTTTTCTGCTCGTTAAGCGCCTGACCAGTATCTTTTTGGACCGTTGCTAGGGAAAATTCAATCGGCTGTAACTTGGCTTAGCATTGCTTTTATGAAACTAAATTTTGACAGTAGACTATGAGTGTGGGTGCAAACGGGTCGATGACGTCATCAGGACACGCCCTATGTCACCTGACCCAAAACAAAAAAAACTGAGTTTTATGCAACACACTTACGGTCTTATTCCCAGTTTGCAGTATCTGGTCAAACTACATCAGTCTTAACCATTGTAAGCATGCGTTTAACTTTAAAAATAACGACAAAAAATGTGGTCTGATAACCATATTGGAGGTGATTGACTTGATGAATCAAGCTCGCCAACAACTTAACAGCTCCTCATCGCCAAGTTATAGTTCATACACGGCTCCCGTATGTAGAGAAGAAGGAAGACGTGGACGTCCAAAATTTCAGATTTCCGAAGAACAACTCTCTTTTTTCAAAGGTACTTAGTATCTGTTTGAGAGGTCAATGCTGTGATTAGCCCGTCACAAAATGCTAATCGTTTCCATGTCTTGCTGAATTACCCTTCTGAACTGCTCTCGAATATTTTTATTATGGGAAAACGATCTAACTCGGCCACATTCTTCTTCTACCAGTATTATGCAAATTATATAGATTTCCCTTGCAATAGGCAGTCCCTACGTGTCAACTCACAAGTGACGTACGACGATGAATCGAAACATCGGGACTTATTTTCGATTTGCCCCACCCCCCCTGGGGACAAAGCTTCAAATAATTACCCACCCCTGAGCCTAAAGGGCTGGACTTTTCCCGGGGATGGCCCGGCAATAGAGGGTTCTCTTATTTCCCAGGGAATTCGTGTGCAGAGGGAAAGGCTGCGAAGTTCCTTAAAGAGAGTTGATCCCATTGGTAGAAGGTTGCGATCAATCAACACTATTCGAAGACGTGTTTAAAACGTTCGCTCCCATTTAGCATTGTGGCATATGGATGGGAATCACAAGCTCATACGGTTAGCTGTTAAATGCTTGCTCTTCAACTTTATGCCTTGCGTGATGTGCAACTCTGAAATTTTTAATGCTTTATCAGCGATAGGAAAATGATGTAATATTGACACTCAAGAACTCTATATAAGCATGCGTGAATTTCATCTAATATTGAAAATTAAAAGTCAAACCTCCAAAAGGCTGTTTACATTAATGATAAAAGCTATGAATAAATCAAGAATAATGCGTGGTTCAATTTTACCTGTAACCACCCCCCTCCGCCCAGGCCATACCCGGGAAAAGTCCAGCCCTTCAGGCTCATGGGTGGGAATTATTTGAAGCTTTGTCCCAGGGGGGGGGGGGGGTTGGGGCAAATCGAAAATAAGTCCTGATGTTTCGATTCATCATCGTACGTCACTTGTGAGTTGACACGTATATATATATATATATAGCCTTAGCTCCTATGTGGAGCATAGCTTGTTTACAGTACTATTCCACTGTTCTGTCCTGGGCCTGGTGTTCAATTTGGGTCCATTGCAGACCTATTTGCCGCAGTTCTTGTTCGGCTGATCTTCTCCAGTTGTTTTTCGGCCTCCCACGGTTTCTCTTTCCTTGAGGATTCCAGAAAAGTGCCTGTTTAGTTACGCTGTTGTGTGGTTTTCTTAGCGTGTGGCCTATCCATTTCCACTTCTTTCTTCTGATTTGAACCACCATCCTGTCTTCCTGAGTTTTTGCCCATAGATCTTCATTGCTGATAGTGTTTGGCCATCTTACACCAAGGATGTAGCGTAGGCAGCAGTTCACGAAGGCTTGAGTTTTATCTGTGATGTTCTTCGTTACTCTCCAAGTTTCAGCTCCATACATCAGGACTGTTTTAACATTAGTGTTAAAGATCCTTAATTTGGTTTTCAGGGATATATCCTTTGATCTCCACATGGGTCTGAGTAGAAGGAAGGCTGTTCTGGCTTTGCCAATCCTCACTAACACGTCCCGTTCGGTTCCTCCATCAACAGCTATCACGCTTCCTAGGTAGGTAAAGGAGGTGACATTCTCTATGTCTCTATTCTCTATGCATAAACAGCACAAACCAAGCTCCAATTAAACTAGACAACGACGAGTTGACACGTAGGGACTGCCTATTGCGAGGGAAATCTATACAATTTGCATAATACTGGTAGAAGAAGAAGGATCTATTAAAACTAAAATCTTTATTTGAAGGTTTTTGCTTTCCCTTTATCGTTCTGTTCGCTGGTTGCTTGGGTTTAAGGAGGAAGCTCCCGTCACTATAAGTGTTTTTCAGGGAGGTCCTCTAATAAATGTTCCTAAAAAGTTGAAAAAAAAAGCTAAAAACAGATAACAGTTAAGATCTCTAAAATTTAAAGGCCTACAATTGATAAAAGATATATGAACGACGAAGTCGCGATAACGATTGACTAAGTTGTGAGAAGTGAGCGGCTTCACGGTTGCTCTCAGAACGTCTAGTTCTTTACAAAACGTCTGCTTTTGCTTTTTGTACTAAAATATCTCGATATTTTACGCACAACGGCGTCCTTGTGGTCGCTGAGGAGTCCCTGGGGTAGGAAATTGTCTCTTTTATGTGTGCCCCGGAATGAGGAATAGGCCACCAAATGCCCGGAGGTAGAATTTAACCACGGATAACGTGAACACAATTTGTTTGTTGCTGTTCTCGCACTAATGCTCCAAATCAGCATACTGTTAAAGAAAAAATAACCTACTTACCGGACCTAGGAAAGTTAGCTATTATCCGTTTAACAAAGGAATCCAGCATATCGTCCTCTATATCCGTGTACCGAGACATATTCGAAAGCTGCGCCTCTTGCATCCTTTTTTCTACAGTTCTTTTGCTAACGCCAAACATAAGAGCCATTTCTTCGTGGGTAAAATGGTTCTCTGTAAAGAAAATAACACTTCTAATTGGCAACTCTTCCGGAGTTTCTATTTTGGTAACTTTGCATTTCAAACGACTCTGCAATCCAAAACCCGAAAGAAACATCGTGACGGTAAAAGTAAGTCGCATTAATTTCCAGTAGTTAGCCTTTATTATTGGAGGGCAAGCCCTTCAGGTTTTAGAAAAATGACTGTTATCAATGCCTCGATAAAGAGGCTTTGTGTGAGGTTTGTGAATGTCTATGACAATTTTTTTAATAATATGCTACTAGCTTGTTTTGCAATAAATGTCACAGGTATCCTATCAAACTGTCAAATTTCTCAATTTTTATGAAGTTTCTCTTCCCATGTTGAACTTCATATGCATACAGTAGAGTGGCGCATCAAAGTTGTATAGTGGCAATTAAAATGAGCAAAAAAAGAAAGCTTGTTGAAATCTCAAACTGGGAGGAGACTTGCAATCCATTTTCAAGGCGTGGAGGAGGAGCAACCGAATCTAAAGTTATCTACTGATAGGGAGTAGGATTCGAGATTATGGGTCTGCTCCAACTTTCTTTCGTTTAACCTGAGTATTAGTTTAGCATGAAAGATCGGCCTTTTCCTCCTCACCTCCCCCCATCCTCCCCACGCCTCCATTCCCCGTAAAGCCCGTCCCTTTTTAGCTCATTCATGTGCGCATGCACAGAATGAGGTTTTGTCGACTTTCGATTCAACCGGATGTCGACTAAGTCTTGTGGAACAATTTTGTGGACCGTAGATATTAACCAAATATGGAAATGACCGGATATGGCGATTGACCTCGTCCCCCTACCCCCCCCCCCCTACCCCTTCGACTAAATACAACCTGTGATATCATCCCGCAGTGTATTAAGCATACAAGAAAGTGGAAAGAAAAAAAAATTCACGATGTACCTAATTTATTGACTCGAAGTCACAATGTCGCAACTTTTTTAAAAATTCAATATATGGAAGGAATGATAAGCTGAACTGTACGCACCCAAGTGGACCCCAGACGGGTTTTTTTACACACGTCGTCAGAGCACGAGGCGGCGAGGCGGCCATATTGGAAAATTGCTGAGGTTGTTTGCTGGTAAGTACCTTTGCGTGAAGCATTGCTTTATTATTGTGCTTTTTCTTCGGAGCTCTTAAACATACAACACACACATCATTAATAGCGGCCAAGATAGTCACACTAAAACATTTTTGGAGCTCCACCAGTTTCGATCCTGACTTGAGGCTCGCGCTTACAAAACTCAGAAAACTGCTTCTCAAGGCTTCTCAAAGAAAATGGATTCAAAAGAAACGTGAAAATAAGCCAAAAAATAATATTCAAAAGGACACTAATAATTGCAGTACTTTTTTCTCAGACTGTAGTGAAAATTGTGCAAATAATTCCATATCCATGATAACCAAGTTTCATAACAATATACGTTGCGGTCCTGAGTATATATGTACCTGTTGTGATCAGTTGTGGTACAAAGCATCAGTTAGAAAATGCAATACAAGTAATTATACCAAATGCCAAAAAAACCTCATTCAGTCGTGTATCACAGGAGTGAAAAGTGTTGACAATACTGAATGGATTTGTAATACTTGTCATTCAAATATTAAAGAGGGTAAATTGCCTCAGTATTCAAAGGCAAATGGCATGAGTTTCCCTGATAAACCATCAGTGCTTGATTTGACTGCATTAGAGGAAAGGTTGATATCACCCCGAATTCCATTCATGCAAATCCGTGAACTTCCAAGAGGTGGCCAGCTTTCTATTCATGGAAATGTAGTAAATGTACCGAGTGATGTTAATTCAACTGTGCACACCCTTCCTAGACTTATCAGTGACTCACAGACTATCCCAATAAAACTGAAGAGAAAACTAAGCTATAAGCATCATTACCAATTTCAAAACGTGAGAGCAAGAAAAGTATTAGAGGCAGCTAAATATCTTGTTGATACAAGTGAGTTATTTCAAAGTGAAGGTATAGAGTTTCAAGATACGTGGCCAAACAATGCAAGTACAGAATCTGAAGGAAATTATGAATGGGACGAGTTACTAAATAACAATATTGAAAAAGATTGTGACAAAGGTTTTGAAAGTAGTAAAGACAATTCAGATTCCATAGATTCAGAAACTATCAATTATGACGATGATGGTTGGTGTGAAGTTGATGAACGTCCCTTGGGAGTGACAAACACTTTATTACAAGATCCAGAAATAGTAGAAAATGGTGATAATATTATAAGCTTTGCACCAGGAGAGGGAAATAAACCTTTGGGCATTTTTATGGATAAAGATTCTGAATTCCTTTCATTCCCCACAATTTTCTGTGGAAAACGTAGAACAGATAATGAAAAAAGAAAGGTTCCTGTTTCATATAGCACAGTAGTTAAGTGGGAATTGAGATGTCAGGACAGAAGAGCAGCACAATCAGTACCCAATTTATTTTACAAACTTAAAAAGATACAAATCAAGCAAATTCAGGATACTGCTAGCATTTCTCTTCGAAAATGTAAAACAAAAGGAAAGAAGTACACTGCTGGTGACTTAAAGTCAGAGGATTATGTCAATAAGCTGATACATCTTGATGAGGGTTTCAGAGTGTTAAAAAATGTAAGAGGTAGCCCGGCGTATTTTCAAAAGTGCAAAAAAGATTTGTTTGCCATGATCCGTCAGCTTGGTAACCCCACATGGTTTTGTTCTTTCTCAGCTGCAGAAACAAGGTGGACACATTTGCTCAAAACTCTTGGCAGAATTCTTGATAAAAAGGAATATTCGGATGATGAAACAAAAAACATGACTTGGCAGCAAAAATCAAACCTTATACAGAGAGACCCTATAACTTGTGCAAGAAATTTTGATCACATGGTGCACGTTTTTATACAGGATGTTATCACAAGTGACATTATGCCTATAGGACGGATAGCTGATTATTTTTATAGAGTTGAGTTTCAACAAAGGGGGAGTCCGCATATTCATGGTCTATTCTGGGTAAAAGATGCACCTCAGTATGAAAAAAGTTCTGATGAAGAAGTTGTTAGTTTCATTGATAAACATGTCACTTGTCAAAAGGCTCGTAGTAGTGATATGGAAGGACTTGTCAATCTACAACTACATAGGCATGCTAAGACGTGTAAGAAAATGGGACACAAAGTTTGCAGGTTTAACTTTCCCTTACCACCAATGCGAAACGCTGTTATTTTAACACCTCTTGAGGAGTATGACACTTTAGACAAAGACAAGCAGAAAAGTATTAAGGATGATGCAGAGAAAATTAAAGACCAACTTGACAGTATGAAATATGGAGAGGATATAAATTTTGAGCAATTCCTAGACTGATTGGGTTTGACTGAGGAAAGTTACATATTAGCAGTAAGGTATACAATTAAACGCAACACGCTCTTTTTAAAGAGGCTTCCATCAGAAATAAGAATAAATAATTACAATGCACAATTACTGAAAGCATGGAGGGCAAACATGGATTTGCAATATGTCTTAGACCCTTATGCCTGTGCAACATATATTTTATCTTACATTACAAAAGGGCAAAGAGGCATGAGCAGGCTTCTGGAAAAAGCCACAGAAGAAGTTAAATTAGGCAACAAAGATATTGCTAAAAAAGTAAGACACATAGGAAACAAATTTCTGAATGCTGTAGAAGTAAGTGCACAAGAGGCTGCATACTTGGTATTACAAATGCCAATGAGAAGATCTACCCGTGACTTTCAGTTCATAAACACGTCACATCCTGATGAAAGGACGTTCCTCTTAAAAAAATTAGACAAAATAAAAGAGCTACCGGATAACTCATGTGATATAGAATCTGATAACTTCATTAAACGTTACCAAAGACGACCAAAACAATTAGAAAATACTTGCTTGGCTGATTTTGTTGCCTGGTTCAACTGTGTGAAAGACAACGAATCAAACACTGATTTGGTTGATAACTTTGATATAGCCTCTGACAAGTTTTTGCCAGAAACTCTTTTTGAATCCAACATCAATGATGATGATCCTTGTAATGTGGATGAGAATATTAGTGATCAACAATGTGCACCACAGCAGCTTAAAATGAAAGGTGGTATGAAGCTTATTAAGCGGAGAAAACCCAAAATAATTCGCTCTGTTAGATTCCATGAAAGCAAAGATCCTGAAAATTATTATAGAGAGCAGCTTATGCTTTATTCTCCTTGGCGTAAGGAGAACACAGATTTGCTAAGTGGTAGTGAAAGCTATCAAGAACGATTTAATCAGATCAAGGAAGTAGTTCTCGGTAACAGGCAGAATTATGAGCATCACAGTGAAATATTAGACAAAGCAATGGAAGATTTAGACAATGATAATTTGGAAAATATCTTTGACAGTGTTGCCCCAAATGCACAACATAACAATGAGCAAGACATTGCAAAAAAGCAGAAGCCTAGTGAATTATTTGGCTGCTTTGATCCAGGGAATAATAAGCAACATAGCCAGTATGACTTGCTTGATGACATGGGTATTTTCCCTAGATCTAATGACCAAGAGGAACTTCTTGTAAAACGTATTTCTAATGACGAATATCGTAAGCTTGTCCGCTCATTGAATGAAAAACAAAGACAGTTCTTTTATCATGTACTTCATTCAGTAAAGACTAGTGATGACCCCCTGAAACTTTTCTTGTCAGGTGGTGGTGCTGGTGTTGGTAAATCTACTGTTACAAATGCACTGTATGAAGCACTGATCAGATATTTGAATAGCATAGCGGGTGAAAATCCTGATGAGATCAATGTGATTAAGGCAGCACCAACAGGAAAAGCAGCTTTCAATATCAAAGGAAATACATTACATGCAGCCTTTAAAATACCAGCTAACAAAGGATTTGAATACTGTGCTCTTGACAGTGACAGACTTAACACAATAAGAGCAAAATTAAGGAAACTTAAAGTACTATTTATAGATGAAATATCAATGGTAGGAAGTGGCATGTTTAATTTCCTTAACCAAAGGTTGCAGCAAATAATGGGGAACAAGGAACCATTTGGTGGAATAACTGTTATAACTGTTGGAGATCTGTTCCAGTTAAAACCTGTCTTTGACAGATGGATTTTTGGAAATCCAAACACATGTTATGGTGCTTTGGCAAGTAACTTGTGGGCAGACCTTTTTACCTTATTTGAATTGACAGATATAATGAGGCAAAAAGATGATAAACAGTTTGCAGAGCTGCTGAATCGTTTGAGGGAAGGAAAACATTCTGAACAAGATATACAATGTCTAAAGAGAAGACTTTTAGACACAGCTCCTGGAAGAGAAAATTATCCCATGGAAACAACTCATTTGTTTACTACAAATGCATCCGTCAATGCACATAACAACAGCATGTATGCTAAATCTCAAAGTGATAAATGTCAGATAAAAGCAATAGACATTGTAGTTGGAGATATTTCTGATGACCTTAAGAAAAAAATGAAGAACAAAATACCAGATGATCCAACAAAAACAATGGGTTTATATTCAGTGACTCAAATAGCCACCAATGCAAAATATGACTTAACAACAAATGTTGATGTAACTGATGGTTTAACAAATGGTGCAGAATGTGTTATTAAATGCATCAAGTCGACCAAGTATTATATGGGTATTATTTCCAGATGCTGACATGGGTAAAAAACAGCGCAGAGAGAATGCACATTTGTATTACAACACAAAAGAGAGTATAGATAGGATGTGGACACCAATTCTAGAAGTAACAAGGCAATTTAGAATACATCGCAGAACTCAAGCACAACTTCTTCGCAGACAATTTCCATTAAGACCAGCAAGTGCAAAAACAATTCACCGTTGTCAAGGCGACACTCTAAGTGCAGCAGTTGTTGATTTCCCACGCTCCACTCAAGAGCACATGCACTATGTAGGCTTAAGTCGAGTCCGAAACAGTTCAAGTCTTCATATTCTCAGATTAAATGAGCATAAAATTAGGGTGAGTGACAAAGTTGTGAATGAGATGAATAGACTGAGGACCAAAGCACACCTTGTACCTCTAGTGACACTACAAACTCTTGATCATTCTATAACAATTGTATTTCATAATGTTAGATCCTTACATCTTCACATTGATGATGTGCGAAGTGACTACAACATCCAAAAAGCTGTTATAAACATTTTTGTTGAAAGTAGACTTTGTGCATTGGATCAAGACGATTTGTACAACATAAATGGCTTTACACTATACAGAAATGACTTTAGTCCATCTCCGACTAGAAGTTGCTATGGGTCAGTTGTCTATGTTAAGAACACTGTAATGGTTATTGACCACGCCATTCCAAACCTGCATGTAATTGGTATTTACAGATCTAGTTCAAATGTCAATTTGGCAAAGTTTCTTGATGCTTTAAATTATCTTCATGACTCAAAATTAACAACTCTTGACACCCCAGTTGTACTCCTTGGTGATTTCAATGTTAACTTGCTAGAGAAGACATCTGAACAAAAAGCACTAACAAGATGTTTAGTAGAAGAAAGAGGTTATACACAGCTTATAAAGCAGTACACTACAGACTATCGCTCACTAATAGATCACATCTATACCAATATTCCAGATTTTGTGTAGTGTTCAGGTGTCCTAGAGTCATACTACAGTGATCATAAACCACTGTTTATTTCATTGAAAAGTATATAAGAATTTCTATATTTGAAAATATTACTTCTGTAGTTTCCCACATAATATTTTGAAATCTTTGCCATGTAATTGTTACATACAACATTCCAGCTTAATTTATCACCATGTTACATAGGCTTACTATTTGAAATCATAATGCAATTAGACATGAACAAATTCACTAAAAAAATGATCAAACAAGACAGGGAGTCCCCAAGGCTGGTCTCCCTGTGCTTAGTTTCTTGGCCCCTTGAGTACACAAGGCAGGTGAGTTTGCACATATTCACCCTAATCAACTGTGAGGGCTATATGGACTAAAGAAGCACTTTCCTAAAATTATATTAGTCAGTATAAATATTAATAAATATTATCCCTTATGTTACAGGAACAACTATAATGGTGTGGAAAGGAAAATATACAATAAAGATGTATTCAACACAATAAGACACTGACAGACATCTCCCAGATCTAGCTAAACAAAAGATGTGATATGATGTTGTGATACTGGTAGAATCTATTCAAAGCATTCAAAGGAATATCTGCTGTTTGCAGCTTAACAATTTAACTGATGCCAGGCTACCACACAATAAACAGCAGAGGTGTGTCAGGGTCATAGACATGCACTTCTGATTTCGAGACTTTGCAAGGAGACATTTTGCTGTCACACAGTATACAGTAAACAACATTCCTAGCTGAATACTGTCTGCTTCAAATAATATCAGCATCCAAGACATCTGCTTTCTGCACCTAAACAGTTAAACTGATGTCGAACTACTGTACAGAAAATTACAGAGGTATTGCGTGGTCATGGAGGCAAGAAATTACAATAAATTACAAAACAATAGTTTTACTATAAATCACTTGAACAAGGATGACAGCTCATGATGACAGCCCACTTAAATCCAATCAATGACCGCCATGGAGTTTTGTTCGACCTAGGGCGTTTTACAGTTTTGAGGCGGGTTACCCGGTACGTTCTAGAACAATGGAAGACTGCATTTCAATTGAAGTGGGCCTGAGGAGGAGGGGTGAGGGGAAGCAACGTTATTATTTTCAAAGGGAAACACGTTTTCTCAATTTTCAGTTTATTTTGACTACTATGATCTGGGATCTGAAGAACCTCTCCATCAACAAAGCGGTCTGCTAGTCGTAAAAAGACCTGAGTAAAGTTTCTTTTGGATAAATATATAAAGCCACTTTCCCTATAGCTAGCGAGTCATGCGGCGATTTAAGCCTTTTTCAATGTGTACGTCATACGTTCAAAGATGCTCTGTCTGCTTTTAAAAACCACCGAACCATGAGTGATTAGAATATGCTGATGTTTAAGTAAACTTGGAAATTACGGTCTAGTCGGTTAAAATTCCAGTCCCGCGAGGAAGCAGAAACACAAACCTACGAATTAAATTTTGCACCTGCGATCTTCTGCCTCCTCTACGGACCGGGTAAATCTAACAGTTACAAAACTATGAAGTAAAAGAAAATTCTACTCAAGAAACTCAACATAATCATGATTTTTAATCTTCGCCTTCAATTTGTAGTTGTTACGCGTGATTTTCATCTCGGTCGTTACAGCTATCAGGGTATAATTTGAGTACCCCGTGTGTGTCCTTAGTTGCCAAATAGCGGCAATTTACACAAAGACATATAGTGGGCAGTGTTAATCTTGACGTCGTCTGTTCGCAATGAACTTGAATGTTAGCCAACAGGCAAACCTGAAAGCCAAACTACTTCTCTGGATAAGAAACACTAAGTAATATCCAATATTTTTTAAATTGCTTGGCCCTTTTTCAGACCGAAACGCTAAATTTACATTACAAAGGCTTAGTCAATAGCTGATTCAAAAAACAAATAGATAAAAAAATTACATTCGGAATTGGTATTTAAAAAAAAAAACTTTCTTCAGTATTTGATAAAGAGTTATAATAGTTGTTGTGACCCTCTCTCTATACACTGTATGTTATTGTGGCCTAAAAAGCAATAAACAACAGATTTCCATAAGTGTCATCGTTTAAATCGAGCACTTTCTGGCAGGCACCTACAAATTGATGTAGGTTTCTTTGCCGACCGAGTAATATCTCGGCACCATAAGCACCATGGCGATGAGTGTCCACCAAGGCAATAGATTGATCTGCTAGTGCTAGGAAAAGAACGGTCTTTTCGTTGGCTATAAGCAACGCAGCATTACCCTGGGTGCCATCACATAGTGCTGATAATTGATATACTAGAGTTGTAGGCGCATGGTCATCACGAACTCGTACCGCCAACGGTGAATGCACTGTCACACTCACACACTGCTCTGCAACAGTGGCAGCCTCTGAAGCCGACAGGAAACGCTGGGGTAGGCTTTGTCGACAGCAGTCATAAAGGCGGTTTCCGACCTTGATAGATGAACAGAGTAACATAACCCACAGAGGTGATAGGGAAGGCGTACGTTGGAGATTAAGGCGCCCATGCCATACCTCATGAGCAAAGATTAAGGCTATCACACTACAAGCTGAACTTCCATTTCGTCCATCAAGGGTTGACTGGCTAATTTCAACAGAAAAATTTCCACGAGAATGTATCGCGATGGGGAATTTCCTCGCCGAGCACCTCTACGTTATCTTGTACAGTGGGTACGTTATTGTTGGCGAATTCGTCATCGGAGCAATCACCAGTGCTGTCGTAGTTGACATCGTCAAAACCATCATCATCATCACCATCATTGATATTAAGACACTCCTCATAGTCACTCCCAGCTAATGCAGCTTTGAACTTGGTAGCTGCGGAACAAAGTTGATTCTTGCAAAAAGCAATTCCCTTTTTGGCACAGCTCAACTTTCCTTGAAGTACCGCGGCACTCATTGAGCTAGTTCTGTACTTCCTCTCCTGGACACGCGATCAGTTGGAATATAAGAAATATAATAAAAGAAACAAAGAGCGTCACAGAAAAACATAGTGATACTTCATTAGACATCACAACAACTATCCGTCCGTCAGTGAACCATTGAATAAAAGTATAAGTAACTATCTAACTGACCTACTTTACAAAATCACAAAATACTCATCTACGGTTAAAAGTCATCTAAGTATCGCACAGGTTCAAGAACACAACCTTCCTTAAAGTACAAATTCAGAATTTTATAGACCAAATGTAAAGACTGTAAAGGGGTACACAATAACATTTATCAGTTTGTTTGCCCTACCTTTTGTTCCATCTCAGGCTGCAACAATGCTTCTTCGTTGTCTAGGGGTACGTCTGAGCTGCACTTAGGATCTTGGAAGTGGGAAAAGAACAGACATTTTTGTAAAGTTCCTTTCTAATAAGCAAACCGTTGATCATAAGAACAAGAAAGACTACTCCATAGTACACTTACTATCTAATTTATCCTGTAATTCCACAACCGTCCTTTCAAGCTGAGGAATAGTAACTTCCATGTAGAACGCTACAAAGTTCGCCATCTCCTTTTTTAAGAGAACAATTTCTTCATCCCATCTCTTGGTCATTTCATGTTTTTCTACGATGACTTTCTTGATTCTTATTGGTGTGGCTAAATAGATGAATACAAACTAAGTGTCAGTGAAGGGGTATTTAGTTTACAACAACAAATAAGGAGACAGCACATTAGTCAGTACGGCACAGCCACAAACACACAGTCTTGTAGGTGATTACAAATTTAAAAATTAAAGTGAACAAAAAAAGGGTAAGTTTAGGATCTCAAAATTATGACTGGGGCAACATGTGGGGAGCGGCCGTTTACAATCTGCAACTGAGGACTGCGAAGTGAAACTAAACCAAAACACCAGAATGGAGGGAAGCACCGTCAGAGTAAAGTGGCTTTCCCAAGACCACGACACAGTGACACTGACAATGGCCCAAACCTTGACAGTTTCATTCAAAGTTCAACGTGCTAACAAATCTGCCTACATTATCTCTTACTTAAACTTCAAGAAATTATTGCATGTTAACTTATAGCAAACAAAACCAACGACAAGGACAAAAAGAAAAATGCAAAAATACTTACCACTAATGACAGCCACCCGTACCAACAAAAACTCAAGAAAGAACACAACTTGAAAAATGTACTAAAAATCACACAAGGTTACATGGTTTACCTGTCGTGTTGCCCCATGGAAAATTCCCCTTCATTACTTCAGGTACAGAAGCTTGCAAATGGGAAACTTCTTTTTTCGCTATCTCTTCATTGAACTTCTTTATTAACGAAGAAAGCTTTGTCTTGTTCGAAGAAATCTTTTTGCGGAGGTGTGCACGCTGTTTGGACGAGTCTGGAAAAAAAAAGGGAAAGCCAGAATAACATGCAGCTATCTCAGGCATACTTTACTCAAAGACAGCAAACACCAAAGAATTGAATGTGACGATCAAACAAATGACAAAACACAGTTCAGTAAAGGTGATTTTCTCTGGTTCAAGAACAGTAATAAAAAAAACAACAACAAACAACAACAAAAAAAGCAAGGTGTATGTTTTATGTAACAACTACCTGCCAGTCTGCTCATTGAATGAGTGGTCTGTTCAATGGCAGAAACCAGCATTTCGATATCATCTTGTATCCGCTGCATACTATTACCATTTCCTTGCAAAGCTTCCACTTCTAAAGGGAAATACAACATTGTACACGTAGCATTTAGAAATGCTAAATTAAGAGTGGCTGATTTATTTATTTCTGTTTAGTACAACCATTGCTTTTCATAGGGATATGTGCCACATAGTATTGGTCAATGCTATTGATGCCAGAGACACAAGACTAAAAGTACATAGAGAGGATAGCAAGCAAGCATTTACTTTGTACCTAAAATATTATAATCTAAATTGATATGTTTTAAAGTGGATTTCTTATTTACCGTGTGCATGATTGAGAACAGTATTCTTCCAGTCATCTGACTTAAAGTCATCCAGGGATACATTATACGTATTGAGGACATCATCAAATTCTCTAAGAGATTCTGCTTTCATCTTTACAGCCTACAGGAATTAAAGGATCAAAAACTACAGAAGTAAAAAAAAAAGTAGGTTTTAAGTGAACCAGAAAGCATCCAGGATAGCAGAAGCTGAAATGGACAACATGCATTTAAGATACTGCACATGTCTTCTTTTTTACCTCATAACATGAAAAAAGAGATCATTAAACCTAGCCATTTTACTTCTACAGAGCACAAGAAAGAACAAACAGATGCTCAAAAAAGGATGCAACTGAAATTTATACTTACACAAATACTAATGAGTATCATTGGTTAAAATAATTTTCACTGTTTAGTCTTGCTATTAATATCATATATACTGACCCGAGTGTATCGTCTTGAAAGACTCTGTACCATCCCATTTATTTTTCTCCGGTTCCACATGAGAGCATGCTCAGTAATTAACTCCTCGCGATCTAAAAGACATGGATAAATTACATTTTAGTTCTATGTTAGTATCAACAGATGCTCATTTTGCTCTAAAAACTTATATTCTTTACAGTTTCTTCTAAAGACCAAGCAAGTTAAGTTTCCTTCTTGAGAGTTTCACACCATGTGATATTGTTTCTTTCATAATGAATCATGACATATAAATTTATATTGACAAAGGAACAATTATCTGGGCAAATCAAATGGGCAACAAACATGAAGTGCACGCCCACGTTTTTACTAGCCATATACATGTATGATACTCCATAGTAACTCGGCTGTGCTTCATTGACTATTTTGCTTACAGAAAACTTGGGCTGATAGCCTAATACTGTAATTCATATCTTTGAGGTGCAAATGTGTGCCAAAGGAGTTTCTCAAAAAATTTTATTGCCAGTATGTGTAACATGTTTATTGTGACTCACTCTCAGGAAGCATGTATTTAGTAGTGTTTCCACAACGAGACATGTAGGAATTGATTTGCTCCACTTCTTCACCAGTAGAGCAAGCACTTCCTTCTTGTAAACGACCCCCCCATATTACCTGGTAGAAAAATATCATTGGAATTAGAAGCATATATCATTGAAAAAAGTTTCGCAGTATTTAAGTATTTTATAGACACTAGATTTTTATAAATTAATGCATGTTTGTTTATATTCTATGCTTTTTTTAATTTATACTTGTATTTTTAAATTTAGATCTTGTATTTTTAATTTTTATCTTGTATTTTTAAATTATCAAGATATCTCGTATTTTTAAATTACTATATTTTTAGTCCAGGGGCCCCTCTGGATATCAGCCTTGTTGCTGAATGGGCCACCCTGGCAAAATAAAGTTTACCTTTACCTTACATTTACCTTCTTTGCTGATAAGAAACATCAACACTTACTAACAAACAAAATTGCAGTCGAGCAATAAACCTGCAGTGTACCTGGCATGTCCAATTGTGTGCCTTAGCATGCATCACAGAGAGAGCTGGTTTCATTCCAGAACCTTCAACACCACCAGCCTTTTTAGCCCACTTCCAGTATTTACAAACAATATCCTCCCAGAAATATGTGACTCCAGCTGGTATCATTTTCTTGACATGGATATAGTTGGCATAACCATATAGTTCCCCCTGGTACATGTTTACGGCCCATTGTGCCAAGCCATGCCGACAGCCTGCAATCTCAAGGCCTGTCTCATCCAGTTTGGCTGTCTTTCTGCCCTTGTTGGAAGCAGCCTGCCAGTGGGATTCCCCACACATATTGTCTTTCTCCTAGTTGCAAGATATAAAAATAATGAAAATGTAATATTGTCTCCAAATGTTGGAATTGGATACCTGTAATTGGACACCTATGCTATTCTTGTCAATTATGGCTCTCTCAGTTTGTAAAGTTTCACTACTGTTTTTAAAACTACGGTAACATAAAACTGATGCTTTCACTCAAAGGAAGTTCTCAAAAACTTCTTAACCTCTAAATTTAATATGGACACGATTAATAAGTAATTGGAGCAACTAGAGTACAATTCAGAGTGTAACCTTGCTTGTTATTTTAAATCAGACTCTTGCTGAATTGTACTGCACTCGGTCCAATTACTATTACTTATAGTATGATTGAGAAAAAAATGCACACAAACCTTAGATTTGGACTGTCTTGCATAAACCTTCTTCATGTGACTGTCAACATCCCCCTTGTTGGCAACAAAAACATCTTCATAATACGATTGCCTTCTTTGTCTGAAAAAGAAAAAGAACTAAATAAAATTATTATAGGAAAAAATACAACATTTTAACAAAAAACAGCAATTCTTATCTTCCATAACGCTTATTTTTGTTAGACCTGAACCGCGGAAAGAGTGTCTAATCATATCTTATTAAGTTTAGGTGTACAGGACAAAGAAGTGGTTATTAGACCTTTCACACATCACAGTGACATGGACCGAAGCAAAACAAAAGTAAAAATACATTCAGCATTTACATGTCAACATGAAGTTCAACTGAAAATTAACATTGCAACATTCAATATGTTTATCAAGCTTTAATGAAATTGAGCATACCCTCCACATGAACAGTAACGGTACAACTTCATGTTTCCATCGACATGGCAGGAGTGCTGAAAGATAGAACATGTCGGGCATTTCATCCAGTTGTGACCTTGGAGATGATCTACTTCAAACTGGCAGAACTTCCATTCTTTAAATGATCTACTAAAGGTGGAATGATTGATGGTTGGTGCCTGCAAAAAAATATATATAATAACAGACATTATTTAAATGATGTCTACCTATGTAGAGCAGTAGTGTGAATTAATAAGAGAAATAATAATAACACATCATAGTAAGGGCAGGTGCAAATGTAAATATTTATGTAACATCACATTAAGTGAAATGTCTTCAACCTAAAAAAGCACATCACCCTTTTATTCTTAGCTCAACATGTGAATAAACCATAATGGCAGCTCTTAGTTGCCTCACATTTATTTATATATGCAACACAAGATATTGAAATTTTTAAAGAGAAACAAGGTGTTGACAAATTTTAAGAATTAAAGCGTTGAGGATTGTAATGTATTGCGTGACATCACGTGACTTGTGTAAGTTGAGTTGCGCATTATGGACTGATTAAAAGTTGAGTTGAGCACATGGCCGCCTTCGCAGTGCTGTTGGTCTGCGCGCTCCTTCTGTGTGGGTCCTCAATACACTTCATTTGGCGACGAGGATCTCAAATGGCGACGTTATTCGGTAGAGTAGATGCCTTCGATGAGAATAGTGAAACATGGGAACATTACACGGAACGTTTAGGACATTATTTTGATGCAAATGGTATTGGTGATACGACAGGCGATGACAAAGCGAAACGGCGGGCGATTCTTTTGAGTGTATGTGGAAGCAAAGTTTACAAGCTGATGTGCGACCTTCTAGCTCCAGCCAAACCTAAAGAGAAGTCGTACCAGGAGTTGGTGAAGCTTATTCAGGATCATTTAGCTCCGAAACCGTCGGAAATTGTACAGCGGTTTAAGTTCAACAACCGTTTTCGCAACGAAGGAGAATCAGTGGCAGAGTTTGTTGCATCGCTCAGGAATTTGGCTGAACATTGTGAGTACAGAGATACCCTTGATACTATGCTTAGGGACAGGCTTGTGTGCGGAATTCGGGATGAGAAAATACAGCGGCGTCTGCTGGTAGAGAAGGAATTGACATTTCAGAAGGCCTATGAGATTGCAACCTCGATGGAAATTACATCGAAAAACATGGCGGTGCTTCAGGAATCGAAGGAGACGGTGGCAGTCCACAAGGTAACGTTCCAAGCGGATGGAACAATGGATGGAAAGAAACGGGTGGACGGACGAAGCATGCAGTCCAAACCTTCTTGTTTTAGATGTGGAGGGTATCATAGTGCACAAACTTGCAGGTTTAAGGAACTGAACTGTTTCTATTGCAAGCAAAAAGGCCACATCGCCGATAGATGTCCAAACCGCACCAGAAGCCAGTCGAGAGGTGAGAGGCAAGGTTCTCAACCAAACAGAAGTAATCAAAGGGGTTATCCAGGTCTGCAGAGGTCAGGTAACTTAAACCAGTTAGAAGATGTTGGTGATGTTTATGAGGAAGAGGCTCGGGGAGATGTGTATGATCAGTTGTTTTGTGTGAATTCAAGTAAAGGAAAAAACCCTTACAAAGTGACAGTGCTAATTAATGGAGTGAATGTTAGCATGGAAATTGATACTGGAGCCTCAACGACTGTTGTCAATGAGAAAACTTTTCACACTCTGTCGCATTCGGGTAAAGTGTTGAAATTGAATCCTGTGAATACCGTTCTGCGTACCTATACAGGGGAGGTCATTCCTGTAGCGGGGGAATGTGAGTTAGAAGTAGAATACAACGGGTTTAAAGGCCATTTACCAGCAGTGGTAATCAGTGGAGAGGGTCCGTGTTTGTTGGGTCGAAACTGGCTTCAGCAAATTTCTTTAAATTGGAGTGAGGTCTTCAATTTAACCACCATGGATAAGGAGTTGAATGAGATTTTGGAAGCGCACTCAACTGTTTTCCAAGAGGGCCTGGGGAAAGTCGAAGGAGTGCAAGCAAAACTTTACATTGACCCTTCTGAGAAGCCACGATTTTTTAAGGCTAGGCCAGTACCTTACGCCCTGCGTGATAAAATTGAAACTGAGTTAGATCGACTTGTCAAAGAGGGAACTGTGGAACCAGTTGAATTCTCAGAATGGGCCACGCCCATCGTTCCCATCGTTAAGGAGGACGGCACTATTAGAATTTGTGGGGATTACAAGCAAACAATCAATCAGGCAGCAAAGTTAGACAATTACCCCATTCCCAAGATCGAAGATTTGTATGCCACCTTAGGGGGAGGTACTGAATTTACAAAGCTGGATTTAAGCCAAGCTTACCAACAGTTGGAGTTAGACAAAGAGTCCCAAGAATATACCACGATTAACACCCACAAGGGACTTTTCAAATACAAGCGGCTCCCTTATGGCATTTCGTCGGCCCCAGGCATTTTCCAGCGCACTATGGAAAGCCTCCTCCAAGGAATTCCGCAAGTCATCGTTCGGATTGATGACATCCTCGTGACTGGCAAGACAAGACACGACCACTTGAAGCATCTAGAAGAGGTATTGGCCCGATTAGAAAAGGCAGGCATTCACCTAAAGCTGAAAAAGTGTGTGTTCCTGCAAGGTGAGGTGATATATTTGGGACATCGCATAAACCGAAACGGAATCCAACCAGTAGAAAGTAAAGTGAGAGCCATCCACGAGGCCCCAGCACCCACAAATGTGAAGGAGCTCCAAGCGTTCCTGGGTATGTTGAATTATTATGCTTGTTACTTGCAAAACTTGTCCACTGTCTTGGCTCCTCTCTATGAACTTCTTGCTAAGGATTGCAAATGGACTTGGGGTCAAAGACAGGTGGATGCCTTTAACCAAGCAAAGAGTATGTTGAACTCTTCAGACCTCTTAGTCCATTATGACCCAAGTGAGGAACTTGTACTGTCTTGTGATGCCTCTCCTTATGGACTGGGAGCTGTGCTCTCCCACATCATCAATGGGAAAGAAAAACCAATCTCCTATGCCTCAAGGACACTATCGCCTGCCGAGCGCAATTATGCTCAAGTGGATAAGGAAGGAGCTGCAGTGATATTTGGAATTAAGAAATTTCACCAGTATCTGTACGGACAGAAATTCAAGATTTTTACAGACCACAAGCCACTTTTGGGTCTGTTTAAGGCAGACAAAGCTGTGCCCCCAATGGCATCACCGACCTAAACATGGAAATGCTGATGGTCTTAGTCGTTTACCTCTGTCAGATACAGTAGTAGAGGTCCCCATACCTGGTGAAACCATTCTGTTGATGGAGCGGTTGGAGGCACTGCCCGTGTGTGCAGATGACATTGCAGATTGGACAGCCTCAGATCCAGTGCTACAGCAGGTCTTCAGAAGAGTTCAGCAAGGCTGGGGTGACAAATGTCCTGACTCAACACTGCAGCCTTTCTACACGAGAAGAGATGAACTAAGCACACACAATGGATGTATTCTGTGGGGGAATCGTGTGGTTGTACCAGCTCAGGGGCAGCAACAGCTTTTAGAAGATCTACACACGGCACATCCAGGGATCGTGAGAATGAAAAACCTGGCACGCAGCTACCTTTGGTGGCCTGGTCTTGATACAGACATTGAAAGCAAGGTTAAATCCTGTGAGGTCTGCCAGCTCCAAAGTGCAGCACCTGCAGCAGCCCCTCTTCATCCTTGGGAGTGGCCGGAAAAGCCCTGGTCTCGCATACATATCGACCATGCTGGACCATTTATGGGACAGTTATTTCTGATTGTAATCGATGCCTATAGCAAGTGGATTGAAGTTTATCCAACATCCAGTACCAGTGCAACAGCCACTATTGAGAAACTTCGTCAAGCTTTCGCTGCTCATGGGTTACCTGAAATGGTCGTCTCAGATAATGGATCAGGATTTGCTAGTGAAGAATTTGCTGATTTTATGGCCAGGAATGGAATTTTACATGTGAAAACCGCCCCTAGACACCCTTCGTCTAATGGTTTGGTGGAGAGGTCTGTTCGTATTTTTAAGGAAGGAATGAAGAAGTTGAAAGGATCAGAAGGAACAATGCAAACCCGACTTAGCAGATTCTTGTTGGCCTACCGGTCAACACCTCAAACAACAACAGGAGTTACACCGGCAGAGTTGCTGCTCAACCGCCGCCTACGTACACGATTGGATCTAATTCGGCCAGAGCTTAGGCCACGTGTGGAAACTAAGCAATTGGCACAGAAGGAACACCATGACAACACAAAAAGAGAGCGACAATTTGTAGAGGGAGATAGAGTTCTGGTGAAGAATTTTAGTCCAGGGCCTAAGTGGAAGAAGGCACAAATTGAAAGTAGAACTGGCCCACTGTCATATACAGTCAAGTGTGAAGATGGAGTGGTAGCTCGTAGGCATGTGGACCACCTCCTCAAAAGACATGGTGTACCCACAATAGTGATCGAGGATGACGACTTACTGGATGAACCATTGCAGGCTGAGCAAATCCAGGTACCACACGCAGTGGTGGAAGAACCAGGGAGACTTGCCGTGGAGGATGTAAAAGAGGAGTCAAACACAGGATTGCAGACTGAGCACCCGACACCTCCCCCATTGTTGCCAAGGCGATCTCAGCGCACAAGGAGAGCCCCAGAACATTTAAAGGACTTTGTGACTGAACATTGATTTCATTTCATTTTATAGAATATTCTCAGAGTGTTTTAAGTACAGATGTTTCAGTTGATTTCCGGAGAACGGTGTTTGTTACTAGGGGGGAAAAGATGTAATGTATTGCGTGACATCACGTGACTTGTGTAAGTTGAGTTGCGCATTATGGACTGATTAAAAGTTGAGTTGAGCACATGGCCGCCTTCGCAGTGCTGTTGGTCTGCGCGCTCCTTCTGTGTGGGTCCTCAATACACTTCAAGGATGGCCTGGCAAGAGGTGAAGGTGAAGGTAAAGACAGCAATGAACTCAGCTGAGCAGGTAGCCAGCATGATCCAACCAGTTATTTTAACGCCACATAGGTGATTCTGTCCTGAATTTCAAGACTACGCCTTCCTACAAGTTTAAAACCTAATTAAACCTCTCAATAACTATTTTGGCCAATTTTAACAAAGCATTTATATAAAATAATTTAATAATGTGCAACTAATGTAACCTTTAAAATGCATTGTATTGCATTGTGTAGTTCTAGAAAATATCCATACCCCCCCCCCCCCCCACTGAAGGGATTGAAAATTCCTGGTGGTGGGGTACTCAAAGGCCAAAAAATTTAAGGAAGTGTATGAAGGTTAACTGGAATTTCCAGAGGGAAAAGGGTCTTAGGAAAATCCCTTCTTAGGGGGGGGGGACCACACACTGTCATTGAAATGTTAGAATCTAAAAAATTGGCAACAACTAAGATTGTGTGAAAATTACTACACTGGTCATAAAATAAAAAATACATGTATGTATACATGTAATTACAACTAGATGCAAAATCATACCCTTCCTTTCATCACTGATACATCCTCCAGTGCCCGAATAAATGAGCTTTCAGATGTCCCAGGCATTCTTTTTTGAATAGAATCCCACAATTTGAACAATTGCTGGTCAAAAACATAACTGGTGTCAGTGGGACTCCCAGGCCAATACCCGGCTTGTACCACATCACTCATCAGGGACCAAGATGGGATTATACTCTTGCAGTTGGAACACTGAATTATTGTATTGTTTAAATCAAATCGTCCTGAAATTTAAAAATAAGACTTCATGATGACTGCAATAATATTCTTAAAAGGACTTACCATAAGTACAATAAAGGTGAAACTAATTGATAATTATAATCATTAGTTTCTTATTGCATTGCAGTATTAATGACCTAACTACAATAAGTAACATAATCCTCAGTTTTTGTTGGCTTAGGATAAAATAAACAATATATAACCAGCAGGCCTCTACTGATAATTTAAATACAAAGCAAGCCATATTACTGTGCATGTATTTTATTTAACCCATACAACACACATATACTCATAATAGGTAAAATTATATCAGGAAAGTTTAAAGCAGGAAAACATCATCTATATATTTACCTTTTTCATTAACTATTATTAAGAATCCAGGAGATGGAAGTTGTTCTATGAATCCAGTCTCTTTACAACTTGAACAATGATCTGGAATATTGGGGACTGGAAAGGACTTAGCTGATGAGAGAAAAGAAACAAAATTACAATCAAAAAGGTCTGTCATTTGCGATGTTGTAACACAAAGTAAAACTAAGACATAATCCATGCAAATGTACATCTCACCACATTACCGTGCATAAACTTTTATTTCTCAAAGCTCCATCAACTACATTTACAATCAACATATATATACCTATTATTTGTGTGCAATCTTCTTCATCAACTCCAACAGTTGGAGGGATAGCATGAAAGTACCCATTTACATATGCGTCCCTGTCATGAAAAGGCAAACAGTTGTGCACTTTTTCATCACATGATGAGCACATAAACTGAATTGGGCACTCAATACACCGTATACAGACTTTCCCTTCCAAGCAAATGCTGCAATGATCTGGGGATGGAAGGCCCTCACAGGTAAGGACAGCCTCTATTAATTGCTTCCTGGCACTGTCCCAGCTGGAAGTCAAACTAGTCATCCGTGTCTCCCAATTTCTTGAGGTACTTGGAAAAGTGGCAAGGACCTCCTCACATCTTGCTATGGCAGTTTCAAGGTCATCTTCTATTAAACAAAAAATAATTTTTAGCTACTAGAGTTTATGAGTTTTACAGTTTATGAAGAAAAATTACTTGCAAAATTAATTGCCATTTATTTCCATGTACTATATCATTTTGGAAAAATGGGCCAATTGATTACACTAACTTTATTTTTAACAATCATAATACTAGAACAGTACACTAACTATAACAATCTAGCATTGCACATGGGGAGAGGATTAACTAAGTAATTTTAAATAAGAATTTCAAAAAGGAATTACAACACATGGCAAGATCATGTATTTTCAACTATTAGCTTAAACTCCGTTTAATATGATTGATAAAATGCCAAACAAACTCTGTAGGTGTTCGGATTAAAAACAACTTTGTGATGTACAAAACTTACCCTCGACACTAGATGTTGATGGCATCTCATAATGTCCTACATCATCTACTTCTCCCAATAAACTCTGATCGATATCTTGTTTGGGTCAAATAATAATGGTAGCCTTAGTCATTACTCTCCAAAGAGTAAGTTTCAATATTTTGGAATAGAATACGTTAAAAAATGGTTTATACAACTCTAACTTGACAAAGACAAAGGGGTTTATAAGATAAATAACCACATTTTTTACCATCATTTGAGCTGGTGCATGGAACATGCTCATCTTGAAAACGTGGCTTGTATGGGTAGTGACTTTTACGTCTCCCCGTCAAAGGATCCCTGAAAAAATTGAAGTGCGATTTCCTCTTAGGCTTCTTCATCTTCTGCAGAAGATCGTGGCATTCATATAATGCCTCTTGAAGCGAATCCTTTGCTCCCTTTTTGCGCGAATTCGCCGCCATTTTGTTTCAAACCTGTTCTTCTTTATAGTCTGCGTTCCACTTGGCCAGCAGCTTATTTGGCACATTATATTATCGATTATGGTTAATTCAAGACGTTTTGACAATTACCTCTATGCGTTAATTCTAGGGGGATACTGTGTTGCCACATCACATTATAACAAACTAAAGCAAAGCGCGCGCTCTGATTGGTCAATTCAGCATCTACTATTTGCCCATGGGTGTATGCTGCTGACGTGTGTGCAAATGCGCGCGCTTCAGCGAATGCACCATTCAAAATGTGAAAATTGTTTTCAACGGTTCATTCTCTGAATCGATGTGAAATTCAGTCCTTCGTGTTTTAATAACAGTTTGAGTTTGTTCATAATTCTATTGAACTATTTCACCGGTTGTTGGATACAGACCTTAGAAAGAGGATTTTGATCGATATTTCAGGAAACGTGATTAAACTTTGGTGTGCAGTCGGTTGTCATGAATGAATTTTCGCGCTCTTATTTTCTCCTGTCATGTAAGACTACACCAACATTTTTTGCGATGTACCTCAATAAAAGCAGCTCTGTTGTCCCAATGTCTCAGTGTTATGTTATAAAACAAATGGTAAACGCCATAGCATGTACTATTGAGTTACAGATGCACTTGGGAGGTTTGCTAAGCACTCAAGAAGCTAGAGTCGCACTCGGCTATCGCCTCGTGCGCTTCTTTCTTTACGCTTCTTTCGTGCTTAGCAACCTCCCGCGTGCACCCATAACTCAATAGTACATGCTATGGCGTTTACCATTTGTTAATTAGCATTTGTCAGCGGTAAAGCAACAAGTAATGTGCGCACTCGCGCACTCGGTCACTTGATTCTTGTTGTCAGCGGTCGTCAGCGCGCAAAATAGGATGAAAAATGGCGGATAACACTTCAGAGAAAGATCAGGGAAAACGAGGTAAACGTGGACCCTACAACCAGTATCTCTCTCAGCCGGAACTAAAGATTCCTCGAAACACCTTGAGAAGATGGCCCAAGATATTGCAGGAGTCTGAAGTCTTGAAATCCAACGATGAAAAGACCATACCATCCACCGGCGGGAGCTTTTCAATTTATACAAGTGAACCATCGCAGAGTTCTTTGAGCCCGACGGACCTGCCTTCCCAAACGGATTGGAGTGAGACTTCTTTCCATAACTGCGAGGAAAATTATTCCAAGCACGGCGAATTGTCTAATGACAGCGACTCAAGCAACCCTTTTGATGTTCCCGCAGATCCTAAACTTTCAAGATCAGAACAAGACAGAATACATGCAGAGGAAGAAGAAGGTGTCGAAGATTACCTTTTAGCTTTCGATTCTGCGGAACAAACAGAGGACGAAAACACTTATAGAAAAGATGAGGCTTCAGAAAATCTTCCTTTGTATAACGGAGCACCCATCACTGTAGCTGTTAGCATGTTGTTAATCGTTACATACGCCGTTCGACACTGTCTAACTGGACTCGCTATTGTTGATTTGCTGACGCTTGTGAGTCTACACTGTGCAATTCCAAATCAATGCGCATCTTCAATGATGCTGTTAAAGAAATTTTTCATGAAATTGAAAAATCCTATCCAGTTTCACTACTACTGCACTTTTTGCATGGAGTATCAAGGATTGGCTATAGCAGATAACAAACTTTGTAAAAACAAGAGCTGCTTGAAGGACCTAACCAAGAAAGACATGTCCTCATACTTCATCATCATTCCACTTATTTGCCAGCTCAGGGACCTGATGATTACACAGGTTGTTTTGAAAGGGACACTATCATGGGGATTTTTCTGCATTTACGTAGTCAATGTAAAATAATCTACCGTAGGTTAACATTAAATTTACCTTGTTGAAAAAAATTGTCTTGTTAGAAATTAAAAATTAAGTGAAATAAAAAAGAAATTAACTGCAACATTTGCATTGTATATTTATACAAAAAAAGCTGGCTATGGTGTATTGTGTTGTTCCAGAATATATCCAGACTCCCCCAGCAGAAGAAATTGGAAATTCCTGGGGGGGGGGGGGGGGGGGTCCTCAAAGACCAAAAAATTTTAAAGAAATGTATGGAGTTTAATTGGAATTTCCAGAGGGGTGGAGGTTCTTTAAAATATCCCTTCTGTGGGGGAGGTATGGATAAATGGAACTACGTATTAAAATTTCAGAGTTTTGATTGGTTTAGACGCAATGGCAAACGTGGTAGGTGCATGTGTCTTTATCCCAATGTTTGTAGCCACTTTTGAGGTGTTTCTTTGGGTGTTTTTAATCAAACCATCATTACACTCACATGCATTAGAAACTCTGTGCTATGTACCTGGATGTCTGTCTTCTCAGTATCCAATGCGCACACATGGAATAATTGTTAATTGGATTTTTTTTTACTTTTTCAGAGACTGGAATTCTTGATCTTCTTAAATATCCAGTTAGTAGAAGCAAGATCAATCCAGATGCCATTGAAGATATTCAGGATGGGTTATTGTACAAAAAGCATTTTGGAAGTGATGGCTTTTTTAAAGGTGTCTCAGATGAAAAAAGGAAAGCTGAAATCCATATAAGTTTTCAACTTTTTACTGATGGTGTAGCCCTGTTTAGGTCTTCAAAATACAGTATTTGGCCTGTATATGTGACCCTCCACACGATTTTGGGTAAAAAGGTGAATGCACGGGCACGCGTGTTGTGGCACGACACGCTTTTCGTGTCACAATGTCACGGATATGCGCATATTTATTAGGTAAAACAAAGACTGTCACAGTAGGCTTTGTCTGGCACGCTGAGGCTTTTGTTTCGAGCAGTGTGTTGTAAGTCACGCCTAGCGTGTGATATGACACGGCACCAGTGTCATAAGGCACGCGTGCCTTATGACACAACAAGAGAATGACACGCCAGCGCACGCGAGGCATAAGATCAGACTGGAGTTTAACCAACGAAAAACTTTATAAACAGTCTTGCTTTCTCCAGTTGTTCTTCAATTCCTTTAAAAGGTGGTACGCATGCAGAGCTTCAAAAAGGGAGGAATGCGAACGAATGATTTCAAAGAGAAGTAACTTTCATCTCGTGTTGCGTTACATACCCGCACAGAGTGAAATGTATTGAGGCGAATAAACTGCTTCCTCCAGCGAAAAGGCTAATCCCAAAAACTCTTTTTTTCGAAATTTAACACCCGAATAATATTCATTTTCTATTTTTTGTAGAAATTATATTTATTTGTCAGTTTTTATAGAGAATAAACGGTCACGTAGTCCTGCTTCGTAGTGCAACAATTCTCGGAAAGCTATTCAAGCTAAGCACCAGTCTCCCCTCGGTGTTGCGCGTTGTTGCTATAGCTACATAAGCAAACTGTCGTACTTCGTTCATACTATCATAGTAAAGAAACAGCCATCATGGAGCGCGATCACGATGAATATTGGTGTTTAAGCTTAAGCTCAGGCGATTTACAACTCTTACAAAGCGTATCAGAGGTTTACTTTACAGCCCGAGAGAATGAAGAAGAAGCGGTTGATTCGGACTCTGAAAGCAGCAGTTCGGACAGCTGTGATGACCTCGAGGACACACAAGACTTCGATTTTGATTTCCTAGAAATACACGCTTCCGAGAAAACGAGAGTAGAGAAGTTCTACGAAGAAACGTGCCGATGCAAGTTAGCCGCAGATGAGAAGCCCTGTAGCACAACGCTGAAAATTGATGATTTTGTGGACTGTAGAAATAACTGCAGTGAACTCTCGTCCACCGAACTTGACTTGGTTATATTGGGAGCTATCCAATGTTCGTTGAACTGTAATGAAACCAGCACTTCTGGAAGAACAGAAACAAATCGACAGTATACAAGAATGGGATACTACTACCACGGCCAAAGAATCTGCATGAGAACATTTCTCTTTCTACACTGCCTCCACAGAAATCACTTCTACAGCCTAGTGAAACATTATCGTAAAAATAGTTTAAGTCTGCGAGTGCATGGGAACAAGAATCGACTGCCAAGTAGTACATGTTCTGCTGATACAGTGGAGCAAGTTGTAAAGTTTATTTTGAATACAGCCGAAGAACAAGCCCTCCTTTTGCCGGGACGTGTACCTGGCTTTAAAAGAATCGACGTAAAGCTCCTGCCATCGCATCTTACAAAACATGGACTCTGGAGAACATATACGGATATCTGCGTAAGCACGGGCAAACCGTCAGTGGGATATTCTAAATTCTGTGATCTTTGGAATCAGCTGTGCCCTTTCATTGTCATTATGCGACCTGCTACCGATTTGTGCTGGACTTGCCAGAAAAATAATAATCGTATTCGAAACAGTGTGAACCTACCAGAAAGCGACAAGGCCGAAGCAGTGAGAGCACAAGAACAGCACTTACTTCTTGCAACCGGAGAAAGGAACTTTTACAAGAACTCTTGTCGAGAATCAAAAGACGGAATTCAGGAATATTTAAAAGTTGTTGATTTTACAGTCGAACGCGAGCCCTGCTCATACGATGGAATAGCTCACTATTCATATGACTATGCACAGCAGTTGCATTTTCCTGCCGACCCAAATCAACCTGGCCCAATTTATTTCAAAACACCGCGAAAATGTGCTCTTTTTGGTGTTTGCTGCGAAGCTATTCCACGACAAGTAAACTTTCTCATCGATGAAAGTGTACTAACCGGTAAAGGCGCAAACGCCACCATTTCGTATGTCCATTTCTTTTTTCGTCGCCACGGACTTGGCGAAACCAAAGCCCAGCTGCATGCAGATAATTGCGGTGCTCAGAACAAAAACTCTGCCTTTCTATGGTATTACCTGTGGCGAGTGATGATCGGACTCCACGATTCTATTAATTATGACTTTTTACTGCCCGGACATACCAAATTTGCGCCTGATTGGTGCTTTGGGCTAGTGAAACAAAAGACAAGACGCACATTTATTTCTTCATTATTTGACATCGCAAGAACAGTGGAAGACTCTGCTGCAGTAAATGTAGCAGAGCTAGTGGGACTCCATAATGGAAGTGTTCTTATTGCAACTTACGACTGGGTTGCTTACCTTGGACAATATTTCAAGAAACTGCCCCAACTTAAGAGTTTCTATCACTTTAGATTCGACAAAGAACATCCCGGAACAGTCTTTTGCAAGCAGTACTGGGACTCAGAGGAAAAGGCTGTAAATCTTCTAAGAAATCGAAATTTTCTTCCAGAGCCTGGTCAGCTCCCGGACATTGTAAATCCGCAGGGTATCAGCCGAGAACGGGCAGACTATCTTTACAAGGAAATCCGAGAATTTTGCTGCGAAGGAACTGAAGATTTAGTCGCTCCCCAAGAATCGTAGGACTGTAATATTTTGTCATGCTTCGATGTGTAAAAATGAAGGCTTGCTCTTTGTGCATGTAATAATGTAAATAAATGTAAATAACTGACAATGAGAAATACTGTTGTGTTAAAATAACGTAAATTTCCGAAGGTACAATGTAGCAGACCCTGAAATCGAGATAAGATAAGACTTATAGGTTGTTAGAAAATACCGAGATTCACGCCTTTTTTTGAAAAAAAAAAAGTCTTGGGTTAATATCCCCGATCATCTCTCACACTTTATTCCCCACTGGCCCCACTTTGCGCTTGGCAAATTAATGCCTCCCGGTAAAAGACATAAGAGATTAAGCATGACGTTACATAAAACGGTAAAAGGGCAAAAATGAAACTTTTGCCGTCTGTCTTCACGTAGTTGTACCATAGATCAAAAATATTTGTATTTGCGGTGAATAGTAGGCGACATTGTTCTGTAGTTGTGCGACTTAGTTAAGGATTACAGAAAACAATTAAAAAATCATAGGCAATTTTTGCCGTTTGCCGTCCGCGTAAACGTCATGCTTAAACTCTCTACGTGGCGAAAAAAAAAATTCATAACTATCAACTAGAACCGCGGAATGAAGAAATGAAGAATTAAATGTAAATAATTACAATAAGCGTGTCTCGCGTCTCACGCTTCCCTTCGTTTGCCTAACGGGTACACACGCTAATTATATATTCGATTCATCATCTCTTAGTTTTCGACGGAATTGAAGAAACGAGAAAGCAATTTTTTACGCGCAAGTTAAACTTGGGTATGCTTCTGCTAAATGCTGGTTAACCTTCAACCGATGGAACCTCCAACTAGATGGAAACTTTGCATTTTAACTATTGACTACTATAAAATTTTAAAAGACTGCGGGTAAAAAAGTTAGGTTTTGCGCTAATAATAAAAATGCCGTTTGTTCAAAAGAAGGAAAATTATCACCTCCAGTACTCATCACGCCCTTTTTAAACCTATTTCGGCTTTTTTAAACAAAAGAACAATACCTTTACACCGCCCGGTTCAAACATCGAACTTTACATGTGCCAAACCTATTCTAAAGTTCGGCACATGTAAAGTTCGACAAACGAGTTAATCTGGAATGGCACTTTTGTATTTGGGTTGACTCTGCTGTATTATTTGACTTAACTTTATCGAATGGGACGGAAAATGATCAACGTCGTGGATACATACGTCGAACTTCACATGTGCCGACCAGACCATCTCCGGTAAAAAATGAATGCACGTAACAAAATCTGTTTCGGCGCATCTGTTCTAGTTGTTCTGCAAACTGAATTTTCCGTTCTTACAAAGTTAAATAAAGATAATCGAAGTGAAAAATGGATAGCCGCTACGAAAATTATCACAGATACATAATTGAGCGTTATTGTTACGGGAAAAGTAGTAACATTTGTCACCTACTTATCACACTTTTGGCAAAGCTATTGTCAATTGAAAAACAAAAACTGAATGAGATGTTACCTTATTGGTAAACAGAAAACTCACCGTTGCGTGAAGAACTTGTATAAAGGCGCTTGGAAGAACCACTTACTCTGCTCACTCGACTTGTGATCTTGCTGTCAAGAGTAATTTATCTGAAGAAATGTCACTTCGTCACCTTACCAAGGTTCCAAAGCTGTGCCTTGTCTACTTTAGTATCGATAAAAGTACTTGCGTTGTCGAGACAAAAAAGCTGAGAAATAAGGAGACCGGAGAGCCTTTTACTGATAATGGGCCGGAAAAAAGAGCAGCAGTTGCGCTTAAAAATGGAGGGAAATGCTTGGAAGCAATGGTTATTGCCTTGGATGGTAAGGACACGACTTTTCATTTAATTATAGTGTGCGATAATCTTCCATTCCTAGTGATTCGATGAACCGTATTTCGGTTTGTTTTTTGTTATTTAACTTAATGGTTTGCTTGTTCGTTTGTAGACAACAAAGAGACGCTAAACGAGGAGGAAACCAAGTTCGTAGAAGATCCAGCGAATGCAGGTTTATTTGATGATCCTCCGTCTAGCAAGAAGAAGCGAACCAGAGATGACCAGCGCTCTCCCAATAATTCGGTTGCTCCCACGAAGAGAGGAAAACCTTCAGGTGACGTGGAGGTAAGCTGGTTTAAGCTAACTTAATTACAGTTGTATACGAAGACGCTTTGTATCCACGGACGGTTCGTACCCAGATTGTTCGTACCCAAATTGGGCAGCTTCGGGAAAACAAGATCGAAATTGTTTTAATTTGGGTAATGGAAATACTGCTCTGTATAGAAATCAACTTCAAACTTAGTATGTTGCTAGTTTTGGGTATGAAGTATTCATGGGTACGAAGCGTCCGGATTCCCGTGGTGGAAAATTTTCTTCATTGACTAGAAAAACAAGACTACTAAGAGAGCACAAAGTATAGAAACCAAACATCTTCCAATTCATACTAATTACTTCACAAATTGCTACATTTATTTTGCTTATAATTTTCCCGACAACTCCCGCTTAACTGTTTGACTTACGGTATCCGGATGCCGCTAAATTTAGCATTTTCCAGTCTCTAAGTAGTCATGAGGGAAGAAGGCTAACATTATTAACAACATGTAAATGGCAAAACACTTATCAATTACTTATGATACAGCTTTAGTGACTGGAAAACGTGCCGAATAGCAATTGGCTTTAATACTATAATTCGTGATGCTGTTACCCTGTCATTTCGGCCAAAACCGGACCTCTTCTGCCAAAATGTCTGAACATATCTCGTGAGTAGAGACTGTTTCCATCTGTCAATTCCCTTTTGAACAATCGCTGTCCAGTCTGAGGACAACTACCTCGTAATGCTAAAAAGGGAAAGAAAGAAAACCACAAGTCATCCGTATTTACTTTGACGTAAAAACTATTTCTTAACAGCCATACATGTACTCACCTAACCTGAGCAGAAGGAGAAGTTTGAAAGATGAAAAAGAAAAAGACGGAAAATATCAGTACGGATATAATTATTTGCGGATATATAATTATTTACAGATATAAGCACCGCGAAAACGGCGAACGCTGAACGTCGGCTATCCGTTTGTCGTTTGCCGTTCCGTCTTCGATGTTCGTCTGTTTAAGCTTCCCTACGACACGGAAACATGACTTTAATTACTCAATAAAACAACACAAAAGGCTTTCCATTACATTTACAATTTCTATGGGCTAAATCAAAAGTTCTAAAGCGATTTACTTAAGTGAGAGACGTTAAAAACAAAAACGAGGGTGTTAAGTAAGCTTACAAAAATTGTCTCAAACATTTGAAATTAACTAGGTATTAACTAAATGTTCCTTTAAAAAAGATCTTTTTCAACTTATTGTTCAAAATATTAATTGAAATACAGTTCAGTGCAGGCCAGGCCCATATTTCTTTATAAGCAGTTCATGTAGAAGAAGGATGATAAATGAAGCTTAGCTATAAAGGCATGTGATCAAAATGGAGAAATAGTCGGTGAAAATGGGCTACAAATACTCACGTTTTGACGTTCCCTACAAACGGGAAAAATGTCCTCCTCGAGTAGAAACGGCAAACGGCAAACGCGGGAAATGTCAGGTCACGTGACCCTCCCTGCCGCTCGCGGGAAAAAAATATGCGGTGCTTACTAGTCCAGTCATTTTGTGAGAAAAAATAGGTCAACCTAGAACTAATTGCAACAGAAAAAATTCCAACTGTTTTAGACGCAGAAACATGTCGTAAATAACATATCAAAAGTCCCAGAAAATCCCATCAGGGGAAAGTACTTAAAAATGTTTTTTTTTTTTGGAGGGCTTTAAGACACGTTTTATGATAGCATGGAAACGAGGCTGAATGAAACTTGTTATAAGCAACGCGCATTTTGAGGTCTTAAATGAAATAAATGCAACAGAATTTGAACTAATATAGCAAGTTTAACATTTTCTTATATGAAAAATTAGGTAAATTGCGAGATTTTCCCTATAATCTGCTTTTTAATAGCTCTTGTTCGAATGAGAATTTCTCTACACTGTGCACAAACAACGTTTAGTTGGCTTTTTTATTTTCAGCGATTTTCTCATTTTGACGATTTTGTTGAAACTTTTTTCGTTGGCCTCTACTCACTAAAAAAGTAACGATATGATTCAAGAATATTTCATTTTCAATCGGAAAAGAGAGAAAAAAAGAGCAAAACGTCCAACAGTATTGTAGGAAGCTGGCGCTGTCAGTGTCACGCTTGTGCATTTCACTCCGGCCAGTGTGTGCTGTGTTTGCCGTCTTCAGTTCTTTCACCTCTGTTGATCACAATGGATTGAGGACTTTGATATTCTGCGCTGAGATCGGGTAAGTGTGATCGAGTTACTCCATAAGCCTAATTTTGGTTGTTTAACCAAAAACGTTTTGCCTTGCTTTTTAAATTCTGTGGACGTTTTTAAGTCATGATTCCTGGTAATTTTTAGGCCTATAGCCTGTAGAAGTCCTAAAATGGATGAACTAAATTGTGTGATTTGTAAAAAGCCGCTTGATGGTGAAATCGTCTCTCTCCGTGAGAAGGGAAGCGATGGCATAAACCGCGCAAGTGCAGAACGTTACGACACCATTCAAACTCTTCCTGGTCAAAAAGTACACCAGACGTGCCGCCGCGCATATTGCCACCCAAGTAACATTGCTAAAGCTAAAAAACAGGAAAGCGAAGGCTCGCAAACAACAAGTAGTCGCCGCTCTTTGGATCGCCAAACTGAAAAGTCCTTTAGTTTTAAAACTGATTGCTTCTATTGTGGTACAAACATTGACTTTGAAGAGCAAAGTAGAAGGCCAGGAGATGTTTTCAAAGTGACGACCCTCGAAACTAAAGACACTGTCTTACAAATATGTTCTCAAAGAGGAGATTCTTGGGCTGAAGTTGTACGAGCAAGAATATTAAATGTTCACGATTTGCCAGCTGCCGATGCTGTCTACCATCAGGCATGTAGTGTGAATTTTAGGACTCAAAAGCAAGTTCCAAAACTGTTTGCCCCAGATGAGCCTGATTCCAAGAGAAGAAAAATTGGACGGCCACAAGACGAAGAAAAAAACGAAGCTTTTCTACAAGTGGCGTCATTTCTTGAAGAAAACGATGACGAACAAATAACTGTTGCAGATTTGGTTGAGAAAATGGAGGAATACCTCAGCGAGTCAACCAGTGCCCCGTATAGCCGCACCCACATGAAGACGAGGCTGCAGGAACATTTCGGTGATAAAATCATTATTACTGAGATCAACGGAAAGCCAAATGTAGTAACATTTCGAAGCACTGTAACAGCTATTCTATACGAGTATCGCACAAAGAGAAAAGATGTTGACGTGGAAACGGAAAAGATGAATATAATTAAAACAGCGTCAAGGTTGATCAAGAATGACATCAAATTGATTAAAACATCAAATGAAACTTACCCTTTGATTGAAACAGACGCGGAGAAAAACGCTAACTTCCTTCCAGCCACACTTAAGATATTTTTGGAGGGCATTCTGGTAGGTAAAGACAACATCAAATTAGCATCAATTGGACATGCCATTATTCAGGCGGCGAGACCACGTGTGATTCTGGCGCCCTTGCAAGTTGGTTTAGCTGTGCAGCTCCATCATAACTTTGCATCTCGATTTCTGATAGACACCCTCCATTGCCATGGCTTCTGTTCTTCGTATCAAGAAGTTCAGCTGTTTAACTTGAATGCTGCTCTGGACCAAGGTACTGAAATACCAGATTATGGCGGAGAATTTGTACAGTACGTAGCTGACAACGTGGATCACAATGTAAGAACACTTGACGGAAAAGACACTTTCCATGGGATGGGGATGATTTGCACAACTACTCCTGGTACAAAGCGAACTAGATGCGTGCCAAGGCAAACGATCAATCCTCAAGACATCTCAGCAGCAGGAAAAGTTCAAATACACCCACTATCTGAACCAAGACAAGCGCAAGTGGAAATTAAGTACAGCAACCTAGTGGTTGCAAGAGCAGTAGATCCCACTGCGAATTTGGACATTCTGTGGAAGACGTCTCTGCTGTTTAACACCACGCGCCCAGCATGGGCTGGAATGATGCAGGCCGTCCATCGTGGCAACCACAATGGGAAGTCATCAATAACTTTTCTACCAATGATTGACATGAACCCAAGCGACGTGACATGCATTTCCTCCACTCTGAAATTTGTGTCTCAACATGCGCACCGCCACAACATCGCTAATCCCATTGTCACGTTCGACCAGCCCTTGTGGTTAAAGGCGTTCAACATAATCCAGACAGAGCCAGCCAACAGTGACTTACGCAAAGTGGTTTTGCGGTTGGGAGCTTTTCACACAGAAATGAGCTTCCTTGGGAGTATTGGCCATCTCATGGCTGGATCGGGCCTAAGAGAACTTCTGGATTTAATATATGCGTCAAACGCTGTTGACCATATATTGACTGGCAAAGCCATTTCTCGCGCAATCCGCGCGCATTTGATCATCGATGCAGCCCTAAATGCTCTTCTCTACTCGACAGCTCTTGGGGAAGCTATTCCACATGGTGTACATAGAGGTACAGTGGCCTTTTATATCTGCCTTCCTTTAACGTGTATTAGATTGATACCGTGAAATACAAAATTGGTTGTTTTTTGTTGTTGTTTTCAATATTTTTTATTTTTTTTTTTGTAGCGCAATTAGAAGGTTCCAATGAGAACGTGCCTGATGAGGAAGCGCCGCACTCGGAACAGAGGGGTAGGCATTGTGGTAATTTTCACTTATTGTATCAATTACTTGCTCATGCGAAGACGTTTTGAATGAACACCTCATGTATGATTTTTACAAATGCGAATCTTAATAACACTAAAATCGTATTTTACTATTTGTTGCAGTTGAATCAGATAACCAATCAAGTCCACATGAACCTCCAGATGATGTCAACAGCGCTGGCCATCGGGAGCATACACAGTTCAGTAAGTATTATTTGAATTTGAGCTTAGATTATATTTGTTAATGTTGTTTAAACTTTGCTCGATTGGTGCTAAGAGTGATTTGACCCTTCGACTCAATTTTTTGTAGCTCACAACAGCTTGGCAGAAGACTCCAGTGGCTATATTCCGGAAAACACCGACGACTTGAAGTTAGTTGATGCTGCGCATACATTGTTTAAAGCACTTATGGAAAAGAAAATGTCTGCCGAAGAAGTCAGTGCCTCAGGTGTTCTTGCCAGTATTCAACAGCGTGTTCATAGCCAGAAAGACCTAGCGAGAAGTACAAGCCGTACAGCCGTACTATGGCTACAGTACATGGAAATGGTCGACATACTGCGCGCCTTTATCAGGGCAGAACGCACAGCCAACTGGGAACTGCACCTTCAAACGATATCAGAAATGCTACCTTACCTTGCTGCATCAGGGCACAACCCGTACGTTAAGTGTGCGAGCTTATACCTCCAGTCCATGAGCAGTCTTCAGAATGCGCACCCTGAAGTATATCGCGATTTTGTATCAGGATTCCATGTAGTCAGGAGAAGTGATCGCCATTGGGCAGGATTGCCAACGGATCTGGTGATCGAGCAAGTGTTGATGCGAAGTCTGAAGACTAGTGGAGGGTTAACGAGAGGTAGAGGCATGACTGAACAGCAGCGACTCATCTGGTTGTTATCAATGCCAGCTTGTGCTGAAACAAACCGGTCAATGCAAGAACTGACAGGTGTACAGTACAACTCGGGTGAACAAAACAAGGAAATGACAAAAGCGAGACAAAAACGTGATATGAACGACACACTTATCATTCTAACAGCTTTGGCTGACAGGGATCCTTTCGCGCCCAACCCTAACCTAATAAACATCATGAACGGCGTAAACGCAAGCAGTGATGTCGATGTTGATCGTGCTAGAGCTTCCGGGGAGAAGATATTATCTTCGATGTCAGGGAAGTCAGTTGGAGATTACACGTTCAAGCGTAGTGCGCAGGCTGTCACCCTTGCCTCAAAGTCATCTGTCAGGATTGAAAGCGACAACGTTCAGATTGATCCTCAACTACTGTTTCAACGGTTAATCATTGCTTGCAACAGTGCCGATGATCTTAGGGGATTGTTCAGCTATGAACTGTGCAGTTACCCAGCAGCTCTTTTTGATTCTCCTCTGACGTTGCGCCAGCCTCAAAAACCAGCTCTTGCGGAAGCCTTATGGGGGAAGCTTTCACCTGATGCCACGTCGGGGCCAGCAAGCCATGTTCAGTATGTACTGGATGGCGGAGCCCTACTCCACCGCGTCCCTTGGCCTCGAGGGTCCATCAAATATCAAGATGTCTGTGATTTATATTGCAGCTACGTGACAAAGAAATATGGCAACCCCATCGTTGTTTTTGATGGCTATGACGAGATGTCAACGAAGAACATGACGCAACAGCGAAGAGCAGCCGGAAAAGTTGGCGCGACTGTAACCTTCTCAGAGGACATGAATGTAACGCTTAAGAAGGGCGACTTCCTCTCCAACGTCAAGAATAAACAGCGATTCATCAATATGTTAAGCCAGTTTTTAAAGAACAAGAATTGTACGACCTATCATGCCAAAGGCGACGCCGATGTCCTAATTGTGAAAACAGCTGTAGAATCTTCTCGAGAAAGGAACACTGTACTTGTCGGAGACGACACAGATTTGCTTGTGCTGCTTTGCTTCTACACCCGTCCAGATGGCTACGACCTGTATTTCATTCCAGAACCAAAGGCAAACTCCAGAAGACGCGTCTGGAATATGAAGAAAGTTCAAGAGCAGCTAGGCTATGATGTTTGTCGCAACATGCTATTTCTTCACGCCATTTCGGGATGTGACACCACCTCTCGCCCATACGGAATTGGTAAAGCCGCAGCTTTGAAAAAGTATTTCCACTCTTCCCACTTCAGAGAGCAAGCAAAAGTATTTGATTTGCATTCAACTTTAGATGATGTCGTGAAAGCAGGCGAGAAGGCATTAGTGTCCCTGTACGGTGGAAACCCCGGCGAAAATCTTGATTCCATGCGACACCAAAGATACCTCGAGAAACTGGCAACAAAGAGTTCGCAAATACAGCCCCAGAATCTACCTCCGACATCAGCAGCAGCCAGGTTTCACAGTCAAAGGGTTTTTCTTCAAGTGAAGCAATGGAAAAGTGAAGATGATGGCATGTCGGTGGAGGACTGGGGATGGAAAATGAGCAACAACCAACTACTGCCAATGATGACCACTTTACCGGCTGCACCCGAGTCACTTCTGAGGATGATTAGATGCAACTGCTCTTTGGATTGTGCCAGTATGAGGTGCACCTGTAGAAAACACGGCCTGGAATGTTCCCCTGCGTGTGGTCAATGTAGGGGTACCTCTTGCAAAAATGCACTAAATCAAGATGTTGATAGTGACGATGATTGACATCACAGCTTGTAATCTGTAAAATTCCTTAACAGTTCAAAAAATACGAAGATTGTTTTTGTATGATAAAATCTGCTTTTAAGAAAGTTATCTTCGTTTCCAAAACTGTTACGAGTTGTATAGTGATACTGAAAATCATTACTATTTCCTCTGGTGTGCATCTCTTTGAGATACAATAGAAATGAAATGCAGTTGCAGTTAAAGACCTGAAAGGACTTATTATGGTTTTAGTACACATCTTGGGAGCAGTTTTTGACTAGATGAAAGCTTTTAGAAATATTTGAAGCACATTTCATTACATTGGAAAGAATTGCGAGAAATTCTAGCAATAAAAAGCACAGTAAAGTCAACTTATGTTTTTTAGCCTCGTTTTCATGTTGTACAAAAGCAGAAGTTATTATTATGGATTAAGTGCACTTTATTGGAACGGTTTTCATTAGATGAAAGTTTTCAGACATATGTGAAGCTTATTTTGTAGCAATTGGAGAAACTGGACGAAGTTCTAGCCAAGAAAGCATAATAAAGTCAACCCATGTTTTAAGCCTCGTTTTCATGTTTTACAAAAGCACAGGTTAACATATCCTTATATTTTCGAGATGTTCCCATGCTTGGATCCTTTGGGACTTTTAATATGTTCATCTCGAGGGTAATTCTGAATGATTGGTGAAGAGAAAGCTTCTGTTGCAATTACTTTTAGATCCATTCACAAAATGACTGGACTATACTCTTGGTTCACATGTTGAACGGTCTATAATATTAATTCTTTCATTGTTTGTTTTTTGTCTGTAGGTTCAGATGCTGAACACGTTTCTGGCAGAACAAGCTCAAAAACAAGCTCGTCTGAAGCTTCAACGGGTCGAAAAAAACAAGCAGACCGAAGACGTTGCTATCCAGCGGACTAGATCCCCTCAAACAGTAGAGGTAGCAGTTCAGACGGATTTTCCAGACATCATGGAGGAGCTGCGAGATCAAGTAAAAAGCCTTACAAGAATTGTTGCAGAGCTGTCCGAGATGAAGGCTAGAGAAAAGGTACCCAGTCTACCGGTGTTGAGCGAATCGGATCTCACGTTCATCAATCAGGACGATGACGACGTCGTTGAAGAAACACCTCCTCAAGCTCCTCATGCTGCCATCACCTCACCTATTATTGTACCAGAACCCCAAGTTCCTCAGCCACTTTCAGCTCCGTTATCACTCCCCACCTATCCTCCACCTCATTTGCGGTCTCCTTTGTCCACTATCGATACCAATTCACAAATTTTCTGCAGCATCCCGAGCCTTGGACCTTCAGACCAGCAGAAGCAGAAAGTGGAAGCCATTGTTGTTTTGGGCAAAGAAATGGTATCCTCTGCCATGGCGTGCATCGATACGTTATTCTCTGACGAAGAGCTTGCTAGTAGCAACACGTCTGGAAGTAACGGATATAGAGAACTTGACAATCTGAAACTTCGTTTTCTGATGTCAGTGCTTCGCCAGAAGTACGAATCTCCAATGTTCATGAAGCAGTGGGAAGACGTGAAGTTGAAAATAAACACTAGGTGTAGGGGTAAAAGAAGAACTGTTCAACGTAGACTACAAAAGCAAGTGAATTTTTAAACAGTATACTTGTCAGCGATAGGTTTTTTTTCTTCAAAGTATTGTGTGAAGTCGTCAGAGGACGCATTACCCAATTCATTTTGTAATCAGTACACATAACGACAGCAATATAGCTTTGTTTTAACTGTTGTGTAGTCTTAAAAGCATGTGATGTAAGAAAATAAAGTAGAATTTTGCTTAGTATCGAGAAGAGTGCCGGGAGGTGGGAATATCATAGTTTTAGGATAGTGACTACTGCTGTTACTGTTTAAAGGAACCGACTAAATGTATAGTTTCGACCATCAAAACTTCTGATCATATCTTATGGGTAGACCGTTTTCACAAATCGCTTCCATTTTCACCAGTCACTGCCCGATCTGAAGGCTAAAATGGGAAAAATGCGGAAAATCTGAACTCATCCCTGACAGTTTACTTTTATATGAAAAGTATTTCTTAAAGTGCCACTATGATCAAATTCTCGATATCCACTTTTTTACATTTTCGTACACAATAGGTTTGCCGTCATGTAAATATCTTCCTATTGATTTGTGCGAAGTTATTTCCACACGTCCACGTGCACAAGACATCTGCCTGGTTACTCAGCATACAACAGACTCGATCGGCTGAACGTCGAGTCGAAAATGTGATTTGTCTTGAATTCTGAGGCCGACTCTGTTTAATTATCATACAAAAATGAAGAACTATTAGAACCGTTTCTAAAGGGGAGAATAGACAGTAACTACAAGAGCTCTTCAAACAACGAAACGTGACGAACAGAGCAACACATTTCGCTCGTCTAATAGCTGAGCTTCGGGGAAACTTGTTAAGTCGTACGCGACATTTTCATGACACTGTTCAGGTTAATTGAAATTTTAGTTTCATAACATGTATGAAAACAGTAAAAAAGCAAGGTTTACTCTACAAGCAGTTGGACTTCGAGTCCTAACGATCGAACAGGAAGAATACGCAGTTTTTGCCACGACTGAATTCCGGCAGTGCTGAATAAAGATTCGCGAGGACACATCGGTCCATCACGGATGTGAGCTGATTTTGTTCTATTTATTTATGTTTTGAGAAGAATCTTTGGTCATACAGACATAACGGACCCTGTACTGCGTGACAACACGGTAAGTTGAAAGAGTGGACACGGCTGCTCTGCAGCGTGTCATTTTGCTCACCAAGCTAGCGTGTTATTTTGCTCACCAAGCCAGCGTGCTATTTCGCTCGATGTCAGACGGCATTGTTTCACAGGACATGATCCTTTGTGTTTCGCGTGCGTTGTAAACAAAAGAAAATTTCTAATTAACCGTACCAGTTGGCACACTGCTCGCACGCCACCGTGTCATTTTGCTCACTGCCCATTGTTTAGCGTGTCATTTTAGCGTGTCCGTGCATTCACCTTTTTACCTAAATTCCTGTGGAGGGTCACATATTTGGTTGTAAATGAGCTTCCACCAAACTGCAGGTATGCAATGCATTCTCCTAAAACCTATATGTTAAGGACTCCATCATCATCATCACCTTCATCAGTGGCATCACCATCATTTAATGAACTTGGGAAAAAGCATAAACTACAAATCAGTCCTTAGAACAGCAGATATGAACATGCTGGATATAGACGTATAGAACAGTCACTAATAATATTTTATAAATGCTACAAGGAGCAGGACTTGAAATAACAGCCGGTCAACGGACAATGTCTGGCATGTCGAGCATTGTCTGGACAAATCCGTGGATGACCAGACATGTTGTCCGGTCATTTGCACTTTCAAAGAAAATTCAATTTTGAGGAATTGATAATCATGATGGAAATTATTCAATCTTATAATGTAACTGAAAAAGATGTTAACTAGAAGCACTTTTGTTTGAGAAATTAATGACATTTGCAAAATTTTCCTGTTGTCAGTTGCGACCGCAAATTGGCTACTGCTGTGCATGTTGTAAAGTGCTCAAGATTGCATGCCCCGCTGCGCCGAGAATCCCGCATAGCATCTGGTACCGACAAGAGCAAAAAAAAAAAGACGAAGAGTGACAGTATTATGAATCAGGCCACCCTCTTGCTTCAATAAACTTCACAAATGTAACTTGAAGGCTTTGCATGCATGAGTGTTAATGAAGTTAACATAAAAATAGAGTTTGTCTTTATTTCGCCCCGTCTGTAAATTTTTTGTGTGTTTATCAATTAACATCTAATTCACAAGGTTAACTCAACATTTATCATCTTGTTCTGTTTGAAATACATTACCAATAAGTTTTAACGCATTGAAATGCCATTGAATGCCGGCTACCACGATTTTTTTTTGTGAATGGCGATGTTACTTCGGTTAGCAGGTCGCGCCGAAGGATACAATTATTTTCGTGTTAACGATGAGGTTATGTCTTGCAATCCACGTATCTGACTACAATGTAACAGAACAAAGAGTAATAAAACTATAACTTCTAATTTTTATTGCGAACCCGATTTGTTTTGAGTTGCTGTTGCTGAAAATGATACAGATCATGGAACTTGCAAAATGGAACTTCTATTGCAACTAGTTAAGATGGATTAAATTTGTCCGGCCAAAAATGCGTATGTCCGAGCAAAATCATGTTTGACCGGACAATGTGTCCGGCGACTGCCCGATACTTATTTCAAGCCCTGAAGGAGAACGGCCCAAGTTATCTGGCCAACCTATTTAAACGACGAATCACTCCTTTAACAACCTTAGAAATAGTGGACTTAACGTCATTCACAATTAATACAATAGCAGATTTCGTCATAACTCTTATTCATTTGTCATCTCTCGGATCTGGAACAAACTGCCGCCTACTGTTAAAACGGCCCCAAACTCATCATATCATCATCATCATTTGTAAGGTTGATGAAAAGATATAAAAGTATGGTTTGTGAACATCTCTTTGATTTTGCACCCACAATCATAATATCAAATGGTCAATCTGCTGACTAGGAGTTGTACACTGTATGTCCCTGCTGGGGGGGAGTTGGCTGAAATCCAAAATGTGAAAAAGTTGAAAAGAATGAGGAACTAAATTATTTATTTTATTTCACTTGGTGTTGCATCATTTGCCCTCTTCTTGACAGTTGCATTGTTTGTGTTATTTTACTAGATTTGCAAGATCCAACTGCATTTTCCTTGGACTGTGGTTTGGATACAGCAAGCCAGATTTCCTGACATTTTTGCAGCCATTCAGCAAAGAATTCCAAGACATTTACTCCGAAGGTGTTTTTTTTTTATGCATGGAAATTCCATTATGATATGCTTTTTTATTGCCATTTTCTGGGTATCTGTAATATTATTTTAATCTCCTTAATGTTACCATGAGATTTTTTTGTTGTGTTTTGTACTGAAGTGAATCTGTTAGCATCTGTATCCATTTTTACATTTTTGTGCACAATACAACTTTCTCATATACCTTGCAAAATTTTAATCTATTACAAGCACTATAAGTAGTGTGTTGGTTGAATGTGCCCAAATGAATTTAAATAAAATCAAAAGTTGATTCCTTGTTTAAGTGGTATAACCTGATTTATTTTCAATTCCTTTTAACTGCGCAGGGGGCCAAAAGCCACCCGGGCAGTTCATGTTTTTTTTTTGCTTTGAGTAAGACTGAGCAAGCGTCGTGACTTCATGTTTACAGTAGTTTTAAGCTCAATAAGCTTCTTATTATTGTTATTTCTTAGGAATGATAATTCCAAAAGGTAATGACGGAAATGACATCAAAGTGAGGGGAATTTTGTTGAGTGCCACAGCTGATGCTCCTGCAAAGTGTTTGTTGCAAAACTTTGTACAGTATAATGGTTTTGGTGGCTGCCCCTATTGCTTGCAGCGAGGACAAACTGTGAAGACAAGTGTTCAAGGCCACACACATACATACCCCTTCAACAGAGACAACCCAGTACTGGGCTATGGAACAGATCGTACCCATGAAAACACGCTGCAGCATGCTTATGATGCCCACAAGTCAAAACTAGAGGGAAAGTATTCCCCAGTTTGTGGTGTAAAAGGATATTCGTGGTTTATGTTCGTCCCTGGGTTTGACATAATAAAAGGTATTGGAATTGACTACATGCACTGTGTTCTTTTGGGTGTGACAAAGATGCTCATGACTTTGTGGTTTGACAAAGCACATGCAACAGAGGACTGGAATGTTAGCAAAAGACTAGATGAAGTTGATAGGCGCTTACTGAATATTACACCTCCCAACTGTATTTCTAGAGCACCAAGAAGCATTGCGAAGGATTTTGGTCATTGGAAAGCATCAGAATTTCGCTCATTTTTATTTTTTTATGGTATCCCATGTTTATGGAATATTTTGCCTAATGAATACTTCCAGCATTTTATTCTGCTGGTTGAGGCAATCTGGCTAATAGACCAGATTTCAGTCTCAACCGAGTCTCTAAGTAAAGCGGGCAAATTATTGCGACACTTTTGTTTACGAATTGAGGCATTGTATGGAGCCCGCTATGAGACATATAATGTTCACTGTCTTCTACATCTTCACGACTGTGTAAAGAACATTGGTTCTTTATGGTCCTGCTCTTGCTTTTGGTACGAGGACTACAATGGTTACTTACGAACATTATTTCATGGTACAAACAAAGTAGAACTGCAGGTTGCATTTTCTGTTTGTGTTCAACAAAAGATTCCGGAACTTGTACCTCTCCTGCAAAATGGTTCGGCCAGCAAGGAATTTTATGATCACATGACCGATGGACGATATTCTCTAAAGTGCAACCATGAAGAAATAGCTACTAATTTTTTTACACTTGGAGTTTTGTCCCCAGCATCATTAAGTGTAGTTTTAGCTCATTATAATGAAGAGGAACTACATGGGGAGATATCGGAAGCATTTGCATTTAAGCGAATCAAAATAAACAGAGATGTCATTCACAGCAAAAGCTATTTGAACATAACACGAAGAAACAGTTACACAGTTGAAGTGAATGACATTGGGTTTGTTGAAGTTAAGTTATATGTAAAGGTTTTTGTTCATTGTAGAAATGCTTTATTTTGTACAGATTCATGCAGCTGCAAAGCTCCACACTATTTCGGAATTGCTGACAGTTGTCTACTGCCAGCAACTGACATCACATTATCCTGCGACAGTTTCACCAACTGTAAACCACAGCATATTATTCCTGTTAGGAGAGAGAAATGTAATGTAATTTTCCCCGTCACAAGCATAAAAGCTCTGTGCATGTTAGTTGACTGTAAAAGCAACTTGTCCATGTTTGTTAGTAAACTGCCTAATAGATACGAGAAGGACTGATTTTAAACAGTCATTGTGTTAGCTGGAATGAGAAATGATATATTAGCTAGCGGTTTTCAATTATATAACCATGTTAAAACAAATATTCAAACCTTCATTTCATGTAATTCGGGCAATTACAAAGAATGAACCAATCAAAAAGTGTGGACAGGGGTGGGTGAAGGCTGTTTTGATTCTATTGCTGACTGGTTGTAAAAAAATGGAAGAAGTGTTGCTTAAATGGTGAGATGATATACATAAACCTGGCCAGTTTTTTCATTTCTTTTATGGTTCTTTCAAAAAATGGATTACCCAGGAAGCACTTGATTTGGAAACCGTGCATATGCATGTATGCAATTTCTTATTAATTTATATTACCAGTATTTTTTATATAAGAAATTTATTTTTTTAAGCAATGTGAAAGCATTAACCTTAAGCTTATAAAATAAGATGCATTTTTAATTTGTTCAAAGTACACATCAATTTAATAAGTATCTGGTGGAATGTTTATACTAACCTTATTAGCAGAAAATATGAAGTTTATATTATTGTTTCTGTAATAAAAAGTTTACATTTGAGATTTGAATGGCTGTATAGACACCTCGATTTTAACATAAATTATAGTTATAAGTAATGTTTTAAGGTTAAGTTTGGTGAATCACAATTAATTAGGTGCTTATGAAAAAAGTATACTTTAAGTACACTTTTGTGGTAAATAGCAGCTTCCTGAAATTATCCAATTTTCCCAAGTATACTTTGAGTATACTTTTGTAACTGAAGTATAAATGAAGTATCTTTTCCACAAATTGGTTAAATATACTTCATTTCTACTTTTTATAATGAAGTATAAGTGAAGTATACTTCAAATGAACTTTTTTTTCAAAGAGTATAAAATAAGTATACTTGAAGTATACTTTAAGTATACTGAATTTCTACAAGGGGAGAGATTGTCTGTGTCCTAAGTTAGTAAACCTGGTACTGTACGCATTTAGCAGAGTCCCAGTCAGGATTATTTGATTAATATATCAGTGATCTTCAAAAATGTGATTGTTTACATCACCATTTCTAGTCGCTTATTAATGTTCAGTCAGTCACGTCTTAAGGTTCCTACCAGTCTCTACAATGTAGGATGCGAAGCAGTTGACAGAACAGCAGGGGCGGGAGATATAGACCTTGTCTGGAACTATACAATTGACTGAGCCACAAATACAAAATTACTAAATTGTTCTATTTTTTCCTAGACAAATCCATAGAAGGATATGTACATTTGTTAACAGAGGTTCAAACAGCAAGAAATTCCACCACTAACTACTTCAACTGCCGCATTCAAACAGGGCAAGAAGAAGCAGTATGTACTGTATGCTATTCACCTCAAAAGCAGACAAATTTGATTCCTTAATAAATCAGCAGTGAAGATTATTGGAATGAAACATACACCATCAAAAAGGTTCCATATGCAAGAAGAAGAATTTACCATTGCAAAACATGCCAAAATTTCTCCAACGACTCTGTCATTTTCCTTTAACAAAACCTTTAGCAACCAGCTATGCACAATTACTCAAGCACTAGGAAAAGATCTGTACGAAACTGTCGATGTCAAGGCCAAAGTCCTCAAGAAGGCGGAAAATAAACAAGTCATTACAAAGGATGGTGAGAAGGCAAAATATAAAAGTGATTGTCTTATAGCTTACGAAACTAACTCAGTAAAACTGGTCTTGTGGGAAGGAATAATCGATAAAATTCATGCTGGGAAAACATACCACTTCAAACAATTGAAAGTTGGTATTTTTGATGATGTCAAGTATTTAAATACTAATGAAGCCACTGACCCTCAACAAATTGATGATTTACAGAACATCAATCTGACCACACCAGAAATAAAAGACAACACTATTGAAGGCCACTGCATTGGTGTGCAGATCAAGCATATTGCCTCTTGCATAGTATGCAACATGACCATCAGTGAAGTACAACTTGAAACTGAAACTGTAACTTGTAACAACTGCAACATTACTACTCTTTCAAGCATTTGCAATACAAAATTGGTTGCTCAAATCGTCATTTAAACTATGCAGGACAAAAAGATTCTCAAATTTACTTGCTTTAATGATGCTATAAGCAGCTTCCTCAAAACAACCGACTCCCAGATGTCATTATCAGATATCCCAATAGAAGACTTACAGAAAATCATGTTGAAGGCAGGGAATAAGAAAATTATAGCAGACAAAACAACTCAAGTATTTTCACAGTTCCTCCCCTTACAGTGAAATTTAGATTTAAAATACATATATAGCCAATAGTGAATCACAAATTAAAGGAAAACTGTAACTTGTAGCAAATGCAACATAACTGCTCTTCCAAGCATTTGCAACACAACAGTTTTCTATTTGCTCAAATTTTCGTTCAGAGGATAAAAAATTTTAAAGTTTACTTGCTTTATTATGATGCTATAAGCAGCTTCCTAATAACAACAGACTGTCAGATGACATCTGATATCACATTTTTAGGCGTGAAGAAAATTATGTTACAGACAGGAGAAAAAAAACATACAATGTACCAGACCAACAACTTCAGTGATTTCAAAGTTCTTCCCAATTATTTATATCCCTCCCTCCCTCGTTCCTTCCTCATATTTAGATGAATGAACATAAACTCTCCTTTTCTTAAACTCTCATTCAAGCCCTGTAAAACAAAAAGATAGTAAACAAAATTATGTTCCAGGAAAGACATAAAAATTTTATAACCACAGAAATGGTTTAAGAGAAATCCCTTCCGTCAATATTGTAGTTGTGTTGTATAGTTTCTCGTCTCTTGTTAATTTTTTTAACTCCCTTATGGGAACATGAGTACTAAGGAAATATTCAGTTGTGTTGATTTAGCAAGTTACCCAAGGCAATGTTAAAATCATACCATTTGAACAGCAACATCTCTTTGTTTTTGTTTTTAATACCACATGTTATACTTCCCTTAATTACTACATCTCAAATATCCTGTTACAGAAATGGCTAAACTGATTTCATTGTTTCACTTGTTACTTTTAACTGTGTAATTTTCTATTTTTGTGAAATGTTGAGAACACTGCTTTTAAGATCCTTGTAAGAACTTACCCATCAATTTCTAAAAACCTGTTAACATTAAAAGCAATCAGTATTGCAATCAACTGTATTTGAGTTCACCAATAAAAATGTTGGTATTAGGTAGTCTTGTCTTCTTTTTCTGCTCGTTAAGCGCCTGACCAGTATCTTTTTGGACCGTTGCTAGGGAAAATTCAATCGGCTGTAACTTGGCTTAGCATTGCTTTTATGAAACTAAATTTTGACAGTAGACTATGAGTGTGGGTGCAAACGGGTCGATGACGTCATCAGGACACGCCCTATGTCACCTGACCCAAAACAAAAAAAACTGAGTTTTATGCAACACACTTACGGTCTTATTCCCAGTTTGCAGTATCTGGTCAAACTACATCAGTCTTAACCATTGTAAGCATGCGTTTAACTTTAAAAATAACGACAAAAAATGTGGTCTGATAACCATATTGGAGGTGATTGACTTGATGAATCAAGCTCGCCAACAACTTAACAGCTCCTCATCGCCAAGTTATAGTTCATACACGGCTCCCGTATGTAGAGAAGAAGGAAGACGTGGACGTCCAAAATTTCAGATTTCCGAAGAACAACTCTCTTTTTTCAAAGGTACTTAGTATCTGTTTGAGAGGTCAATGCTGTGATTAGCCCGTCACAAAATGCTAATCGTTTCCATGTCTTGCTGAATTACCCTTCTGAACTGCTCTCGAATATTTTTATTATGGGAAAACGATCTAACTCGGCCACATTCTTCTTCTACCAGTATTATGCAAATTATATAGATTTCCCTTGCAATAGGCAGTCCCTACGTGTCAACTCACAAGTGACGTACGACGATGAATCGAAACATCGGGACTTATTTTCGATTTGCCCCACCCCCCCTGGGGACAAAGCTTCAAATAATTACCCACCCCTGAGCCTAAAGGGCTGGACTTTTCCCGGGGATGGCCCGGCAATAGAGGGTTCTCTTATTTCCCAGGGAATTCGTGTGCAGAGGGAAAGGCTGCGAAGTTCCTTAAAGAGAGTTGATCCCATTGGTAGAAGGTTGCGATCAATCAACACTATTCGAAGACGTGTTTAAAACGTTCGCTCCCATTTAGCATTGTGGCATATGGATGGGAATCACAAGCTCATACGGTTAGCTGTTAAATGCTTGCTCTTCAACTTTATGCCTTGCGTGATGTGCAACTCTGAAATTTTTAATGCTTTATCAGCGATAGGAAAATGATGTAATATTGACACTCAAGAACTCTATATAAGCATGCGTGAATTTCATCTAATATTGAAAATTAAAAGTCAAACCTCCAAAAGGCTGTTTACATTAATGATAAAAGCTATGAATAAATCAAGAATAATGCGTGGTTCAATTTTACCTGTAACCACCCCCCTCCGCCCAGGCCATACCCGGGAAAAGTCCAGCCCTTCAGGCTCATGGGTGGGAATTATTTGAAGCTTTGTCCCAGGGGGGGGGGGGGGGTTGGGGCAAATCGAAAATAAGTCCTGATGTTTCGATTCATCATCGTACGTCACTTGTGAGTTGACACGTATATATATATATATATATAGCCTTAGCTCCTATGTGGAGCATAGCTTGTTTACAGTACTATTCCACTGTTCTGTCCTGGGCCTGGTGTTCAATTTGGGTCCATTGCAGACCTATTTGCCGCAGTTCTTGTTCGGCTGATCTTCTCCAGTTGTTTTTCGGCCTCCCACGGTTTCTCTTTCCTTGAGGATTCCAGAAAAGTGCCTGTTTAGTTACGCTGTTGTGTGGTTTTCTTAGCGTGTGGCCTATCCATTTCCACTTCTTTCTTCTGATTTGAACCACCATCCTGTCTTCCTGAGTTTTTGCCCATAGATCTTCATTGCTGATAGTGTTTGGCCATCTTACACCAAGGATGTAGCGTAGGCAGCAGTTCACGAAGGCTTGAGTTTTATCTGTGATGTTCTTCGTTACTCTCCAAGTTTCAGCTCCATACATCAGGACTGTTTTAACATTAGTGTTAAAGATCCTTAATTTGGTTTTCAGGGATATATCCTTTGATCTCCACATGGGTCTGAGTAGAAGGAAGGCTGTTCTGGCTTTGCCAATCCTCACTAACACGTCCCGTTCGGTTCCTCCATCAACAGCTATCACGCTTCCTAGGTAGGTAAAGGAGGTGACATTCTCTATGTCTCTATTCTCTATGCATAAACAGCACAAACCAAGCTCCAATTAAACTAGACAACGACGAGTTGACACGTAGGGACTGCCTATTGCGAGGGAAATCTATACAATTTGCATAATACTGGTAGAAGAAGAAGGATCTATTAAAACTAAAATCTTTATTTGAAGGTTTTTGCTTTCCCTTTATCGTTCTGTTCGCTGGTTGCTTGGGTTTAAGGAGGAAGCTCCCGTCACTATAAGTGTTTTTCAGGGAGGTCCTCTAATAAATGTTCCTAAAAAGTTGAAAAAAAAGCTAAAAACAGATAACAGTTAAGATCTCTAAAATTTAAAGGCCTACAATTGATAAAAGATATATGAACGACGAAGTCGCGATAACGATTGACTAAGTTGTGAGAAGTGAGCGGCTTCACGGTTGCTCTCAGAACGTCTAGTTCTTTACAAAACGTCTGCTTTTGCTTTTTGTACTAAAATATCTCGATATTTTACGCACAACGGCGTCCTTGTGGTCGCTGAGGAGTCCCTGGGGTAGGAAATTGTCTCTTTTATGTGTGCCCCGGAATGAGGAATAGGCCACCAAATGCCCGGAGGTAGAATTTAACCACGGATAACGTGAACACAATTTGTTTGTTGCTGTTCTCGCACTAATGCTCCAAATCAGCATACTGTTAAAGAAAAAATAACCTACTTACCGGACCTAGGAAAGTTAGCTATTATCCGTTTAACAAAGGAATCCAGCATATCGTCCTCTATATCCGTGTACCGAGACATATTCGAAAGCTGCGCCTCTTGCATCCTTTTTTCTACAGTTCTTTTGCTAACGCCAAACATAAGAGCCATTTCTTCGTGGGTAAAATGGTTCTCTGTAAAGAAAATAACACTTCTAATTGGCAACTCTTCCGGAGTTTCTATTTTGGTAACTTTGCATTTCAAACGACTCTGCAATCCAAAACCCGAAAGAAACATCGTGACGGTAAAAGTAAGTCGCATTAATTTCCAGTAGTTAGCCTTTATTATTGGAGGGCAAGCCCTTCAGGTTTTAGAAAAATGACTGTTATCAATGCCTCGATAAAGAGGCTTTGTGTGAGGTTTGTGAATGTCTATGACAATTTTTTTAATAATATGCTACTAGCTTGTTTTGCAATAAATGTCACAGGTATCCTATCAAACTGTCAAATTTCTCAATTTTTATGAAGTTTCTCTTCCCATGTTGAACTTCATATGCATACAGTAGAGTGGCGCATCAAAGTTGTATAGTGGCAATTAAAATGAGCAAAAAAAGAAAGCTTGTTGAAATCTCAAACTGGGAGGAGACTTGCAATCCATTTTCAAGGCGTGGAGGAGGAGCAACCGAATCTAAAGTTATCTACTGATAGGGAGTAGGATTCGAGATTATGGGTCTGCTCCAACTTTCTTTCGTTTAACCTGAGTATTAGTTTAGCATGAAAGATCGGCCTTTTCCTCCTCACCTCCCCCCATCCTCCCCACGCCTCCATTCCCCGTAAAGCCCGTCCCTTTTTAGCTCATTCATGTGCGCATGCACAGAATGAGGTTTTGTCGACTTTCGATTCAACCGGATGTCGACTAAGTCTTGTGGAACAATTTTGTGGACCGTAGATATTAACCAAATATGGAAATGACCGGATATGGCGATTGACCTCGTCCCCCTACCCCCCCCCCCCTACCCCTTCGACTAAATACAACCTGTGATATCATCCCGCAGTGTATTAAGCATACAAGAAAGTGGAAAGAAAAAAAAATTCACGATGTACCTAATATATTGACTCGAAGTCACAATGTCGCAACTTTTTTAAAAATTCAATATATGGAAGGAATGATAAGCTGAACTGTACGCACCCAAGTGGACCCCAGACGGGTTTTTTTACACACGTCGTCAGAGCACGAGGCGGCGAGGCGGCCATATTGGAAAATTGCTGAGGTCGTTTGCTGGTAAGTACCTTTGCGTGAAGCATTGCTTTATTATTGTGCTTTTTCTTCGGAGCTCTTAAACATACAACACACACATCATTAATAGCGGCCAAGATAGTCACACTAAAACATTTTTGGAGCTCCACCAGTTTCGATCCTGACTTGAGGCTCGCGCTTACAAAACTCAGAAAACTGCTTCTCAAGGCTTCTCAAAGAAAATGGATTCAAAAGAAACGTGAAAATAAGCCAAAAAATAATATTCAAAAGGACACTAATAATTGCAGTACTTTTTTCTCAGACTGTAGTGAAAATTGTGCAAATAATTCCATATCCATGATAACCAAGTTTCATAACAATATACGTTGCCGTCCTGAGTATATATGTACCTGTTGTGATCAGTTGTGGTACAAAGCATCAGTTAGAAAATGCAATACAAGTAATTATACCAAATGCCAAAAAAACCTCATTCAGTCGTGTATCACAGGAGTGAAAAGTGTTGACAATACTGAATGGATTTGTAATACTTGTCATTCAAATATTAAAGAGGGTAAATTGCCTCAGTATTCAAAGGCAAATGGCATGAGTTTCCCTGATAAACCATCAGTGCTTGATTTGACTGCATTAGAGGAAAGGTTGATATCACCCCGAATTCCATTCATGCAAATCCGTGAACTTCCAAGAGGTGGCCAGCTTTCTATTCATGGAAATGTAGTAAATGTACCGAGTGATGTTAATTCAACTGTGCACACCCTTCCTAGACTTATCAGTGACTCACAGACTATCCCAATAAAACTGAAGAGAAAACTAAGCTATAAGCATCATTACCAATTTCAAAACGTGAGAGCAAGAAAAGTATTAGAGGCAGCTAAATATCTTGTTGATACAAGTGAGTTATTTCAAAGTGAAGGTATAGAGTTTCAAGATACGTGGCCAAACAATGCAAGTACAGAATCTGAAGGAAATTATGAATGGGACGAGTTACTAAATAACAATATTGAAAAAGATTGTGACAAAGGTTTTGAAAGTAGTAAAGACAATTCAGATTCCATAGATTCAGAAACTATCAATTATGACGATGATGGTTGGTGTGAAGTTGATGAACGTCCCTTGGGAGTGACAAACACTTTATTACAAGATCCAGAAATAGTAGAAAATGGTGATAATATTATAAGCTTTGCACCAGGAGAGGGAAATAAACCTTTGGGCATTTTTATGGATAAAGATTCTGAATTCCTTTCATTCCCCACAATTTTCTGTGGAAAACGTAGAACAGATAATGAAAAAAGAAAGGTTCCTGTTTCATATAGCACAGTAGTTAAGTGGGAATTGAGATGTCAGGACAGAAGAGCAGCACAATCAGTACCCAATTTATTTTACAAACTTAAAAAGATACAAATCAAGCAAATTCAGGATACTGCTAGCATTTCTCTTCGAAAATGTAAAACAAAAGGAAAGAAGTACACTGCTGGTGACTTAAAGTCAGAGGATTATGTCAATAAGCTGATACATCTTGATGAGGGTTTCAGAGTGTTAAAAAATGTAAGAGGTAGCCCGGCGTATTTTCAAAAGTGCAAAAAAGATTTGTTTGCCATGATCCGTCAGCTTGGTAACCCCACATGGTTTTGTTCTTTCTCAGCTGCAGAAACAAGGTGGACACATTTGCTCAAAACTCTTGGCAGAATTCTTGATAAAAAGGAATATTCGGATGATGAAACAAAAAACATGACTTGGCAGCAAAAATCAAACCTTATACAGAGAGACCCTATAACTTGTGCAAGAAATTTTGATCACATGGTGCACGTTTTTATACAGGATGTTATCACAAGTGACATTATGCCTATAGGACGGATAGCTGATTATTTTTATAGAGTTGAGTTTCAACAAAGGGGGAGTCCGCATATTCATGGTCTATTCTGGGTAAAAGATGCACCTCAGTATGAAAAAAGTTCTGATGAAGAAGTTGTTAGTTTCATTGATAAACATGTCACTTGTCAAAAGGCTCGTAGTAGTGATATGGAAGGACTTGTCAATCTACAACTACATAGGCATGCTAAGACGTGTAAGAAAATGGGACACAAAGTTTGCAGGTTTAACTTTCCCTTACCACCAATGCGAAACGCTGTTATTTTAACACCTCTTGAGGAGTATGACACTTTAGACAAAGACAAGCAGAAAAGTATTAAGGATGATGCAGAGAAAATTAAAGACCAACTTGACAGTATGAAATATGGAGAGGATATAAATTTTGAGCAATTCCTAGACTGATTGGGTTTGACTGAGGAAAGTTACATATTAGCAGTAAGGTATACAATTAAACGCAACACGCTCTTTTTAAAGAGGCTTCCATCAGAAATAAGAATAAATAATTACAATGCACAATTACTGAAAGCATGGAGGGCAAACATGGATTTGCAATATGTCTTAGACCCTTATGCCTGTGCAACATATATTTTATCTTACATTACAAAAGGGCAAAGAGGCATGAGCAGGCTTCTGGAAAAAGCCACAGAAGAAGTTAAATTAGGCAACAAAGATATTGCTAAAAAAGTAAGACACATAGGAAACAAATTTCTGAATGCTGTAGAAGTAAGTGCACAAGAGGCTGCATACTTGGTATTACAAATGCCAATGAGAAGATCTACCCGTGACTTTCAGTTCATAAACACGTCACATCCTGATGAAAGGACGTTCCTCTTAAAAAAATTAGACAAAATAAAAGAGCTACCGGATAACTCATGTGATATAGAATCTGATAACTTCATTAAACGTTACCAAAGACGACCAAAACAATTAGAAAATACTTGCTTGGCTGATTTTGTTGCCTGGTTCAACTGTGTGAAAGACAACGAATCAAACACTGATTTGGTTGATAACTTTGATATAGCCTCTGACAAGTTTTTGCCAGAAACTCTTTTTGAATCCAACATCAATGATGATGATCCTTGTAATGTGGATGAGAATATTAGTGATCAACAATGTGCACCACAGCAGCTTAAAATGAAAGGTGGTATGAAGCTTATTAAGCGGAGAAAACCCAAAATAATTCGCTCTGTTAGATTCCATGAAAGCAAAGATCCTGAAAATTATTATAGAGAGCAGCTTATGCTTTATTCTCCTTGGCGTAAGGAGAACACAGATTTGCTAAGTGGTAGTGAAAGCTATCAAGAACGATTTAATCAGATCAAGGAAGTAGTTCTCGGTAACAGGCAGAATTATGAGCATCACAGTGAAATATTAGACAAAGCAATGGAAGATTTAGACAATGATAATTTGGAAAATATCTTTGACAGTGTTGCCCCAAATGCACAACATAACAATGAGCAAGACATTGCAAAAAAGCAGAAGCCTAGTGAATTATTTGGCTGCTTTGATCCAGGGAATAATAAGCAACATAGCCAGTATGACTTGCTTGATGACATGGGTATTTTCCCTAGATCTAATGACCAAGAGGAACTTCTTGTAAAACGTATTTCTAATGACGAATATCGTAAGCTTGTCCGCTCATTGAATGAAAAACAAAGACAGTTCTTTTATCATGTACTTCATTCAGTAAAGACTAGTGATGACCCCCTGAAACTTTTCTTGTCAGGTGGTGGTGCTGGTGTTGGTAAATCTACTGTTACAAATGCACTGTATGAAGCACTGATCAGATATTTGAATAGCATAGCGGGTGAAAATCCTGATGAGATCAATGTGATTAAGGCAGCACCAACAGGAAAAGCAGCTTTCAATATCAAAGGAAATACATTACATGCAGCCTTTAAAATACCAGCTAACAAAGGATTTGAATACTGTGCTCTTGACAGTGACAGACTTAACACAATAAGAGCAAAATTAAGGAAACTTAAAGTACTATTTATAGATGAAATATCAATGGTAGGAAGTGGCATGTTTAATTTCCTTAACCAAAGGTTGCAGCAAATAATGGGGAACAAGGAACCATTTGGTGGAATAACTGTTATAACTGTTGGAGATCTGTTCCAGTTAAAACCTGTCTTTGACAGATGGATTTTTGGAAATCCAAACACATGTTATGGTGCTTTGGCAAGTAACTTGTGGGCAGACCTTTTTACCTTATTTGAATTGACAGATATAATGAGGCAAAAAGATGATAAACAGTTTGCAGAGCTGCTGAATCGTTTGAGGGAAGGAAAACATTCTGAACAAGATATACAATGTCTAAAGAGAAGACTTTTAGACACAGCTCCTGGAAGAGAAAATTATCCCATGGAAACAACTCATTTGTTTACTACAAATGCATCCGTCAATGCACATAACAACAGCATGTATGCTAAATCTCAAAGTGATAAATGTCAGATAAAAGCAATAGACATTGTAGTTGGAGATATTTCTGATGACCTTAAGAAAAAAATGAAGAACAAAATACCAGATGATCCAACAAAAACAATGGGTTTATATTCAGTGACTCAAATAGCCACCAATGCAAAATATGACTTAACAACAAATGTTGATGTAACTGATGGTTTAACAAATGGTGCAGAATGTGTTATTAAATGCATCAAGTCGACCAAGTATTATATGGGTATTATTTCCAGATGCTGACATGGGTAAAAAACAGCGCAGAGAGAATGCACATTTGTATTACAACACAAAAGAGAGTATAGATAGGATGTGGACACCAATTCTAGAAGTAACAAGGCAATTTAGAATACATCGCAGAACTCAAGCACAACTTCTTCGCAGACAATTTCCATTAAGACCAGCAAGTGCAAAAACAATTCACCGTTGTCAAGGCGACACTCTAAGTGCAGCAGTTGTTGATTTCCCACGCTCCACTCAAGAGCACATGCACTATGTAGGCTTAAGTCGAGTCCGAAACAGTTCAAGTCTTCATATTCTCAGATTAAATGAGCATAAAATTAGGGTGAGTGACAAAGTTGTGAATGAGATGAATAGACTGAGGACCAAAGCACACCTTGTACCTCTAGTGACACTACAAACTCTTGATCATTCTATAACAATTGTATTTCATAATGTTAGATCCTTACATCTTCACATTGATGATGTGCGAAGTGACTACAACATCCAAAAAGCTGTTATAAACATTTTTGTTGAAAGTAGACTTTGTGCATTGGATCAAGACGATTTGTACAACATAAATGGCTTTACACTATACAGAAATGACTTTAGTCCATCTCCGACTAGAAGTTGCTATGGGTCAGTTGTCTATGTTAAGAACACTGTAATGGTTATTGACCACGCCATTCCAAACCTGCATGTAATTGGTATTTACAGATCTAGTTCAAATGTCAATTTGGCAAAGTTTCTTGATGCTTTAAATTATCTTCATGACTCAAAATTAACAACTCTTGACACCCCAGTTGTACTCCTTGGTGATTTCAATGTTAACTTGCTAGAGAAGACATCTGAACAAAAAGCACTAACAAGATGTTTAGTAGAAGAAAGAGGTTATACACAGCTTATAAAGCAGTACACTACAGACTATCGCTCACTAATAGATCACATCTATACCAATATTCCAGATTTTGTGTAGTGTTCAGGTGTCCTAGAGTCATACTACAGTGATCATAAACCACTGTTTATTTCATTGAAAAGTATATAAGAATTTCTATATTTGAAAATATTACTTCTGTAGTTTCCCACATAATATTTTGAAATCTTTGCCATGTAATTGTTACATACAACATTCCAGCTTAATTTATCACCATGTTACATAGGCTTACTATTTGAAATCATAATGCAATTAGACATGAACAAATTCACTAAAAAAATGATCAAACAAGACAGGGAGTCCCCAAGGCTGGTCTCCCTGTGCTTAGTTTCTTGGCCCCTTGAGTACACAAGGCAGGTGAGTTTGCACATATTCACCCTAATCAACTGTGAGGGCTATATGGACTAAAGAAGCACTTTCCTAAAATTATATTAGTCAGTATAAATATTAATAAATATTATCCCTTATGTTACAGGAACAACTATAATGGTGTGGAAAGGAAAATATACAATAAAGATGTATTCAACACAATAAGACACTGACAGACATCTCCCAGATCTAGCTAAACAAAAGATGTGATATGATGTTGTGATACTGGTAGAATCTATTCAAAGCATTCAAAGGAATATCTGCTGTTTGCAGCTTAACAATTTAACTGATGCCAGGCTACCACACAATAAACAGCAGAGGTGTGTCAGGGTCATAGACATGCACTTCTGATTTCGAGACTTTGCAAGGAGACATTTTGCTGTCACACAGTATACAGTAAACAACATTCCTAGCTGAATACTGTCTGCTTCAAATAATATCAGCATCCAAGACATCTGCTTTCTGCACCTAAACAGTTAAACTGATGTCGAACTACTGTACAGAAAATTACAGAGGTATTGCGTGGTCATGGAGGCAAGAAATTACAATAAATTACAAAACAATAGTTTTACTATAAATCACTTGAACAAGGATGACAGCTCATGTGCATACATGTAAAATATTATCACAAACGCAGTGGAAAAACATAATTGCTAACTTTGTTGTCAACTTGCCTTAGTGTGCATCTATTACAATTCATAGTAAAAAAAAAATAGAAAATTAGATTATAATTATTTCTCCCAGAGACACAGAGTAAATATAAAGTTGTTTGCTGGTTACAGCAGAAAATATTTTTCTCTGGTTCTTTCTTCAAATAGTCACCACCCTGGGTGCCAGAGGGTTTTTTTCGAAATTTATTTGCCTCCAGCTATTTGATGAATGCATTTAAAGCATTCTTATACGAACTCTGGTTCCTCCTGCTCCTCTTCTACAGCCTAACAAAAAGTCTTTTCAAGCTTTATTTAATTTTAAACTTGAAGACAATTAAATCAAAACTCGCATGTTCTATGAAATGGAGTGATAATGACAAAAAAATAGTTAAAAAAAACAGACAGCATTAATAACCTGTCAGCCTAAAATGTACCACTTAGAGTAGGGGCAGCTCTAGGGGTAGGGTGCAGGGAAGGTGCTAACCTTACCCCCACCAAGAGGTGACCTTTGCCTCTCTGACATTTATTTACATAACCTTTCAGTGTGTTCTGGATCCAACCCTAGAAATAAAACTCCCTCTTCAGAAACTATGTACTTTTGCAGAACTGATTTTATTACCATTCATGTTATTATTATTATTAGAACATGTTTAGACTCACCTGGGAAAATGCATGGCTTTTTTTACTGTGTTCAAACCGTTCTCGACTTTTTCATTTCATTTTTCTTCACGCCTCCCAGTCGTTGTCCTGGAGACGAGCATGCCTCCGAACGTGCGAAGAAACTGTCATCATCATCGTCATCATCTTCCTTTTTATTTTAAAAACGTACTGACTTAGTAAATTATAACAGTGATCAAAGTCAACATTTATTTAACTATACGTGGCAGGTTACACGAATTTACACCTGCTTCAGTATGCACGCGCTTGACAGATTAAAATCAAAATATTAACAAATGATTATAAATAACAGCAACAACGTTAACAGTCGATATAAAAATAAACGATGGTAAACAGTGCGAACGTGCGCGCGCATACCTCGTGCTCTGGGCTCTTGCGCTGTCTCTTCGCTCATTCCCTGTGCATGTAGAAGATGGCTTCAAATTCTCCAGCGAAATCTTCTTCATCTAGCCCGTATAAAAACGTCCAGGGATACATCCATGCAGTCTCTGAAATCCGAACACCTGCTAATCCAAAATCTTCTAGATATTTTGAGTTCACTGTTCAAGAAAACGACGAGAAAACTCGAGTGGTCTGTTTCAACACAGAAAACAAGGATGAGCTCAAACGAAGGGAGCAACAGAAACTTCCAACTTGCCTCACTAGCATCAGCCCACAGAAAAAAAGATACAGTGATGGTGTAGAATACAAGATGAACAAGTACTCGAGAATCGAACCAGCTAAAAACCTTGAGTTTCAATGGAAATCTTCGAACACCAACCGAAGTGAAATGACTGTAACACAACTACTTCAGAGTACACCCAATGGACAGTCTGTCGGACTAAAGGCAAAAGTTTTATTCAAAGGTGAGAAGGAAACTGTGTACTCGAAGAACTTGAAAAAAAACATCACTAAATGTGACCTTGTTGTCGCTGACAGTACTGGAGCGATCACCGTGACGTTATGGGAAAGTCAAATCGACCAAGTTGAACAGGACAGTTGTTATAACTTCAAAGAACTGAAGTTAAACTTTTTCAACAAAATTTATCTAGGATCTTCCAAAAGTACTACGATTGAACAATTGAATGAAAACATTGACATACCTACAAACATAACAAGTGAAGCTGGCAATCTAAAGCCAAGTGAAAAGGTCACAACGCCTATCACCGGCACCGTATTAGCTGTCGACATAAAGAAGACCTATATCTGTATAAACTGCAAATCCAAAATTCCTGATGATCCAGACAAAGGATTTGTCAAGTGTCCGAAATGCAATCTAATACAACAGGCGTGATGATGATAAAAGATGAAGGTGGAGAAAATATGGGACGATTTTTCTGTCAACATGCAGTTCTTAGCAGTCTATTTGAAACAATTGCAAATGCCCCTGGATTCAGTATTGACAAAAATATAGACAACTTATCATCAAATACCATGGAGTTAACTCTTCTTAATGCCAGCAAATTACTTTTTCAAGTAATCACTAACGAGAAAATTGTGAAATCTATCACCATTTAATATTATTTTGCTGTTGATGCTTTTTAGTACATAATTTGGAAATAATTATGTTCTGAAACTGCATAATTTCAAATTATTACTACTTCGCTGTTAATGTTCTCGTCCCGTTTTCAAATAGTTGCGTTCTGTAAAATAGCAGTGAAAATATCTACTACTGTTGTGCTGTTTAATATTTCACATTATGAAATCGTTTAGTTGTGTTCCGGCTTCAATTTTTCTGTCAAGTAATACTGAACCAAAATTTAAATTACTATTTCACTATTGTATGTTCTAATGTCATTTTGAAATAGATATGTTGTGTTAACTTCATGCAGTTATTTCTGTGAAACAATTAATAGTCTCTAGTCTTCAATTACTATTTCAAAATTGGTTCAATGTTATGAACACTACTTCTGAGAAGTAATCGTCTACCACAATTTTATTTACTATTTTACTGTTGACATTCTTATCTCATTTGAAAATAAAGTTGTTGTGTTAGCTTCAATTATTTCTGTGAATGCAGTGATACTCCAGCCCTAGCACCTAAAAAAATCACTACGAAGAAGTTATTTTAGAGTGATTTTACTTGGGCCCTGAAACACTATCTAACAGTTTTTTTGCAAGTAGTAAACAAATTCAACATAAGAAACGATGAAATACCAATAAGTGCATAATAATGATTACACAGGCCAAATAAAATCACTCTAATGCCTAGTTTATAATGCTAAATTTCCTTTCTGGATGCCCTACAATTCTGCATGTTCCATTTCTGACTTTTACTGATGCCAATGCAACCCAACCCCAACTCATCCGGGTTTGTTGGACACTTGCTCTATCGCAAACATTACAAAACATGTTCATTACAGTACTATCAACAACAGTCTTCAAGGGTACAATAAAAATAACCATTTTTGACATGAATGAGCTGGCTCCAAGAGCCCTTTGATTTTTGTTGTGTTTCAATCCTTGGGGCACTTTGAAGGAAAAATCGATTTTCATTTCCTGAGCACTAGTGCCCTAAGTATGGCATTTCCATTTAAACGGTTCCATAATTTGTCTTGTGAGTACAATAATAAAATCTTACCAACTTCAAATAACGAATAACAACCTGAAATAAAAGAATCGTGAATGATAAATAAAAGGGGGCTAAGTATAGTACAAGCAGTCAACTACAAGGCGATGGTGACGAGTCGACAACAATTTTAAGAGATTTTCTATGCAAGAGAGATGAAAGAGAAGAAGATCCACCTCGTCACACTCAACACTCTTCAATCTATGGGCTTCCACAAGACGTTCAAGAATTCTTTTCATTTTAGTGACACAAACTTCTTTCTCTGATGCCATTAGCCTTGGATCCAAACATGACATACTTCTCACCAGTCGATAATTAATTGGTGTTTTGTCAAGTAGTTTGGCAACTGTTCTTGCAAGGAAATCTTTACATTCTACTCTGCATTGAAGAAGTTGCCTCTCACTTAATTTACTGGACCTCTCTTTTAGCATCTGTTGTGCCACAAAACCAACATCCACTTTGAGGTAATCCACCTGCTCTTCTTTATCTGCAGGCTTAATTTTTAGGACCTTTAGAACAGACGTTGCCTCAGCCATAACTTCACTCTTGATAAACCTGTCCATCAGTGATTTCAACAAAGTGTACAGGCCAGTCTGCTTGAAATGCAGTAAGAAAAGGTGTAATCTGTTTTGCCACTGATGCAAAAAAAGCCATCTTAGCAGGCATCAGGGGTGCAACCACTGCCGATAGTCTCATAAGATTTTGATTTTTGATCTGTAACTTTCTTTGCTTTCACAGCATTAACAAATTTGACCACATGAGGCCATACTTCAAGAGCTCTCTCTGCAACTGAAACATTTTCCAGCCATCTGTGTTGGCAGAATTTCAGGGGGAATACACTGCTACCCGTTGTTTTTATGTAATCTTCCCTTCTAGCTGGACTATCTTTAAACAGCCAATAAAGACTTGACAGGGTTTTCTGTACAGTCCATCCAGCTGCTTCACAGCCATCCTTAAAGGCTCCATGCACAATAATTATGTATACTACAACTGCCTGTGTTAAGGAGATTACAGCTGTATTCATTCTTTAACTCATCCTCTACCATTTTGTAAAATGTCCAGGTTACACTTGGCCCATCCATAGAAAGCTGGATCAAATTTCCAAAGCTCAAGTTCTCTTTGCAGGAGTGAAACTTTTCAAGCATATCCTCTGCACTGGCATGCCCAAGAAATTCTGAATTATAGTAACGAGTTTCAACCTTATCATCATTCCAGACACGTACATAAAAATCCATCTGCTTCTTTTGCAGTTCATGATTCAGACTTTCATCAAACAAAAGCACATAACCATCCGAACATTTGACTTTTTCTTTTAGAAGACTCTTAAAGTATAGAGCAATCCCAAAACAAGTAAGATAAGAGGCCTTTTTCTCTCCACAGGTGAACTTCTTAGCAATGTCACTGTCTGGGAACATTTGCTGTGCCAAAAAGTTTATATCTTCACAGGATTTATAGGAATAATGACTACTATTTACCTTAAGTGCCCACCAAACTTCTGCAGTCAAAGTATCATTCCTCGTCACGAACGCGGATATACCTGCTGATGTATTCCCAGTATTACTTGATGCGGATGCGGTTGATCTAGAGATGCTGCTTCCAGTAGTTGGTTGCAGAAGAAATGTTGTTCGACAAAATTGTCCTTATGTCAACATTTGTACTTCTTTGTTGCACTTCCATAACATTAATGTGCTTCTTCCCCTTCTCGTGGCTTGCCAATGCCGATTCGCCCATGTTTGACACGTCAACTGTCTTCACGCAAACTCTACATTTCGCTTTATACTTATCACTGTGACGTTCCAACCACAATTTATAGGAAGGATTTTCGAACCAACGTTCACTAAACAAGCATTTCCCAGGCATGTGTCCAAAAATAGAGTTAAATTTCTACGCAAGCTTGATCCCCAAGAATCGTACGAAACCATGTGTCAAGGAATGTGTCTGTTACGCCGCAAAATGTAACAGTTAACGCAAAATGTAACATCAACGCGAAATGTAACAACTTTAATGCAAAATGTAACAACAACGCGAAATGTAACAACTTTTGACGCAAAATGTAACAACTCTTCAACACAAAATATAACAACTTTTCAACGCAAAATGTAACAATTTTTTTAACGCGAAATGTAACAACGCATAATGTAGCAACAATGTTCTTTCTAAGTTATTAGAGTAACTTGACTTTGGTAAATTTCTTCTTTTTTGTAATCTCAGAAAGACTATTATTATCGAGACTAAAAGAAACTGTCATCATCATCGTCATCATCTTCCTTTTTATTTTAAAAACGTACTGACTTAGTAAATTATAACAGTGATCAAAGTCAACATTTATTTAACTATACGTGGCAGGTTACACGAATTTACACCTGCTTCAGTATGCACGCGCTTGACAGATTAAAATCAAAATATTAACAAATGATTATAAATAACAGCAACAATGTTAACAGTCGATATAAAAATAAACGATGGTAAACAGTGCGAACGTGCGCGCGCATACCTCGTGCTCTGGGCTCTTGCGCTGTCTCTTCGCTCATTCCCTGTGCATGTAGAAGATGGCTTCAAATTCTCCAGCGAAATCTTCTTCATCTAGCCCGTATAAAAACGTCCAGGGATACATCCATGCAGTCTCTGAAATCCGAACACCTGCTAATCCAAAATCTTCTAGATATTTTGAGTTCACTGTTCAAGAAAACGACGAGAAAACTCGAGTGGTCTGTTTCAACACAGAAAACAAGGATGAGCTCAAACGAAGGGAGCAACAGAAACTTCCAACTTGCCTCACTAGCATCAGCCCACAGAAAAAAAGATACAGTGATGGTGTAGAATACAAGATGAACAAGTACTCGAGAATCGAACCAGCTAAAAACCTTGAGTTTCAATGGAAATCTTCGAACACCAACCGAAGTGAAATGACTGTAACACAACTACTTCAGAGTACACCCAATGGACAGTCTGTCGGACTAAAGGCAAAAGTTTTATTCAAAGGTGAGAAGGAAACTGTGTACTCGAAGAACTTGAAAAAAAACATCACTAAATGTGACCTTGTTGTCGCTGACAGTACTGGAGCGATCACCGTGACGTTATGGGAAAGTCAAATCGACCAAGTTGAACAGGACAGTTGTTATAACTTCAAAGAACTGAAGTTAAACTTTTTCAACAAAATTTATCTAGGATCTTCCAAAAGTACTACGATTGAACAATTGAATGAAAACATTGACATACCTACAAACATAACAAGTGAAGCTGGCAATCTAAAGCCAAGTGAAAAGGTCACAACGCCTATCACCGGCACCGTATTAGCTGTCGACATAAAGAAGACCTATATCTGTATAAACTGCAAATCCAAAATTCCTGATGATCCAGACAAAGGATTTGTCAAGTGTCCGAAATGCAATCTAATACAACAGGCGTGATGATGATAAAAGATGAAGGTGGAGAAAATATGGGACGATTTTTCTGTCAACATGCAGTTCTTAGCAGTCTATTTGAAACAATTGCAAATGCCCCTGGATTCAGTATTGACAAAAATATAGACAACTTATCATCAAATACCATGGAGTTAACTCTTCTTAATGCCAGCAAATTACTTTTTCAAGTAATCACTAACGAGAAAATTGTGAAATCTATCACCCTTTAATATTATTTTGCTGTTGATGCTTTTTAGTACATAATTTGGAAATAATTATGTTCTGAAACTGCATAATTTCAAATTATTACTACTTCGCTGTTAATGTTCTCGTCCCGTTTTCAAATAGTTGCGTTCTGTAAAATAGCAGTGAAAATATCTACTACTGTTGTGCTGTTTAATATTTCACATTATGAAATCGTTTAGTTGTGTTCCGGCTTCAATTTTTCTGTCAAGTAATACTGAACCAAAATTTAAATTACTATTTCACTATTGTATGTTCTAATGTCATTTTGAAATAGATATGTTGTGTTAACTTCATGCAGTTATTTCTGTGAAACAATTAATAGTCTCTAGTCTTCAATTACTATTTCAAAATTGGTTCAATGTTATGAACACTACTTCTGAGAAGTAATCGTCTACCACAATTTTATTTACTATTTTACTGTTGACATTCTTATCTCATTTGAAAATAAAGTTGTTGTGTTAGCTTCAATTATTTCTGTGAATGCAGTGATACTCCAGCCCTAGCACCTAAAAAAATCACTACGAAGAAGTTATTTTAGAGTGATTTTACTTGGGCCCTGAAACACTATCTAACAGTTTTTTTGCAAGTAGTAAACAAATTCAACATAAGAAACGATGAAATACCAATAAGTGCATAATAATGATTACACAGGCCAAATAAAATCACTCTAATGCCTAGTTTATAATGCTAAATTTTCTTTCTGGATGCCCTACAATTCTGCATGTTCCATTTCTGACTTTTACTGATGCCAATGCAACCCAACCCCAACTCATCCGGGTTTGTTGGACACTTGCTCTATCGCAAACATTACAAAACATGTTCATTACAGTACTATCAACAACAGTCTTCAAGGGTACAATAAAAATAACCATTTTTGACATGAATGAGCTGGCTCCAAGAGCCCTTTGATTTTTGTTGTGTTTCAATCCTTGGGGCACTTTGAAGGAAAAATCGATTTTCATTTCCTGAGCACTAGTGCCCTAAGTATGGCATTTCCATTTAAACGGTTCCATAATTTGTCTTGTGAGTACAATAATAAAATCTTACCAACTTCAAATAACGAATAACAACCTGAAATAAAAGAATCGTGAATGATAAATAAAAGGGGGCTAAGTATAGTACAAGCAGTCAACTACAAGGCGATGGTGACGAGTCGACAACAATTTTAAGAGATTTTCTATGCAAGAGAGATGAAAGAGAAGAAGATCCACCTCGTCACACTCAACACTCTTCAATCTATGGGCTTCCACAAGACTTTCAAGAATTCTTTTCATTTTAGTGACACATACTTCTTTCTCTGATGCCATTAGCCTTGGATCCAAACATGACATACTTCTCACCAGTCGATAATTAATTGGTGTTTTGTCAAGTAGTTTGGCAACTGTTCTTGCAAGGAAATCTTTACATTCTACTCTGCATTGAAGAAGTTGCCTCTCACTTAATTTACTGGACCTCTCTTTTAGCATCTGTTGTGCCACAAAACCAACATCCACTTTGAGGTAATCCACCTGCTCTTCTTTATCTGCAGGCTTAATTTTTAGGACCTTTAGAACAGACGTTGCCTCAGCCATAACTTCACTCTTGATAAACCTGTCCATCAGTGATTTCAACAAAGTGTACAGGCTAGTCTGCTTGAAATGCAGTAAGAAAAGGTGTAATCTGTTTTGCCACTGATGCAAAAAAAGCCATCTTAGCAGGCATCAGGGGTGCAACCACTGCCGATAGTCTCATAAGATTTTGATTTTTGATCTGTAACTTTCTTTGCTTTCACAGCATTAACAAATTTGACCACATGAGGCCATACTTCAAGAGCTCTCTCTGCAACTGAAACATTTTCCAGCCATCTGTGTTGGCAGAATTTCAGGGGGAATACACTGCTACCCGTTGTTTTTATGTAATCTTCCCTTCTAGCTGGACTATCTTTAAACAGCCAATAAAGACTTGACAGGGTTTTCTGTACAGTCCATCCAGCTGCTTCACAGCCATCCTTAAAGGCTCCATGCACAATATGAAAACTACAACTGCCTGTGTTAAGGAGATTACAGCTGTATTCATTCTTTAACTCATCCTCTACCATTTTGTAAAATTTCCAGTTTACACTTGGCCCATCCATAGAAAGCTGGATCAAATTTCCAAAGCTCAAGTTCTCTTTGCAGGAGTGAAACTTTTCAAGCATATCCTCTGCACTGGCATGCCCAAGAAATTCTGAATTATAGTAACGAGTTTCAACCTTATCATCATTCCAGACACGTACATAAAAATCCATCTGCTTCTTTTGCAGTTCATGATTCAGACTTTCATCAAACAAAAGCACATAACCATCCGAACATTTGACTTTTTCTTTTAGAAGACTCTTAAAGTATAGAGCAATCCCAAAACAAGTAAGATAAGAGGCCTTTTTCTCTCCACAGGTGAACTTCTTAGCAATGTCACTGTCTGGGAACATTTGCTGTGCCAAAAAGTTTATATCTTCACAGGATTTATAGGAATAATGACTACTATTTACCTTAAGTGCCCACCAAACTTCTGCAGTCAAAGTATCATTCCTCGTCACGAACGCGGATATACCTGCTGATGTATTCCCAGTATTACTTGATGCGGATGCGGTTGATCTAGAGATGCTGCTTCCAGTAGTTGGTTGCAGAAGAAATGTTGTTCGACAAAATTGTCCTTATGTCAACATTTGTACTTCTTTGTTGCACTTCCATAACATTAATGTGCTTCTTCCCCTTCTCGTGGCTTGCCAATGCCGATTCGCCCATGTTTGACACGTCAACTGTCTTCACTGTCTTCGCTTTATACTTATCACTGTGACGTTCCAACCACAATTTATAGGAAGGATTTTCGAACCAACGTTCACTAAACAAGCATTTCCCAGGCATGTGTCCAAAAATAGAGTTAAATTTCTACGCAAGCTTGATCCCCAAGAATCGTACGAAACCATGTGTCAAGGAATGTGTCTGTTACGCCGCAAAATGTAACAGTTAACGCAAAATGTAACATCAACGCGAAATGTAACAACTTTAATGCAAAATGTAACAACAACGCGAAATGTAACAACTTTTGACGCAAAATGTAACAACTCTTCAACACAAAATATAACAACTTTTCAACGCAAAATGTAACAATTTTTTTAACGCGAAATGTAACAACGCATAATGTAGCAACAATGTTCTTTCTAAGTTATTAGAGTAACTTGACTTTGGTAAATTTCTTCTTTTTTGTAATCTCAGAAAGACTATTATTATCGAGACTAAAAGAAACTGTCATCATCATCGTCATCATCTTCCTTTTTATTTTAAAAACGTACTGACTTAGTAAATTATAACAGTGATCAAAGTCAACATTTATTTAACTATACGTGGCAGGTTACACGAATTTACACCTGCTACAGTATGCACGCGCTTGACAGATTAAAATCAAAATATTAACAAATGATTATAAATAACAGCAACAACGTTAACAGTCGATATAAAAATAAACGATGGTAAACAGTGCGAACGTGCGCGCGCATACCTCGTGCTCTGGGCTCTTGCGCTGTCTCTTCGCTCATTCCCTGTGCATGTAGAAGATGGCTTCAAATTCTCCAGCGAAATCTTCTTCATCTAGCCCGTATAAAAACGTCCAGGGATACATCCATGCAGTCTCTGAAATCCGAACACCTGCTAATCCAAAATCTTCTAGATATTTTGAGTTCACTGTTCAAGAAAACGACGAGAAAACTCGAGTGGTCTGTTTCAACACAGAAAACAAGGATGAGCTCAAACGAAGGGAGCAACAGAAACTTCCAACTTGCCTCACTAGCATCAGCCCACAGAAAAAAAGATACAGTGATTGTGTAGAATACAAGATGAACAAGTACTCGAGAATCGAACCAGCTAAAAACCTTGAGTTTCAATGGAAATCTTCGAACACCAACCGAAGTGAAATGACTGTAACACAACTACTTCAGAGTACACCCAATGGACAGTCTGTCGGACTAAAGGCAAAAGTTTTATTCAAAGGTGAGAAGGAAACTGTGTACTCGAAGAACTTGAAAAAAAACATCACTAAATGTGACCTTGTTGTCGCTGACAGTACTGGAGCGATCACCGTGACGTTATGGGAAAGTCAAATCGACCAAGTTGAACAGGACAGTTGTTATAACTTCAAAGAACTGAAGTTAAACTTTTTCAACAAAATTTATCTAGGATCTTCCAAAAGTACTACGATTGAACAATTGAATGAAAACATTGACATACCTACAAACATAACAAGTGAAGCTGGCAATCTAAAGCCAAGTGAAAAGGTCACAACGCCTATCACCGGCACCGTATTAGCTGTCGACATAAAGAAGACCTATATCTGTATAAACTGCAAATCCAAAATTCCTGATGATCCAGACAAAGGATTTGTCAAGTGTCCGAAATGCAATCTAATACAACAGGCGTGATGATGATAAAAGATGAAGGTGGAGAAAATATGGGACGATTTTTCTGTCAACATGCAGTTCTTAGCAGTCTATTTGAAACAATTGCAAATGCCCCTGGATTCAGTATTGACAAAAATATAGACAACTTATCATCAAATACCATGGAGTTAACTCTTCTTAATGCCAGCAAATTACTTTTTCAAGTAATCACTAACGAGAAAATTGTGAAATCTATCACCATTTAATATTATTTTGCTGTTGATGCTTTTTAGTACATAATTTGGAAATAATTATGTTCTGAAACTGCATAATTTCAAATTATTACTACTTCGCTGTTAATGTTCTCATCCCGTTTTCAAATAGTTGCGTTCTGTAAAATAGCAGTGAAAATATCTACTACTGTTGTGCTGTTTAATATTTCACATTATGAAATCGTTTAGTTGTGTTCCGGCTTCAATTTTTCTGTCAAGTAATACTGAACCAAAATTTAAATTACTATTTCACTATTGTATGTTCTAATGTCATTTTGAAATAGATATGTTGTGTTAACTTCATGCAGTTATTTCTGTGAAACAATTAATAGTCTCTAGTCTTCAATTACTATTTCAAAATTGGTTCAATGTTATGAACACTACTTCTGAGAAGTAATCGTCTACCACAATTTTATTTACTATTTTACTGTTGACATTCTTATCTCATTTGAAAATAAAGTTGTTGTGTTAGCTTCAATTATTTCTGTGAATGCAGTGATACTCCAGCCCTAGCACCTAAAAAAATCACTACGAAGAAGTTATTTTAGAGTGATTTTACTTGGGCCCTGAAACACTATCTAACAGTTTTTTTGCAAGTAGTAAACAAATTCAACATAAGAAACGATGAAATACCAATAAGTGCATAATAATGATTACACAGGCCAAATAAAATCACTCTAATGCCTAGTTTATAATGCTAAATTTTCTTTCTGGATGCCCTACAATTCTGCATGTTCCATTTCTGACTTTTACTGATGCCAATGCAACCCAACCCCAACTCATCCGGGTTTGTTGGACACTTGCTCTATCGCAAACATTACAAAACATGTTCATTACAGTACTATCAACAACAGTCTTCAAGGGTACAATAAAAATAACCATTTTTGACATGAATGAGCTGGCTCCAAGAGCCCTTTGATTTTTGTTGTGTTTCAATCCTTGGGGCACTTTGAAGGAAAAATCGATTTTCATTTCCTGAGCACTAGTGCCCTAAGTATGGCATTTCCATTTAAACGGTTCCATAATTTGTCTTGTGAGTACAATAATAAAATCTTACCAACTTCAAATAACGAATAACAACCTGAAATAAAAGAATCGTGAATGATAAATAAAAGGGGGCTAAGTATAGTACAAGCAGTCAACTACAAGGCGATGGTGACGAGTCGACAACAATTTTAAGAGATTTTCTATGCAAGAGAGATGAAAGAGAAGAAGATCCACCTCGTCACACTCAACACTCTTCAATCTATGGGCTTCCACAAGACTTTCAAGAATTCTTTTCATTTTAGTGACACATACTTCTTTCTCTGATGCCATTAGCCTTGGATCCAAACATGACATACTTCTCACCAGTCGATAATTAATTGGTGTTTTGTCAAGTAGTTTGGCAACTGTTCTTGCAAGGAAATCTTTACATTCTACTCTGCATTGAAGAAGTTGCCTCTCACTTAATTTACTGGACCTCTCTTTTAGCATCTGTTGTGCCACAAAACCAACATCCACTTTGAGGTAATCCACCTGCTCTTCTTTATCTGCAGGCTTAATTTTTAGGACCTTTAGAACAGACGTTGCCTCAGCCATAACTTCACTCTTGATAAACCTGTCCATCAGTGATTTCAACAAAGTGTACAGGCTAGTCTGCTTGAAATGCAGTAAGAAAAGGTGTAATCTGTTTTGCCACTGATGCAAAAAAAGCCATCTTAGCAGGCATCAGGGGTGCAACCACTGCCGATAGTCTCATAAGATTTTGATTTTTGATCTGTAACTTTCTTTGCTTTCACAGCATTAACAAATTTGACCACATGAGGCCATACTTCAAGAGCTCTCTCTGCAACTGAAACATTTTCCAGCCATCTGTGTTGGCAGAATTTCAGGGGGAATACACTGCTACCCGTTGTTTTTATGTAATCTTCCCTTCTAGCTGGACTATCTTTAAACAGCCAATAAAGACTTGACAGGGTTTTCTGTACAGTCCATCCAGCTGCTTCACAGCCATCCTTAAAGGCTCCATGCACAATATGTATACTACAACTGCCTGTGTTAAGGAGATTACAGCTGTATTCATTCTTTAACTCATCCTCTACCATTTTGTAAAATTTCCAGTTTACACTTGGCCCATCCATAGAAAGCTGGATCAAATTTCCAAAGCTCAAGTTCTCTTTGCAGGAGTGAAACTTTTCAAGCATATCCTCTGCACTGGCATGCCCAAGAAATTCTGAATTATAGTAACGAGTTTCAACCTTATCATCATTCCAGACACGTACATAAAAATCCATCTGCTTCTTTTGCAGTTCATGATTCAGACTTTCATCAAACAAAAGCACATAACCATCCGAACATTTGACTTTTTCTTTTAGAAGACTCTTAAAGTATGGAGCAATCCCAAAACAAGTAAGATAAGAGGCCTTTTTCTCTCCACAGGTGAACTTCTTAGCAATGTCACTGTCTGGGAACATTTGCTGTGCCAAAAAGTTTATATCTTCACAGGATTTATAGGAATAATGACTACTATTTACCTTAAGTGCCCACCAAACTTCTGCAGTCAAAGTATCATTCCTCGTCACGAACGCGGATATACCTGCTGATGTATTCCCAGTATTACTTGATGCGGATGCGGTTGATCTAGAGATGCTGCTTCCAGTAGTTGGTTGCAGAAGAAATGTTGTTCGACAAAATTGTCCTTATGTCAACATTTGTACTTCTTTGTTGCACTTCCATAACATTAATGTGCTTCTTCCCCTTCTCGTGGCTTGCCAATGCCGATTCGCCCATGTTTGACACGTCAACTGTCTTCACGCAAACTCTACATTTCGCTTTATACTTATCACTGTGACGTTCCAACCACAATTTATAGGAAGGATTTTCGAACCAACGTTCACTAAACAAGCATTTCCCAGGCATGTGTCCAAAAATAGAGTTAAATTTCTACGCAAGCTTGATCCCCAAGAATCGTACGAAACCATGTGTCAAGGAATGTGTCTGTTATGCCGCAAAATGTAACAGTTAACGCAAAATGTAACATCAACGCGAAATGTAACAACTTTAATGCAAAATGTAACAACAACGCGAAATGTAACAACTTTTGACGCAAAATGTAACAACTCTTCAACACAAAATATAACAACTTTTCAACGCAAAATGTAACAATTTTTTTAACGCGAAATGTAACAACGCATAATGTAGCAACAATGTTCTTTCTAAGTTATTAGAGTAACTTGACTTTGGTAAATTTCTTCTTTTTTGTAATCTCAGAAAGACTATTATTATCGAGACTAAAAGAAACTGTCATCATCATCGTCATCATCTTCCTTTTTATTTTAAAAACGTACTGACTTAGTAAATTATAACAGTGATCAAAGTCAACATTTATTTAACTATACGTGGCAGGTTACACGAATTTACACCTGCTACAGTATGCACGCGCTTGACAGATTAAAATCAAAATATTAACAAATGATTATAAATAACAGCAACAACGTTAACAGTCGATATAAAAATAAACGATGGTAAACAGGAACGCATAATTGTCCCTTCATGTCAGGTCTATAACATTTAAAGCTGAAGGGTAAGCCAGTTCAGTGGATAATATATTTCCATGGTCACTTCTTTCGGTTCCTCCGAAAGATACTTGAGATGCCAAACCAGCCCTGCCCTAGGGCGACAAAGCTTATCCATGCTGGTCCTCATTATTATAAACAATATGTTATGATTATCCCCTGCTCATCATTAGGGCCTATCTTACAAATTTACCAGGATCCTGTACAAGATCCTTCAAAATCACTAGGATCCTGTACAAGATCCTACAAAATCACTAGGATTCTTGTATAAGATCCTATATTATCACCAGGATCCTGTACAAGATCATAAAATCACCAGGATCCTGTATAGTAGGATCCTATCCTTTCATGGCCATGAAAAGTCGTTGATAAAGAATGATGATGAAATACTTAAGACTTCGTGTGAAAGTAGTAAGGGGGGACGGTTTAGGACGTAACCGAGCAGAAGTGAGGGGTTTGGGTCACAGGACCATGTTGCATATAGAATGAGAAAAAGAGTTTCAATAAAATGACATCACGATGAGAATCAAAGTAATTGAGCATGCAAGGAAACTATCTGTAATCTGTCACGCAACTAAAAACCAAACAAATTCATTTTAAAAACCAAGACTATATTCTCAAACAAATCCTGGTGTTACAAATTGGGACTGTCTCATATTATGCAGTATTTCATCTTCCGTGAGACCAAGTTCCACAATTATTAAATGACCATTGTTAGCATCAAAGAGTTCTCCGTAATATTCTGCATTGTCCAGTCTCCAAAATGGACGTTGATACCATATCATTCTAAATTTCTCTGCTGCAAAACGAATAGAGAAGAAACAAAAAAAATGTTTTCAAACAGACCTAAGAGTGGAAACGTAAACTGAAATCTTATTGACTGGAGGCAGTTAATTAAAATTGATAATTATGATAAGTACTGAATTGTTGCTGAGGATCGTGTTGCGTGATCATATCGTGTACATTGCTTTCAATTTCAGTGATATCACCTAACATAATTGTTAATAAAGATCCTGTCATGGCATCAATCATTTGTCCAAAATAGTAGACCCTCTTTGCCAAAGTGGTCTCTCCCTCCATAGGAACCACACAGCTGGGTATTCTAAAACTGTTTCTGAGAAAAATAAATACTATTATCGGACGTACCACGAAAAGCGTCACAGAATTATTAAATTTTTCCGGCCACCATATATGGAGATGGATTCCTACAATTCCTACAATATTTCCTACAGTGACGTCACATTTTCCATGGACGTGTAAAGACGTGGTTACCAAGGCAATCTCTGGTCGAAAGTAATATGGCAGAAGGTGGTGAGCAAATGTCTGTAGATGATGAGCAAGTTTCTTCGGTTGTTTCAACTGCTTCGAACTCACTAGAGGCCGTTGCATCCAGCAGCAATACTTCGTTCAATCATCCTAACGTAAGCTGACTTTTATTCGCCATAGGTTGCTCGTAATTATTGCTCACAATGAATCTTGGTTGCTTTCTTATTTCTCACTTTGATCGATCAGCTTCATAACAATTCAGGCAGGTTTTTCATAAGGGTTGTGTTATAACTTTTTGATGGTTTTGAAAATACTTTTGACGTTATTAGAATTACTTAGAGAGAGGTGCTGTTGTTTTGGACCGCTTTACATGCAGCACCAAAACAATTTACCCACCTTCACGTTCGCACGTGTGAAAAGGCAAAGCGTTAAGTGCAAAGCATAAAAAACAGTTGAACATCGAAATGAAAGCATATTCCTAAGGAAATCTTTTTTCTACTTTTTCTTTATATTGTGCGTATGTTTAGTTTTCCTTTTTTTCATTTTTTTCCACGCTTGTGTATATCCTATTGTCCTTGTGCGAACATACTTGGCAGGGTTGCCACAGATCAGGAAATGGTCAGAGAAAAAAATCTTTAAGGTCAGGGAATTTTGGCATTTTGAAGAAAAGCCAGGAAAAAGTTAAATCATTGAACACGGTTATTTTACAATGCAGCTTCTGTTACTGGGGTCACCCAGACAAAGTTAACCAATCACAAAGCAGAATTAGTCCATCAGCTGAGACTCAAAAATTTGGGTTTATGGCTCACTTGAGGGAAACAGATAAAACATGTATTATCTTAAACACTGACTATTAAGCATCATAAAAATGTATGATAGCAAGGATAGAACGGTAGCTTTCACTCTGTAAATCGAATTTTAAGTTGCCCCTCATTTCCTCCTTATGGCCGCCATCTTGGATTTTTCAAGGACGGCAACAATGTTTCTTGTATTCTTTTAATTAGAGCAAATTGCTCTTCAAACGCAAATTTAGAGCGTTTTGGAACTCAGAATATGATTTCTGCTTTTTTAGTGCCGTAATTATAACTGTGCCGTCAAATGATATGTAGAAATTGAAAGTGTATTGAATAAACTCCACTTGAAAGCAATCGCCTGTTTCCTACCCTAGCCCCACTTTCCCAAAACCATTCAATGGATTTTATTCCCAGTGCGAGGTTAATATTTTATTTTTTGTACTACAAAAATAAATAAATAAGTTTTACCGCCAGTGCACATCTGTCAAAGAATTTTAACATTCAATGGATTTTAGCGCCAGTGCAAGATGTTCAATGGATTCTGGCGCCAGCGCGAAACATTAAATGGGTTTTCGCGTCAATGCGAAAGTGCTTCATCTACACCATCATCAATGGCAGACACATGTATTATATGCGGTTTGTCCGATCAAAAATTAGCTCAATGTAGGGATATTTCGTCTTGGACAACGTTACATCGTGCTGCCGTAATTCGAAATCACAAACCAATTTTGGAGGCTTCGACCGAAAGCGAATTTCCCGAAAATGCTATCAAATATCATCGCAACTGCAGAGCCGAGTTCACCAACAAAAGAGATTTGCAAGTCGCAGATCAAACACCTGGAAATGACGAAGAAGCTTCTACAAGTGCGCCCAGGAGAAGCTCTAGAGATCATGGAAGTCACTCCAGCTCACATATTCTGCCCGATCAATGTTTGTTTTGCAAAAAGTCCAGGTACAAGCCAAACACGAAGACAAGAGAGAGCCTACACAGTGTGCAAGAATTTCGTGCCGATGAAACGGTAAGAAAATGTGCTTCTCTTCATGTACAGCAAAACACTGCTATGAGTGAAATAGCTCGGGAAGTGATTGGAATATGTGCAAAAGATCTCATTTCAAGCGAAGCCAAATACCATGCTTCCTGCTACAAGAGTTTTGTAAGAATAATTTATTCCAATCCAAATGAAGGTCAAAGGTCAAATGAAATAGAGTGCCCATTACAGCCCGTTTACGAAGCTGTTTACTCTTTGTGTGAAGTAATCGAATATAGAGTTGTGAAGGAACTGTTTTTTAACAAAGCTAGTAAGCTAGGAGTAACTGTACCAGAATCCGACAAAAAGAACCTTCTGCGAAAGCTGTCAAACATGTTTCCAGAAATTAACTTTTTAACGTACCAGTATAACAAGGTGTTAATGTATCCAAACACATTAACGATAGACAAAGCCGTCCTGGATTCCTTTGAGTTTAAAACGGAGCTAGAGTCACTTAAAGGTACAGAGAGTGATAATGAAAAGAATGTGATCAAAACTGCACGATTACTTAACAAGGAAATAAAGGATCTTGACCCACAGATGTCGTGGCCGCCTAAAGATGATGATTTGAAACCAGACAGAACTGATGACTACATTCCACACCTACTCGATGTCTTTCTGACTGTGCTTATTTCTGGGAAATCACTTGAGAATGACAGCAGTCATACAGAAAGAACAGTACGACTGAAAGAATCTTTTGCACAAGATATCGTTTATTCTGTAACAAATGGGGTTGTGAAAACTCCAAAAAGTGTGTTATTTCCTTCTGTTGTAAAGGCCCTGTGTAATAACACAGAGATTTTGAGACTTATCAATAAGTATGGCCATGGTATAAGTTATGACCTAGTAGAAGAGATTGAGACAGAGTATGCATTAAACGTTATCAACGAGCAACGAGGTAACCGTGTCGTCATTCCGGCTAGTGTAACACAGGAAGAGTCCAGGAGCACTGTCGCCCTGATGGTGGCGGATAACATTGACAATCTAGAGTGTACTTTGAGTGGATCTGGAACATCCCATCGCGTAAATTCAATCCTCGTTACGGAAAAAAATGCAAGACAAAGCGATGATGAGTCAGATGACCAAGACTACGCACCACCAGTAGCGAAGAAATGTAGGAGATCCCTACCTGCGACGGTGGTTACTAGAGAGATCCCCGAGTACTATGGCGGAAAACGGGAGGGGCCAGGTGAACTGGTGCACGTTCAAAATGTCGGAGTAAGTTCATCTTATACTGACAAAGTGAAGGAGCTGACATTGCGCTTTCTCGTATGGCTCGAGGTCAGAAAGCTCGAAACTCACCCGTTATTACTTGTGCCTGGGTGGACTGGCTTTAACATTAAAGTACGCGATCATGTTGTGGTTGTGGAGAGCACAATTGGTTACTTGGATACTATAGACTCCCCCGCCACTGACCTGAAGACCGCGTACGAAGTACTGTCTAGAGGGTGCGAAATAAAAGATTGGTTGAAGTTGAATGCTGTAGTCTGTGTTTTTGATCAGGCTTTTTATGCCAAGGCCATGGAGGTTTACTGGAAACACAAAGATCTATTCGCTGGCCTGGTCATAATGATGGGAGGTTTTCATTTGTTGTTAATGCTCTTGGGGGTCATTGGAGACCGATTCGGAGACGCGGGGCTTAGAGAACTTGCTGTTCAGAGCGATGTTGTGGCAGAAGGTTCAGTGGATAAGGCTATGAAAGGGAAACAGTACAATCGAGCTGTGCGTCTTCATAAATGTGTGTATGAAGCCCTCATGAGATTGCTCTTAAAAGAGTTTGAGGCTACAGTCCAGTCATTGCCGGCATTGAACTTGGAACAGCTGAAACTAAATCTGAACCAAGATGACTTTGATCAAGTGATGAACAGCTGCGAGTTCCGAGAATTTGGAGAACAGTTTCATGTTTTTGTTCAGGAAATGAAGGAAAAAGGCCCAAACTTAGCAAGATTCTGGCTATCGTACTTGGAGCTGTCGGAACTGATGCTGAACCTCATCTATGCGTCCCGCACAGGTAGTTGGGAGTTGTATCTGTCGTGCATTGAAGAGGTTATACCATGGGCATTTGCGTATGATCACCAAAACTACGCGCGCTATCTCATTCCATTCCTAGACGACATGCGTCAGCTACCTGTCAGAAAGCCAGAGGTTTACACAGCCTTTACCAAAGGCCACTTTTCCGTCCAGATGGGTGCCCGTAATCCTTTCGGACGAAACGAAGCTGACAAGACCATTGAGAACACCATTAATCGCGATTGCAAGACAGGAGGAGGGTATATCGGGTTCAGTGCTAATTTTGCCGCAACTCAGAGATGGGTGCTCAATGACACAAGACGTGGTGTGTACAGGAAGCTTCTTCGCGAGCATTTGTCAGTTACATCACCCCAAGCCTACATTCACAAGGAGTTGGCGCCAGCACGCATTAAAGAAGACATCAAAGCTGTAGGAAAGCTTGTGGATCTACTGGAGGATGTGTTCAGCAATCCATGGAAACAAGACGCGGTGTTTACAAGCCTGTCTACGGGTATCGAAGCGACAGCAGAAGTATGTGATGATTTACTGCAAGCCAAGACCAAAGGCAATCAGGCAGCGACTGACTTTGTAGTGAACCGTTGCTCATCTAACCCCACCCTAGATTACTTCGATCAAATGAAGAAAGTGAAGCTGAAGTCGTTCAAGGATCTGAAGGCTGTGCGCAAGGTTCGCAATAAGGATCTGGTACTGCCCCTTCGCATGGATCGTGATATATTTGCGCGGATGGCACTTCTTGGACAGTTTCGTCAGATTGACATGAAAGTTGTTTTCAGCTATCCACTTGGCCCTCTTCCTTGGTCTCTTGCTGATCCTTATGGCCTCCCACGAAAAACAAGCAAAGCCAAACTCTCCCAGCAGTTAGAGCGCCGTATCACAGTCACCGAAAAATACCCAGAGAATGCAACCAGTATTTTCGATGGGATGGCCGTCTTGCAGAAGTTGAAGATCCCCTCTGGAGCAACGTTTCATTTGGTCTCTGAAAGAGTGTTTGAGTTAGTAACCAGCACCGGCAGCAGGCGTGTAGATGTAGTGTTTGACGTATATCGCGAGATATCAATCAAGAATATCGAAAGATTGAAGAGAGTGTCAACGTCCGACGGCATACAATACAAGAACATACTCTCGGCGTACACAGTGAAGTCATGGAACAAGCTGCTCAGTGTAACCGCGAACAAGCCTGAGATAGTCAAATTTCTCGTGTCACAGTGGAAGACAGAGGCATTCAGAGGCAGGCTCCGCAACCGGATCATGTACGTGACAACCGAAGATCAGTGCTGGAGAATAGACGCAGCCACATGTCAACTTGTTCCTGAACTCCAGTGCAATCATGAAGAGGCTGATACGCGTATGGTTCTCCATGCTCAGCACGCGGGAGGTACGTGCGTCATTCACTCCGATGACACTGATGTCTTCGTTTTACTGCTCGCTCACAGTCAAACCCTTGGGAAGTGCTTTATGAAGAAAGGCCGTGGCGCAAAGACCAGAATTGTAGAGCTTCCTTTGGTTGTTAACAGCTTGGAGAAGCAACTCGACCCAAGTATCGACAAGCACTGCTTCATGAAAGCCCTGATTGGTGTGCACGCGATAACAGGCTGTGATACAGTCTCCGCCTTCTCTGGAAAAGGGAAATGGAAAGCCGTCCAACTTCTTCAACGCAACGAAAGATACGTTCGAGCTATGGCGAGTATCGGGGAAGAGTGGGAAGTACCTGAGGAGACCTTCAAAGATACGGAAGCACTCGTGTGTGAGCTGTACGGAAAGAAGAAGTCCAAGAGTGTGGATGTGCTGCGTTATGAGATTCATTGCGCTAGAGGAGGGAAGGTCGAGCCAGAAGCTCTGCCACCATGCCAGTCATCACTGCGACTCCACATAACAAGATCAAATTACCAAGCAGCCATCTGGAGAAGAGCCATTGATCCTCGTCCAGAAATCCCTTCCCCTCATGGGCACGGCTGGGAAGTGGACAATACCAATAAAGTGGTAGAATTTCTTTGGCTTGGATCTAAACCAGCTCCGGAAGAGGTTCTAGAACTACTTTCCTGTACGTGCAAGAGAGTATGCACGATCGAAAAATGCTGCTGCATGAAGGCTGGATTGAAATGCACTGACATGTGCAGTGTTCAGTGCGACAACATGGCAACTGATGATGTACTCGTTGCGTATGAGAGTGGAGATAGTGATAGCGACTTGGAGGAGTGATGCGGGTAAGTTGTTTACATGTGTGGGTTACTTGAAATGGCAAACAGAAAATGTTGTTCTGTCTTGTATGACGGTTCTTGCAACTCCTGCAGATAAACGTTTTTCTTCTTTCAAACTCCATGTTCGAGAAGACAATTTAATTCATGACATAAATGTATTTGTATATTACAGATCCTTTATACAAGTGACAGCAGGGCAGGACATTTAACAATCGTGGCGATTCTGTGTTCAAAAGAGTACCAGACTGAAATGTGGACCTACTCAGTAACTGTTATATACTCTGATCTGTGGTATACGCACAGCGAGGAATGTTTGCTAAAAAAACTTAAGCAATAGCTTTTAGCGAACTTCTCTAGCATTATAAAGAAGTTAGTTTTAGTTAATTTTAATTAAAATATGATAAGTTTAATTTTACACGGCCGAAGGCGGAAGTCGGTCCTTGTTAGATTCAGATTGAGATGACGTTTGAATACACATGAAGGCTAAGAAACAAAATGGCGGGCTTTGCGATGCTTTTGTGACATTATTATACTTTATATAACAGTAGAAACTTGACAAAATACTGTGTCAGAAATGGAATATTTCAAATATTCGTCTCACCAAAATATTTTGAGCATTTAAGAGAGAAAACAATTTTCGAAAGTTCTTTATTATGAAATCCAAGATGGCGGCAAAAGACAAATATATGAGAAAATTTAAAATTCGAATTAAAACATGAAAGCTACCGTTCTATCCTTGCTATCATGCATTTTTATTGTACTTTGTAGTCAAATATTAAGATTATACAAGTTTCGTTTGTTCCCCGTAAGTGAGCCATACAACCTCCCTAGCTGATGGACTAAATGGAGTTTTAACTTCAGCCAATGAAATGTCGAGTACAGAACGATGAAATGTCAACTTGTTCGTTCACCACGAAAACAGATCGATACAAATTTTGGCTGTTTGGTTTTCAATTAATTTCGCTTGCATCCCTTTTGAACTTGGGTAGCAACATTTGGAAGGTAAATATTAGCAATGTTTATGAAAGAGAAGTTTGAAACAGGGAAAGCAACGACTGTACCATTTGTCTCAACTGTGCTTGGCGGAGTTCGCTCCGTGATATTTCAAGTTTTCTCTAAGGCATCAACTGGAGTTTTGGTAGTAGCACTTGGAAAATTAATGCACCTGATGCTAGTGAAGCATCACATGTATATATTTTCCAAATGGTACTACCAAAATTCCAGTTGTCACGAGTGAACTCCACCACGCACAGTTGAGACAAACGGTACGGTCGTTGCTTTCCCTGTTTTGATTTCCCATTCATAAACATCTCTAATATTTACCTTCCAAATGTTGCTGTCACAACTTCTCAAGTTCAAAAAGAATGCAATCGAAATTAATTGAAAACTCAGTACCACACAGCCAAAATTTGTATCGATCTGTTTTTGTGGCGAACAAACAAGTTTAAATTTCATTGTTCTGTACTTGACATTTCATTGGCCGAAGTTAAAAATGCTAAACTCTATTGTTTACGCTTTGCTTTGTGATTGGTTAACTTTGTTTCGGTGACCCCGATAACAGTAGCCGCAATGTAATACCATTGAATGCTGGATTATTAAACATATGGGGTCACTGTTTTTTAAAGGATATTTTTCGTTAATGAAGAAGGAAAATTTGTTGAAAAGATATCAGCCTTAAATTAACAAGTGGAAGGACAGCTGCATGTTTAGGCCAGAAACCGCTATTAGATCTGACATTTTGTATTTGTTTGGTCAGAGAAATGATTTTTGTCAGGGAATAGGCCATTTCCGAGTTCGCTTGTGCCTCTATTTCAAGGCGAGTCTTGAAAGCAACAGTGCCGGAAATCTAAGAAAAGAGGAGGTGATCGCTTGAGCACTTTTGACGTGTGTCAGCTGGTGCAAGCCAAATCCATAAGCTCACGCTTAGAGCTGGTGTCTTTAGTGGCGGCTCAAGTTAGAGAAGGGAAAACCGCGTTGGCCGAATTTATTGCCAACCGGGGAAGTAAAGCGGTCGATGAAGCGATTCAGTTAGCGAAAGAATTTGCCGAGGCCGAAACACGTTTAAATCGGTCTAAAAAAACCCGCATTGAACTGCTAGAAGAGGAGCTGACCGGCGAGTGCATTCAGGGTTGTCAAGGGAGATGGCTTATAGCTGCAGAACAGTTACTCCAGCGCCACGAGATAGAAAAGCGTTCATTTTGTAATGCAATTTACAGTGCACTGGAAAAAGGTAGAGGAAAGTTTCGCAATGTTTATATACATGGGCCTGCAAATTGTGGGAAATCGTTTATTGTAGCGCCACTAAAAGTTATTTACCAGGCGTTCTCGAATCCCGCCACGGGTTCATTTGCTTGGATAGGTGTTGAAGAAGCCGAGATTATACATCTTAATGATTTTCGGTGGCATCCTAAAATCATTGCCTGGGCCAAATTTCTGCAAGCTCTAGAAGGGGATACAGTTCACTTACCGGCGCCCAAGAATTTATGTTGCAAAGATATTCAGCTATCAAAAGATACCCCGTTCTTTGCAACCTCGGATGCTCCATTGGTACTAGTTAAAGGGGGTGCGATCGACCGCGTGAATACAGAAATGATGAACTGCCGATGGGTTTTTTTCAATTTCTGGAAGCAAATACCACATACAGAACAGGAGGATATCCCCCCGTGTAGATTTTGCTTCGCAAAATTTATTTTGCATGATGTGCGTGGCTGATGTGACCCCTCTTTACCTTGCGTGACTAAAACTCGTCATTTGAAAGACAACTGTTGACCGGCGAGTGCATTCAGGGTTGTCAAGGGAGATGGCTTATAGCTGCAGAACAGTTACTCCAGCGCCACGAGATAGAAAAGCGTTCATTTTGTAATGCAATTTACAGTGCACTGGAAAAAGGTAGAGGAAAGTTTCGCAATGTTTATATACATGGGCCTGCAAATTGTGGGAAATCGTTTATTGTAGCGCCACTAAAAGTTATTTACCAGGCGTTCTCGAATCCCGCCACGGGTTCATTTGCTTGGATAGGTGTTGAAGAAGCCGAGATTATACATCTTAATGATTTTCGGTGGCATCCTAAAATCATCGCCTGGGCCGAATTTCTGCAAGCTCTAGAAGGGGATACAGTTCACTTACCGGCGCCCAAGAATTTATGTTGCAAAGATATTCAGCTATCAAAAGATACCCCGTTCTTTGCAACCTCGGATGCTCCATTGGTACTAGTTAAAGGGGGTGCGATCGACCGCGTGAATACAGAAATGATGAACTGCCGATGGGTTTTTTTCAATTTCTGGAAGCAAATACCACATACAGAACAGGAGGATATCCCCCCGTGTAGATTTTGCTTCGCAAAATTTATTTTGCATGATGTGCGTGGCTGATGTGACCCCTCTTTACCTTGCGTGACTAAAACTCGTCATTTGAAAGACAACTGTTGTCATAGTTCTCACTTACAGTTCTCGGGCTAAAATAACTGTTTTACGCTGTTTTGGCGGCCAGTACAATCCAGTTATGTACTTGTAAGTATTTTTGTTCGAGTACCCCCTGTAAAAATTGCTTTTAGATCATGAATTATACACGGACAACGATTTTGGCAACAGTTCTCGCCTTTAACTAATAAAGAATGAAATGTTAAGAATTTTCTTTTTAAATGTTTAACCCGAGAACTGTTGTAAATCGCAAAAGCCATCTGCTTTATACATTACTTGTACAACATTCAGTGGCAATGAAACATTTTATTACTGTTTTTGTACACCTGGATCATAGATCAAAATTCTTTAACGCGATATTTCACATAATGTAGCCGAGAACTGTCTCCGAGAAATGTGTTATGTTAAACAAAAACAGTGACTCAATGTAACGCAATTCTGTGCTCTTTTTAAAAAACAACATTATGATTTAATACAGGTGGCAACTATTTTGTAAGGTTGAAAGTTCATGCAGTCTGATTATCAATCAAAGTAGCTGTAGTTCGGAAAAATGAGACTTCATTGTTTTAGTATAAGAAAAATAGTATAAAGGTGACACTCAATTGCGTGATTAATATTTTATCCTTTCGCCCTTGGAGGCGAGAATAGCTGAAATCCTTCTGTTCATACTAGAGATAGTTTTATCTATAGTTTCAACGGGAATATCCACAAATGCTTCCAAAACTCGAACGTTAAATTCATCAAAGGATTCCCTTAAAATGTTTCTGGATATTGTAGCGCTTAACAAGATGGAAAATATTCTCTATGGGATTCAGATCTGGTGACCGCGGTGGGATTTCAAGAAAGCTTCCCTCAATATCTTCAAGGGCGAGTTTTGCGGCCCGACTGGTCTGTGACGGGTCGTTGTCCATAACAAATAAACGTCGACCATCTGCTTTTGGACCAGCTCTTGCAAAAGTAAGGTTGAAATGTTCTCGAATAAATGTGGCAAAAAATTCACCTGTCATTTTCTCGTACGGTACTTTCAAGATCACCCCTTTTCCGTACGCTATGGCGACGATAACATGCAAACGCCGTCCACCCGCTAAATCTTTACATCCTTTGGCTGTAACTTGAAGCCCTTCCTCTCGTTTTCGCCACACCCTGGCTCTGTTAGAGGCCGCACCACTTTTCGGGTGATACTTGTGAACAAACGATACCCCGTCCAAGTAAAAGGAAATTTCATTTTTCCAGTAATCAGGATTTCTAACCAGCTCTTGCTTCATGTTACGTGCAAATTGCAGTCGCACTTTTTTATCATTGCCACTAAGGATCCCTTTTCTCCGAGCCAAATAGTAATAGTATCCAAGTTCATTCAAATAGCGCGAATACGTCCTCCTACTGGCCACTTGAAAACTAAGACCACTCTCTTCCACTAAACTTCTCACAGTCAGGTGTACATTATTCCGTCTAAAAGACTTTAAGGTACAAATCAGTAAACGCATTTTTCTTTCGTTTACATTTTGTGGTCTTCCCCGTTTCTTGACACTTGGTATCCTCGTCACACTTCCATTTCCAAACTCATTACTGCAAATTCGGTGCGCAGACGATTTTGATATTCCACATTCCACAGCGATTCTTCGGAAAGAAAATTTACTGTATGTTCTCAGGTAGCAGGCGAAAGCCCTTTTCTCTGCTGCTATTTGTTGGATAAAAACCATACTTTCGTGTACATGTAATTTTTCGCAAACCAGACGAAGAGTAATTTTTCATGGCAACTTGAACTACGTCACAGTCGATACCGTTTTCAAACTCTGCTAAAGCACGCGCAAACATTACTTTTGGCCACGCCATATATCCTTTCACATTGTAAATAACACTTGTCTTATTATGGTCTTTTTTTCTTCTATTTTTTAATACATTATTAGTACTTTTGTGCGATAGGCACTATTCAGACAATGGGGGACAAAAGTCTTAGGACAATTAAGACGCTCTGCCTTAATTTCTCCCAATTTCCCCCTCGCCCCCAAGCAATGTTGTAGTTTGTGCTGGCCTGTACACTTTATCCTGTCCTAAAAGTTTTTGTTCATCCCAACATTGTTTGGAGGGGGGAGGGGAGGGCCATTCGCGGTATCCACGTGGTTAGAAAAGTGTACATTATGCGACATCTGATTATTTGATAAGTTAAGGATGTTGAAGGAAGGTTTTTGGATAACCGTACCAAGGATTTTTGTCCTCCATTGTCTCAAGAATATTCCAGGTGTTATATACCAAATTTGGTAGGAATTTTTTAGTCAAAAGTTGGCAGACCAGTATTCTTTGTTTCCATATTTAAGAGTAGGCTATGTCAGGTAGCTTATTGTGTGCGTGTTTCGAAAACGAGTCGGAGATGGGGGCAAGGTAGGGGAACTGCATGGTGTGATATATGATGTAAAGAGTCGTGTCGTTTCATAGTATTATTATTCTCTATTTGTTTTTTATGTCCTAAAACCATCGTTGTCAATGCAATGGGAGTGATTTTAATTCACATTCTAAGAATGTCTGGTTATCATGCCTGAAAACTAGTTATTGTTTCCAGAGGGATAAAAGTGGGTGGGGAGGGGGCATGTGATTCGAAATTCGTTCCCACGCTTTGCGCATTTTCTAACGGTTTTTATCGGTAGCATGATATTCGGCATCACAGATTTAAAATGGCATGTCTGCAAGCTGGGAGACAACGCGTTGTGTATTTAATTACATATAGTCGAGCGGATGTTGTTAAGTTTCCTTCTAAAGAAAGTTTTTCTAATGCTGTATTACAAGCTTGGCAGAATTTCGACGTTACAGTTGTACAGTGGGTAACGTCTATTGAAGCTCATCACAACACAGATAATGCGGAAAATGGGCAGAACATGAATCTATACCATTATCACATGGCGATCAAACTCAAAAAGTGCAAAGTCTTTGTAATGAAAATGAGTTTTCATTCATATGGAAAGCAAAACTAATTACCATCACAAAACTTTCGCACTTAGACTCGTTTTGAAATAGAGGGTCAAGGGAACTCGGAAATGGCCTATTTTGAAAAAGGATGTCTATGGCAACCATGCTTGGGCTGTCACAAGTGTGAAAGCTTTTAGCACCTTACCAATTGTACCTGTCTTGTTTTGCTTTCATATTTGTATAGGATTCATTTGGAGAGTCGGAATCTGAGGAAGAGGTAAGGTCTGAAGGTTATTTTTTTAAAAAAGAAAATCTACTTACTGCAAGTAGAAATATGAACTGTTTTGACGAGGAAGGTTATTGTATCCCAAGTGGGTACTTACTAAAATGAATTTATATTAACTAGTCTTCAAAAATGTTCTGGCAAATGCTATTGTAAAGTGTATATTAACTTAACTTGCAGTAGTTAAGGGGGTACTTATAGGCTCAATTTCCCATTTTTCCATTTGGTAAAGGAAATGTATGGGGAAAAAGTGGGACAAAAGTGGATGGGTAATGAATTCAAGATGGCGACAGCAGAAGATGGTTGGAATAGGAGAGAATGAGTGAAAAGTAAAGAAATAGGAACATTAGAGCTACGCAAGCGCAATGAGCGGACTTTATAAGCCGCGCGCAAGCTCAAGGTTTATTATAAGCCGCACAAGCTCAAGGTTTACACCGTTGACAGAAAATATTAAATTTTAATTGGTTACAAAGTAGTGGTTTTAGAGCAGAATGTTCATCACCCTTCTGTTGATAATTTATCAGATATGTTGCGACTTGAACTATCACTTTTGTGAGTATCAAACAGAGAAGAGAATGCTGAGGAACGAAAGCAGTCCTTTATATGAGGATCGATTTAAAACACCACCGACGCTTTCACCGAAAGAATTGGTAAGATTTAAGCCCCGTTGGAACTTTAACTTAAATTCGCTTATGTAAATGTTCACTCTATATATCACTCTGTTGCTCATTGACCTAGATCATTCAAGCAAGCAGTCTACCAGCACTACAAGAGAGACAGGAGCAGAAAGAATTATTTTGCAAATCAAGCTTGCTTAAGAGACGAGGTGTGCTTCAATTGCCTAAAGTGAGAATCGCAAAGTGAAAGAATCTAACAGAAATGTTTTGTTGTGGGCCATCGTTAGCTACTGATGCATCTGTTAGTATAACTCCTAAATGCTGCAAGCGTTTTTTAAAGTTATTTTCTTGTTGTCGTGGTACAATCGCTGACGATGGACAAGATGGTCACGATAATGGTCATGATATTCATTTGAAATGTGTACTAGCTTCCCTTACCAAACCAGCATATATGTCAAATATCTGCAAATATCTGTAGCATATCTGCGACAGTTCTGCAGTTATCTGCAGTAGGCTTTCCCATATCTGTAAATATCTGTAGGAAATGTACAGATATTCTGCAGATATGTAAAAGTTTCCATAAACTATCTGTTAACTATCTGTAGTGCCTGCAGACACTTTACAGATAGCTAAATCTTCAAGCTGCCTGCATACATACTGATATTGAAGTTTAAGTTCATTTTAAACACTTGAGAAGTAATCACCATTTCCACTTTCTTTCTAGCCACATTATTTATAATTATCACCATTCCATGTTTATATTTATATTACATGCATGCACAGTGGCATTTTTTGATGAACTAAAGTAAGGGCTTAATTAACAGCATTTCCATCGCTACATAACTGCCAAGTATTTTTCTACTGAAAATTGCATCACCTAATCTAACGACGATCATTTTCAGAAAATAACTTATAAGTTTAATTTGTTGCCAGTGGCAGTTACAGCTCTGTCAACTTGAATTGAAGAAGTTACTAAGTTCAACACTTTACTAGGTAAACATTAATCTGTCTCTATTAAATTAGGAAATTTACTAATGTAAGCATGGCTTATTCCTTGAAACTCCAAGTAAACACATTTTTCTTTCAGAGAGCTTATTGCAATTACTTGTACAGCATCTTCCCTGAAAGGCAATATTATATATAATTAACATAGTTAAACTGTGCTAGAGTATTTGTAATTCATGTAACATTATGTATAAGAATTATACCAAGGAGAATCATTTGTACTTTAAATTAAAACACTTGTAAAATAACTGTCAGTCACAATTAATGGCAACCAGATACATGTATCTTTAAAAAACTATGTTTTGTTTACTGTCATAGTTTAAAATTAGGCCTGATGGAAAGGAAGGAAAGTTGCAAAATATATTCCATCTTCACAAAGTTCAGAGTGGAGGACGTGTCAAAATGCAAATTTGTACATCATATGAAAATGTTGCTGTGGTAGAGTCAAACTCAGCTTGTCCACTGGACGCGACATTTTGAACCAATATTTTCTCGTTCCTTAACCAAAGCAAAACTTAATGATGCGTCACGACACTATCATGTTTGTAACAAATAAACCCTTAGATTAAATTGAACTACTTCTCGGTGCTCTTTCCTTTTGTATTCTAAGCTTTGCACTAACAGGACACATCTTCTTATCACAAACATGTGTAAGGAACCTTTTATTAACCAGTGTACAGGGCTGCAAATAACTGTCAGTCATCGGACATTGGCCGACCAAAATTTGCCAATGTCCGACGAAGTCGCAACCTTGGTCAGACATTCTGTCCGGCCAATTTTTTGATGCAACATTTGACTATATCATTTACAAATAAAATTTGATTTTCTTATACGCTACTCTTTCGAATGTACCTTTGTGTTTATGTCCGACCAAATTTTCCTTTTGTACGACCAAAATGGTGTCCTAGTCGGACACATGTCCTTTCAAGGTAAAAAAATTATTTGCAGCCCTGAGTGTATATAGTGACATAATTATAAATTAGTAGCTTATATAGAGATTGACTCTACATTAAACACCTGTTCTTACCGTGGCTTCTTTACAGCTTGAATGTGATTTAAAGTGATTTCAGATTCACAATCAGAAAACTGAACAGTTTCCTCTGGTTCCAATCTGCATATTACTGCAAAAGGTGTTTCCTGGCAAAGTTGACAGAAATGTGGTAGCTGATGCGTACATGGTGGTCGATGAAGCAAGAAGAATTGAATCTGGCCAAAGGATTCTGGCAAATCCTTCCTTTCTCTGTAAGCCACAGTGTAACTGTTCCTCTTGGATACCCGGGAATACCCTTTGCTATGGAACACCTGCCTCTCAATCTTGATCCTGCTGAACTTTTTTACTGTACCAAAAGGTGTCTCCCCAAGGACCTCAACCAGGTTGGCCTTAATGTTCTCAGCCAGTGTACACTTGCTAGCAGCACCCATCTGGAAAACGCCATGTCCAATAGGGGTCAATCTGCATAAAATACATATTACAAGATATTGTGAATTTTCACGGGGAGCTTAAAAATAAATAAAAGAAACGGTTGTTCTCTATAACAAGATTCAAATAAGTACAACAGTAGTCACATAACTGAAGAGATTCTACTCTGGATTACATTACGCTTATCTCACAATACATGTAAAGGTTTAGAGACTATGAGGTCAAATATGAACAAAAATAACCTGCGTAGAATTCAAAGATAGCAGAACTAAATTATAAGCAAAATAAATTCAAACAGTCAGTAACTTACTTGCTCTGGACCCCAAATTTCAGCTTTGAATAAAATTTTTCAGCAGGTGAATCCTTCTCCAGCCTCCTTGATAGTTCTGGTAGACTTTGCATTGCTGATATTGACGTCACAATCTGTTAAATAGTGATTTGATGTAATTATATTCTAATTTGAAATTTGGAAATCACTGATTGAATTGTGAACATAACTGGAGCTACATGTACCTTGCTAAGTAAATTAATATCGAATAACAGCAACTCAATACACTTTTCTTCCTGTTATATGTATTGGGAAAGTATGTGGGCTGTTTTTACCTGCATATCAATGTTCTGGGAGCCATGAAACAAGGCCTTCAAGTCGCCATTAGCATCCTCAAATTCAAATGATTAATTTGCCCATAGAGGACCAAGCTGCAGCACTGATCTTTGCACATGCAGCAAATTATGCACATTAATAAGCATATGACGCTCACCTGCAACGACAGATAAATAGTTATGTTACAGGGAAATGTCTAATTAACTTCTAATTTCATTAATTTACTTGTCAGCATTAAGGCATCAGTTTTCTATAGATTATGCCATCCTGGTAGCCTCGAAAGAAATACATTTATTTATCAGCTTACCATAGAGGCCATCGAAGTAAAGAACAAACTTGAGGAAACAGAAATTACTGCAGGCAAGGTCCTCCTTTGTGATTGACTCTTGGTTTACAAGCCAGACTGCATTTACCAGAAGCAAGTAGTGGCAAAGGTATCTCTCTGGCAGGATTAGAAAGAAAGACAAAAAACATATTACATGTTGCATTGATCCATTAAAATACAAAACAGAGTGTGAAAATCATACTTATACCCACAAACCCATTAGCTGATTATGAGGAGGATAAAATATGTCTAAAAAGCAACAATGTTAATAAATTATACCTTTCCAGTATTTCCTGTGGTTTTCAAGGGATCTTGGAACTCTGGTTATGACATTTTGTGGCTTGATGCTCATTAACCTTTCATCAATTAAAGTGACACGAGTTCCACAGTACCAGTCCTCGCCACTGAATCGAGGCTCCAGCCATAAGTTCAGGAGCTGTTTGCTAACTCCAAGTAATATTCCATGCATGTAATCCACTGCTATTCCATCCACCACATCAAAGGATTTGAGAGTGGCAAACTGGTAAACACCTTTTACTCCAAATACCTATCAAATAATTGCAAGATGTAACATTACTTAAATCAATTGAAGTGCTAACCCATAACAAACAGATACATGCCTCAAACATAAAAGGGAAATAAAAATACACACTTACTGGCTTTCCATGTGGGTCCTCCAGGGACTTCATTCCATTGGTTATGGTACCTTTGTGAGTTCGCAGTTCAGTATGACCTGTTATTGACTCGTCATGAAATGGGTACACATGAACTTGACCCCGTCCATCCTCTTTGGTCTTTACTGTTTTTCCTGCTTCAACACAATAGGAACATCCACAGAATCCATTGTACTGTATCTCTTCTAGCACTAAGCTTTTGGCAGGTAGGTCAAAGACACCACTAATTAGATAGACCTTTGAGTTGATGATTCTCTTGTTGGGAAGCTGAAATGTTGTTCCTGTTTAAAATAAACAGTGTAATCATGTTGCGACGTAAATAAATGTGTGCCTGTCAATATGCTCTCTGTCAAGGGTATACATGTACATCTAATTATTATACCCCTAGTACAGTAACTATAAATTGGAAATTTCCTTTGCCCTGGAATAAGTTCAAAATTAATGTAGCCATAATACGAATCAGTATTATTGACGAAAACCTAGGTAGTGTGATAATGTATGCGGAAATGTGGTATTTGTAAAGCATACGTAGGACAATGCATGAAGAGGAGGATCTTGGCCTATTACAAAAAAACACCAAACCGCGGAATCCTTGTGGGCTAAACTCTGCCATAACGTCCAAAAATTACATTCATAAGAAATTTCAGGTGCCTCTCATTGATCGAAACCCTCACGCGTGGGAAAGGAATTTGAATCCATTCCGTAAGTTTAGTGGTTTTCGTAATAAGAAAATAATTAAGAGTGGATTTTTACATAGACAAAATTTGAAAACAAATAAAAAAACTATGACTGGACTGTTACTTCCATAACAACTTCAAAAATTATATTGAGGATGTACCTTTAATTTCAAGCCTTGAAAGTGCTTCTTGGAATGGTTTAAGGAAAGTTCGCATTACTGGTTTGTGCTCTCCAAACCAAAGGCCCCCCATTACCAAGTTGTTGACTTGTCTCCTAACATATATTCAAATAAAAGCAAAGACATATGTTATATAAGATAGAAGATCCCTAAGAGAAAGTGGTCTATGGAAAAAATTGGGCGTCACCGACCGTTTAAAAGAGTACACTACACGCCAAGTTAACACAACAGCTACCAGCCCTATATAACCTAAGAAAGTTTTCTCAGCAAGCGCACTATTTATGCATGGTGTGGCATGACACAGCACTACGTATTATGTGCATAGTAAGGAGGCACAGAAACTATTAGCGTGAACATCCTTACGCAATGACATCCCTTTTTACAAGCAGGCTGTGAAGTGGAAAGTTTTGATTCCAGGAGAAAGGGGACGGGGGCTCCCATGTGAAAAAGATGGTGACGCAGGTCGGGAATCTTAAATTTGACCCTAAAGAAGACCAATTGGGGCGTGCCTCAAGCTTTTTGTTAATCCCTAACAGCTAGAAACCAAAATTGCTAAAAATATGACTTCTTTTCTCTATTCCTTCATGTGAAGCCCTAAACAAGACCTTGATGGCTTAAAATATTGGGTATTTGCCGAGAACAGAACACCCTAAGCGAGACCAAACATCAGAAATTTACACCCCTTAGCAAGACAGCGAGCATCCTTGTTTGTTTCATATCGGAATTCCCCCCCCCCCCTGAAGCTAAGACTGCGCTCTTTAGGGAATTAAAACTGCTCTCTGCTCTTTACGGAATTAAAACTTTTAAAACAGTAATAAAGATAAATGAACAGCATTCATATAAAAAGACTTAAGTTTTGAAACACCACTGTTGTTTTTTCATTCTTTACTACCAACCTTTTCCTGGGTGGTAATTCATTTATTTCAAAGTAGATGGGCCACATTGAGTATCCAGATGACTTGAAAATAGGTACTCCATCGGTATTGACTTTCAGTGACAAATTGTTCTCATCTGACAACACACCTCCATTATTGAACAATTTTTGATATTGATATCCATCATAAACATCACTGATGCAGTCTGCAGTCATTGGCCTTGTGAAACGATACAATAAGTCCTCATAGAATCCTTCACCTGTAACATATGAAATTAAACATAAGTCAAATCAAATGTGTCCCATTTTCGGACAAAAAAATACACAGTTGTCCTAAGAGAAACTGAATTAATATCTGTATATCTTTTCTGTAATGTTATAACATGTCCACCACTTTCCACAATTTCCTTTCATGCAAACAGTCAATTGGTTTGAACCCCCCCCCCCCCCAAAAAAAAAGCCCATAGTGGGTATTAAAAGATATTAAAACATACTCTAGCATACACTTGTAACTCTTAGGGTAATGAAATCAGTAAGTAAAAATAAATGAACTCACGCGACAAAAACTTTGAGAGCTGATGTTCGATTGGCAAGACCACGAAGTAACTCTTTGCTGCAGATGGTCCTAGGTCTGTATCACATATTGGACAAACAGGAGTGTGTTCAGAAGGAAGCAAACAATAACAATAGTTGCAGAAGTAGCACAGGTCCAAGGATTCTTTAGAATCCGCAAAGTACGATTTCAATTCCCTCAAGGTTTTTATCGAGTGACTATTAGGACCCGGAATACAGTGCAAATCAATCAGTTTGATCACATCGGCCAAAGCATCTCCTGTCAGCTTATGTCGAATTGCCAATGTCATGATAAGCAATACACTCTCGGAAAGCCGAAGAGGACAAGTTGGATAAACAGGGGGATCTTGATCTTTTTCTGCACATTCACTTTCATTCCCAGAAAATAAGCTATCATCTAGATGCACTTCGTGTGTTTCACTGTGTGTTTCGAAATCAGAAGAGATGTTGCTGCAAACGATCTCATCGAACGATTCCACCTCATCGGACTCCTGTAAACTCGAGCAACTCTCTCCGATTTCATCAGCTTTGTCAATGTTGATATTATTTTCGTCCTCCACAGAGCTCGCACTTTCGTCATCTTCATGCATCTCGTGAAGATTGTCATTTTGTTCGGAAGACAAGCACATGTCCACGTACTCTCGCTGATGCAGACATATTTCAGTCGGTAAACCCGCACTAATATCATCGTGAGGAGGAATTACACTTGAAATCCCTTTCAAATGACGCCTTAAACTACGTTTTGGTGGAACAGGATTATGAGAAGCATGGAAAGTATTGTAACGCTTTCGCTTTCTTCCATTAGTTTGTGAAATCATGGCTCAGTCCGAGCCGATTTCCTTCTGTTGACAAAATGTCGTCGACATGACCGAGCAGAGAGTGGGGGCGAGAGAAACCAACGGATATGATTGGCTGAGCGAAAAAAAATTCACAGCTTGCCGGCAATCTTTGAGCTTTGGCGGCATTTTTGACTTGAATAGCTTGCCGTCGTTTTCACGTGAAGCAAGCTAGCACATTTTACGACTGCGGATCTGTGAGTTTAGACTGCCCATTCACCTGAACTCATCGGCTTTTCAAAATTTTGAAAATGGTTGGCAGAACATCACGAGTTACTAAAGCTCCAACACGCTTTCAAGACGATGATGGTAAGCTATCCTTCCTCGATCCAAAAAATAAGCTGTTTGTTTACGTGTCAACGTTCCACAACTTGTGAATAAAGTGGTGGTTTATGACTAAAAGGTTCTCAAGCAAAATATCGTGTTTTCTTTAGATTTCTACCTGATAAAATTCGTAGAGGATGGTGTAAGAAGAGTCCTTGGCAGAGACAAAATTAAGATACAAGATGAGGCCGTAGAAGCTGGATCGCCATGTGAAGCATACTGGGAAGATACACAGACCAAAGGCTGGTTTTCAGCTATAATTCTTGCTTTTGGAGGTAAGTTAGTACTTATATCCGCTAATATACTTTATCTATCCCCTTCCAATGGAGCTTGTTAGCTGCAGCAGTAAGCCCTTATAGACAGCTAATAAATGATCACTGCCTGAGAAATCCAGAGACCACAAGAAGCCCAAGCTGTAGTAGTGTTCTTATCTTTCTTTGTATTGTTTCATAGCATGACTGATTTGCATTCTGGCAAGTTGATAATTCCCAATTGAGCATTTGGGTTGAAATTTCCCATACTTCAGAGGACTTAAACTAAAAACATTGCAACCTAAAAAGCTGTCTCACATACCTCTGATTACTAATTTGCCAATGCAAATAAAAGCACACATTTTGCTCTGACACCATGAGAGCTACTTCAGTTTTGCTCATTTTATGGCATCAGTTCTATAGTCTTAGAGATACAGTAGAACTTCCATTTCACAAAGTCTCTGGGGACCGGGTTAATTTGTTCCTAAAATGGAGGAATTTTTTTATTGAAAACCCCGATACAATGTATTTGAGAGAAAATGACAAAAATGTTTGTTACAGTATATCGAGGTGTAGTTAACAAATTATTGATTTGCAAAAGCACATCTAAAAAGAGATGATACAGCATTGTAGTGCCAGTGTCTATTGTATACATATAATGAGCTGTTGACTGAAAGGTTGCTGTCTTCTTGCTGAACTAATTTTACTGTAACTCTGGCAAGCCTGAAGAGCATTGTTCGTTATAACCCAACAATTACTGTAATTACCGTACACGCTCATTGGACAAAACACATCACGTGGTACAGAATCGCATGACTGGTATCAGCCAATATACCCCGTCTGATTTGGTATCCATTGTCCAATTTTTAGAGCACATGCAGTGCAAAACAAACGAAAAAGTGATTTTATTATTTTTTCAGGTCTAACGTTTTAATAAAATCATGGTGTAAAAAAGAATCCAATAAGTGAATGATTACCTACATTACTTAAGATATATTAAATTTATTTGACTACATTCATTTTTCAGAATCCTATGAGAATTTAATGAAACTTATGAACCAGAAGAAAAGAAGTAAAGACACCCAAGTTGAACCAAATCCAAAGAGAGCCAAGAAGATCTCTGACAAACAAAAGCAAGGAAATACAAGTAAACCTCCCCAGAAAAAAAGGCAACCCAAGAAAGGAACAGAAGACGAGAATGAGCACCAAAGAAAAAAACAGCTTGACAAAGAAACAAAAGAAGATGACAATGACAAAAACAGAAAAGAACAAGAACGCGAAGCAAAGAGGAGGAAGAAAGAAGAAGAAAAGAAGAAGAGAGATGCTAAGCAACAACAAAGAAAAGAACAATTGGTGATGCTTCAAAGGCAGCATCCAAACTTCAGCTTAGTCGAGGAGGCGTCTGATAGTGATGATGACTATCGACCCACATTCCAAGATGAAAGTACCAGCAGTGAAAGTGAAGGTGAAGAACAAAGCATTGCAAGGAAACAGCCCAGCAAAGGTCGTGCGCAATCACAGCAAAGCTTGGTGCAATTGCCACGTTCACTGGCTCTATCATCATTTGTGGCCAACCCTGGAAGTACACCATTGACAACTTCTAACAAACCTGGTCATAAGCGTTCTTCAATTGTGGTTTACTCAAGACCAACACCTCTCACCAATCCTTCACCTTTCGTTAATCCTCGTCAGATGCCACCAAACTCTGCTGGTCCTCATCGCAGAGAGATTCGTTCTTCCAACTCTGGTCATGAATCATTTCCTGTACACCCTCATCATTCTGCTTCATCACTGATCAGCCCTGAGGGATTGTCGGCACCTGTCTTCCCTCGTGAAACACCCTTCGCCATCTGGCAGCTCTGACAACCTGCCATTAACTGACATTTCTCGTCGCACACCGTCACCTCCTGCAAGCCCTGATTGTACGTTATTGTCTGTTGACCGTCACCATACACCATCACCCGCTGCCAGACATAATCATTTGTCACCTTCTGTCAGCCCTTTTCATACACCTTCACCTCCTAGCAATTCAGCTCATACAACACCTACGCACCTTACTCCTGTATTGTCCTCAGCTGAACACCACACTCACACACCCAGTATCAGTGCAGAAGATGTGGATTGGCAGGAAGAATACCGCAAACTTCATGTCAAATACAATCAATTAAAGGAAAAAGTCAGAATCCTGGAGCAATCAAGCCAGGGAGGTAAGAGCAGTAATAATTATTAACAGTGCATTAGTTAAATTGTTGTAACAGTGCAATTTTATCTGACACAATTTATATAGCAGGCATTACATGAGATACAGTGTATACAATTTCCATGTTACTTTTTCATTCCCTTATCTGGATGAAGTCTCAGTACAGTGGAACCTCAAAATACATGACTTGTAAAAAGGGACTGGGAAAATATGTTTGCTATGACAAGATTTTGTTGTATCAACTGGATGGTATTTATGTATGTTGTTATTACTGTAGTGATGGATAAAGTTCATTATATCGTGGATTGAAAAGTATTTTAGTGACACCAAAACATTCTATTTTAGAATATTCCAACGAGGAAAGACCACCACCGGGGATCCACAATCCAAGTGATGTACAGAAGTATAAGGTATAAGAGTGTAACAGAAAGAGCTATAGATTATAGTACCTATTTACTTATTATTACTGTGAAAATATACGTACCTCGATCCCCAAACTTCGTAAAACTCTCACAAAAAAATGTGAAAATTATGGTTTTGAAATAAATGTATTTAATTTTCACAACTATATTTTCTTGCAACTCTTGGTGTATCTTGCAGGCCACATATTTATCAGGCAAGGAAGTTTCAAACATTTTTTTATTCTTTAAATTGGAGATCTATCAAAGACAATTTGGGGGCCAAAACTTCATCAAATAATTTTATTGTGCCATTTCCTTGTAAGACTCAGACTTTTGCCAACTATTTTAAACTTTAAAATAGTAACCTAGCTGATTCTTTATTTCCTTTAGATGGTCGAAGTCTGTCCGGGGAATGGTGTTTACTGGTACCTGGGGAATAAAACGACTGCACTAAACCACACAAAAACTGCTGGGGAGCTGACAGCTTTTTTAATGGATACCTTCTTTAGTAAAGAAACCATGGCTGTATCAAACATGAAAGGTGGAGGGAAAAAGGGCTACCAGCAGCTTAATCCCACCATTGTAAATGCAATGAGAGGTAAATAATGATGATTTAATTTGTACTGGTTGATTGCATGTAGAACTTAAAAAAATAATTTCTTTGTTTCTAATCATCTGTAAGATTTTCGCATTCACAGAGTTGAAATATTCAGTTTTGCTAAGTATCATACAGTCAACTCTTGCCTTGCCTTGTGACCAGAGTTGACTGTATTTGGAAACACTGAGAATTTGTAGTTGTAGAATGTGCTTTTTATGCAATGACATTTGGCTTTTACCCAGTTACAGTACTTGAATTCTGACCTTAATCCTCAAAACTTCACACACAAACTAAATAATTTTGACTAACTGTCTTTAAGTAAAGTTCTTCAAAGTACTGATGACTAATAAAGGAATTTAACCAAAGGGAACTTTATATCACTTAGGTTTGTCAATTAACAAGATAATGCCATCTTACTGGCACCTTGTTAATTTTATAAAGCTGAAGACTTTCAGATGGGGAAATTCAGGACAATTGTCTTCTTTACGTTGTTTACCTCCAGCACTCATTGACATTTAATTAAGCTTGTTAACATCGATGTACTCACATACAGTAAAAGTTGTTTGAATTTTGCAAATGCAAGAGATAAAAATTACGGTGATTCCTTGGAAAGCATTGAATTTTGATTTGTATGTGAGGATCTGCAGTGACCCCTATTGCATTTTTACTGGTTTAAAAAAAGAAATTTTCTCATGTGGTTTTCCAAATATGGTACTTGAACTACCAAATATGGTAGTTGAATGTTCCAAAGCCCATTGCTTGTTTCCAAGCGCACAAAGGGAAGTTACATGTTTCAATCCCTTATAGGTTTCTGAAATTATAACAATTAATGGACTTAGAATATTTTTGCATACTTTTCTATGCTCACTGTATTAAGTACATCACCTTTATTTTACCAGGGTTGCTCTTTCAGATTTTACAATCAAAACTGTTATCAATGAGGCTCATGCTAAAACTAAAACTTTACAACAATATTACAGGCTAGCAGGTACCAAAATGTTCCACACTGTATATTACTAGTACATTGATTTGTAAAATATAAATGTGTTCCATGCAGTCACAGTCTAAGTTAATATCAACCGTTAATATACAGTGTTACTGATAGTATTAATGTTTCTCCTCCAGGGTTTGTTCTAGATGACAACAATTATGGCAAACAAGCAGGCATGATCTTCAACAAGACTGTCCAAGACAAGTGCTGTGGGGCACGTCGTGGTGTTTCCAAAGCGATCACCCTGTAGCTTTTTTAATTGAACTTTTTACAACTTACAAATAATGATACATCCAAATTTTTCTGTATTTTAAAAGATTATGAAACAAGTTAGTGCATGTATATCACAGTACTTACACTGTACATACCGGTAATTTTATTGGCTTTTATTGTTCATAGTTCAAGTTGATGAGTGCTGTGGGGTGCGTCGTGGTGTTTCCAAAGGGATCACCCTGTAGCTTTTTTAATTGAACTTTTTACAACTTACAAAATAACAATGATACATCCAAATTTTTTCTGTATTTTAAAAGATTATAAAACAAGTTGGTGCATGTATATTGCAGTACTTACACTGTACATACCGGTAATTTCATTGGCTATTTATTGTTCGTACATGTAGTTCAAGTTGGTGACGGCTACAAAGATCTAGTGTTAGCAAGAGCACATAGATTTTCTATAAGATTATCTGTTCTTGGTTTTTATTGACAATATTTTAAATAAACAAATGATTTTAAGACGGATTGACGGCTGATCTCCTTATATCAATAAACGTAGTTAAAGTGTTGCGATTTAATAATAGTTCAGGGTGAATATAGATTCAAATGAATGTGATCACCCTAAGCAACCTGTGGATGAATTCATGCTAATAAACTGGTCAACATATCTGCAGCAGACATTTTCTCGCAGATCTGCATGTTCTTGCATTGTTCACTATCTGTCACATATCTGTGACAGATATGAAAATGTGGCCAAATTCCTACCTGTTACAGATATGTCACAGATAGTTTTTTACAGATATATCACAGATATACTGGTAGAACTGATATGTACATATGACACATATGTCAGTTTGGTAAGGGTTGCTGTGGTGGTACAGTAGCAGATAACGACATTGCAGATAGAGCAAACAGAGAGGAGTACTGTGTAGAGCAAGAACAAAAGAAAAAAACGAAAGAAAAAAACAAAAAAAAAACAATCGAGAGAAAACTGTCCAAAAAACAGATTGATGGTGTTTAACAAGAAATCGAACGACCTAGAAACAACTGTAGAGGAAACCGATTTAGATAAAGTGTGCGAGTTATTGCTGTTTTAAGTGCGGTGACTTTTGATCTTTTTGAATTAATTACTAGTGTGCATAACAAATGTGAGGCGACCTAGAAACAACTGCAGAGGAAACCGAGTTGTATAAAGGTTGCGAGTTATTGCTGCTTAAAGTGTGGTGACTTTGATCTTTTGAATTAAATACTAGTGTGTATAACAACCGAGGAGAGTACTTAAGTGTTATAAATAAAGTAATCTGCACAAGAGTATTTTAGTCATGTTGAGCCCTGAAAGCGAACAGTTATTAAACGAAATTTATTACAATGTAAGCCACCCAGCAGGTTTTAGCAATGCCTCATGATTATACTATGCAGTCAAGGGAAAAGGGATAAAATTCCAAGATGTACGCGAGTTTTTGAGTCGCCAACGTTCACATCAGTTGACAAGACCCAATCGTTACAATTACACAAGGCGCAGCACAGTTAGTAGAGGCTTGGATCACTTCTGGCAAGCCGACTTAGTAGAGCTTGCCCACGACGCTTATTCTAGACGAATAAATAAGGGAGTAAAGTATTTGTTGACAGTTGTCGACATGCTTTCAAGATATGCTTGGGTTGTACCTCTCAAAACAAAATCGGCACAATCAGTCAGTAGAGCACTAGAAACCATCTTTGTCACGTCACAGCGTTGGCCAAATTATCTCACGACAGATGAAGGAAAAGAATTTTACAATTCTCACGTGAAAAAGTTGCTGACCAAATACAAAGTGCATCACTTTAGCGTGTACAGTCGTATGAAATCTAGTTTATCGGAACGCTTCAATCGCACTCTCAAAGAGAAAATATATCACTACATGATAGCAAATGGAACACGCAAATTTATAGATGTCGTGCCTTCTTTGGTATCGGGGTACAACAGCACTACTCACACCACAACAAAAATGCGTCCAGCGGAGATCAACATGTTCAATGCTCCGGCTTTGGCAAAACGACTTTATGGTCAAAGCAGTGCCTCCTCATCTACGGACATCCAGAAGAGAGACTTTAAATTCAAACTGGGCGATTTTGTACGCTTGTCGAAAACACCAAGATCTTTTAGAAAAAGTTATAAAGGCAATTACACGCAAGAGATTTTTATCATTTCGTCCAGACGCAGAACGGCACGAGAAGGGTTAAACGTGTACAAGGTACGAGATTTTAATGACGAAATGATTAAAGGTTCATTTTACGAAGCGGAACTACAACTGTATCACAAACCAAACAAGTGGACAGTTGTTGTGGACAGAAATTGAAATATAAGGGCAGCAAAGCGAAAGGAAACCAAGAAGTATACGTTAAATTTCAAGACTTTCCTGACCAATTTAACCGGTGGATTACGCGTAAACAATTAGCTCAAGATTACTATTCTTAAGATTAACACAAGACAAAACCATCAACATGTCTCTGAAAAATCGATCAACTCTACATTATGAAGTAGATGACGTGTTTCATCTCATAGTGCTGTCCAACGACAAAAACGTGCAGAGAAATTTTGATGATGTAACTAGGCGGGCTTCTTTTATTTATCGTCTTCCTCACCCTCTGGATTTAACTCGAGGTTGGCAAGTGGCTTTAGTTAAAATGACTATTCCCGTAACGGACAATTCTCAATTGCAAGATTCGCCTCATTCTACCTTGGGGTTAGGAGGTAAATCAAATAAGATCTTGGCCTGTATCAGAAATACACAAAATAACAGAATTGTCAATGATATTTCGTTGGACAGAAACAAATCATTCCAAAACTTCTTTCAGCTCGCTCAAGAAGTATTGAGCCGATTTGCCTCAAACAATACATTAATGTGTGTTCAAAATGTTTTCCCCACGGATAAAGGTGAAATTCCGAACGTGAGCTTTTTCCAGTTTTTACAATATGTTGAAAGCGGTACGCAATATAAATATGCCGTTGTCGTAGATTTTGAGCCCTATTTGCACGAATTATTAAATCAACCAAGAGGTGATCTATTTCAACGATTGAAAAGCAAGCACTCACTGTCGACTAAGAGAGGATGGATTGCTAAGAATGGTGCTTCTAACATCCACGGTAAAACTAACGTTGAAAGTTTCCACGTCGATGACAGGCATTACGGGATGAACTTTGTTAGCCAGATAGCTGATGAAAGCTACAATGGTATCGTATTTACGAATCACTTCAAAAATGCCAGCTGGGATGTTATAACACTAGAAATCGGCATAGGGTTAGCTAAGCTATTACGAATAGAAAGCGAAGAAATGTACAACAAGCATTGGAGTGCACCTGATTGGCGTTTTAAGGAGGCAACAACGGCTAAAGTTTCTATCACGATAAAAGACCCTAAAACGTTTAACTCGAAAGTCATCAAGCACAAAATTGTTGGGGAGGCAGCTTTGATGGACAGCATTGTTCCCTATATCGGTACGTTGCGACGCAAGAATGATCACACTGTAGTTTTAAATCTACCCACAGACTATTCACTGGAATTAAAACAACCAAACTCGGAAGCTTTTACACCCGACGCAAGAAAATGGAGAAATAGACTTAAATGATACAAAACACGCAACCCAATTTGAAACTTTTTTGACGCGTACACCAAAAATATACAATGTACATTTATCTCTGCTGAAAGCCAAATCGTTCGTTAATCAAAGAGAGGAGCCACAATTGTACATGTTTACTTTGCAAGGGAAGCAAAACGAAACCGTCATCGTGGAACCGTCCATTTTACACTACAAGCAGTTGACCAGTGACAGTCAGCACACTCATCTAAGGGTAGATATAAAGAATCCTGAAGGACTCTATCCTTCATTTTACAGGAGCTTTATCGTTTCAGTTACGGCTAAAAGCATTCGAAGACGAGTGGTATCAAGATGTATAAAATCAAAGATGCAGATAGCAGTTTCGAACTCACTATTTGGCAAAAAGAAATGGGTTCGAACTCCTTTATTGAACAGACTTATTTGAGTCCGTTTATTCTTGATCAACATTATGAAGTGGCTGTGACCCAAATAAATTTGCCACACACTTGGATTAACGTGGACAGTGAGGAAAACGAGATGAAATTGATAAAGGAAGGGAAATGTGCTACGTTGAGCAAAGGCTATTACAGAACTGTCGCAGATGTTGCAAGAGGTGTGGAAAAAGCACTCTGTGGTGGAGTTGTATACAAACATGTACAAAATGAAGCGCTTGGAAAGCTGTAGCGACGAACATTGCCAAAGCTCTAGGTATGTTGTCTGAGGACGAAAATGATATTGCCCCACTTTTGAAATTGCTATATGGTCAAAACATTCAACCACCGACAGACAATAGACAACCAGGCTTTGTACAGTTAACGAACAGTAACAAAAAAAGTTATGCATCATTTATCATACCATTACCGCCAGAGACAATTTGCGCTCATCAGCTCTCCAGGAAGACCTTCCAATCGATTTTAGTGACTTCTGACATAGTGAGGGATAGTTTTGTAGGAAGTGAGACCGTTCCGATACTATTCAAACATGACGTAAACACTAAACCTGGTTTTTTAGAAGTGATTACACCTAAACAACCAGACTACAAACGATTGAGAGAATATGTCTTTGATAGACTGAAAATAGAACTAAATGATTCTCAAGGCCGCCCCATTTTGTTTCAAGGGGGTGAGATGAGCGTTACACTTCATTTTCGCAAAAAAAATTACCTGTAAGGAGAAAAAATATGTTTATAAATTGAGAGTGCAATAAAAATTTGTTCATTAGTACCGTTGTCGTAGAAGAGTCGACATGAATTTCGCGCGAATGAAAAGCAGTAATCCTTCAGTTAACTGGGGGCAACAATCAGGCAGCGGTATTTATTCAAACGGCGAAAATCCATATCAAAAAGGAGGTTTTCACTCAGCTGATCAAGAAGGGAGAGGAGGTACTTATTCAAGTGGAACTGATCCGTATCAAAGAGGCGGTAATTACGGAGGGATGCGTACAGTCCAAAGAAGGCGCAATGTTGCATTATCGACTTATGGCAAAAGAATCAGTAAAACAACCAAAGGCCAGCAGCGAGGTGGTTCGTGGGTAGCAGCTCTACCCATCACGTTACAAATACTAGAATCACTGCAGGGCGGAAAAGGACAACAAAGAGGGGGTAATGGTTTTTCCAAAGCTAAGTCGCTTGTGAAAAAAGGTACAGGAGTTTACAAGAAAGGCTTAGCAGGTGTAGACAAAGTGTTCAACAGTAACGCAGGACAGATAGCTCTGCAGCTAGCCACACAGGCAGCAAATATGCCTTCCGTGAAGAATAGCAAATATGGCAGATACGCTAAGAAGGGTGTTAACGGTCTAAACAAATTGAAAGATTTTGCAGCCAAACAGAAGGGAAGTGGACGAGGGCGTTCCTTGAGACACATTGGTCAAACAGGACACGGAATTCTTTTAGGCAAAAATTCACCTTTCAAAGACATACCTTTAATAGGTGACATATTTTAGAGGCAGTAGTACACTATTGTTATTCAGTCGTAAGTCAAATGTTGTATCTGACGGTATATAATAAAAGAATAAGTTTGACTATTTAGTCAGTTGTTCACTGTATCTTGCCGAGTACACACCGCGTTAATATGTCAAAGCGTAAATCGACTGCTCAGTTGTATGCTGAAAGGTATTCTCACACGGAATACACTGTAGCCACCACTCACACCCCACAGTTTGGCCCCAATGTCATCGTGCAGGATAACACATGGGAATTAACCAGAGAAATCAAAATTTTACCACAGCCATTTGTAAATCCCGGGGGTGCTGCTAGTGTAAGATCTATAAAGTTTCTTATACCACCCGTTGTAGCTGAAACATGGATTCCCTCTGAATGTAGCCTGTCTCTCAGCTATGAGGTTAACAAAGCAGATGGCACTGCCTTGACAGGCCCTGTGGCAGCCGCTAATGCAGAAAACGGCCACGCACGTTATGCGGGGTGGCCTAATGCAATGCTGATCGATGACATAAATGTTACCATCAACGGGTCAACTGCCTTGCAAAACTTGGATAGAGACTGGCCTTTGCACAAATACATGACTTTTATCACCAACGCTACGGATTTCACACGAAAGAGACCAGCGGCTACACAAATTTTTGACTGGGACGAAGAGTATGACTCGATTGTAGATGCTACAGATAAAGAAAGAGTGGGCACTGCCACGGTTGGTGCTGAGCAAGTGCAAACTAACCTAAAGGAAAGACAAATGCAACTGGCCCTTCAGCAACACCCTGCTAATATGTTCAGCAAACCCTTCCAGGAGATTTTTTTTCCATCAATCAGCTCATACCTTACAACACAGGGTTAGAAGCGGAAATTTCTTTCAAAGATCCCTCTTTCATTTTCATTTGTCAAGCTGAACACGCCACTGGGTTGGGTGCAGCCGAAGCGGTTAAATTCACTGTCAGCAGAGAGGACATACTTGAAAATGAAATTGTTGACACCTAATGTGAAAATCCGAGAAACGCTCGAGTTTATTCTTCAAAATGCTAGCCCTAATGCACCTTATCCGTTTTCTATTCCCAAGATGAAGATGGTCACGGTACCAGAAATGTTTACCAATACCCAAGGACGAATTAGGCTGTCAGATGTGTTTACAAGGCATTCTCCAGCATGTCTAGTCTTCTTTGTACTGATACCAGACAATGTTCTGCGAGGCTCTTACCTATCGGATCCTACCCACTTCAGACGCTACAATCTCACACGCTTTCAAGTCTACGATGGAGGAAAACAGTTTTTTGAAGAAGGTGCACTAAACGTCAACGATGCTACAGAATTCTGGCAGTATTTCTGGAGTATGAGTGCGGCGGAAGAAGATGATCGTCAAGCTTGGTACTGGAGACGAGAGCAAGTGTTAGACGGTGGGAAGTTTTTCATACCTGTGGACTTCAGTACAGCTAAAGATGGAGGAAAAACTACTGGCCCGTTTATGGAACACCCCGTGGATGTTGAACTAACGTTCGGACTTCGGGAAGCTCGCCTAGGCGGAGATATCAGCAATATGCGACTACTTGCTTTTTACAACACAGTTGAAAACTTATGGCTCTCGGATCCCATCAATAAAAACTACTATCAGCCTAGAGAGCAGACAGATTATCCTGGTGCAGCAGGGAGATCAATCACTCCGGGTGGAGAGCCCTTGAGCAAGATTATGCGCACTTAAAGAAAAAAAAAGCAGAGATGCACGATACATTTCAGTTGCTTAAAGTAGGCACTAGAGACAAGCATATTAGTAAGACGTTTTTGGGTGTCTTTGCAGGAGATCGTTTCCCAAGCAGCGACAAGTACCTTGTTGCTACATTATTAACACTGATAATAGTGGTAAGCCAGGGCAGCATTGGATAGCCATCTACGAAAAGAGTTGTACTGATTTCAGTCAAAATATATTCTTTGACAGCTACGGTAGTGTACCTTCCGAACTGAACGCGCTCTGGAAGCAATACGACTCCTATAAACGCAGTAATGAAGACTATCAACAAAGACATTCGACAGTTTGCGGAGATTACTGCCTTTATGTACTCAAGTTGTTCAACATGGGAAAATCTTTGGAAAATGTACTAAGTCGTTTTGACCGGTGCGATAAAGAGCACAACGATGAAAGAGTTTCTGAACGCGTCCATGCTGAATATCCTAGAATTTTAAACACGTCTTCACACCCTCATATAAATTGTCAAAGTTGTATTAGCAGAGAAGCAAATATCAATAAAAAAGTACGTTACTACTAAAACAGGCTCATTCTTCACTTGCCATGGCCATGAATCCACACCCTCAATTTTATCACCCTGCGTACATTTGTATTTCAGGACAGAGTTATTCGGGCAAAACGTATTTTTTACTTCAGCTTTTGAGTAATGTAGGAGCATATTTTGATAATGACGGCCGACCCTTCAGAAAGATTGTATACTGCTACGGAAGTCAATGGCAGGACATATTTGAAAAGTTCCAAGCGATAGGTGTTACGTTTCATGCTGGATTACCCGAGTCGTTTGACTAGTTGTTTGACAAAACGGAAAAACCTTGTATGTTAATTGTGGATGACCTAATGCACGAATCACAAAATAATCAATTTATGGAGGACATGTCTACAAAAGGAGTACATCACGAAGACTGCACACATAACTATTGGTCAAAATCTCTTTGCTCAGGGAAAGAACAGCGTGACAATACGTAGAAATATTCAGTATTACATTTTATTTAATTCGCTCTCTGACAAATTGCCCATTCAACTTTTAGGTCAACGATTTATGAGGGCCGGTAATCACTTTATTGCATTGTTTGACTATATAATGAGCGCTACACTGTACAATTATCTTTTGATCGATTTGCATCCCAAAGGAGCTCTAGTGAACAAAGAAATCAAGATACGCAACAATATCTTACTGGGCGAAAAGGACGAGTATAGAGAACAAGGTATAAATTGCTACGTACACAAGGGTCAAAATCGTAAAAGTCGTTGACAGCAGACATGGATAGATTAAACGAGTACGCTCCTCTTGTGAACGAATTCGTCAACAGAAACAACATACATGTTTTGACTATTAACAATGTAGTCAAAACAATTGCTGATGTGGTTCGAAATTATCTCTTGGGAAATGTTCCGTGTTCTTGCAAAGATGTCGAAACATCTGCATGTACAAAGAAGTTACTGAGATTTCGACAATATTCTTTCCTACTAAAACTTGGGAAAAGGCAGTTCCCTGTCAAAGAATGTCGAGAACTCATTATTCTTAATGCTTTGATAGTGAAACAAGTTCTACGACACGCATTACGTAAACTACAAAAACATCCTTTAACATGCTGTAAAGACCTCTGTCCAAGACAATATAAACAACCACTTGCTCGTTTGGTCAATGAAGAAGCATAAAGAAGCTGAACACTAAAATGTACCGTCAGTTTTGCTGAGACGTTCATCATGACTGATTGCGAAGCAGCGAAATATTTTGACAAATGTAAATTAGTGCCTAGAGAAATGGACTGCAAAAGTGGCCGTAGTCCCCTGCCACCAAATGGTATTCAACGCGGAGGCCAATGGGCCGACTCAGCTAACACGGAAGATTTGAATCGCTTAAAATTACTTAAGTTACAAGAAAATGGTGACTTCTCTCGATTACAACAAACTCATGACGATATGGAGCTATTTAGAAAACCTAACCTAGGGGCAGAAGGAATTAGTACTTTAATGGAGCGCGCAGAAAATCGACATCGAGCCTTGGCCCGGAAAAAAGCTGAAGGAAACGAAGATGCTGCGGAACCCATAAATGACACGCTTGATGGCCGAATGAATCGTTTAGAAGCTTATCTACACTGAATGATACAAGCTACAGAGGGGGTGAGCAGAAACATTCTCAAACAAAAAAACGTGTTGCCAACACTGGGATCCACAATGGCTGAACAAATACATTCTAGCAGCAGTTATTCTAAACAGTCCCCCACGAAAGCATCTTTGTCGTATAAAGACTATAAAACAAATGCATCTCCGCGTAAGGTGTCTAAATTAGTGACGAAGCCCTATACAATAAATACTGCTGAAAGAGTCAAAACTAGGCAACGTAAAGTAAAGAAAGCACCCGATTTCATGTATGGGAAAGGGTTTTAATCATATTTTCAACAATGAAACACTTACACATTCTTTTAACATTCCCCAAGCCTGGGAAACTGTACTGTAAAGATTAGAAATAAAAAAAGTGTTTGTTCTCTTTTTTTTCTGGAAAGATACGAAATAAAAAATTCTTAAGCGTGCATATTCAAGTCTCTTCTACTTTACACTGAAAAACACCCGTAAGGTGAATACAACAGAGTAGGCAATTCCGGAACTGTAGTATTAAACTTAGTACCATGTACAGTTAACTCAAAGCTAACACACCTGTAACCGTTAGCGCTTAGCATGAAAACAATATGTCTATTGAAGACTGCAAGGTCAACTCCCGATAAAAGCTTTGTTATTATTCTAAAAAAAGGAAACAATAAGCGTTTGAGATTTTCAAAATACAACCTGAATCTTCTTGGTTTAGGGTGGGTTTCTTTTCTTTTTGCAGCATGTTTTTCTTTTTGTTTTTCTTCTGTTTTTTCCTTTGTTCTTACCAGCAGATCACAAGGGTTTTTTGAATACTTGCCGCGTTGCCAATAAAGGATGCGGCGTATTTTTGGTGGCGTTTAATCAAGGGTGGCCTTTACGCAACTAAACTACTTAATTTTCTTTGTTCTTACTAACAGATCACAAGGGTTTTTTGAATACTTACCGCAATGCCAATCAAGGATGCGACGTATTTTTGCTGGCGTTTATTCAAGGGTGGCACTCACTCAAGAACTGAACTACATAGAAAAAAGCATACTTGGCTAACGAACTTTCCTGGCAAAGATTTACAAGAAGCAAGGTAAAGTTAAATTTCTTTTATCAACGTGAATTGAGAAAGATGGTGCGATTGCATATTTTTTACTAGTAGGCGACTTGGTTTTGACAGCATTTTTTTTGTTTTTACTTAATTCTATTTTAGGTCCAACATCATGGAAGTAAAGTTTGATGATTCCGAAAGTGTTCAAGAAATTCTTCAGGTCATCACACCATTGATAGAAAACATTCCATGCTCCCTAATAGTGAAGGATGTTGCAAAGCGAAACGACTCTTTGCCTCGCAATGACGGCCAGTATCATCATATTTTTGACAAACTTTTTGTTACGATTGAAATAGAACTTGTAAAGCTTGCTATAGCGTCGCCTGGCTTCACGATTTGCTTTGAACAAGCCTACGACCACTTCCACGCGGCCAAAAACTTAAAATCCTCAATAAGAAGAAACTTGCGGAAAAGCGTCTTTTTTGAAAGTGAACATTGTAATGTTTTTTTCCTTAAGCCACAATACATTTATTACTTTATTGATTTCTAAAGCGAAAAATTGTTGGTTCTTTTACGAAACGTTTGTGTGAATAACTTGTTACTTATTGTTTGTTTTTTAAGAATTTTGTAATGAAATGAAGTTGAGATGGAACTTGTCAAACTTGCTATAGCGTCCCCTGGTTTCGCCATTTCTTTTGAAGAGGCCTACAGGATGATCATTTCCACGCGGACAAGAACTTAAAATCCTCCATTAGGAGAAGCTTGACTATACGGAAGAGCGTTTTTTTTTTTTGTGAACATATTTTTTATACTTATTAGTTGATTGACTTCTGAAGCAAAAAAATTATGATTCTTTTACGAAACGTTTGAGTGAATATTACAACTTGAAACTTGTTGTTTGTTTTTAAGAATTTTAATGAAATTAATTAGTGAATCATAAATGATGTGAGCATAGTTAGTATGGAAATATAATATAGGACAACACTGAAATGCGTTTAACTCATTTATTAAAATATGCCTTAAATTGTTTTTCACATTACCAATACTGATGCAATCCATACAAAAAATTAAAATGGTTTCTTGTAACCATAGGGACAAGTTTTATAACCTTCTTTCACTTTGAGAACGCGCTTATCAAATACAAGCGAATAGTTCTTTTTTACAACGCGCGAATGCAAATTAAATCCATCATCGCGCGTGATGTAAAAGAATGGCACTTCTATTTGCCTGCCGGAGAGGCCGTTTGCTCGCAGCTCTTCTTTGGACAGAACAAGGTCTACCATGACTTCGTGATTGACAACTTTCTTGGCACTCTTGGCATGTTTTCAACATGTTCGCGGGTTTCGCTGTTGATCACTTTACACGAGTAATTTTTCGCTCCACCACTCACGAACTCGCTTATGTGTTGACCGGGTTGCAATTCCGAGGTTAGTTCACCCAGGTAATCGCCTGTAGGGGGATTCCATCCATTGGCGTCAAATCGAAAATGACTGAATCAGTATCACAGTAATAAGCACAATCTTTCATCCATGGTCAGTTCGGGAGAGAAATACTTTTCTGCGGGTGGTGCTCCCACATAGTTTTGATTTTGTCTGGTGTTAAACTTGTGTGGGAAGAATCCCTTCTCTTCCTCAAGGTCAAAACGGCTAGGGAGGTCAGAGAGCGCTGTAGGCCAGTACTTGTAACTATCCTTAAAGGACAAATTAAACGCGTTCATTGTTATCACACGTGCTACGTCAAAGAGTACTTCAGGTAATTTACCTCTGTTGTCCACGATCCATTTCAAAATGAAGAAAATATCGAAGCCGCCCATATTGTGAGCTATCAAAGCTGTCAAAGGTTGCGCGTTTTCCTCGCAATGTTCAAATAGCCACTCGCAATAATCAGTCATGCATCCGATTCCTTCAAAACAAACCTCCTCTCCAGTATCTCCAAATTGAGCAATGATGCAGATTGGCTCATTGATAGTTTCATCATTCTCAACCATGGATTCCACATCAAAGAACAAAAGCCTGCCCATTTTTCTGTTGCGCTTTTTGCGCTGGTTGTCAGTTAATTTAGCTTGCTGAATGTAGCATCTGTGAGTGTAAATATCCACAGTATCATGGCAGTTTTTGCATTTGGACTTGAAACAAACGTGTTCTTTTTGCAGATCTTTTGAAACGTCCAAATAACACACTTTACATTTTTTCCACTTTTGACATGTGGAGAGCGATGTGTCATCAGCATACTGTCGATGGCGATCGTAACAGTCTTTGCCCTTGAAATAGCGAAGGCAAAATTCACACTTTGTCACCTCTTAACTCGGCTCGCAAAAGTCTTTACATTGTGTGCATTTACGAGTTTCACAAACGTGTGGGCGGGCCTTGTAAGCGCGATCGCATTTCGTGCAATAAAAACTGTGACCGAGGAAGGCGTTGTCTTTAGTAATCACATCAAAATGCTCATCGTGATAATATAGCGACAAAATGTGCTCAGTTTCAGTAGGGTTGACTTTAACGCTAAGCATGTTTTGTCTTGCTTTGTTGTAGACTCTAACCTGGAAATCCCGAAATTCAGGTAAACGAGCTAATTGTTCAATTTCTTTTAGTCTGCATTTGCAGTGGCGCAGTCCAGACCTTGTGAGTAGACCTCTGGCTTTTTGCACGAGCTTCCTCACGGAGCTTTTACATTTGATGTTGCTAGCTCTAAAATTTGACTTCGTCAACCTATCTTTAGCGACTAACAAGGCCACAGGCCCGCAAAACGGATTTACTTCTTGTGGAATGGTAATGATGGATCTCTTATTCAGAAGCATGTTTTCCGTAGTTTTAAAAAACTGCTTGCGCCTACCATATTAACCCGTGTATTAGTCGACCTCGTGTATAAGTCAACCCCCTAACTTTGGGGCCAAAAATTAAATTTTCTTCATTTTATTGGAAAACTTAATTTATCGTATTTCTTAGAATTATTGTTCAGTTAAGTACTATGGATATATGAAACAATCACAGCAAGTTTCAATGTGAAGTTTTGATATTCTTGCATGTCCGCAATCGTTATAACAACACATGTACATGTGGGCATTTTGTCCATAACGTTTGAAACAGGCTTACAAAATCAAACATACTAATTGCAGACAAACCTTTCTAACTGTTGAAGTTGAAAAAGCAGCTTTAGCAGGCAGGCAAAACACCAAAGAAGGTCTTAAATCTTTGAGAACGATTGATAAACAGCGTGTTTAGACAACTTGGTAACCAAGCTACAAAATCGGTTGAGTATTGGTAACTGATGACTGCACGTGCTTACATCATGCCAGGTTACCAAGCAGGGAGTTCGAAGCGAGAAAGATGTTTTTCCTCAGCAGATTTACCGCTTTATTTTGCAGGAAATGTCAGTTCTTTATTCCGAAATTGTGCCAGGGAGTATCTTCAACCCTCAGGTCTACATAAAGCAGATAAATTTTAAAGCATTTCAACTTGAACTGCTAATTTAGACGCAGACCGCTAAGCGAAGGGCTTCGCGTTTTGTATCATTGTTTGTAAGATATTTTACGTAAGATTATAGACACAATTGTTATGCTAATTGTGCCAAATCTATTTTACTGGTGCTTGGGTTTTAGTTTTTGACCCATGTATAAGTCGAGGGCGATTTTTTGGACTGATTTTTAGGTCGTGAAAGGTCGACTTATACACGGGTAAATACGGTATTTACTTCGTTACTTCCACCGCCGTGGGGAATTTGAACGTGTTCAACATCTATAATAAAAGTTCCGTCACTGACGTCCAATTCTGTGTGAGATTGAAGTACTTTTTCCACTTCGTTGAGTAGATCGTTGGCAGTGAGATGTACAATTTCTTGAAAAGGAATGATAATCGGTGAATCCAAAGATCGCGAACTAATAATGAATTGCACCTGATCCCTCGGACTTGAAGCATTTCTCAATTCTTCGACGATTGACTCTAAAAGTACAAAAATTTGTCCAATTGTTTCTGCGTCTGTAGGTAGTTCTTCTACTCTAGGCATAATGTTAAATCGCATCGACATTAAATTAAATTTTGCGTTCATTGAATTGATAGAACTGCGCAAATCCAGCACCCTGCTATTAGCAAACGTAGGGCGCGTGCCACCAAACTGAATGGCCCACTGTTGCAAAAAGTCCAGATTCATTCCGAAGGATATAGTGAGCCTCGTATATTTGTTGAGTTGCAAAATTATCAGTCTATCCAAACCGTTCAAAAGCATAGGCTTTTATATGAGATAATGTACATGTACACGTTAAATTTATTTACATATGAACAACAGAATCATTCTTTCTTAAGATGACAACAATTACATCATTCATCATGTTCGTTTGACCATATGAATCAAAGACGTGCCGCGTGTCCGTTAACCATCCAAGGATTTCCATAACGCCTCTGATGTATTAGGCGTGCTTGCTCTATGTTACGCATATGGCTGTTTATTTTCCCACTGCCCTCCTGTACAAAACGTCTTGGTATTTTTCTTTTACGACTTGAACGTCTAACAGTCGCAGGGGGAGTTTGTGCTAGAGTTTTGTTGGTGATATCAACAAATACCGTAGACTCTTTTCTTTTGCTGGGTTTTTGTTTTGTTTTTTTGTTGGGTGTTTTTCTTTTCTGTACAAAAAGCGATGCTATCAGTTTACTCAATGGATTTGGCCCGTGCGTAACATATTTGCATCCGGCATCCTTATGTGATCTTTTTTCGGGCCCGTGTACCGATAAGTGACAGCCTGCTCGCGCGTGAATGGAACCTGGTCGTGGTTCATGTGTTCTAGCTCGTCGAACCTTAGGCATGTTTGTTGTTTCGTGCTCTCGTTCATATGAATTACAACTCAATAAAACAGACTATTTTATAACTCAACATCTTTTATTTTGACACACAGAAACCTATGTCTTACTACACTCATCTTTTCTTCAGCTTTGTATTCATTGATGTTCAGGAAAAATAAAAAACAATGTCCTAAATTTTTTTATCAATGTCATTCATTGATCATGGTTATTTACTTTTTCGAAAATGTAGTTTTGCTACTAATCTTACCCTTCAAGGCTGAATTCCCATTGCTACTAGCTTTTCGCTTTTTACCAGCTAAACGATCTTGCTCCTCTTGACATTTTAGCGATTTGACAACTAAATTTTTAGACCTTATGGCTTGAGCCTTTTCCACAATTATTTGAGCCTGGTAATTTTTATAATCGTTTCGTGCCTTGGTCAAATTAGCTATGTCTCCAAAGAGACCATCGGAACACTTAACAAAACTACTATCCTCTCTGTAAGTGAAAGGATTCCTGCCTGCTCTGACAGCACATTTAAAGACGGGACGGTCAGCAAACTTTTCTGAAGACGATTTGCAGAAGCTAAGAGCCACTGGTATGTTGTGCCTCTGACAACGAGGAGGTGTTCCCTTCTTGGTGTGCAAATAGCTGGGATGCACAGCTTTGCTCATTTCACGTAAAGCCAAGTATGTCACAGGCGTTGTAAATGGTGGCGTGCAAACTGAAGCCCCAGCGGAACAGAACAGCATTTGTTGGCCATTTTTGGCGACAATTTTCATGTCGCTCTTGCATAGGAAACATGGTAATAACTCTTCTACTTCCTCTTCCTCAAGATCTGGTTCTTCTTCCAGATAATCTTCTCCTTCATAGATTTCGTTTTTCTCTCCTTCTCCTTCTTCCTTATCCTCGTTTCCTTTCTCTTCTGGCTGGACTTCTTCTTGTTCTTCTACATCGCTTGCAACGTAATCGATTTCCTGTTCGCCAACTGCTTCTAATTTGTCGCACTCTTCTGGATTTTCTACACTTTCGTAGTCGATGCACGGGTTCTTGGCTGCTTCCAGTGCTTTTGCTTTGGTCTTGCTCCTTTCAATTGGTATTGTTTCACAGTCATCATCGCTGTCTTCTACGATCATCGGTTTTTTAACTGAGTTTTTTGAGACCTTTTTGATTTTCTCTTGCGAACTCATTCTTTTAGCCTTGAGTAATTCTAGCTGTTTTTGTCTGGATAGGTTTGAAAGCCTCCTCAGCATAGTGTGGCGAAATATGCACTGATGTATCCTTATTTATAACATCAAAGGTTCAGAGTTTTCCCTTACTCACAATCAAAGCTATGCAAGATGCCTTCTTTTGAACTCTGCCGCCAATTACGTTAATCCCTGATTGCTATTTCGTCGACCAGCAGGCCATTCAATGATTTCTCCTGTAAACTCAATCTTAACCTTTGAGTATTTTTTCTCTTTTTTTTTTTTGTTTGTCTAAGTATAACATCAGATCAATTACGTTAATCCATGATTGCTATTTTGTCATACAGCAGACCATACATATTTTTATCCTGAAGCGAAAAGGTTCCACCAAACTAATTAAAATGTCCGGCACATGGATCAAAGATAAATGATCAGTTCGACACAAATTCTTCACGAGTGACCGAACAATACATACATACATACATTATTGGCTCGTCTCACGGGGCTTTTCAGAGTCAATATTAAATTATAAAATTTAAAAACGCAGTCAAACACATTATCCCTCCAAACAAAATAGTGCAATAGCCATGGCAAATAAAAATATCGTGAGCGTATTAGTAGTTGAAAGGGTACTTTTGAACTCACTTTTTCCCAGACTTTCAATTTTCCATTTTGTCTGAAGGATTGTATGGGCTATTGTGTGGATGGGTTAATGAATTCAGGATGGGATTAAGTGGATTGGTAGAAAGTGGGAATGTGTAAAAGGGGTGGGAATCGCATGCGCAATGAGTCAGTGGGGGCTGGATTTAGGTGGGCGGGATATGTCCAGTACAGTTTAAATCAAATCTGTGATTACTTACATGTCACAGGTAATCAAGTGTAGGTGGGCGGGATTAGCCTATTAACCTGCCACTACCATAATCCTTATGCACTGTGGAACAATAAAATGCATTTTTCGGGTCGTGCTATTTCACAATCTTTATTTTATTAACACTCCATGCTCGTGAGAAGGTTATTGCTAACAAGAATGGCCTGTAAGAGGGTCGTTAGCGTACACTCTGAGGACCACGATGGCCTCATCTACTTTGCTATTTTACCTTCAGGTTCAACACCTCATTTATTTATTAACATGTTTTAGAGATGGTATGAAAGAGCCGAAGCTAGAAAGAGGCAGGAGTTACAGGAAAAGGCGAAGAAGAAATAGTGTGGAACAATAAAATGCATGTACATCAGACCACGTGCAAGACATGTGAGCTAAGAAAAATCAAGAACTCAAAATGTAAATTTCTTTGGTGTGAAAATAATAAAACTCATTAAACGTGTATGTGAAACGTAGTTTTATCGTAACTGTCGTAACGGTAACATGTATTTTCACTACGTTTGTTTAAAAATTAGCGGTCGTATTCGAGGATTTCTTCGGGCAGTTGTTAAACTATTATACAAAGGTGTGCGCTGCGCTAAGAGGAAACCTACACCTGAGGTTGAGACAAAAAATCCAGAACAAAATATATCGGGTGCACGGTTGAAGGATAGCGAAAGTAATGATTTTGACGCAATTTCTTTTCTTACAACAACTTCGGGCAGATATGAAGTGGCATTTTCTACGGGAAACGTCACAAACGATGAGTCAGCTGCACCACTTCACAAGTCGGTAAATACCAATCAAATTACAGGTAGCAATAATTATTTTGTATGGTGAACCAATTTCTTTATATTAACGCTGCTACACCGTTTACCAGATCAGAAGAACAACCGCGACGACCAAACCACTACGCCAAAGACGTGGGCAATTAGCGCCGTTACCTAAACTGTTTATTTTACCGAGAAAAAAGCCATATGACCGCTTCAGCGACCCAAGCAGTTATCGACAGTAGCACACCCAGCAAATGTTGCGGATTTATTAAAAGTTTATCATGTTTTCGTAAACGGTTCTGCAGCAGCGATGACGAAGACGGTAGCGATAAAGGGCATAATATTCATTGTAAGTGTGTGCTCGCTTGTTGCGCTGGTACTGTCGCCGACAATGATTTGGCTGATAAAAACAAAAGAGGTCTACATGATTCACGGAATGACGCAACCAAAAATAACCACAATTTTGGAACCGCAAGCACAGAGGCAAGACATGTTGGTTGTAACTAAAAGCTGAACTAATGATAATTGAAAAACTTTTTATCAAAAATACCAAGGAAAGGACCATCTTGGAAACGAAATCAAAAAATACGGAACACATGAAAGGGATTGTGTACAATAGAACGGTATCACTGTTCAGAAAAACACTTAGGGTATTATATATCTAATTGATGCAAACTGTAGCACATGTATCGCCGGTTAAGATCGACTAGGCATGTTTAATTTGTATGTATTCATAACGTTCACGTTATAAATAAATCGGTTTGAAAAACATGTGTCAATTATGGTTAGCTCTAAAGCCGAACGTTTGCTGCGCGAGGTCTATTATGATGTTAATCATCCTGCAGGATTTAGCAATGTAACACGTTTGTACAATACCGTTAAAGGCAAGGGAATACGTTACAATGAAGTACAAGAGTTCTTGCGCAAACAACGTTCTTATCAGCTCACTAGACCCAATAGATTTAACTACAAACGCCGGCGTACAGTTAGCCAGGGTCTGGATCTTTTTTGGCAGGCTGATTTAATACAGTTACCCAACGATACTTATTCAAGACGAATAAATTCTGGTGCGACATTTTTACTAACAATCATAGATGTGCTTTCAAGATATGCCTTTGTTGCCAGCCTAAAGTCCAAATCGGCCAGATCAGTCAGTAAAGCATTAGAAAGTATTTTTGTGACGTCAGGTCGTAGCCCAAATTACTTGACGACAGATGAAGGAAAAGAATTTTATAATTCGCTAGTGAAAAAGATACTCATCAAATACAACATACACCATTTTAGTGTGTACAGCCGTATGAAAGCTAGTTTGGTAGAGAGGTTTAATAGGACACTCTTAGAAAAAATGCATCGCTATATGATAGCTAACAAAACACGAAAGTTTATAGACGTTATACCTTCGTTGGTATCTGGCTACAATAACACCGTACACAGTGTCACAAAAATGCGGCCTGTCGATGTCAATATGTTAAACGCTCCGGAATTGGCAAGAAAACTCTATCGTAACAAAGCTAGTGCATCGTTAATTAAAAAGAAAGACTTTAAATTCAAAGTAGGCGATTTAGTGCGTTTGTCGAAAGCCCCAAGATCTTTTAGAAAGAGCTATAAAGGTAATTACACAGAAGAGATTTTCGTCATTTCGTCAAGGCGAAGAACAAAGCAAGAAGGTTTAAACGTTTACAAAGTGAACGATTTCAGTGGGGAACAAATTCACGGTTCGTTCTACGAGCAAGAACTACAGTATTACGTTAAACCTAAGAAATGGACCGTGGAAAAAAAGCTGGCGTATAAGGGTGACAAAAAGAAAGGCAAGCAGCAAGTGTATGTTAAATTCGAAGACTTTCCTAACAGATTTAACACGTGGTTAACTCGAAAACAATTGACCCGTGATTATAACTCATAATCTAGGCATGACGCTAGCAAATAGAACAACTCTACACTACGAATTAGATGATGAATTTGATTTGATTGTTTTGTCGAACGACAGAAATGTGGAACGCAGGTTTACCGATGTAACCAATCGTGCGTCTTTCACCTATCGACTCCCTCGCCCCCTTGATTTGAATCGCGGTTGGCAAGTAGCGCTGGTTAAAATGGCAATTCCCGTTTCGGACAATTTCCAAGTCCAAGATTTGCCCCACTCCGGCCTGGGATTAGAAGGGAAAACAAATGTGCTCTTAGCACGTATACGAAATACTTCTAACGAAAGGATTGTCGCTCAAATTTTTTGGGACCGTAACAAACAGCACAGTAACTTTTTTCAGCTTGTTCAAGATGTGCTGTCACGTTTTGCATTAAAATGGACATTACTGCCTGTTCACAGAGCTCCACACATGGTGGACATGAACACTTTCACTCTGTCCCCTTTTCAATTTGTACAATATGTCGAAAGTGATATTCCTGGAGCTGCGTATGCCTATATAATAGATTTCAAACCTTACATTCACGATTTCCTTAATCGGCCTATGAGCCAGTTATTTCAGGAGTTAGAAAAGAAGCATTATCTAGCATCTCGGGCAGGAAGTATGGCAACTATTGGTACGAATGAAGGGTTAAGCGCTCAGCATTATGGAGCGATTTTTGTCAGCCAGCGAGAAGGGCATAGTTTTGATGGCATTGTCTATACGAATAAAGACAAAGCAGTCCACTTGACCGCAATAAAACTGCAATTTGGCACGGGCCTAGCACAGCTGCTACGCATGGAATGCGAAAAGATGTACAATAGATATTGGTACGCTTCTGATTGGGAGTATGTGGAAGCTACGGCTACTAAAGTCACCATTTCAGTTAAAAACGCAGCACCATTTAGCCCAAAATCTCTCAAGTTTAGAAGTCTTCGTGATCCAGCACCATACCTCGGTACAATCGAGGGGAAAAACGACCACACAATTATTTTAAAACTACCCCCATATTACAAGTTGGAACTAAGACAACCGGGCGCTAACAGTTTTATCTCCCTGCTGAAACCTAGCGATGAAGAACTTGACTTAAACGATAAAAAGAAAGCGGAGAAATTTGTCCAATTTTTGCAAAGAACGCCAAACCTAAGTCGTTTGTAAATGAACAGGAAGAACAACAATTGTGCACTGTTGCTCTACAGGGTGATCAAAACAAAACACTCATTGTGGAACCACATATCTTGCAATACAAACAACTGACAGGAGACAGCCAACACACCCACTTAGGTGTAGATATAAAGAACCCTGAAGGACACTATCCTTCACTTTACACAGGTGCCTTTTCGTTACAGTTAAGAGTGAAAGCTTTTGAAGAGGACTGGTACAATGCATAAAATTAAGGATTCGGACAGTAGCTTCGAACTGACTATTTGGAGAAAAGAAATGAGTTCGAATTCCTCTATTGAGCAAACCTACCTAAAACCATTCTTATTTGATCAGCATTATGAAGTTGCAATAACCCAGATAAATTTACCACACACATGGATCAATGTAAACGCCAACAAAGAGAACATGAAATTAGTAACGAAACGGAAAAGCGTAACGCTCAGTAAAGGTTATTACAAGACTGTTGGAGATGTTGCAAGGGGCATACAGAAAGTCCTTGGTGACGAGGTGACATACGAGCATGACACACGCGAAGTGTTAGGCAAATTGGTATTAGCTAGAGATACCGGTTTGTTTCTAGCTGTACCTATTGCGAGAGCACTAGGAATGCTGTCAGAGGAGGAAAACAATGTTGCGCCGTTACTGAAAATACTATACGGCCATTACATCGAAGCACCGACACCCACAGTTCACCCTGGTTTTGTATTCTTAGTTAATGCCAATAAGGTCAATACTAAGTCTTTTCTCATACCCTTACAACCCGACAAAATTTGCGACTACATACTCTCAAGAAAGACTTTTCAATCCGTGCTAGTTACGACCGATATTGTGAGAGATAGTTTCGTGGGAAGTGAAAACGTATCATTACTGTTCAAACATGACGTGAACACCAAACCGGGTGCTTTGGAGGTGATTGTGCCCAAACAACCGGATTATAAACGTTTGAAGAAATATGTCTTTGATAGGTTGAAAATAGACCTGAACGATTCTCAAGGTCGACCCATTTTGTTTTCGGGTGGTGAAATGAGCATTACACTAAATTTTCGCAAAAAAAATTACTTGTAATAGTATAAATGGAACGTATCGAAAAAGTGACTCTCATAATAGACCAAGTCTCGTTAGTGTGAGGATGAATTTTGCACGACAGAAAGGTAACGCATCAAACTATATGTATGGTATTAATCGTTATCAAAAAGGCAGCGGTGCTACATATTCGAGCGGCACGGATCCTTATCAAAGGGGTGGTAATTACACTGCGGGTTCGCGAGCTGTCGAGGCAAGACGAAATAAGGCTCTAGCAACTTATGGTAAAACCATCGGTAGAAGAAGAAAAGCATTTCAGAAAGGCGGAGGTTTTGCTGCTCTACTACCGCTGGCGGTACAACTGTTACCAGCACTACTAGAGCAAAAAGGAAGCGGGAAAACTAAACAACAAAAAGGTGGTATCAAATTGTCTTCCTTGCTGAGAAAAGGAGCTGCTGCTTACAACAAAGGTCGTAATTTATACACAAAAGGAATGAAAGGTCTTGATAAAGCCTTCAATAGTAAAGCTGGTCAAACTGCGCTCACACTGGCTACCCAACTCGCAGAAATTCCCGCTGTCAAGAATAGTAAATTAGGCAAGTATAGCAGCAAAGGATTAGCCGGTTTGGAAAAATTAAAACAAGTTGCAGCCAAGCAGAGAGGCAGTGGAAAAAAGACACGTAACAAATCTTTACGACATATAGGACAAAGGGGGCGAGGCCTTCTTTTAGGCCCTAAATCACCCTTGAATGGCATACCCATTCTAGGTGACATTTTTTAAGTAGTCGACTGTAATTGTGAATTAGCTAGAATTGTAAACGAGCTAAGTTTGTAATGTGTGTCCCATATAAATTAAAATACAGAGATGCAATGCAATCAGTTTCACATTCGTTCTTGAGCAGTACGCACCTACATTCGAGTATGCCTAGACGAAAAGCAATGCCCGCAGAAAAAGAGAGCAATTCTTACGCTGAAATGTACTCGCATACTGGGTACAGGGTTGCCACCACACATGCACCCCAGTTTGGCCCTAATACTATCATACAAGATAACACGTGGGACTTGACTAGGCAGATGAAAATCATTCCCGAGCCATTCACAAATCCTACCGGTGCAACAAGCGTGCGTGGTATAAAGTTTATTATACCCCCATTTAACACGGAAACGTGGATACCATCTGAGTGCTCCCTTTGCTTGAGTTATGAGGTTGTAAACACAGACGGTACCAATCTGAGAAATCCAGCAGAAGCAGCAGAAGCTGGAACGGTACATGCGCGTTTTGCAGGATGGCCAAATGCCATGCTTATAGATGACACTGATGTTCGGATCAATGGGTCAACTGCTTTACAAAACCTAGACAGAGACTGGCCGCTAAGGAAATACATGACATTCATTACCAACGCAACGGATCTTATGCGAAAACGACCGTGTGCAACCGAGGTGTTTAATTGGGACGAGGAATATGATACCACGACAAATGGTACAGATAAGGTTAGAGTGGGTACAACTACAGCCAATCCCCAGACTAATGTCAAAGAAAGGCAGATGCAGATGGTTCTGCAACAGCACCCTGCAAAAATGTTGATCAAACCAATACCGGGAGATTTTTTTGCCATCAACCAGCTGCTGCCTAAAAGAACAGGTCTAGAGGTCGAGTTCCACTTTAAAAACCCATCCTTTGCTTTTATAAGCAGAGTAGAAAATACTACCGGTTTGGGTGTAGCCGCTCCGGTTAAATTTAAAGTCAACAGGGAAGGAACTTACTTGGAACTCAATGTGTTGACACCGAACATTGACATTCGATCAACGCTTGAGTTTATACTGAGAAATGCAAACCCTAGTGCCCCCTATCCTTTAGCCATTTCAAAAATGAAAATGGTGACTGTGCTGCAGATGTTTAGCAACGCTGAAGGTCGTATACGGTTGACAGATATCTTCACAAGACATGCGCCAGCGTGCCTAGTATGGTTTGTCATTATGCCCGATGATGTGTTAAGGGGTACGTACACAACTGACCCTACGTTCTTTAGGCGATACAACCTCACACACGTGCAGGTGTACAATGGTGGCAAACAAATATTCGAAGAAGGTCCTCTTAACGTTACTGATGAATTTGAGTTCTGGCAGTACTTTTGGAGTCTGAGTGGTGCTGAAGATGATGAAAGAGAAGCGTGGTTTTTGAAAAAAGGACAAGTCATGGATGGCGGCAAATTTATCATTCCTGTAGACTTTAGCACAGCCAAGGACGGTGGTAAAACTACAGGACCCTTCATGGAGCACTCTGTGGATTTCGAAATGACTTTCGTCGCACCTGAAGCGCTGCACGGTGGCCTTAGAACCAATTTCCGTCTTTTGGCATTTTATAACACCACAGAAAACTTGTGGCTGTCAGACCCCCTTAATAAAAACTACTACCAACCTCGAGATCAGACAGACTATCCTGGTGAGGCAGGGAGATCAGTTACTCAAGACGGTGAGAGGCTGTCAAAGATCATGCGCATGGCTAATTAAATAATTAAGAGGCACAGAAAACCGTAAAGAGCCTGCGAAAAGAAAAAACACACGGGATGCATGACACATTTCAATTAAGTAACGTTTGTAAAAAGGACAGATACATAAGTAGAACATTTCTTGACGTTTTCGCTGGAGATGCTGTTCCACAAGAGAGAGTGGTACCGTGTAGCTACATTGTAAATACAGACAATAGCGGGCAGCCAGGCCAACATTGGGTTTGCGTTTACGAAAAAAGTGAAAAAGATGCTTCGCAAAACATATTCTTTGACAGCTATGGCACAAAACCTTCAGAATTAAATCCGCTGTGGGGACTTTACGATAGTTACCAGTGTAATAACTTAAACTACCAACAGGACGAATCAACAGTTTGCGGTGATTACTGCCTTTACGTCCTAAAAATGCTTAACATGGGTAGAACTTTAAATGACATTCTTATTCGCTTAGATCCACAAGATAAAAAATATAACGACGAAAAAATCTCAGAGCGCGTTCATAATGAATATCCTAAAATTTTAAATCGTACACCTCATAAGAATATTATAAGATTTACAAACAATAAGAATAGGATATCGTGTCAAGGGTGTGTAAGTAGAAGCCAGTCATTTAATAAAAAAGCTCGTAGATTTTGAACTGTACTCATTCTTTGTCAGTATGAATACGTGTCCACATCCCCAATTCTATCACCCGGCTTTTATCAGCCTTTCGGGTCAGAGCTATTCAGGCACTTCTTAGCACTGTTCGATCATCTCATGAGTTCCAAATTGTACAATTATCTCTTGATAGATTTACATCCCAAAGGGGCACTAGCGAACAGAGATATAAAAATCCGTAACAACATACTTGAGGGAGAAAGGGACGAAAACGGCGAGGAGGGCATAAATTGCTACGTTTACAAGCATCGGCGTGGCAAAACACACTGACTACGATCATGGAAAGATTACACGAGAACGCTCTTTACCTAATTGATTTTGTCTACAAAGACAGATTGGATGTTTTGACTAAAAACTCCGTCGTAAAAACCGTGGCAGATGTTGTGCGTAATTTTTTGCTGGGTAATGTTCCTTGTTCGTGCAGAAATCCAGAAACATCTAACTGTCGAAAAAAGATGATGAAATTTCAACAAGATCCCGCGCTTATAAAGATAGGATCTAGAAAAATAACAATAAAAGCAAGGAAACAGCTCATTCTACAGCATGCGGACTCAGTGAAACAAGTGCTACGTCATTCATTACAGAAACTGAAAAAGGGACCAGTTCGCTGTTGCAGTTCCCGTAATGAGCCCGATCAGGAACGCTGTGCGTGATAAATTTACACATAGACGGACCTTTTCTATCAATTATAAAAGCACCCCGCCATCACAAGGACTTTCATTTTAACTCGAAGTTACGATTCGCAAACAACTAGTTACTATGGGTTCTACTACAAGTGAAGCTGCTAGATATTTCACCAAGTACAAACTTGTGCCGCAACCGATGGAAATTAGAAATTCTAATGATATTACTAACACCGAAAAAATCATTGGGGCGAATAACGGTCAACAGGGCGGGCTTTTGGGTGCCTCCAAAAGTACCGACTATATAAATCAGTTAAAACTAATGCAAATGCAAGAAAATGGTGACCTTCACCGCTTACAGCAGGCACAAAAAGATGTAGAATTATTTAAGAAACCAGGTGTCAACCCCGCAGCCCTAAGCATATTGATGCAACGTGCGCAAAATAGACAACAAGATTTAATTCGTCAAAAAGCTGAAGAAACTGAAACCGCCTCAGAATCTATAAACGATACAATCGACAACAGAATGAATCGGTTAGAAGCCTACATGCAAAGGATGATTCAAGCTACGCTTGGCAGAAACATTTTGAAAAAACAAGAACTACAAGAGCAATTTATTCGCCAACAAAGACTTCAAAAGGAAACCGATCCTTATAAAGACGTAGAACCAATAATTAAAGAAGCGTCTCATAGAGTGAAAACACCCAAACGAGTATCTAAAATAGTGAAGAAGCCTATATATGTTACTAGTGCCGCAGACAGAGTCAAGTTAAACCCGCGCGGAGGGAAGGAAAAAGGCCTGCTTGGCGGAGTCGAACGAATCCCCCCAAGACGCAAGGCCCATTTCGATGCTCCGTAACACCTTGTAATGGAAACCCCGAACCGCTGGCCATTTATAGGAACCCGCCAGAACCATCAAATTGAAAAAATGGTCTAGAAGATGCGATCGCAGTGGGGGATCTTGGCAATTTTTTATTATTATGGCGTAACCCGCGGAAAAATCCGTTATCGTTAGGTCTTGGTAAAGTTTAGGCTCACCTGGGGCAAAGATGTGAGGCCATTCTTGTGGTGCCACGATCTTTTGAGGTGCCTTGAGGTCGCCCAGTGACTTTTCGCCTTGTTGTTTCTCTGTTTTGCCTGGTTGATCTGCGGGCTTGGGCTCTTGTAACTTGAGCTGCGCGAGCTGTAACTCGAGTTGGAGTCGCTCGATTTGTAGAGATTCAGTCTCTCGCAGCAGTCTCAAGCGAGATAATTCATCAGATGACGGGGAATTCACTTCGCCTGACGCGTTGCTGGGCTGTACGCCGGATTCAGTGCTCGGAGGAATTCGAATTTTGTCTTTCTTGTCCTTCGAAGTAGATGAATTGGCGGCTTGCTTTGACTGCTTTGGTGTTAAAGAACCGAGGTCGAAAGTGTGTTCTGGCAGCGAAGGAAATGCGTCCCAGGCGAAGTCATCGGATAGGTGGCGCGAAGAAGTCGTACGTTGGGATCTACGTGTACCCATGTTGCCAGAAAGCCGAAAGAATTACAAGCGTTGAAGAATAAACGGCGGAATTACAACGACTAGAGATTGACGCTAGCGACTCTTGCAACATAGACACGTGTATGAAAGACGACACCAAGCGTAATGACAAGTCAATAATTAAACCAGAGTATCTAAAATAGTGAAGAAGCCTATATATGTTACTAGTGCCGCAGACAGAGTCAAGTTAAACCCGCGCAAAAGCAAAAAGGGACCAGATTTCATGTACGGGAAAGGTTTACTACCAAAACGTGTGCGTCCTACATTTTATGTACCTCCCAATTGGGAAGAAGTACTCTAATTGTTCTTTTTGCAAACTGTATGTCGATCGGATACAAACAATTCGTTAAATGTTGTGCAAGATGTGAAAATTGTTATTGTTGATAGTGATTAAGAGGATTAAAGCCACTAACGTTGACAGAGGATTAAAACCACTATTGTTTCTATTGTTTATATTGAGTTGCTAAGGTTATTAGTGACAGGTTGGTAGGTATTTAATATTAATTTTCAAACTGTTCTTCCGGATCATAATCTATAAAATAGCTAGCGAAATTAAAATCTAGATAAAATGTCGCTCTATCTTTACAGCGGTAAAAATACCGGCTCTTTACTAAAACGTCTTTTAACTTCGCACGAATGTGCCTTTTCGGGTAACAGTTATAGTTGTACACTGTTTGTAGATTCACGCAAAATCCTGGAGAAGACAGGGCCAGCTTCACCATCTCGACTTCATACGTGGTCTTGTCCCACGCAAAGATATCTTTAAAGTCACCATTGGATAAATGGTGCCCTTTATATTTCTTTGTATAATGCAACTCTCGCATATTCTATAACGAAAAAAGAAAAACACCTGGTTGAATAGTTATAAAAAATTTAGCCCAGTGTAGAACTGTATAGATTAGCTTCAGCGGGGTACGAGTACTAGTTCAAATGGTACCTTTGCTGAGAGGGGTATTGGTTCTTTCTTTTTTCTTTTCTTTTCTTTATTTTATTTTATTTTTTTTTACCCCCTATAAAACTACTTAAGTTGAAAATTGACAATAGCTCAAATGCCTTACGAACCTCTCCGCGATTGGGGATAATAAACTCTAATGGTTCCACCTGTATTAAATTTTCAAAGTCTTGAATGCTAAAAAATAATAATAATAAATAAATAAATAAATAAAATGAATTTATTTGTAATTGTAGTGACATCGTCATGTTTCTTAAATACAACAACACTTTTAGCTTACCTTGCCATCGTCATAATCGCTAACAGTGAATTCGATTCTCTTCACATCTACAAGCTATCACGTCCTTCTAGCTATAGGATTCATAAATACTCATGAGACATCACCCCCCAAAAAAATTGCTCAATTTTTTTTTAGCCACAGTTAATTAAAAATCAACCCTGGCATGTGTAATCCTTTTAAAATAACATTATTGGCCCCCTTGAAGTTTTTATTATACACACCAAGACAATTAAAGGCCGTAAAAGAGCTTTTATTGAAAACAACAATAAAAAGAATGACCAGCGATAGTACCTTTGTTCATGCACACAAATTTACAGTAAACCCAATTAACTTTACGCTGAATTAGCTGAACAGTCACTGGTATTTGAAATAAGACCTTAGACCTAATAACCATATGGAAAAGACATGTAACCCTGATCAACTTTCAAAACTCGTTTGTCAAACACAAGAGAGTAGCTTTTTTTTACAACTCGCGAATGAAGATTAAAAGAGTCATCTCGTGCTATGTAGAAAAATGGGACTTGTATTTTCTTTCCCGAGAGACCATTTGATCTCATTTGTTCTTTGGATAAAACTAAATCCACAATTTTGTCGTGGTTTACTAGCTTCTTGGCGCCTAATTTCTTAATAGTAAGGCCACGCACTTTGGTAATGTTATATACATGCTTTCCCGTTGAGCTATTAACAACTTTACAGGTGTAATTTTTCGGGCCCCCACTTGCAAATTCGACTATGTGTTCTCCGGCGTTTAGTACTGATGTCAATTGACCTAAAAAGTCCCCTTTCGGTGGATTAAACCCGTCCGGATCGTACAAGAAGGCAACACTGTCAGTATCACAGTATAAGGCACGTTCTTGCAATTTGGCAAGAACCTCTTTATGCAGTTTCATTCTTGCGTACATCGTTGTAAAGACAGCGACAACAACGTTTGTTTTAGTGTCGGTGTCCACAAATTCTCTCTTGGGAGTTGACTTAACAAGTAGGTTTTCTGACTTGATTAATTTACACGTCACGGTGCAGGACTCATCTGACAGTATTTCGTGAAAACGAGACGCATTCTGTACAATCTCCGTAGTCGGTTTGTTTGGCTTTTTACCGAAGAACCCCCACACATTGTTTAACAGTTCTTTGGCTCCTGCTCTCTCTGAATCGTTTTTCACGATTTTCTGATAATCCAATTCAATGCCCTCTTTCTCTTTGTAGTCGGCTATGTATTGTAATTTGTGCTGTTCGCTGGTGCACCAGTCAGGAAATCCAGAGCTTTGCTGTTTCACTTTGAGAAATGCGTCAATATATTCTTTGAAGAGGCCTGTGACACTATCTGGATAATGCCAGACTTCATAAATCCGTACCAATCTGTAACCGTTTTCCACCGCATAATAAATTTCAGGTGTGGCCCACGTACCCCTCAAGAGTCGCTCCGTTTCGTTGTGTGTACATTCTTCCAGGTTCTGATCTTTCGCACACTGGTGACACAGTACAAACATCAGCTTTTCCACACCCTTGCCGACAGAAATCCGCATCGGTAAAATCGGGTTATACATCCGCTGCGGGGGGAGAATTTCACATTTCATCAATCCAAAGTATGCATTCAGATCGTAATGGAAATTTTGCGTGTAAACCAATGGATGTCCGCGCGGATAAACAGAATTCTTATTACAGTGGGGATATAAACTCGTATAGTCGTAAAAGTGTATTTCAGTGTCTTTGGCGTACAGACGAAATGCCTCCACCCGTCCGCCAAAGAAAGCGTCTCTACCATTCAAAGGCTCGTTAAGGTACATTGTACCTTTGTCAGTGTCCAGCCAGTCACGAAAACCATCCACGTTGTTTTTCATCATCTCTCTGATCTCGCATTCCCAAATGTCATAAACGTCAAAGTTTGCTTCGCGAAATCTCTGCGATTGAGTTTGCGATTGATCAAATAGCCGGCCCATACTAACACCTTTCACTGGGTTGATAGTGTGTGATGCAAAACACTTAGCATGTCCGTGAAAGAAGCAGCCCTTGACTTGAATTATCGTATTTGTGAGCCGATCAAAGCCATCTACCTTGGCATTCAAATCTTTAATACGTATACGTCTTTCTCCGCCATTTTTACTAGCATACTCCAGATCGCCGCCAAATTCGACCTCGTCACGAAATTTGAGGTACAGCCGTCCCAGTGCGCTCTGTTGGTCTTTGGGGCGATACCCGTTAGGTGGGATGATTCCGATAGTGTTTTCTTGCATAAATACACGTCTGTAGACAAGGTTACAAGTGCTAGCCATTGTGCTAGCTTCGCTCCATGGATCCACATCGTACTTCGCAATGAATTCATCTCGATATTTTTCACCAGCCAATCTTAGAACCGTAACGTCTTGCCGACAGTATTTTAATTGTTCGGCTTTTAAATCATATACGTAACTGCCCAGCTTGTAGGCGTCGCTGATTTCTTTGTGCCACGTTTGGAACTCTTTAAACTTTTTCTCGTCCATAGTCAGTTCGGGGGAAAAATATTTTTCTGAAGGAGGTTCCCCCACGTAGTTTTGATTTTTCCTGATGTTAAACTTATGAGGAAAAAATCCTTTTTGTTCTTCAAGACCGAATCGACTAGGTATGTTGGAAAGAGCCGTCGGCCAGAACTTGTAGCTGTCTTTAAAGTACAAATTAAATGTGTTCATTGTAATGACACGAGCCCCGTCAAACAATATGTCTGGAATTTTTGCTTTGTGTTCAACGATCCATTTAAGAATAAAAAATATGTCGTATGCGCCGCTGTTATGTGCAATGACTGTCAAAGTTTCAGCATTTTGTTCACAATGTTCAAAAAGCCATTCGCAGAATTCGTCCATACAACCGAGACCTTGAAAAACAACTTCTTCCCCGCTATAGCCAAATTGGGCTACAACACAAATGGGTTCGTTCAAAGTTTCGCCCGGTTCAACCATGGATTCTACATCGAAGAAAAGCAATCGACCCATTTGTCTGTCTCGCTTTTTGCGTGCACTGTCGGACAATTTCGCTTGTTGTATAAAACATTTATGCGTGTATATGTCTACCATTTCGTGACAATTGTTACACCGAGACTTATAACACACATGTTCCTGCTGTTTGTCTTTGTGGACGTCTAAATAGCACTGTGTGCATTTTTTCCACAACATACACGTAGAAAGCGAGCTTTCGTCTGAAAACTCCCGATGTCGATTGAAACAATCTTGCCCTTTAAAGTAGCGTAAACACAACTTGCACTGCAAAGCATCCTCTGTTGGTCGGCAAAAATCTTTGCATTGTATACATTTGCGCGTGTCACACACGTGCGGTTTGTCTTTGTAAGGCTGATTGCACTTTGTACAATAGAACGTGTGGCCCAGAAAAGCATTGTCTTTGGTGATAACGTCAAAGTGTTCATCATGATAATAAAGAGAAATAATGCGTTGAGTTTCCTTACTGTTTGTTTGAACATCGAGTAAGTTTTGCTTGGCTTTATTGTAAACACGCACTTGAAAGTCTCTAAATTCGGGCAACTGTGCTAATCGTTTAATTTCGGGAAGGCCACATTTACCGTGTCGCAAACCGGCTCTCGTTAGTAAGCCACGAGCTTTTTGAACCAGCTTCTTCAGAAATCCCTTTCGCTTTACGTTGCAGGGTCTGAAGTTTGACTTCGTCAAACGTAGTTTGGCCACAAGCAAGGCAACTGGTCCACAAAAAGGATTGGTTTCTTGAGGAATCGTGATCACAGATTTTTTGTCCAGCAACATTTTTTCCGTTGTCTTGAAAAAATGCTTCCTTCTATTCGCCTCATTGCTGCCGCCGCCAAAAGGAATGTGAACGTGTTCAACATTAATTGTAAAGGTGCCATCGCTAATGTCCAAATCTTGGTGTGACTGAAGAACTTTCTCTATTTCGTTAAGCAAACTGTTCACCGTAACGTATTCTATTTCCTGAAAGGCGATAATGATCGGGAACTCCAAACTCTGCGAACTGATTTCAAATTGAACTTGGTCTCGTCGATTGGACCCATTTCTTAATTCCCTTACTATTGACTCTAAAAGAACGAAGATCTGTTCTAAAGTGTCCGCGTCATCTGGGAGTGCTTCTAATCTTGGTACTATTTTAAAACGAATAGATACCAAATTGAATCTCGGATTTACCGAATGAATCGAGCCGCGTAATTCAAAAACCCTACTATTGGCAAAAGTGGGTCGTTGACCACCGAATTGTATTGCCCAGTCGTTCAAGAAATTGTTGTTCATAACCCACAACAGTCAAGACTTAAGTCAACGGAGTCTGGAAAATTTATTTATAGTGTGAATTTTGGCGCCACATGATAATCATAACAGTTTCGCGCCATTAATTGCAGTCTGAAATGTCAAAACACTCATAACGGTCTATTGTAAAACCCTATTGTTTATTGTATATTTTAACAAAAAAGTTTTCGCGCCATGTAGTGCCTAAAGAGCTGTCAAAAACACTTAACGGACTATTGTAAAACCCTATTGTTTGATGTGTATTTTAACAAAAAAGTTTGCTCGAGTTTTAGGTAATCATTGTCATGTATATTATCATATGTTCAGATGTGTGGCGTGTAACCATTGTTCATCCATGGATTACCATAACGCCTTTGATATACCAGTCGCGCTTGCTCTATCTGTCGCATATGATCCTTTTTATCCTCTTTAAATCTCTTATTTCCACCCTGCTGATAACGTTTCGGTAATCTTCTAGCCCTTTGCGACCGTCTTAGTTCCTGAGCCAAAAATGGGGGGTTTTCATTCACTTTGAACTTTGACGGAATCCTTTCTTCCTTTATGATATTTTTCAAATAGCCTGATTCCTTAATCGTTTTCTTTCTATTGTTAGCTCCCCCTGGCTTTTTGTTAGCATATTTTGCGTTTGGTCCATGTGTAATGCGGCTACATCCAGCTTCGATGTGGGATATTTTTCCAGGCCCATGTACTACAAATTTACATCCCGCTCTCGCGTGAATTGAACCTTTTTGCGGTTGTCGCCGAATTGTTGCTCGTGTACTCATCGTCTTAACGCGATCACCCTCTCACAGATATGACAACAAACCAAAACAACAAACATTTTATAACCCAACACCTTTTATTTGACATCAATAAAAAGACAAAACAAACTCGTTGCCTATAAATGGGCTAATCATTTTCCGAACACGCTTACATAAAGTGGCTAACTGTTATAGTGTTCAATGTTCATTGTTCTTTGTTCAACTACTACTTTTTCTTGTCAACAATTCATCACGAACAATTGAACAAAAAGTACACTGTAAACTGTCATCTAGGATTAACAAAGAAAATGATCGATTTATTCATTAAACATTTGGCGCGAAAATTGCAGTGCGATATGTCAACATGTCAACAATTCATCATGTAAACTGTCATCTAGGATTAACAAAGAAAATGATCGATTTATTCATGGCGCGAAAAATTACTGTGTGATATGCCAGCATGTCAACAATTCATCACGAACAATTGAACAATAAGTGCACTGTAACCTGTCATCTAGGATTAACAAAGAAATGATCGATTTATTCATAAAAACAATGGAGCGGGTGAACTGTTAACATAAAATAACAAAGAATAAATATTTCATACGGGTTAACTGTCAAATCGAAATAATCAGGCAGGGACTAATTCAAAGAGACTTACAAGCAAATCGAAATAATCATACAGGGACCAATTCAATGCAGCCAATGTTTTATATTATTTATGTAAAAGTTTACCATGGGTATTCTTTTTTTTCACTATTAATTTCCCGAGACTCAAAAAAAATCATAAGACACAAGTACATCTCTTTCAGTATTGTTTAATTCTTTTTCAGACACACTACAAACTTTAAAATTTGTAAAATCGGTATCACTAATGTCTTTTTACACACTTAAACGTTCTTTTGTAAAAGTTAAATGTTCGAAAACAAATCAGTTATGCCCAATCCCGGTTCTTGTGCTAGCTGTATATCTTGCTGTTGTGGTGGCTGTTGTTGAGAGGAAAGTTGCTGTTGCTGTTGAAATTGGATTGCGTCTTGGGCAGCTTGATAATCCAGGAAGAGTTGGTCGTAAACAGCGCCATATGACTCTCGCTGTGGTTCTTCTACCTGTTGTTGGGGGCTTTTAGAAACTTTGGGTGCTCTAGATTTCTTGCCTTTAGGTTGGGTCTTTGTTGTCTGTTTTTCTTTTGGCGCAGCATCAGAGGTCCGCTTACGCTTCTTAGTTGGGAGCGTTTTCGTTTCTGAAACTGCTTCAGCTGGTTTCGTTTTGCTTTGTGGTATTTCTCCGTCCAAATACTTTAGCCACTCTGCGTTGGTCTCTTGGAGCAGTTGACGTTTCTTACGTGCTTGTTGGTTTCGTAGTTGTATGTCCGTAAACTTGTATTTGACATCGGCAAAGAGGGGTGGTACTGTAAATGGTGCTTGACGGAGGTTGATGCAAATCTCACGAAACCCTTCGTAAGCTTTACGTGCATCGCCCATTACACGACCCAGATGCCCAAATACGCTGGCTTTAACAACTTCATTAGCGCTTCTGGAAGGGTGTACATGGGCCATTAGCCCAAGACAGTAATTGGTTTGAGCATTGAGTAAATTCAGCCACAAAGCATCCATCTTTTCCTCTTCTGTCTGCAGCGTCTGTTTTTGCTCCATCTTTGCGGTAAAATCTACGGGATTCGCCATGGGTGTGCTCACAAATGTTGCGTACCTTGTGATACCTTTGACATCATCTGGTCGCTAGCTAAGTTTGTTAGTCTTTTTTGGTGTTGGTTGGTATTATGCACAAAGGGTGTACATTAAGTCATAAAAGTCACGCCCTTACAAGTTTGACATTTTAGTAGTCACTTAAAATTCATGTAATTTGTTTTGATCACAATCGTCATGTAAGTCACGCCCCAACAAGTTTGACATTTTAGAAGTCAATTAATATTCGTGTATCGAATAAACATTAACATACTTTTCTTTAAAGTTCGTTCCTCCTTCTATAAATACCGCAAGATTCTATGAAAAACAAACCAATTTTGCAGAGAAGTTCGCTTTAGCACTGTGAAAAGACGATATCATAAAATGGCTTCTAACTACAATCAATATCTAAAAGGTAAGGGAAATGTAACTAGTTATTTAATTCGTGCTTCTCGATTTTTGATTACTTATTTTCCGAACTATGGCATTTGTTAATCTGTTTTTAAAAATTAGCTGAACTTTTCAATATCATCTGATCCCAATCCGTTTCAATCTTCTCCATCCTCAGCCATCATTGTTTCTTTTGAGTAATAATCGCCCCTTAAGTGTTTTTTCTACCTAGGCAAACCATTATTTTTAGGTTTCCCCGGCACTTTAAACGTAATTTAGGTCAAAGAAATGACTTAAAAGAGCGTGACACGTGGCTCCTTTAAATGGAACTAAAAGCACACATGCATCACTTTTTCTCATAAATTTTTTTTTTCAACACAGTTGATGACGAAGATGTGTTCCTCGTACCACGGCCAAGAACGCCGACGGGCAAGAGAACCTCCGCAGATAAAAGTAACGACTCAAAAAGACCGAAGACTTCTGAAGAGATCGATCTGCAAGACCAATGCGACTTGAAACGGTTGGTAAAGAGGCTGAAGTCCGAAGTCGTCAGCGATTTCCTGGGCAGGATGCGAGCACTTATTGATCAACGATCAAGTCCAGATGTATTCTGGTGGGATGGCGACATTTTGGCACCCGCTTCCTATGGTAACGCCAAATTCATGTTTGTCGAAGACACTAGCTTTCCCCCAGAGTATACGCCCTACGAAAAACAGGGACAATTAGCTAATTGGGCTAAATTTGCTGTTCAGTATAACCCATTTTTGATGTTAAATGCTGTAGACGAAGAAACTGTAGAGGTTGTTCTCGTGCGACAGAGTATTCATGTGGCTCCCTATACAGGGTTGTCCCTAGATTTCATGGGGGATAAATTCCCCCCAGTAATTAAGTTATTAGGAAAAAGTTACAAGAAGTCAAAGCATTATGAAGGCATGGCCTTATCAAGGTCGATGCATCCATTTAACTGTATCGATGATGGGTCTTCGAAAAACCCATACATGTTAAGCAAGGAATACGCCTCCGCCATTATAAATTTTCTTATTGCCAAAGAAATCGTAATGAAGGAGGAAGAGCAAACCGAGAAACAGGAAACTTATTACTCTGTAACGCGTAAGGGGTGGGCCCTGTTAGGTAGAAACATCTGCCGAGCGTACAGGTACGATTTCAAGAAGATTAGATCGGATTATGGTTTATATGTCTCGAAGTTCTACACTGGTCCGGGTTGGGGAGATTGTTGTATCAACCCGTTTTGTCAGAGACCCTTAGAAAGAGATAACGAATACACCGTTATGACTGACCTTGGGCTTAACCGCCAAAAGGCCTCACATAAAGGTTTTACGATATGCCTTGATTGTGGGAAAAATCTTTTACTTAATGGAAAGCTTGTAACCTACGACTCTGAGGACGAGGCATTACCTTAGATTTGACTTCGCGGTATTACCTTGTAACGTTTGTATTTAATCAATCTTTTAAACCCTGTTTTTAGCGGGTCTAGTGTGAATTTATGTAACATATTTTTAGAGTGAATTCTTTGTAAGTAGCCTCGTAATCATCCATCATTGTATTGTTTTAATGACTTTTTCTTCATAGTGTGAGCTGTGTAACATTAAGGTTGAATGTAAAATGCCCAATAAATTTTTGAATAATTTATTCAAGTGTATCACATTCATGTGTCTTTGCTATTGTTCAAAGGGTGTAATTATATTATTGTCTTTTCTGTAACACATTTCTCTGGTGAAAACATGTTCAAAGTCTTAATGGATTTCCAGCCTAAGCATCCCTTGTAAAAGTGCTTAACACACGATCCTTAATATCTTGACCGCAATGTTCAAGTTCTAACGAGGTCAGATAGAAGCTTTCCCAAGAATGTTTGGGTAGCACGTCGAGAAAACATTCCCATGTCTGCTCGGCAAGCGTAAAACCAAGATCACTGCAAACACTTTCAATGGTTTTCTTAACGGTAGAAAGATCTATTTTCATTTGAGCTTCTTCATGGTAATATTCCCAGGCTTCTTCGTTAACCATCATTAAACAAGTATGCTGTCTTTGGCTTGGGTGGTCAATGGCGCATCCGTTACAGTTTGCTACCTTTTCCTCGTGAATGTACTTGTCGTAAAAAGCTGCATAACTAAGTTTGATCACACGCCATATAATTGAACTGGTTGGTTTCCCTTGAGTTTGACTGCCTTTGCTCATAACTAATTGATGCTTACTCGGTGATTCTTCCAAAATACTAGTGTACGAAAACATATTAAACCTACACTAGCTTGTGAATATTAAAATAACACTTCACCCCACTTGATTTATACAGTGACAGGTTACTAGACATATATCCCGCCCACCTAAATCCAGCCCCCACTGACTCATTGCGCATGCGATTCCCACCCCTTTTACACATTCCCACTTTCTACCAATCCACTTAATCCCATCCTGAATTCATTAACCCATCCACACAATAGCCCATACAATCCTTCAGACAAAATGGAAAATTGAAAGTCTGGGAAAAAGTGAGTTCAAAAGTACCCTTTCAACTACTCGTATTGACTGAGTACGAAGACGGTGCACTAATTTATAAGTGTAGCTTAAACGGGAAAACAAAGATAGCCAAATACGAAGGCATGAAACTGTGGTTAATCGAAAATGATGCACCGGTCGGGATGACGAAAATGTTAGAGGGACTTCACTGGGTGCTTGAACTCTCGACAGTCGAGCAAGCCTTTCACCTGAAAGATTCGGTAAGTTTATAGAAAATCATGGCGTCTCGCAAAAGTTAAGGTGTCAAGAGGAACATCAAAACAAAATTAAGAAGTTAGCCTCGACAAACCTAACCGAAAAGAGAAAATACAAGTTCAAGGCAACCATGATGTCAAGAAACAATTTTATCATATTTTGTAAAGCGAGAAAAAAAAGTAAGCAAAACAACATTTATCTCTTTTTGTAAAGTAATTTGAAAATAAAAACTATTCATTCTGATTATTTTCCTGGTTGTTAATGAACGTGCGCGAATGTGTGACTTGTGCCTTCGGGAGGTGTTGGGTTAAAACAGGTTCAGCAATCGTTGACACACTCATTCCTCAAACACATGTTCAAAATAATCTGTTTTACACCTGTTTAATGAATTACACACACGAGAAATTACATTAATTGCGCTTCAAACGTATCAAAAACACTAAGAAACAACAGCAACGCACTCATTTCGTTTGAATCAAAATACACTTTCGTCGCAATGTTCTGTTTGAAGACTAAATGTTTTGAAATAGGATGTGATAATAATAATTAGAGTTCAGATGTTCTTGGCTTAATCAATGAAGACTTAGATGCCATTGAATAGTTTGTCAAAATTAGGCTGAAAATCCATCTGATGGGTTATTTGCTCTTCCAGTATGAGATTTTGCTGGGCCGGCTGGTGCTCTGGAAGCAAAGCTTCAAAATCTGGCTGAGTTACTACTGCTGTTGTTGTTTTTGCAGTTGCCGCTTGCTTAGGCTTCTTTGCCCGGGGTTTTTTTATCTTGAGCGGTTTCACTTTGGGCGCGTTGTGTTCCTTGACTGTAACTGAAGATTGGGGTGACTTTGACGCTTTCGAAGCGTGCCTGCGTTTTTTATTTTCTGTAGGTACCTCTTTTTCGCCAACTTCTTTAGAACATTGAGTTTTCTTTGTTCTTCCCTTAGGTATTTCACCTTCTAAAAACTCTAACCACCTTGCGTTGGCTTCCTCAAGCTGTTGGCTTTTCTTTCGGGCTAAATGATTTCTCAGTTGAACATCAGTAAACTTGTACTCAACCCTTGCAAAACCAGGAGGAACTGTAAACGGTACTTGGCGAATATTGACGCATATTTCACGGAACCCCTCGTAACTCTTCTTAGCATCGCCCATCACACGCCCAAGATGAGCCAGCACGTTAGCCTTGATCACTTCATTGACACATCTCGATGTGGTAGCATGAGCGATTAGACCCAGACAGAAATTCATTTGATGGTTCAGCAGATCTAACCACTTTTGATCCATTCTTTCCTCTTCTGTTTCAACATTTGCAGTTTGTACTTTTTCTACTGGTGGAACTGTATTAACTTCAAACGCCATGGGTGTACTTTGATACGTTTTTGTGGCGTGCTCCTCGTATACTTTTGTTGTGTGTGACTGCAAAACAAAATCTTCAGCGAGTGTAAAAGATATCGCTCATTGCGCTTGTGTAGCTCTAATGTTCCTATTTCTCTACTTTTCACTCATTCTCTCCTATTCCAACCATCTTCTGCCGTCGCCATCTTGAATTCATTACCCATCCACTTTTGTCCCACACATTTCCTTTACCAAATGGAAAAATGAGCCTATAAGTACCCCCTTAACTACTACTTGCATCCAACAACATATCAAGATTATTATTACAAGCCCATAGATGTGTGATTGGGAGTTGGGAAAAAGGCTAACGGGAGAAGAGCCCCAAGAAACATTTAAGTAGCACTTAAGATCATGCTGAAATGTTAGAGTAAGGTTAACTATCACACTCTTGATTCAACATTTTTTCCATAGGAGAATTCAGAGACGGAATCCCAGTGGGAAGATATATCTAGTGATGATGGAGATGACAATCAAGTATGTACGCCTTCATAATCAACACTTACATGTAGTGCTTGTCAGGTTCTTTTAGTTATCAGTTTTCAATAAGCATTGAGAGAGAGCAGATGAAAAGCTTTGACTCATTTGCTCTACTTTGTCCCAAAAGAACAACTCTACTTTTTTTGGCAGCTCTCAAATATAGGGATGTAGCTGAGAAAATAACGAAGACAGTCTATTGGCACACTCAGTTGGCTTTTCATGCCAGTGTAGCTTTTAGATTTCCCCGAGTCTGTTTTCTATTGAAATTTCAGCTGTGAAAAGGTTTATTTCAGTTTGGAATTCCAAACGAATGGGGGGATTTCAGCTCCAAATTTCCAGAGGGGGAAGACGGTGAAAGCGTCACTTGAAATCACTGATCTGATAACCTTTCCAGTTTGTAAATCATCAAGCACAAACCAACCACGAAAGTAGGATAAAGATCGATCAGGCAGGTGTTAGCAATCACGCAGAAAATTGAGCTGATGGGTTGTGCATTGAGATTCAAATCGAGGAAGCCTTAAAGTTGATGAATTAGTCAATCACAGATTTAGCGATCATGCAGAAAATTTAGCTTATGGGTTGTGCATTGAGATTCACACCAAGGAAGCCTTAAAGTCGATGAATTAGCCAATCTCAGATTTGCCGATCAACGATCTTGTTGCATGAGAGAAACTCACACCAGCCTCTTGTTTCCAGATGGAACGTCTGAGTGACAGATTTGTAGGCTCCATTACTAGTGGTCAGCAGTTACTCAATGAACACAATTTCCAACATGGCAGGTGACGGCCAGCATATCGTGAACATACACTTTTGAAAGATTAATAAATCAACATGACATGAGCATGGGTCAAAGAAAAATTCTGAGTCCCTGACAGGAATAGAACCCATAACCTCCCGAACACCGGACGGGCGCTCTATCCACAGAGCTACAAGAACTCATTGAGGTAGGTCATTTTTACTGAGTTCTTATGTGACACGCGTCCCACATACTGCTAGGATCAGCAATGTCGCTATCATCATGAGTTGTGGAAATGAGAGTGATGGTAAATTTTCAGCTCGGTAAATTTAATGTGAAATTTAACACTTTACTTTTGTCTTCCATGGGTATCAAAATAATGCACTCTCTTCAAAAAGCCATCCGTTGGGTTTCTACTGCAATTTTTTGCTATGTTTGCCTCCCCCCCCCCCCCCCCCCAAGCAGTGGTGTCAGAAACCGCCGAAAGGTCTATTGCCAGAATTTGCGTTGTTTCAATATACGGTAGGAAAGCTGTACAGCATATTGCGTCAGAAATCCGTCACAAAAAATGGCCTTACTTGCCTTAGTCGCCTTGGTCGCATTTTGCGGCAAAGCAAAATATGGTCATAATGTGACGCTAAATGTGTCCTTGAAATCTAGCCGTATTTTGCATTAACGCAAAGTTTGGGGTGAGGATGACACCATATTTTGCGGTGACGACGTCCTGATGTCGTTTTGCTGTTCTTTTCCTTTTCTGTTTACGATCAAGCCTTTTTTAAAATTGCTTTATGCTTCTCTGTAGTGGTCAGCGGTTTACGGTCGCATGCCCGAGTGAATAAACGTGTTCTGTGCATCCGCCATCTTGTCTTTACTCTTTGACTCTTTCTGCACTTCATGGTGTCAGAAGTGGGAAGGAGCACCTGAAACCGCCTGAAGCACTCGTACTGAGTGCAGCGACGAACAAATCCGAGGCATGACGGCGATGGAAAATGTCATGGGAGCTGTACAAAGTGGCAAGTGGTCTTGATAAAAAGGATGAGAAAATTCAAGTCGCCGCGTTGCTCCATGTGCTTGGAAAAGAATGCGTGGAGATTTACTCAAATTTCGTTTGGGAGAAAGAAGATCACGATAAAGTCACGGTAGTGGAGGAGAAATTTAAGGCTTATTGTGCGCCGTTGACATCGCGGCATTTTAATCGTCATTTGTTCATCGAACGGAAACAGCGAGAGGGCGAGACAGTCGATGAATTTTGCAGCACTCTGAGAACACTAGCTAAGAATTGTGATCTCGGCGACAAGGAAGAATCTTGGATAACATCTATGTTAGTTCTTGGCCTCAAGGATCAGAGCTCGAAAGAGAGACTTATGGAAAGAGATCAGAACCTGGAGAAAACATTAACAGCAGCTCGTATTGCTGAGACAAGTAAACAACACATGAAGAGCTTAAAGGACGAGGGCAACAAAGTCGAAAGACTGGATTCAGTGGATGGTTCAGCTCGTAAGCATCAAGGTGACTTCGTGTGTAGGAACTGTGGGAAAGGTTTATGCCCCGCTGCTGGCCAACAATGCCACAAGTGTAAGAAGCTGAATCATTTTGCAAGGATGTGTAGAATGCCAGGAGGATATAAGAAACAGGTACACACAGTTGATGATTATGACTCTGACACCGAGAGCATGTTTATCGGTGCAGTTTACTCGGGGGACCAAGACTGGGTGGAAACAGTAGATTTTGGCAATGTTAAAGAAGTATTTAAGCTAGACACTGGTGCCCAGTGTAATGTTTTGCCAAAAGCTGTGTATGACAAAATCACAACTATGCCACTGCTGCCATCATCAGCCAGACTAGAAAGTTACACAAAGACCTGCATAAAACCAGTAGGAAGATGTGAGTTGACATGTTGGGTACAGGGGTAAAAACATCAAGTTTTATTCCAAGTTGCTGATGGTAGCTATACGCCACTCCTTGGCCGGGAATCCTGTGAACAGCTGGGTTTAGTACAACACATCGGCACCATTGGAAGCAAAAGCATTCTGGATGATTTTCCAGAAGTATTCTAAGGGCTGGGTTGCCTTCCCGGAAAGTATCACATCAGCATCGACCCTTCCGTTCAACCCGTTGTCCATCCACCCAGAAGAATTCCCCGAAGAAAGAACTAGATCGTATGGAAAATGTTGGTATCATTGAGAAAGTGCCTTTAAACGAGCCAGCGGATTGGGTTAGCAGTCTTGTGTGTGTTGATAAACCGGATAGGTCCATTCGGGTGTGCCTGGATCCAAGGGATCTCAATTGTGCTATTAATCGAGAACACTATTCACTGCCATTAGTTGAAGCTATCACTTCCAGTTGTGCGGGAGCCACGCTGTTTTCAACCCTGGATGCTCCAAGTAGATGCCAGCTCCACAGGTCTGGGAGCAGCATTGATTCAAGAGGGGCAACCCATAGCTTATGCTTCAAAGGCACTGACGCCCACCCAGCAGAATTACGCCCAAATTGAATTTGGCGGTGGTGTTCGGGTGTACAAAATTCGAGGAGTATATTGTGGGCCGTCACGTAACCATTGAAACAGATCACAAACCTTTGGAGTCGATCATTAAAAAACCCCTGCATGCATCACCGTTGCGCCTGCAAAGAATGTTGGTTCAACTCCAGCGCTACCCAGAAATCAGCCTGGTCTACAAGCAGGGTACAAGTCTCCATTTAGCAGATGCTTTGTCTCGAGCTCATTTGCAAGAGCAGCTGACAAATGCTGAACAGTTAGATATTAACTTGGTTGAACACATGATCTCAGACCCACAGTTGGTCAGATTTGCAGAAGAAACTAAACAAAATCACATCCTTCCTGAGCTGCAAAAAGTGATTTTGTCTGGTTGGCCCGAGAAGAGAAGTCAGGTACCCGCTGAGTTACAGGAGTTTTGGAATTACAGAGATGAATTAAGGGTTGGCCATGGGTTGGTATTGAAAGGTCAGAAGATTTTTGTACCTGAACGTCTAAGAGAGGAGATGCTTGAGAGATTACACGAGGGACACCTGGGCATCAACAAAACGCTAATGAAAGCATGTGATGTCTTGTTCTGGCCTGGCATGGCTGCAGAAGTAACTGAGAAAGTCAAGAAGTGTCCAGTGTGCCTAGAGAATCGGCCATGTCAGCAGTCTGAACCTCTAAAGTCACACGAAATCCCACCACTCCCTTGGGCCAAGGTTGGCACGGACCTTTTGCACAAGAATGGTCGGACCTACCTGGTTACGATTGATTATTACTCCAAATGGCCAGAATTGACTTTGCTTAGCTCAATGACCAGTACTGCAGTCATCACAGCCTTAAAGTCTCAGTTTGCTAGGTATGGAGTCCCATCAGTCTTAATGTCAGACAATGGTCCCTGTTACAGTTCTGAGCAGTTCAAGCAGTTTTCACAAGATTGGTGTTTTGATCATGTCACTTCAAGCCCCGGATACCCCCAGTCTAATGGCCAATCAGAAAGATCTGTCCAAACCCTGAAAGCAATGTTGGAGAAAGCTGATGACCCATACAAAGCCCTTCTCTAATACAGAAATACTCTGTTAGATGGAGTTAACTTGTCACCGGCCCAGATGCTCATGGGAAGACGTCTGAGAACCTTCATCCCTGTAACTGAGGATATGCTTAGACCTCAGCTGTATGACCCTGAGGAGGTACTCCCCAAACTAAAGGAAAGGCAAAGTAAGCACAAAGTGCAGCACGACCGTACAGCTAAGAAATTGCCGCCGCTGAAGGAAGGCGAGGTAGTGAGACTAAAGGAAGGCAGCAAGTGGAAACCGGCCAGAGTCACAGAAATCCTTCCTTCACCGAGGTCCTACATGGTGGAGACAGAGAAAGGAGTGTACCGGAGGAATCGTCGGCATCTGTTAAAGACTGAAGAGTCCCAAACACCAGATGTCACAACAGATGAGGTTCCAATAGAAATAGAATCAGATGCAGCTCCTGTTGCCACCACCCCTGACAACCAGGAAACAGAGCCAGTAGAAATGCCTGCAACGACTACCCGATCTGGTAGAACAATCCGTGAGCCCGAGAGATTTAAGGACTATATCAAGTACTAAGGATCTTTTGTTGTCGTCGTTGTTGTTCAGGGTAACAGTGTTCAAAACAGGAGAGGTTGAGAAAAAAGTAAAAGACCCACATGAAACATACAACTCCCTCTCGGGGAAAGCGATCAGGAGAAGAAAAATCTGAAATTTTCAGCTTCCGTAGTAGGTTGAGAATGTAAAAACCTTAGTTTGTATCAGTAGGCATTAGGGCAAAGGTGTGAAGATTGGGTAAACTTTCTTTCTTCATAACATTGTCATTCTCATTCTTGGTTCTATCACCCACAACCATAGTTCACGTTAACTCAAACTATGGTTTCAAAAACGTAGTGTATAGTCCATCCTCCAGAAACCATATTTCGCGTTAACTCAAACTATGGTCCGTGCTTCCATAACCATAGTTTGCGTCGACTCAAACTGTGGCCCTTGCTCCCACAACCATAGTTTGCGTTAACTCAAACTATGGTTTTAAAAGCGTAGTGTATAGTCCATCCTCGAGAAATCATATTTCGTGTTAACTCAAACTATGGTCCATGCTTCCATAACCATAGTTTGCGTCGACTCAAACTGTGGCCCTTGCTCCCACAACCATAGTTCGCGTTAACTTAAACTATGGTTTTAAAAGCGTAGTGTATAGTCCATCCTCCAGAAACCATATTTCGCGTTAACTCAAACTATGGTCCGTGCTTCCATAACCATAGTTTGCATCGACTCAAACCGTGGCCCTTGCTCCCACAACCATAGCTCGCGTTCACTCAAACTATGTTTTAAAAGCATTATAGTCCATCATCCAGAAACCATATTCCGCAATAATCATGGTCCCTGCTTCCGTCCATAACATAGTTTGCGTTAACTCACCATCGTCTATGTTACAATCCGGGAAAGGGAGAATAATCCCAGAAAAATTGAGTGGGGGTGTGTGGCCCGCTTCCCAATACCCTTACCCTATTCATGACAAACAAATCTGCGAATTTCCCAATAGTTTATACCTCAGTTCAGACCAATGTTAAATGGCCATAAACAAAATTTGTGAAGGGCTTTTGTTGATGGTCTTATTGACAATGATGAAAAAGTAGTTCCTATTAAAAGAAATATACCCTTGAATGAAGACTACAGTGCAAAAACCATAACCTTTTATACCAAAATGGGTGAAAAACCATACCATTAGGGGTTGCCAATACCTAGTATATAGCCCAGATAAGAGAGTACCCACCCCATGACTATAGTTTGCACTACAGTGTACCTCGAACTAAGGATATCTTTTCAGTCTATTTTGCAAAACATGAAATTTGGTTCTTGTAATTTGGGAATAACTAAATCAAGAAGAACAGAAGAATTTAAATGCCCCCACAGTCAGCCAACCAGATTATATTTAGAAACAAAAGGGCAATTTATTGTTTCACTTGGGTCAAAAAGGCCCAGATAATCTAGCAAAATAACTTTTGTAAATTACTGTCACGAAGTAAAACAGGATGCGCCTCGGTGTGCCCAAAAACGTTTCAAAGAAAACATAAAGCATTTTGTGCACAAGTATGCCAAATTTAATATCGTTTTACATTGTATGTCACAACAAAACGCTACATTATTATATACACAACTTGAAATAGTCAATGTGTAACAAATTTACTGGTTATCTTCTTGAAGCATGGTAATTTTATAGGCACCAATTTTTAAATCCCGTGTCCCTGAAGCTGATTGAGTACAACACCTTAAGAAAAGTTTTCCCGCAAACGGATTAGAACAATTCACCAGTGGCCCTTTAAATTGTGATTTAACTCTTAAAGATTTTTCAACATATTTCTTCTTGCTTGGCAAATCCATCCTGCTACCCCCCTGCCCCTTACCTAAACAAATACATGTAGCAAAAGGAATGACGCATATCAAACAAATACCTCCCACGTGAGAACAATTTGTACTATAAAGGGTGATAGCAATACTTTCACTTTTCAATGAGGAAAACTCAGTTCTAAGCATGTGAAGAAAGAGTGCCAGGTTTTCAAAGAGAATTACTCAAGATACAGTAGTCTGTTCTTACTACTGCACCATTCCAAAAGTTTTCTGATAATAGAATTAGGGGTGCTCTCTTGCCTTACATGATCATTTTCTGGAAGGTTTTTAACTACAAAAATTAATTAGACTAAGGGCTATTGAGAATGAGTTTCAACATCCAGACCCTTTATTTGAGAAAAGGAAAGCCAGTTACTTATCACTCTTCTGTCGGACAATTTAAAGGAGCAGTGTCACAGCATTTGAAGTCAATTTCCCATTTACTTTCAAATTGAAGGAAATCTAAAAGTAGGAGTTTTTTAAAGCCAAAAAACACCAACAGGATTATAAAATGCTGTAATTATGCGGATTATTTCGAACGGACTGAGCATTTAACATTCACTGACATACTTCAAACTTGTTTCAGGCGAGAACATTTTCAAGTTCTTGGGGTGTTGACAAAACGTGGGGTAGGCCAAGGCGATAACTCCTGAAATGCAGCCTGCGTCTCACGGTTGCTGCAAGAAATTAATCTACCGAAGAAGGCTGCGACACCTTCCAAAACAGGATCACCGCGGATTTTGTGGTTTGACTTTAAACCCAACTGGCAACTGAAGAAAAGATGGCCAGGTCGAGGAGTTCGGAAACCAATTCCGGAATATTCTTCTTTATACATGTAGATGTTTGCATGCAAGATGAACTGCCTGAAGCACTTGCCATGCTTGCCAAGCGCAATGTGTCTAGAATCTGTGACCGCTAACAAGACACACTCCTCATTAGGAGGTGTGATATTAATCAGGTCCTTATTTAGAAGGTGCGCTAAGCCACCAAGTAAGTGTGAGAAATCAGCAAGCAATTCTAACAGCTTTCTCCCACACTGAAGTCAAAGTTTGCTTTAAGAAAAATCGAAATGCCTCGAAGCAAGCTCTTGTATTCCGAATCTTACAGCAGGAGAGAAAACCTAAAGTTTATCGGTGTTGTGGAGAATACCAGCGACTCTACAGACAACCAGAACGTGGCGAGGTCGAGCGATTCCTTACAGAGTGAAAACACTAAGGAGGTCCTCTTTAAATTCCTGGAAGATGAGCTTGATATCAAAGACGCTAGAAAAAGAATTGAATTTCAAAGGGTCCATCGTTTGGGCAGACCAGGAAACAGCGGTGATCCTCGTCCAATCATTGCTCGTTTTCTCCGTTACCAGGATAGAGAAGAAGTTATGCAAAAGGCTCGAGCGAAATTGAAAGACATGAATTATGCGGTCTTTGAAGACATCCCCAAAGAACTATACGATCTTAGGAAAAAGCAGAAGGAGAAGCTTAAACGTGCCAGGCAAGATGGTCTTAAAGCCTTCTTTAGCAGGAAATTTCCGGACAGGCTGTACATTAACGGTAAATTTGTACCATTAGATGAATCTACCTTGTAATTATTTTTTTCCTACAAACAATGACACGTATAACTAATTAAGTATAAGCTGCACCTTGACCTTTTCTTCTAAAATTATTGTCACCGCCGATTTGGGAACGTAACATCATACATGCTGTTGTTTAACGGAGAGAGTGTATTTATTTCTATCGCTCTCGGATGTTTGGTAAGTAATGGAAAGTGGTTTATATTAGTTTATTTTGTGTATACGTTGTGTATCGGTGCCTTGTTTATGTTTTGTTTTTTTCCTTCTCGCCTAAGTATCTACCATCTGTTTCTGAACTATTTCGATACCAATTTGTCTCCTTATAACTGTAGATTTGGTTTCCTCTGCATTCCCCGGGTATTTACTATGCAGATCTAAATGGCTGAAAAGTTAACTTTATTGTCACTTAATGTAAGGGGCCTGTCAAACTTTCGAAAACGGCGAGCAATTTTCACTTGGTGTCGCAAGAAAAATGCCGATATTGTATTTTTACAAGAAACACACTCAAAGAAAGACACTGAGGTACAATGGGGAAACGAATGGGGTGCCAGTGTGATATTGTCTCATGGAAGCCCAAATTCCCGTGAGGTTGCTCTCTTAATGAAGAAAGGGACTGATTGCATCGTACGCTCCAAAATTATAGATCCCCAAGGACGTTATATTATTGTCAAAGCCGACATTTCGGACTGTAAATATATTCTGATTAACATTTATGCTCCCAATAAAGACAACGATATTGTTAATTTCTTTGATAAACTAAAAAAATCTCTACAAGAAGAACAGTTAGACGCGGATGAAAAGATTATTGTTGGAGGTGATTTCAACTGTCCAATGAAGCCATTGTTGGACAAGAAAGGTGGTTCTTTAATCCCTCGCAAAACAGCAATTGCAAATATTGAATGCTTTCAAGAGGAATTTGATTTAGTTGACATTTGGCGTGTTAAATACCCAGAAATTAAAAGTTTCACTTGGTACCAAAGCTCTCCGCCAATATTTTGTCGCCTTGACTATTGGTTAATTTCTAATAATTTACATGACTGGATAAAATCAACTGACATAACTCCTGCTATCAAAACGGATCATTCCGCAATTATGCTCGTGGTGGAGGATAATGAGCTGAAAAATGCAAAGGGTCCAGGTTTTTGGAAAATGAACTGCTCTATTCTAGATGATCTTACCTACATAGAGGAAATTTCTAATTTTCTACCAAAATGGGTTACTGAAGGTCAGAAAGAACTGTCTGACAATAGAAGCGTCTGGGATTGGATAAAATTTAATATACGGGATCATGCTATACAATTTTCTAAGAAAAGGGCTAGAAGCAGAAAGGACAAGGAAACTCAGTTAGAAAATGAATTTACCTCGGCTAAAAATATCTATGAAAATGACTCGTGTGAAAACAATTTGAATCTTTTGATTTCGGCAAGAGAAAAGATAGAATCTTTTTACGAAGAGAAAACTAGAGGGATAATAATTCGCGCGCGTGCTCGCTGGCATGAATATGGTGAAAAAAGTTCAAAGTACTTTCTTAACTTGGAAAAACGGAACTACGTAAAGAAGCATATGCGGAAACTGAATATTAATCATTCTTCGACCACTGATCCAACAGTCATTCTCACTGAACAAAAGCGTTTCTACCAAGATTTGTATACGAGTAGGAACAAAAGTTTGAATAATGACGCTATTGAGTCTTTTCTGATGATCTTGAACATCCCTAAACTTACGGATGAACAGAAAGATTTGTGCGAAGGTAAAATCCATCTTGAGGAGTGTAAAAGTATCCTTAATTCATTTCAGAATAACAAATCGCCCGGGTGTGATGGGATCCCGATTGAATTTTACAAAAAGTGTTGGTCCTTAATTGAAGAACCCTTTTTTAATTGCGTCAATGAATGTTTCGAAAAGGGTGAATTAGCGGGTTCTCAGAGGCAGGCAGTGATTACTCTCATCGAAAAAAAAGGCAAAGACCGTCTCTTTCTAGAAAATTGGCGGCCAATTTCTTTGTTAAATGTAGACGTTAAAATAATGTCCAAGGTCATTGCCACTAAAATAAAAAATGTTTTACCGGCTATTGTTCATCACAATCAAACTGGATTCATTAATGCTCGTTACATTGGCGAGACTGTGCGATCTATTTTTGATTTAATGGATTTTACATTGTCAAAAAACATTCCCGGGTTACTGATTTTTATTGACTTTCATAAGGCCTTTGATAGTCTTGAATGGAATTTTCTCTTCTACGGCCTAAGAGCTTTCAATTTTGGCCCAGATTTTATTCGTTGGGTAGAAATTTTCTATAAGAATATTCAAAGTTGTGTTATCAATAACGGTTGGGCGTCGGATTTTTTTAATTTAGAGCGCGGGGTGAGACAAGGGGATCCACTATCCCCCTACCTTTTTGTACTAGCAGTAGAAATTATGGCAATCGCTGTAAGGCAGAATACATCTATAAGAGGTATCTCAATTGATGGACAAGAAACCAAACTGCTTCAGTATGCAGACGACACAACAGCAACCCTCGCTGACAATACTTCAGCCCAAGCATTTTTCAGCTTGTTAAATAATTATAAACTGCTCTCGGGCTTAGAAATTAACTACAGTAAAACAGAAGGTATGTGGATTGGATCTTCTAGAAATAGCAATTCCAAACCCTTTGGCATCAAATGGTCTCAAGAGCCTATCAAAGCTTTAGGTGTATATTATTCGTACGATCCAATCCTTCTTCGGGAGAAAAACTTCATTGAAAATTTGGACAAGATTAAAAAACTGCTGAATCTGTGGTCAAGCAGAGGCTTATCACTTTACGGCAAGGTGACTGTCATTAAATCCCTAGTTATACCAAAATTTGTTTACATATGCTCTCTCATGCCTGTTCCGGACGAAATTGTGAAAGAGTTAAATCGACTAGTTTACAAATTTCTGTGGAATGGAACTGATAAGGTAACTCGTCTTTCTACAATCAATGATTATGCTAAAGGTGGTTTAAAAATGATTGACCTAGATTCTATGGTTAAATCTTTACGTTTGGCATGGCTACAAAGAGTATATAATGCTACAGAAGGTCCTTGGAAATGGTATCTTTCTCACCTTTTAACAAGGTTCGGTGGTCTGTTTTTGTTTAACTGTAATTACGATGTTAATGACCTCTCGGTGCCTTCACTATTTTATTTTCAACTTTTGAAATGGTGGTCAGAGTTTCGTGATGACTTTGCTTCTTCAAAAGACTGCGACAATATTATTTGGAATAATCGTGATATTCGTATTGATGACAAGCCAGTTTTTTATAAAAATTTCTTCCTTTCAGGAGTAGTGTATTTGAGGGATCTTCTTTTAAGTAGCAACAACATCGAGTCTTTTGAGATTGTTTCAAGGAACATAGAAAAGTCTAATTTTCTAATCTGGACGGGCCTTCGGGACTCCATTCCATCTCATTTGAAGAACAACATCACAAGTAAACCCCCATCTTCTACTATACCATCATTCTCAACTGGCAACGGCGATGAGGTATTTTGTGTGAATTCTAAGAAGCCAAGGGATTACTATTTACTGCTCATCAGTAAAAAAGCTAAACCACCAAATGCAATCAACCTTCTCCATAGGGATTTCAATCTGTCAGAAAAACAACTGCAACAAGTCTTTTTGCTCCCTCACAAAGTAGCTCTTGAACCTTACGTGAGAGCCTTTCAGTTTAAAGTACTGAATAGAATCCTTTATACAAATGTGAAGCTTTACAAAATCGGTTTTATTTCAAACAAAGAATGTACCTTTTGTAGAAATGAATCAGAAACATTAACTCATTTGCTCTACCACTGCCCTTTCTCTATAGCATTCTGGAAAGATTTTGAAGTGTATTGGTCTGTGGCAAAAAGTGAACAAATCCATGTAACATTAGAAGACGTCGTAGTGGGAATTATAACAAGAACTTGCCCCTTACTTAACTACTTTTTACTAATTGCAAAACTCTACTTGTGGGATTGTAGAAGAAACCAAACTTGTCCAAGTATCGTTGGATTTAAGGCTAAAATTCAACTTAAGTATGAAACAGAAACATATATTGCACGAACGAGCAATAAAATGGAATTCTTACAATCGAAATGGGCGAACTGTTTTCTGTTAGGTTAATAGTTATTTATTTATTTATTTTATTTACATCATTTTATTTTTATTTATTTATTTATGTATATACATATATATGCAAGCATAGTATTACACTTATACACTTGTACTGTAATGTAAGCCCATGTTAAAACCTGTATATATCGTAAGTAATGTAACTAAGTAATTGTTTTGTAATAATAAAAAATAGAAAAATTAAAAAAATAAAAAAAAAAAACCATCTGCCATTTTTGAGGCCATTGTACGACATTGCTTTGTGGCAATTTATTTTAATGACTGGCAACAAGGAAAAGGCGAAGTTTACCTTTAAGACGCACGAAGTCGTTGTGAACTTTCTTTGTAAGCTACTGGAGACGAGGCCTTTCAGCCACTTAAAAGAGAAAATGGTTGAAGAGGAGGTGAAGGTTAATACCGATAATTGGATGCCAGGAGAAAGAGCGACAGGAAAGCGAACGGAGTGGTGCCAAGATCAATGGCGAAGGAAGGAACCCTCTTACCCGAACAATGATGTGGCATATTTTGTCAACGAACCGTCTGTCATGCCTTGGTTCGTTGACATGCCAGCTTGTTTTAACTGCGGTGTTCCTTGCCCTGAATGCAGGACAGAACTCGGTCTGGAAATTCTGGAAGAAATGTCAACAGCCAGAGCCATTCTCGACTTCCAGGAAATGAGAGAAATAAATGTCAATGAGGAAGACGTCGATTTGGAGGAGGACAACGGCACTGCGTCACAACAGCCCTCGTCGGTAAGGCCACTGACACCTTCAAGACCTTTAAGGTTATCGTGAACAGCACAGCCATCAACATCGCAACAACCTCAAGCATCATCGACTAGTGCATAATCGGGGATGACTTTAAGGTCGTCACACAAACAAAAGTGACATTGAGTTCAGGCTCCAAAAGGTGCCGTACACTGTGACCAGTTGTTTTACAGTCTTTCCCGTAAAACCATGAACACCAGAAATGTTTATTGTGTTACAAAGAAAAAGCCAATCAGGTGTGAGAAAACTAAACCGCAAACAGCAACGGTAATAGACCAATTCCGATATATTAAAATTCTAACATGGCGCCGAGGCTTAGGGGAATAAAACAAAAGAAATTATTCATCCCTAAGCCTTGATACAAAATCTTTTGTTTTATTCCCCCAAGCCTCGATGACATGTTAGAATATTAATATATTGGAATTGGTCTATTAGTTTGTGGTTTTGAGGTTTGTTCGCGTGTCCTGAACTTTGCTGCGATTGGTCACTACACAATAAACACAGTTGTTCACAGTTGTTACGGGAAAGACTGTAGTTTTGCTACGATTTTAAAACATTTCCTCTGTTTAATTACTTATGTTCTTTGTGGGTTGTCTCATATCTGCATTTAAAACTGCATCAAAGTTTTTAATGCACCTATCAATGTTAAGCCCGAGGGAGGGGGGGTCGGGCTGCCCACAGGACTGTGAGGTTTGTCCCCAGGGTGGGGATTTTGATCGGGAATTTTGACACGACCGCCATTTTTAATAGTGGAGAAGTGGAAGATTTTGTTACTTTTGACCAATTATGTTGTCCCGGGGGTGTGGATTTGACTTATCTCTTCAGAAAATGTCAAAATTCCCACCCTATGCCCGACTCCCCCTCCCTAAGGCTTAGCATTGATTGGTGCATAACACGCACCAAAGCTGTGAAAGCTGTATTTACATTGGTTTCATCACCCAGTCCTCTCAAACTTATGAAATGTTAAAAGCAATGATGATTTAGATGTACTATCATCTGTGTTGAAATCTTGGCTTAAATCTTGAATTGCAACATGCCCAAACAAATGCATTTTTTACCAATTTGTGATTGTCTTGAACTTCCTTTGGTGAAATTTTCCAAACTTTTAACAGTACATTTAATCTTAAGAAAATTTAAACATGAAAAAGTAGGATTTGTAGTGGCATTCTTTTAGATTTTTGCAAATTTATGTCTTTTAATGCTGCGGAAAAACTAGTCAGAAAAATGTCGCTGAAAACTGAGCTCCAGCTCAGCCAAAATATTTGTTACCAGTCTGCCAAACTATAGGGAGCCACCTTAATGGCTTGGAAACTCTGCAAAGAGAATTTTATTAACATTTCAAGTGGTGTTATAAACATCTCTTCTCTTTGAAACTATGGAAAATCCTCTTCATATTTGTGCAGAGTCACCCACTCCATAGTAAAACAGTTACAATTAATGTTTAATGTTAAAGTGATAACATAGTAAATATTGTTGCAACTGCACAGGGGGGCAAAAATCATAAAGAGATTAAGCAGCAACTTAAAGGGCCCCAGTCAGCCATACTTTTGTTACTGTTTACATGTGAGAATTTCAGTATTATATTTTACGAGAAACTTGTCAAAACAAAAGAAATCCCTTGAGAAACTTGCGAAACTCCCAGTAACAACCTACAGCAGTACAATAAGATTTCGCTTCACCAAACAATCTCCATGATTTCGATGCCATCGAAAATGGAGGATGCTGACTAGGTCCCTTTAAGTGTAATTACCAAGTGAATTGTAGAAAAGTCTTTTTCTGGGCGAGGCAGGTGTGTGTGCGTGTGTGTGTGTGTGGGGGGGGGAGGGATGGCAAGTGTTTTTTGTAACCCACCGTTTTTTTTGCATTTTGATGTATAAAAGGAATGTTACATTAAGAGCATTTTATGTACATTGTACAAGAAATGTCAAAAAATTGCAAATTGCAAATGTCAAATTAATTTTAATTTACCAAAAATGAATTACAGATAACAGAACCTCACTGCATATGAACACCAACATAAAATAAATGCCATAACTAACAAAACAATTTTTGCACAACATTATGCTTGCTATATGACTAGAACATTACAGAGACCTGTTATGCATCACATGTGGCCCTTGGAACAAAAAGTATAGTTTTGGAGGATGTGAATCACCCCTGCCTCTTT
>OX393561.1:20138493-20168493 GCA_947652115.1 Blastomussa wellsi
TGTATTTTTTTGAAATTGCTTGGCATATCCTTAACGTATTTAGGAAAATGAAATGATACACTGAGTCACTAGTAAACTGTCATGAACACACTGCAGTGCCTTCACATGCACCAGGACACCGACTTAGAGGGTGATTGGGAGCTGATCACCATCCACTGGGGCACTGTGCCTCACACCATACACTATAATTATGTTATCTGTGAAAGGTTTCTGGTATACTGTAATTATAAAATCTTATTGGTATGGCATTTTATTTACTCTTCTGACAATGAGTCGTGATTTGAATTTTTTTTCTGTCACAAGAAAAACCTGAGAAAACCCTAAGAAAAATATAGGTGGAATTGTCAAATGACACAGACATCCATAATGAAGAAAAAGGTAAAGTCAAATCAAAGGATTTTGGTATGACAGCTGAGTGGATTGGGTGGATTCTGATTTGGTTTTAAAAACGCTTATTTTATTATGCTAAATTTTGTTTATAGACTGGGCAAATCATTTTTAATTATTCCCTAGATTTTTTAAGACCACCTTATGTCATATACATATGAATGGCCCCATTTTTTACCTAGTTAATTTGAATATTCAGTGTAATTAGGATATTTACAATATTATTAACCTAAGAAAAACACTAGTCAATACTGTTTTCTTAACACCTAATCTTTCTCTTAGGTACAGAATGTGGTGGAGATCTGTCAGATGGTGCTTCAGAAACATCATCATCAGTTGCAAGTACGAGATTGCCATTCTCTTTTAGAGTGTTGAAATCCTTTGTGTTGTCTTATGTTTTCTCATTTTCACGATGTTTATAATTAATTTCAAAAATCTCTATGCCAGACATCCTTAAAAAAGTGATTTCCACTTAGTCCCTTTATTTAATTATTTAAAAAAAGGAAAAATTGAGTGGGTTATATTCAATTATCTGTGCATCTATCTGTGATCAGTTATAGATCACCGATAAAATGAAAATTTGGCAATGTTCCTGCCAGATCTCTTCTATGATCTACATAATTATAGTCAATGTTGTAGTACACTGTACTGAGCTCATTACACGAACATGAAATTATTCACTATTTTATGGTTACTCTTCCAGGTGAAATTTCAGATATAATACTTGAAGCTAAGGATCTTTTATCCTCCAAAATGGACAGTATGGCCAAAAAATCCCAAAAGTGGGAAGAACGAAAAGCCACACTAAATGAAAGTTGGGCAGATTCCCGTTCTGACCTTTATGAATCCTTGCTGAAATGGAGCTTTGCTGTTAATGATGCCACCAAGTGTATGAAATGCCTAGAAGAACCAGCATTGCTGAGATGCAGTGAGTGCTCTGCCACTAAATTTTTGTGTGCATCATGTGAAGAGTACATCCATGAACTGGCTCCACTGCATGAAAGAGATGCTATTGTAAATGGGCACTATCAACCCATCCCACCAACATTGTCCAAGAATAGCAGCGGAGAATGGGTTACAATCGGTAAATTTCAATTACATTTATTAATAAAGTTACTATTTGATATGTATTGATTCTGAGTTTGAGAGATAAGAGCAAATGTTAATTATTAAAAGAAACTTGTCATTGTGGCAGGGTAAAAAGTGTCACCTTGATTGAATTCATTTTAGGACGGCAACTGCCACATGTAGATATTTACTGTCCTGAATGTAATGTGAAATGCAAACCTATAGTGAATCAGCAGGAACATCACTGCATTTTTGTTTCCATCAGAGGTTTGTTACCAGTAGTACATCCAGCCTTTTATGTAGAATAATATAAGCTGATGCTTGTTTAAAAATGATTGTTACTGATTTACAAACCGCTCCAGTGAGTGATTATATGGACAATTTTGAAATATTACAATGCAGGTTTTATTTTCAAATACTAGCTCTTTGTTAATTATAATACAAGGCAAAATCTAATCCTACCCAAGTAACCGGCTTACGGCAGGTCATAGCTCATTCACAGATATCATTAAAGCATTATCATTATTCGTTTCGAAACAAATGTTTATAAGCAACAAAGTCCTCTTTTCAGTTCAGTTACACCACACAAAAGTAATTTGCTTTCCATTTTCCTACTTTTTGTGCACTTTGACAGCTAATCCCATTAGAATGTCCACTTTTGTTCACACGCTTAGTGATAGAATTGTCCGCCATTTTGTTTTTGTAGAGTCTTGCCGGCACTTTCCCTGTTTGGAAAAGAGTAGTATTTTAACCCCTTGAAATACTACTCTCTTCCAAATACAGCTAATTTTAACCAATCAGCATTCAGAAATTTCTCAGCCTGTATCATACGACATGTATAAGACAATTGTTTGTTTGAGTTTCTCCCTCAACATATAGATGCATTTTACATGACTGTGAACATAAATATCTATACATGTATATTTAGAATTAGTATTATAAATTACAGTAGAACTCCTATTAAGCGGCCACCCTCAGGGAGATGACAAGTGGCTGCTTAAAAGAAGTTGGCCGCTTAAAAGAGTTTGTCAGAAATTAGCATAAAGCCATTTACAAATGTTACGTTATTTCAGTGTAAAACGGTGTGGATCTCATAAAGATGACAACAAGCTTGTGTTTTAATTAGTGATTAAATATTATGTTTTTTCTTTGATAAGGACGATTTGATCTCAGTCATGGAGGCTACCAGTGCACGGATTGCCTTAAAGTGTTGAGCACTTCCAACCCATTGGTCATTAGTCAAATGGGATGCTGGCCAGGAAGTATCACTGACACTACATACATCTTCCACCAAGACCTTTTCCTCCACTGGAACATTATGCAAAAGCAAATGCCTGGTGTTTCTGAGAGGTCCTTTCTAAAGTCTCTAGAGCTATTTTCGATGCAAAAAGGCAGAGTAAGTATAACAGTGTTGGCGAAAAAATAGTAGTGGAAGTTTCATTACAATTCACAGCAGTGGGCATCAGGATTTATATTGGGGTGCATGTCTTATTTATAAATAAGGACAAATTGAAAGCCCATGGAGGCTTTCCCGGAAATAGCCCAACAAAGTTATACTGTAATCACAGCTGGACAATTTGCCTGGTGTATCATGTTTGTAGACCAGTATTTATGCACAATGCATGTAGACCATTTTGTTAATGTTTTCGTGCTCAAAATTAGTGGTTACCCGGTTGCCTGAGACAACTAAAACTTCGTTCAGGCAACAGGTTTTTAGGAAAAATAAAGGGGCAGTTGCCTGAGCTTGTCTGGCATTTGCATTAAGGACAACCTGGATTTTTTCCTAATTTTGAGCACTGTGTTTTATAAGTGTCACCATAGGTAAGAAAAGTCATTTGAAGTAACTGCACTGAGCTAGCTAGAGTGCAAAGTAAAGAATCAAGCCAACTGAATTTCAAATGCTGCTGAACTTTATTTTCGGCTTTATCTACCACTGCAGCTGCTAATACAGTTAAATTAAATTCATCTGTAGGATTGGATTTTGGTAGATATATCTTATGTGTATTTATCTACTTATCATCACAGGTTGGAACAATTAATATTACAACATTCGCAACTTCATTCAAAGAATGGAAATTCTGTCAGTTTGAGCTCAATAGTGACAGACAAATTCACTGGATGGAGTGCCCATCATGTGACAACTATCAGCATTCTGTTCATGTGGACGGCAATATGAAACTCTATAGGTTCAAGTCTGCTGGGGTGTAAGTTAACTTAATTCACTGCAATTGCCCTCCTCCTTCTTTAGCAACTCCTTCATTAGAAAGTTTAAATTTGCTTTTACCACCAGATGGTTTCCCTTGGCAAAGAATGCTTAACTTATAAATCACGTCACTTTCTCAATCAATTAGAAATATAACCAGAACCTTTGTGATTTACTCTCATTGCTCTTCTTTGTGAAATGTTTTTTCATCAAGTTGTGATTGGATTACTGGATGATGATGATGATGATTATTATTATTATTTTCCTTCAATTTTTATTTTTAGAAGTAAAAGGGAGTGTTACTATGGAGAGGCATTCATAGCTTCCAATGCAAAAGTTGACAGCCATATTCATAAAGTTTACCAAGGTGTCAAGCATAGTGTGAGTTGTATAGATTCTGTCTTTAACATTTAACTGTGAGGTTTGTTTATAAGTGTGGATTATAGGTGACTAACACCTCAGAGGCAGCAAAAGTACAATAATGGCAATTTTGTACATTTGTATAGAGCGGTTTTCAATTGATTATCATAAAACCAAAAACAAAGTAATTACTCAGGCCAATCACAAAGGACACAGAGCAATCCATTGTCCAATCAAAACTCAAAGCAATTACACGAAGCGCGGGAAAACGTGCGTGAGCAAGTCACGATTGGTCACGTTTTACTTAGGATTGGTTTTGGTTTTACTTGGGATTGGTTTTAGTTTTACTTCTGATTGGTTGAGAAAGTGGCACGTGTTTTTTAAGCCAATCCCTGAGCGTAGTAATGCAAAAGCAAAGTAAACGCAAATTACTTTCGACACTCAAGTTCATTTTGTAATGAATTTTGACTGACCTCTCATGAAATTGTGTTTAGTAAGTACTGTCATTTTAACATAAGTATTCAATCAAAATAAAATACATGTAAACTGGATAATGTAGTAGAACAGTGAATGTTAAAAAAAGACCTTCACTCCATGTACAAATTTTATGTTGCAGAAGGACAATCAGCAGAAACTCTGTGGGGATTCAACCTGGCATGCTGCAGGCAACTCCATTCAAAGAAAGAGAAATCTTAGTGAGACAGGTCTTGAGATTGCTGGCTGTAGACATGCTGTTGCCCAACATGCGGTTAATATGATGTACGGTGAAGTGTACGGCTATGCACACTACATGCAGCTGAACTATTTTATCCCAAAGAATGTTAAATTCTTTTGGTATGATGTTGTGTGCAAGTACTGGCCATGGCTCAAAAAGCAGAACAAAGAAGTTGAAGAGAAAATGAAACCTGCTTTGTCAATCATGCATGCAAAGGCTCATGCTTGGTATTGTCAGGTTGGCATAATTTAGTGATAATGTGTACAATTTGCTTGATTTATTGTAATATAACATTATGTGCTGTAATCATGGTTGCATGTGTTTCACTGTGCATGCATACAAAGTCAGGTTGCTAATATTTGATTTCAGCAGTTACTTCGTAAACCATATAATTTCCCTGCCTACCATACCTTAGCATTCATGGCTAGACATAGGCTAGGACTTTTAGTTTATGTATAACAATTAAGTACTTGCATTTTGCTGGATAACTTATCTAAGAAACAAACTAAACAACTTAAAGGGCTGAATGCTGCCTGCATTTATTAATTATTTTTTATGGTCATGTTGTGAATCACAGAATCACAGAACAAAAGGTGGCTTTAACTCAAATCTCTAGCAAATATTCATACAAACGGTATAACGTTATAAGCCACAATTTGATTGGCTTTTGATCTTGATAATAGGTGGGCGGTTGGGTGGGTGAGTGATTGATTGAGTGTCCGCTTTTTGGCTTGGCTTAATCTATATATATTATAGACTGTCGATAATTGAACTACAGGTTCAGTGGGGCGGAAGGTGGCAAGAGAAAGCCGGTGCAACCACTGGTGAGGAGGTTGAACAGATAAACACCCACTTCTCGCAGCTTGGTAATTCCACAAAGCACATGCTTCCTGAAGGTACGTGTAACATTTGGTCCATTTCTCAACCCACGCTATAGATTACCACACACTTTACTTTTTCATATCATTGATCCTTGTACAATAATACAATAATTTTTTGCGGCTCTAAAACTTCGTGACTTTTGCGATTTTGAACAATATTAATTTCTTACTTTAGGTGCCGTGAACATAATTTAAGTTAGAATTAAGTGAATAGTACCTTAAATAATGGATGGATTTGTTGCCAAGATAACGTTTACGTTAACAATGTCATTTCCTTCATTTTTTCATTTTTAACCCAAATTCCAGAAACGAAAATTCAAAAACTATAGTGTTGCAAAATATCCTACTTACTTACACGTAAATATAAAATAAACATGAGAAGCCAATTTCATGTAATGAGCTCTGTCAGTTACATACGTTAAAATTTGTATGAGGCTTATATTGCTTTTATATCAAATTTGGTTGTTCATAGGGAGAGAAGAATTACTAACTGAGCATGCCCTTGACTGGAATAGACGCAAAATTGAAGGGCTTCCACAGTCGCTGGCAAAGCGTTACAAGAAGGTTTGAACCATGATTACATGTAATATAATTGCGGGCGACAAGAGGAGCCCGCAATCCTAATCCCAACGTTGCTTTTACGAACGCATGCGCCGCTGTTTTGTAGTTTGGTCCTGACTCGATCTTTGCTCTTAATTGAGTCTTCCACCACGAATGTATGGAATGCAAAGAACGCTTTTTCTCATCCGCATCACGCGTATTTTTGACCTTGGATCACGTGAAGCTCACGCATAGCATCAGCGCCGACCAATCCAAATTGAGCGTATCAATTCACGTTGCGTTGGCCACGTTCCGCCTCCAGCGAGTAGCGAGAGTGGTTCGTCCTTTACCTGAAGCGTGGAGCTAGAGCGTTGTCCGTCCTTGACCTCGTAAGTGTATAATTAGAGATTGTGGTTCGTTCGATCTGAACTGGCAAAGCGTATAATCTGAACTGGCAAGCGTGGCTCGTCCGATCTGTTCGTTGGTTCGCCTTTGAATTGTGGAGCGAGAGCGTCGTTCGTCCTTCAATCCTTGAAAGAGGGCGTTGTTTTATCTTTGCAGGTTAGTAAGGTTTTTACACCTATAAATATTATTTTGAGGTATTGTAATCGTGAAACAGTGACTATTTAACCGCTGTTTTTACATACGTAGCTCAGCTTTCTGTCACCCACTTCGGTTTGTTTATGTAATATCGGCACAGTTTTGCCACAGTTTACATGTACCATTGAACCGCTTTGTTCACCACGAAAGAAGTCTTCTTTATTGTAGCAATCCTCTCTCAAAATATAGATCTATCACGGCAAAATCACGGCAAATACATTGTAAGCTCTATCACGTGCGAAAGCGTTGTGTTTCCAAACAGCGAAGCCTTCGCATTGAAAGCTGTATCTCAACCTATCACGTGCGACAGCGTTGTGTTTCCAAACAGCGAAGCCCTCGCTGCGATTTCAAATATAAACAAAACATAACTTATAAAAAACCCTTCGCCAGCAAAGGTGCAGAAGTCTTTCATTCAACTGCACAGGCACGTTGGGTAAAATGCGTGGTCGTTCTGCCAAATCAGTTCGATGTTACAAAAGAGAAAGGGAACCATCCAGAGTACCTAAACGGAAATTGTCTCACCTTTTAAATCACAGACAGAGGAGAAAACAAGTTAAACTTATTTTGCAAAACAATATTCCTAGGTCATCAGGTTTTAATAACTTCTTCAAAACGTTTAAAACTTGGTCTTCAAGATACCGCTTTGAAAGTTGTTTTCTTTACTATTACTTTTGCTCAAAGCTGAATATTTCAAAAAACTTCCCGGCTTCTGACGAAACTATTCCGAAATCTATCGGTGGTGATTATTCAAACCCATCATCGAAAAAGTTTTCTGGGCTTAATCCTTTCCCATCACTTTCCGGTGGCATGTATACCAACAATGCACACTTATCTCAAATAGACACAAATGCTTCTAGGGCAAGTGCTGAAGGAAGTTCTTATCACCGATTGATTAATAGATTATGTGAGAAAGGTTTGCAGGCTTTAGATGTTGGTGGCTCTGGTGACTGCTTTTTCAGAGCAATTTCACATCAGTATTATGGTACTCCCGAGTTGCACATTGCCATAAGGCAGGCTGGCGTTAGCTATTTAGAACAGCATCCTGATTTGTTTATTGAGAGTGGGTCTGAGAATTCATGGCAAAGTTATTTGCAAAGGATGGCCACACCAGGCACATGGTGTGACAACATTATCATACAAGCAGTAGCAAATCAGCTTAATTGTGTCATTCATATTACTGAGTCAAGGCTTTCTTGTACAGAAGGCTCTACAATAACCCCACCCAGACCTGATGAAAAACCACGATTATTGTTTGTAGGTTACCTAGAAGACTTGCATTATGTTTCCACAGTACCTCATACTTCTAATAAGAATGCCTTGAAATATCTTAAATTCAAATTATCAAAATCTGATAAGGAACATAAAAAAAAATAATAAATCAGCAAAATAACAGGCAGAGAAAAAGGAAACAAGAGCAAACTATGGAGAATAATGTGAAAAAGGCACGCAATAAGGAACAGTATTTACTAAGTTTTGATGCAGAAAGACATGGAGATATCCACAAACAGGACTGGGCAAAACAAAACATAACTAAATTCCATAATTCCAATAGTTATGAAATTTACCAATGCAAAGTTTGTTTTGAAGCATGGCCATTGAGAGTGGCACCAAAATGTCCACAAAATTATACATGTTCTAGATGCTCAAGAGAAAAGGAGTCACCAAAAAAATTCTCCAAGGAAAACTTTATGATACCCTCAGCAGTACCCAGTGAACTTTCTGGTTTAACACAAGTAGAAGAAATGTTGGTAGCTAAAGCTCTTCCTATAATGCATATTTACATCAAACCAGGGGGACAAAGAGGATATTCAGGGCATACAATAAATCTACCTCAAAATGTCAGTGAGTTGGCACGTTCGCTTCCAAGATACCCTAAAGATTTATCAATAATTGTTGTTAAAGCAAAAGGAAAAGAGAATTTTGTTAAAAACCTTTCAGTTAGGAGACAAGTGGTATCAGATGCAATTCACTGGCTTATTGAAAATAATCCACACTATTCAGATATTGAATTAAATTATCACGCATTAAATTCTTTACCACTGAATGATGTTCCTAATGAAATCCTTTCTATAGAAACCGAAGACACAACAATAGATAATAATGCAACACCCTCTCCAGATTTTGGTCCAGTTGCTGATGAAGAAGATATTGTATATAACAGTAATACAGATTCTTCAAGTTTTCTACCTGTAAATGACACCCAGCAACAAGAGGTTGATTTCATTCGTAAGAATCTTTCCCAAGGACAAATGAATTGGCCAACTTTGGGTAACAGCCCATTAAATGAATATGTCACTCCCTTTTTAGCCACAATGGCGTTTCCAACATTGTTTCCTGATGGTAAAGGGGATCCAACAAATCCTGCAATTTTAAAAAATGTAACTTTGAAAGAAAAGGTGAAACATCTAATTAAATTTGCTGAGAAAAGAGACAATAAATGGATTTATCGTTTTGCAAATCATCCAAGGTTTTCATACTGGGCTTTAAACATGATTCAGCGTAAACAAATTTTACAACAAACAGGAATTTTTTTAAAGCAAAATCCTGGAGAACAGCATTTAACTATGGAAGAACTAAGAGAAATGGTTAACAGTAATAATGCAAACCTTTTGTTGAACAAGCTGTCCCGTTACATTACTAACATAACTGGATCAGATGCTTATTGGTTCAAAGCAAAAGAAGATTTAAAAGCAATCATTCAACATGCTGGACCTCCAACATTCTTTTTCACATTTTCAGCAGCAGATATGCATTGGCCAGAATTGCACTTTCTTTTTGGAAATGAAGGAGATGAAGGGAATAGCTCATCTATAAGACGTAACAATGTTATTAACAATCCTCACATTGTTGATTGGTTTTTTACTGAACGTTTAAAAAAATTTATAAAACACTGGCTATATGATTCACTTGATGCAAAATGGCACTGGTATAGATTTGAATATCAGTCTAGAGGGAGCATCCATTGTCATGGTGTTGCTAAACTTAAAAATGATCCAGACCTGTGCAAGTTGAGTGAAACTGCACTAAATGGTTATTTGGCAGAAATTAATAAAGATAATGCTAATAGTACATTAGTAAGTGAAGGTAAAATAGCTACTGAAAAGATCTGTCAATATGTTGATTGGCTGTTGTCCACCTGTAACCCAAATCCTCCAGATAATGGACTATGGATAAAGCCTTCTATTCATCCTTGTCAAGAATACCACAAAGATATCAAAGATTCTGACAGTGACTATGTTGATTTGTTGAATATGGTTCAAAGACACACTCGATGCAGTACTAATTACTGTTTAAGGACAAAGTACAATGAAACAGAACCAAAATGTAGATTTAAGTTTCCATTTGAAACATGCGATAAAACCTCATTGCATTTCGAGCCTATTCATTCAAAATACAACACATCAATTAAATACAAAATTCAGGTCACTACAAAAAGAAATGATGCCAGAGTTAACAACCACCAGCGCTTTCAACTACAAGGCTGGAGAGCTAATTGTGATATTCAAGTAGTTATAGATTACCATGCATGTGTGGAGTACTTAGCAAAGTATGCAGCAAAAAGTGAAACCAGATCACATCTCCTTAAGCAAGCGTTCAGTAGCATTGTGCATAATTCACAAGTAAATACCAATGCTGCATCCATAATTAAGAAAACTGTAATGAAAACACTCGGCCAGAGAGATTTTTCTGCACAAGAGACAATGCACCATTTACTTTCCTTAAACCTTGTAAGTTCATCCTTTAATGTTGTTCCTATAAACTTAAATGGTTCACGAAGACTCAATAAAACAACACAGCCTGATGTTAAAGCAACAACAGACAGTTTGCTTGATGTCTATGCTGAACGTGTAAAATATCAAGGCACTGTAAAATGTGACTTACACAATTTAAATTTTCTTCAATTTGCAATGAGATACAAACTTGTCAATGGAAAATTAATAGATCAGCCCGATAATCTAATACCAAGGGTTTTCCCCACATACTCCTCAAATCCCAAAAGTACAAATTTTGGCTTGTACTGTAAATACCAGTTGCTAAGATATGATGCATGGGAAAACAAAGGAAACAGTAATGATGTGTTCATTTCACAGTGGAAAACATCTTTGCAAACAGATTATGCCAAAAAACACGTGCCTGACTGGCATGGTAAACTAGAAGACATACAGTCCATCTGTGATAATGAACACACTCAAAACAATGCGGAACCAGAACAACAACGTGAAGAATGGATGGTTTTAGCAGACTTCATACACTCAACTAATTCAAATGATTTTGACGCCTTTTCAGAAAATAACTGGCACAGTTACAGTTATCCATACACCTCACAGCAACTGCTACAAATGAGTTCTTGGATAAATTCAACAAAGAAGTACTATGAAAGCCAAGATCAAAACTGCAATGTGGACATAAATACTTTTAGTAGCATGCAGTCACTTGCTTACAATATAGTCAAAGACCATTTCGAAAACACAAACCCTCAGTCACCCTTGCATTTGATAATAAATGGTTTTGCTGGAACAGGTAAAAGTTACCTCATTAATGCATTGAGAAATCTTCTGCAAAACAATTGTACTGTAACAGCAACTACTGGAAAAGCTTCATTCAATGTAAATGGCATAACCATCCATTCACTTCTTAACTTACCTGTTGGTTCCAGAGGCAACACAGATTTGAAAGGGCAAACTCTTGTAAGATTACAAGATAAACTACATGATATAAAATATATACTCATTGACGAGTACTCTATGCTTGGGCAAACATTGCTTGGCTGGATTGATAAACGTTGTAGGCAGGCAACTGGTCAACAGGATGAAGTTTTTGGAAATGTGTCAATTATTTTAATAGGGGACCCTGCACAGTTACCACCTGTTGCAGACAAACCTTTGTATCATGCCAAGCCATCAGGGGTTATAGGTGAACAAGGCCATCTTGCATATTTGATGTTTGACAAAGTTGTAAAATTATCTGAAAACCAAAGAGTGCAAGGTTCAAACTCAAAACAGGTTTCTTTTAAAGAATTATTAGAGCGTCTGAGAAACGGAGATTCAACTAAAGAAGACTGGCAACTTCTTCTTACTCGCCAACCATCAGCCGTACCTAATCTCAATGAATTTGAAAATGCAATAAGATTATTTTATGGCAATGATCAAGTGGCTACTTAGAATTATGACAAACTATTAAAGCTCCGTCAACCAATAGCTCAAATTGAAGCTCGTCATTCCTCTTCGATTGCAAAGGCTATTTCTCCTGAAGAAGTGTGCGGATTAGTTCCAACCTTATTTCTAGCTAGAGAAGCATCTGTGATGCTTACTATAAATTTGTGGGCAGAGGTTGGACTTTGTAATGGGGCAACAGGAAAAGTAATAGATATTGTTTACGCAGACAACCACTTACCACCAAACTTGCCGATAGCAGTAATAGTTCAGTTTGAACGTTACACAGGACCATCATTTATTGACACTTTACCAAAATGTGTTCCAATACCCCCAATTACTATTACTTCTAAATCACTTGAAACCTTTCATGAAAGACAGCAATTGCCATTAAAACTTTCATGGGCAATGACAATACATAAAAGCCAAGGACTAACTCTTCCGAAGGCATGGATAGATATTGGTAAAAGTGAAAAAGCAGCAGGAATTACATATGTTGCAATAAGCAGAGTTCGTTCACTTGATTCTTGCATAATTGAACCTATGACATTTGAGCGCCTTGCAAATATTAAGAAATCTTCTCAATTTCAATTTAGACTGAAGGAAGAGAAACGCTTGAGTAAATTAGCAGAGGATTTAAAATCTGTTTTAATACCAAAATAATGCAATCGAACAAAATAAAAATATTGTACAAAATTTCTTTAATGTACTTTTTTTAGTTTTTTTTTTTAATACAGTAAAAAACATAAGGGATAATTTAATACCCTTTCTTTTATAAATTTCCTTCCAACTGTAGAATTTAATACCTGTGGGAACTCCCATTACAAAAACCAAGTTGAAACTTAAACTAACATATTGTGCTTTTCTTCAAAAGGAAAAACTCGAAGTCACTACACAACAATGTCTTCAAGCCCTTTAAAACGAAAAGGTATGTATCCATTTTACTTATTATATACTAATCATTTATTTTGCTATAAAACCAATCTAAAGCAATAAGTAACTAGGTTACGATTGCCTCTTATGTTATAAATTGTTACAAAAATTTAAACAACTGAGCTTACAATTCCTTATCGAAATGTTTTCACTATATATTAACAAATTCCTTTTTCCCCCTTTCAGAAAGTGACCCAGGCTTTATTTATGACGTTTCACCTATGAAAAAAGGGAAAAAAGGAACACAGTACTACCACTGTACCCTACAAACCTCTCCTACTAAACAGTGGAGAGTGGTTGGATTCGACCAAGCCACACACTCCCAATGCCAGCTCTATGAAAAAACAGGAAATCCAGTGAAGCTACTAAATGTCAGGGAAGAAGATGGTCAGTTTCTCGTAAATCAAACAACTACATTACGTCAGATGACAACTAGTGATGTAACCTTCACCAGTACCCCTCCATCGTCGTCGTCATCATCCTCATCAGATGGAGGCGCACACAATAGCCCCACTGTAACTTCCACCAACATTACATTAAACCAACTACCAACTCTGACGCGAAACCAAAAGGTCAATGTAACAGGAGCTCTGTCTCTTGGTCAAAAGCCACCAAAAGAAGTTACAAAAAGGAATAATCAGCAAGGAAAAGTAAAAGAAGATTGCATTATTGAAGATGCCACTGGACATGCAGTAATCCACATATGGGATGAACTCATAGAGAAACTCGAAAACTCTAAAAGACCTATACCTTGCAAAACCTGAGTGTTAAAAATTACTCAGGGAACACCATGCTGGGTACGACGGCGTCAACAACGTTTAATGAGATACAGTCTGAACTTAAAGAACTCAAAGGTCCAGGTCTACTGCAGAATACTGACAAGAAAATCATTGTGGAAGAATTTAAATTTGTGGATAAACTTAACGTTTACTTCCAATGCCAAATTAAATCATGCAACAAAAAGATCCCGTATGACATCAGTGCAAATGTTGTAAGATGCCCGTCATGCAATGCCACACAAAAAACAAAAGCTTGCAAAAAGGCCATGTCTGCAAGACTTTGTGCAGATATTGACGGCAATGAAACTTGGTTCACAGCATTTACTGATGTGTTGCAGTGCCTCATCAACCAGAATGAAACTACCCTGACATCCGACAAGATATCAGAGGCTCTACTATCACTAGAAAATATCACCATGATTGTAGATGCAACGTCCAATTACATCAAAAACATTGTGAAGCCTGAATAACTTCACTTACACTGAGGGCAGTTACAGTTTCAATTTTTACACATTTAAGCATCTGGATATGCTTTCATTTGTACATACATTACAATGTACACGTTCTGTTTCAGTTTTAAGACAGCATAACAAAGATTATGACATTTCACATGCAGATGTGACTGCCAAATACTCAGCAACTACACAATAACATTTAATAATTCAGTTATAGTTTCAATTGTTACACAGAGTTTAGTACATGTAGCAATCGATTGTTTTGTTTCAATTTTCATTGAAATGTTAGACTATTCCCACAAATAAGAAATATCGTTTTCTACATTATATTGTGGAATAACCTAAAATTTCTTATTTATTGCTCGTTTCGTTTCAGTTTATATACAGTGACATTTTAGACAATGCACATCTACAAGTACCATGTATGATTTCATTCTTATTCATTAAAATACTCTAATTTTCCATGTAATAATTTTAAATAAATCATTTCTGCGTAACATCAATTATCTTTGACTCATTCAATATGCTACAGCTGAATCACTCTATTGGTGGTGTAAAATAGAGGAGACAACAGGGTGAGACCAGAGGTGTCTTTATGGAAAAAATGCAACCCTGCAACACCATACATTTCTCCCTATGGGCACCAATATGTTTCATTAACAAAATAACCAAAATGCAAAGTACTAGCCCGCACTTCCTAACCTTTGGTTATTACTAGTTATAATTATATTTTTTGCTTTTTCTTGTTGACTGCCTCCTTTTCGTTTTACTTTAATTACCTAAAATCTCTTTTGAACTGCCAGATCCAGACTCACCTTAAGAAGGCATTTGTTGATCTTGATGAACTGCTTAAGGATCTCCATCTAAACCGAAGCAGTGTATGCCTTGAGAAGTGGAAAAACGATGTACTACGTGTTGCTAAAGGTCAATAGCTGCTCTCACTGTGTTGTGTGTACTTCTTAAGTTGCTATGCTTGTAGCAGTGTACGACGCCAGCTACTGTGGAGTGAGAAACTTGAAAAACTAGTCACGCAAGAAAGAAAAATTTCACGTTTTTTGAACTGATAGCAAATAATTGAGACGAAAAGCCACTTTGTTAGGTTGTACCCCAGCACTAAATTTCTTTTACCCACGTATATTAGAGTACATATTGTCATAATAATAAAATCAATGCTTTAAGTCACATACATAGTAGTAGTGATTTGTTAGTAACCCGTATTTTTGTTGTTAGAGGAAGAAACATTGCGCAACAAAAAGGAACACATATCACCGGAAGAAGAGACCTACCTGTGCCATGTAATTTCACAGGAAAGGCCAACAACAAGCCAAACGCTTCTCCTTGAAGCTGCTGTACTGTTGTACGGGATAAAGGTGAAGGAATTACCACCCAAAGCAGACACGAACCACGAGGCGGGTGCCAGTGTCCTAGAGAAAAAAGTCTTGTCCCATTTTAGAAAGCGGATAGAATATTCCCATTTCTCAATGATGCAGTTGGTTGGACACAAGTCTCTTGAGTTCACTTGGCAGTGGGCCCCATCGTTTAGCTTTCATATAAGTCTTGTTTCTGTCCCATTTCGTTCTTGTCTTGCTAACTTTGGAGTAGCTTTTGTTACATAAAAAGTCAGTAAATCTGTTCAATCCGTTTTCTACAATCCAACGGCCGTGATGAAATTGCGGCAGAGTGTTGTTGGTACCTGATAAATACGGTAGGGAATGTTTTGATTTCGGTACTTTTTTGTTATCTTTCAGATTCCTCCAAGCAGCGAGCGCGGCTTCGTAAGAAAATATCCACGGAGAAAGCTGACCTCGAAGTAACAATATCCAGATACAATCGACTGGTAACGGACCATCCCATCCAAAAGGAAGAGATCGAAAAAGGTTATTTCCCATGGAATGAGAATTCAACCGACACAGGTATGGCATTAACGTACTAAGTGAACCTGCACATGTGCTGACCGCTTATATGACCTTAATTCACCAGTTATCTTGGTTTTTAAATGTGCGCAAATACCTTTACATAGTCCACACAAGTCTATCTTAACCGTTTTTACCTTTGCTAATGGTGACTGCAAACATGTGTTGTAAGAATATGCATGATTGCAAAGAGCAAAAATCAAACCTTATCCATGTAAAAATATGCATGATTGCGAAGATAGATATATTAAACTTCTTGCAGGGATCAATTCATCGATTCATCATTCTCTACGTCAAATTCTTACTTTAGTACATGTAGCTTAAACAAGTTGAACCTGCTTAAGCGTTTAGTTGTCCATTCCACAAGCTGACTGTTCGATGTTGGTTTGACTCGGTATACATAATGATAAATAAGGTAGAGTCTTGAGCAGAAAAATTGTTCAACCCAGAAACGTTACAGTTCTGTCTTAGTCGAGAAAGTCTTGCAATAACTTTCTTCAATTGCTTTAGTTCCTATTAGAACTAAGAGGCTTGCTGTTGACAAGCATATGGAAGTTAAAAGGTTTCAGGAAGAGCTTAAGATCCTTGAAAATGAGATGCTGGGCTTTCTAAAATTCTACAAAGACAAGATGTTACCATCACTACAAAAGGAGCAGGAGAAACTGCTAAGTTGCGTGAAAGGTATAGGTGGTTTCTATTTTGGTAGTGTTGTCGACGGCAAGCCGACGTCGTTGGCATGCCTTAACGTATAACCAAAGGTTCCCCAGCTCATTAATAGAGTACACTTAACATCCCCTTCCCGCTTTGTTTCTGTTACTCATCAAAATATTAGTTGTTCAATGCTTTATATTGTCACAAACGACTATCTCAGGATGTAACAAAATGGAACCATTGTGTAACACGCCTGCTAGATCCTCCACGCGTAATATTATATTCTATCTTTCTTTTTCAGATGTTGACGCCAGCGAGGGAAGCGTTGGCAATAGGGTATGTCTGTATAATCCATTTTATTTTTAGTGCAATAGGGTTGGTGTTTGGCTACCCCCGTTGTAGTTTCGTTTTATAAAACAGTTTAATATTCCTATATTTTGTTTTATAGAGCCAACGTTACACCTCAGTATCAACAGAAAAACAAGTGGTTGATGGAAAGCTGGCTCTTATCTCAGAAGGCATCACGTTTGTCATGAAGCAGATGGCAGCCGGCATTGTTGCCTTTGCTCCGATTTTTAACCGCGAACTAGACGCGTTTCGCGAAGTACTGCTTACTCACCAGTCTGACGAAGTTGAGAGTGAAGAAGAAGACGTAGAAGGTGATGATTATCACGATGGCGATGGCGATGGCGATGAAGATGACGACAACGAAGCATTTGATTGCAATGACAAGGAAAATGTTTCAAGCAACGGCGGAAATAACAAAGTCGATTTTGTTGTTGTAGCCTTAGAGAAATTGACAGTTGATTCTCTTGAGCCTGTTTTGGCTGAAGAGGTACAACCTGGTGTTTCCTGCTGGCGTCTTCCAAGTGAAATAAGCCAGGGTCGTTACAAAGGGCGCACTGGAAGTAATGCTTGCAGTCTTATCTCACTTCTGATTGGGTACACCTTCTACAAAAACAACACTCAGATTCCATCGCAACAATCTGCCTTGCCGGACAACATTATCACAGTCATATGCGGCTGCATGGAGCTTGGTAACCGAGTTTATGATATGTGCCGACACAGTTTACCTTCCAGATACCTTTCAATTCAAGAAGCTGCAAGCGTCTTGGACATTTGGCTTGACTGCGCTGTTGGAAACGTATTTCCAGTCCGATTGCAGGACCCACACGAGATGTCCACTATTTGCGGTCAGCTTAGCTCGGCTGGAACGTTCTTTTTCATTTTTAATAATGAATGAGAAAACATCCTTTTTCTTAACCACAAAGAACGAAGTTCTTTACGTAGATACACATAGCCATCTACCTCATGGTGCTATTGTAATCCTTTCAGATACACATCACATGGCCGAATTCTGTAAAGTTGTTTGGGGTTTAGAGGGATATAGTGAGAAAACTTTTGGAAACCTTGCATTTGTTGATTTTCCAAACTAATTTTGAATGATTAATGTTATTTTGGAGTTAATGAACACAACGAAGCGTACTTATTTCATGAGAATTATAGCAAGGAATACTGCAAACTGTAAATAGTGTAAATGATTATGTGTGTTTGAAAATTATTTATTGTGAACAGTGGCGAAACACGCCATATACGATACATGTATACCATGTAAATACCGGACCCCACTGTTTAGAAGATTGTGACTTTACGGTTACACTTGTGAGCTCTTGTGCGTAACTCGCTCTTCCGATATAAGACAGACTTAAAGTTAGTTGCACTTATTACCTTGGTATATAGTGATACGCGACACTTCGAATCAAAGATCCTGCAATCAAATCTTTTATTGGCCTTATATGAAAGTTGGTTGCTTAATGAAACTCTTCGAAGACCTTTATGTTATCAAACTTTTCCATGTGACGTAATTATCAATTATCGCCAACGGCTTGCAGGAGGAAAGTGATAAAGTAATTGAAAATTGTCAAGAGTGTGAAGTCTAAAAATAGAATACAAATGATTGTGCCCCCACGTGCGAGACGTAGACAACATAAGTGACATACGCGTAGTCTTGCCTAACTCAGACGTCACTTCTGTGATCATTAAAGTATGAAGAATAACCCCGTTTTTGTTGTGTCATTAATTGTCTTAGTGAAGAAGACACAACTAACGTAGAAGAATAGAGAAAAAAGGGGCAAGAACGAGAAATATATTGTTTTGATCTTTCATAGTTGTTTTTCCCTTTTGTTCTCTAATATTTTACGTCAGCTGTTTCTTCTACATCAACTAAGAGCCCGTTTTCACTTGATCCCTGGATAAGGTGATCTATAAACTGTAAAAGGTACCCCCAATTTTACCTTACATTGAAGAAGCCCGAAAAACGGCATTAATTTTGTGAATTTCACATAGTAAACGATATATCCCCATAGCTGGATATTCACTCTTCGCCCCAATTTTACCTTGCATTGATGGCGACCAAAAAGATTGGATATCGCAAGTTGGGATATATTTCGTTTAAGGGTTATATTGTCAGAATTGACCCCGTTTTTATTTAATAGTTCGCAGATAAAAAATAAAAAGGAAAATCGGAGTGAAGATTGGATATCGCAAGTTGGGATATATTGCGTTTGAAGGTTGGATTGTCAGAATTCACCCCGTTTTTCTCCAATAATTCGCTGATAAAAAAAAAAAGAGAAAATCGGGGTGAAGATTGGATATCGCAAGTTGGGATATATTGCATTTATAGCTTGGATTGTCAGAATTCACCCCGTTTTTCTCCAATAATTCGCTGTTAACATAAAATGGAAAATCGGGGTGAAGATTGGATATCGCAAGTTGGGATATATTGCATTTATAGCTTGGATTGTCAGAATTCACCCCGTTTTTCTCCAATAATTCGCTGTTAACATAAAATGAAAAAATCGGGGTGAAGATTGGATATCGCAAGTTGGGATATATTGCATTTATAGGTTGGATTGTCAGAATTCACCCCGTTTTTCTCCAATAATTCGCTGTTAACATAAAATGGAAAATCGGGGTGAAGATTGGATATCGCAAGTTGGTATATATTGCGTTTGAAGGTTGGATTGTCAGAATTCACCCCGTTTTTCTCCAATAATTCGCTGATAAAAAAAAAAGAGAAAATCGGGGTGAAGATTGGATATCGCAAGTTGGGATATATTGCATTTATAGGTTGGATTGTCAGAATTCATCCCGTTTTTCTCCAATAATTCGCTGTTAACATAAAATGGAAAATCGGGGTGAAGATTGGATATCGCAAGTCGGGATATATTGCGTTTAAGGGTTAGATTGTCAGAATTCACCCCGTTTTTCTTAAAACAATTATTCCACTCGCACTTGTTGGATATGAGACAGTTATAGTCAACTCGGCGCTACGTATATACCAATCCATCTCATATCCAACGCGTGCTCGTGTAATAATTGTTAAATATTGTATTTGTAGGTTATATTGTCAGAAATTACCCCGTTTTCCATAAATTCGCTGAAAAAAAAAATTGATAATCGGGGTGACCATTGGATCCAAAATATTATAGTACGTTTTGGTTACCTGTAGTCGTATACCGCCATCGGGCCATTCTACAGGGAAATCCATTACCGACCATTACCTGACGAGGTAATTCCACGTTAAAGTTCACGCGAAAAACCGATATCGCACGAATCGCGAAGCGATGAGTGTGATATCTGTTTTTCAAGTGAAATTTAACGTGGAGTTCACGAGTCAGGTAACGGATTCTCCTTGAATCGCATAACCTTTTAAAAATGAAAATGTTAGTGGTGAATGTTGTAAATTCCAGCGCAATGCCACGCTGGATACCCTCGCATCTCTAGCCAACCGGAGCGCGATAATTCTTTGAGCTATGCGATTCCATTTTATATCAACACCCAAAATTGTCATTTCAGCAGCCCTGTCAGCACCCTTTGATTTTTTTTTTGTGATGGGATTTTCATAAATCAGTTTATTTCGGAGGGGGAGCATCATGTCGACAATTAATTCTCTTTTTCTTAGGGTGGAAATTCTGACTTACCTAATCAATAGGTAAGAGGGAGGGGGTGAATAAAATATAATGACCATCCCCGGACCGCGGTAGAAAAATAATTAACGAAGTGTTGGACACGTGATCAACTAGTGTGCAACGGAACTGCATTGCGAGTCTAAATAATGTAAGTTTGGATATCAAATTAATTCTTTTTTTGTACATCACAGCGTATTGCTTTTACACAGACATTCAATTAGCTTTTTCTAATACTTTTTACAGTCTTTATACGTTAGTGACATTTTTAGGATCGTAGGATCGATCGATCGAAATCGAATTGTTTATATAAGCTTAACTCGCTCTTTTTCACAGCTGCATTGGAGTCCTCAAGAAAAAATGTTCCGAAAAAACCGTGGTAATTTTCCGTCGACGGTAAGATAAAACCCCGAAAACAGAGAGACAAATGAGCCCATTCATTATCATGTGTGCTAAATCATTCTTAATTTTGGCACATTTTGACTTGTGAAATTACAAAATTGCTTTGGCACGGTTTCCCACGCTCGTGTCTGCATGTCCAGAATCCAGGATTGTGAGTAATAATTGCCATCCTTGATTTTAAAAGAAAACCAAATTGTATACTTATGAAATTAGGAGACAATTTGACTTATGGTCTGTTAAAATTATAATTTTAATCTGATAAAGTGCACGTGCACAATATGAAGTCATTTGAACAGTCATCAACATTAGATTACACAATATAATATCATGGGTGACAAATAACTCCTTAATTTTGGCGCGAAATTTTAGCATTAATTTATAATTTCACGTGTGAAATTTACTTAGGTCCTGTTTACATGGAAGTTGGGGTGGGGTGCCCCTACTAAGCGAGTTACCCACCTAACCGACCTACCCTGGTCGACCAACTTTTCACACATTTCGTAACAAAAACCTGTTAAATTGTTTACATGCAAGACAGGCCAGGTAGCCCGGCTAACCAAGACACCCTGCCTGCTTGTTTGTGGCACCCTTCTATATGGGCTTTCAGAATAAGTGTACTAATAGCTCTATTCACCCTGTATGCTAATTATCGCAGGTATAAATACTGGTGTAACATCCTTGTCACAAGACATGACTATGGCTCTCTCTGTAATAGAGTTGAAATATTGTACTTCAAAATTAAATCTTGATTTCTGTTCTCGGACTCGCCTTTTTCTTGCTATATTCAAAATTGACGGATGGTTCTGATTTTAATATTCAATAGCTATGTAATAGCAGCAATTTTTGCTCTCATTTTTCTACTAAACCTGCTTTACCAAATGAATAAAGTATGTGTGGAACTTTTGTCAGTCAAACCTCAAGGTTAAACCTATCTGAGGTCTTACTTAAGTATGTCAACTTTTGGGGAGGTTGGATTAATTGTCTACACATACTATTTGATGTTTGAATTATTAACCTTCATGGGAAAATGGTTTATTAGGATGGGTATTAAATAAATACATTTGTTTTTTTTCAGTTACTTTTTGAAAAAAAAATGTGTAGTGCTGTCACTGACATTGATAATTATTTTTGTAATAACTTTTCAGGGTAAAAGTGGTGTTTGTCGAATTCAAGGCTGTCCACAAATGGGTAAAATGCTAAAGCGACTCGATAATCACCTTTTGAGGTGCCACCAAGGAGTGACAAGAGGAATTAATGATCGACAGCCACATTTTTCATCCCAATCATGTAGGTCACATGTTACTTGCATGTTGCCTGGTGGCGGTAAAGAGGTCCTGCACTTCTCCAAACACCTTAAAAACATCCATGCAATGAGTGCCACTGACTATCTTGCAAAGGTAGAAGAAAAGAGAGAAAGTCAGAGCAAAAGAAAAAGTCCTTCCAAGTATCGCACAAACATACATAAAATGAATGCAGAGGCCAAGAGAAAAAACAATGACAAAAGTGTTAACGATAAAGAGACAACTGGGATGGTCTTTGAAGCCATTCCAGAAAGTGAATTGAGTGAAGCTTTCACTGTGCAGGAAACTCCAGATGTCTTCAGAAGTGAAGATGAGGATCCAGAGACAACTGGGATGGTCTTTGAAGCCATTCCAGAAAGTGAATTGAGTGAAGCTTTCACTGTGCAGGAAACTCCAGATGTCTTCAGAAGTGAAGATGAGGATCCAGAGACAACTGGGATGGTCTTTGAAGCCATTCCAGAAAGTGAATCAAGTGCAGAAGCTTTCACTGAGCAGGAAACTCCAGATGTCTTCAGAAGTGAAGATAAGGATGCCGTTCATTGCAAACCAAGTAAACTGGTTTTAGAAGAGTTAAATCCTGATACATATTCAAAGGAAAAACTCAGATATCTTGTGCACAACACATCACCTGATGGTGTACGTTTCCTACTTGTGTTTGTTAAAAGAAAAGGAGGTTTGGAAGAGTTCCATAGGTCAAAACTCCGTACCGACATTCTTGGAAAGATGCCTTTTTCCACAGTCAAAGAAATCTACCTCTATCGGAAGTACCTGACAAGTTTTTATCGGTTGGCCAGGTACTACCCATATCCTGATAAAGAGATGATAACCAGTTGCTTGGCCTGTGATGTGATGGAGAAAGGACAATGTTCATGTCCAGTTCTTCCAAAGTCTTTTTTATATTTTTTGCAGACGAAAATGCTCAAGTGACTTAAATTGTAAGAAATGTATTTATTTTGATCACAGACCAGCTCATTGTTTTGATTTCTTTCACTGCCTACGATGTGACGAGGACTACAAAGCATCCACAAGACATCAGCCATACCCACAGGGTAACAATGGTGCAAATTAAATAGCACATTTTAGGACATAATTTATTATTATTATTATATATATTATTATTATAATTATTATAATTGATGGATACGAGCTAGAACCTCCTTTGCACTTTTGAGATCCGCATTAATTTGTCTCAGAGGAACTAGATCCGCTGTACGGAAATCATGGGACTTCCGTAATATTGATATAGAAATTGAGAACACTGAGGGCGCTATTTATTGATTTTTTTCTTTTTAAAGGACACTATGTGTTTTAAAACAATTGTAAATAGGTTTCAGCCTACAGGATTATCCAGTTTTTATATTTTTATGTTTTCTTTGATGTGACATTCCTGCCTGTATTTTATGCGAACTAGAGAACCTTTCGGAAAAATGTTGACTCTAATAGATTTTGCTTTTTTTTAAAAAAAAATTATTATAAAGATCTCGCTTTTAGTACTGTGGGCTTTTTAAATTTTTAATTGATTGTTACTAAATAGTTTCTTTGAATTGTTAATAAAGGTTTATTATTATTAAAAAAACAAAAAAAAAATTATTATTATTATTATTATTATTACTATTATTATTACAGTCGAACCCCTATTAAGCGGCCACCCATTTAGCGGCCACCCCCTATTAAACGGCCAGTTACTGAAGTCCCGAAACTACTGTCAGTAAAATTCTAATAATAAAACCCCTTTTAAGCGGCCACCTCTATTAAGCGGCCGCAGCCACCTTTTTGCCGTCCCGATGAGCGTTTTTCTATTGTTTTTACCCCTATTTAGCGGCCAGCAAGAATGTAATATACGATGTTTGGTTTGCTTTCAACAAGCTCGGACAAACCAGAGTAAAAAGAAAAATAAAGTGACGGCTGATAAAATCATTCAAACACAGGTTTATTGTTGTTGTCATGTGATTCCATTATTCCTTTTCATGCTATTTTGTAGGAGGGGGTGCACATCCAGGATTTTTCTCAGGAGGGGGTGTACATAGTTATTTTCCTTTTTTAGCAGAATACCAGTTGTATTACAATGCCGCCCGGTCATCTCAGGGGGGGGGGGGGTGTGCACCCCCTGCACCCTCCCCCTAGATCTGCCCCTGTATCAGCATGTATGGATGTATAGAGGGTAGGAAATTGATAAAAATGCTATCCCACTGTTTTACACATGTGTGTTTTATCATCGTTATCCACACGTGTGATATAATTTTTATCAATTTGCTACCACTCGGTATATCACTAAAGTTTATTATAATAAATAGAAATATCACAAGTAATTAATGTAAAATATCCAGAATCCAAGAAGTTTTCTTGAAAGGTTGGAAACAAACCTCTAGATACAACTTTTAAAACCTCTTGGATTTTGATTGGTAAGTAAAATGAAACATGAGGCAATCAAAAAAAGTTTGTCTACGAGATTCATTTCACTAGAAGATGGCAAAAGGCTCATGGTTCTGAATCCGAAGTCCACCCCTCAGGGGCACACTGAGGTAACTACCTCCATACAGTTCTAACTATTTACAAGTATCACATAATTATATTTATATGTTTGTTCACATATTGTATTTACCAGTACTGTCTGTGTCTTTTTTTATGTGGACTTGCAAATCAGAATAAATAAAAAAGGTGTATGTGACAGTGTACATCAACTATTTTCTACCATTGTAAACATAGGGTGTCAATGCCAATGATTTATTGGCTAACAGCCTCGCTGTCATCAAACACTTAGTAGGCAGAGCAAAAAACTTTCCCTTTTCCAGAAAAGAGTTTTCAGACTCATCCCCAAGAATGAGTGGTGCCACATGGTTTGGTTTGGTGGTTGTGATCATAACGCAGTGATGGTCTGGGGGTATTCGAAAACCATGAATGTTTTCTCTCTGAGGTTGCACATGACCTCCCGCAACAATGGTGCCATTCAGAACATACACCACCATATCTCCTACAACAAAAATATGTGCACATATCAGTATTCATATCTGTATCAGTGTACTTAATGTGAATAAGGGGAAGCAGTGTTGGGGTGTAAAGAGAAAATAAAATAAAAATGGCTGTGAATAGACCATGTGTATGCCAAAGCATATTCTTTAAATGTACCAGTAGTCTGCTTTTAGCATGAATTTTTTATTCGATTTCCAGTAAATGTTACAGTGCACTCGTTATTATGGTCACATATATTCAGAGTCATCAAAATAGGCACCTTTCCAACAGTTCGTCATGTGACCTGGCTCCTTTTTGTAAAGACAATGATTTGGCAAGTTTCAACAAATAATGTTCCCAGAAATGAAAATAAGGGCTTTAAATATGCTTCCTTGCAAATTTTCAGGCTTCAAATAAGTAGAAGATTTAGTAGACCGTAGAAATAAGAAGGATCTGTTTGGGAAGAGGTTTCGCTTTGTCAGTACACTTCGCCATCCAGCCATGCTCCAATAATTTCCCTAGAAATCTTTGTATTTTTCAAAGTGTTCAAACAGCTACAAGATTTTCCCATTGCAGCTTGCAAGTCTGAAACTTTCCATCATTTATTTATCCTTGCTCATTCTCTCTCTAATAAGTATAAGAGAAAATTTTTGCTGGACTGGGCAAACACTTCTCACTTCTAAACTTCTCAATTCCCAAGTTTTCAACTGGTCATACTTTACAAATTATCTTTTTGTGTGTGTAGTATGTAGTGAATCATATACCTGACTGAGGTGTCAATGAAATTGGTGATGTTACACCTGTTATATCTTCCAGGCTGTTGGATTCCTGGCCTGATTCTTTATCATCTGCATTACCTTAAATATGAAACACATTTACAATAACAAGCCAATAAGTACAATTCTAAAATCAGGGAAAGACCTCATTAACAAAAGTATACACTGTGTATGTAGTGGATCATATACCTGATTGAGGTGTCAATGAAATTGGTGATGTTACACCTGTTACATGTATATCTTCCAGGCGGTTGGATTCCTGGACTGATTCTTTATCATCTGCATTATTACCTAAAATATGAAAACATATTTTACAATAACAAGCCAATAAGCACAATTTAAAATTCATGGAAAGACCTCATTTACAAAAGTATACACTGTGTCCATCTACAGTATGGTCACTACAAATTTAGAATGATTCAGGTATGCAGACCACTTTTGTTAAACTTGTCCATTTATTTCCTGCTTGCCTAGATGTCTCAGTCACCACCTACACATTAAGAAATTGCTGCAGAATAGAAACCTTCCCAACTTAAACCTTCAGTAAAGCTTGAATGGTTGACCACACAGTTAAGGGACTAGTGGAATTTATCACAATCTTTCCGTTTCTTGAATTCATACAACTCCAGCTGCAAGTTTAACAATTATTGGCCACGTGTTAAACAGTTGCAAAAGGGTTGTTCGCAAATAGGATAATTTTGCTCTCAAGTTCTCACTTTGATATTTTTTTTTTCATGTAGTATATAGTGGATCATATACCTGGTTGAGGTGTCAATGAACTTGGTGGCATTACATCAGTTACACCTTCAAGGCTGTTGAATTCCTGGCCTGATGCATTACCTAATATATACATATACATATAACATAACAAGCCAATAAGCACAATTTTAAATTCACGAAAAGACCTCATTAACAAAAGTAAACACTGTCCAGCTATAGAATCACCACTACCAATTTGGAATGATTCAGGTATGCAGACAGCATAGTCTGTGGTGTTTGTCAAAGCTGTACAGGGGCGTAGCCAGGGGGGTCCTGGGTTGCCTGTTACCCCCTCTTGTGAGATAATTTTTTAAGTCAACAACATACAAACCTTATAATTCAGGTGGCAAAAAAGCACGAATCGAAAGAATCAACATGCCATAAATATTTTCTTACTAGTAGTTACATACTCCATGTTCAGGACCGAATATCTGCAGTGACAAATGTAAGTACCCTGGGTGTGACAAAGTGTGACCCCTTTTTTGGAAACTCCTAGCTATGCCCCTGCTGTAATAATAATACCTCATCTTGTAGAGCTCATCAGAGACTAAAATAGGTTAAAGGGGTGAAGTTTGAACACCAGCCAAATGGCTCATTCTGGTGGAGCTTATCCCCATTTATGTAGCTAGCATTTGAGCAACTAGAAGAATTGCTACTCTCACTGTATGATGTGATGCTACTCCATGGCAGGTGACCCCCTCCCCCAAGCATTTTGTCAGGTATCTTTGACAGTTTGCTGGTTAAGCCATTCATACAACAAGTGCTCCAACCAAGAGCTCTCAATCTGCCTTAGCTAGCAAGCTAACCATTAGGCAATGCATCTCCCATAAAAAAAGCTTACTCATAGCAAATACCCAGGGGTATCCCTTCACCCTGTTCTACTACTTATATACCGGTATATATAGTTCGTTGTCACCTTGCTGATATATCCAAGCATTAATATTTCCCTGGGCACTACTAAAGTTCACATGGTTTTTACAAGGTTGCTCCCAGTTGTGCCCTTGGATCTGAATATTAATTAAAAAAAGTTCACCTATACCGCAAAGGAACAGTCTAATTGTCATTATATTGTTACAGGGCCATAGGCAGGGGGGGTGCAATGGGTGCATCCGCACCCCCTCACGCGCCGCAAAGGTCCGCTTCCACTTAATCTGAGAAATATTATGAGGGTTAAAATGACTCTCAGAATGCAGAAAATGTGGACTTCAACAACTTGATTTTTGAAAATTTCACGGGGAAAAATATCCCTGGATCCCCCCTACACGCTCACGCTTCCGGCGCTCGCACCCACACATGCAAAATCCTGCCTACGGCCCTGTGTTATATTATACATCTGAATTTTACATTTTCTCCTACATACGTGCCACAATCCAAATATAGCAGTGGATACATTTCCCTTGAATATAACAAATGAAAATAATAACAGAAGAAAAGAGCAAAACACATGTACAAACCATTTTCATGGGGCATGGCACCCTGCTTACTGCCCTTGTCTGACTTGAGTGACTTGAGATCTATGCACACACAGCCAAAATGCACAATTATTTAAATAATATTTAGTAGGAAATAAAAATCATGGAAGAGAACAGCAGTACTGAACCATGTATTTTCTTGATTGAATTCAGGGGTGTATATTTAAAACTACAAGGTAAAATATAAATATAACCATACTTTTGTTCTCTTTTCTATGGTACTACTATGCACATCTACTTAATTGTTGACAGTCAGTGAGACAATGCAGGTTATTATATTGCACATGCAATATTATTGACCATGCAACTTACTAATTTTCATGGCTTACTTGTTCAAAGAGTGGATAGCAAATACCATCCAGTGGAAAAGGAACTTTGTTTTGTTATCCCTTGTCCACGTACTGGATAGCAATTATTTATTAATAGGGATTTATCTTGTGAATAGGGTTATTCACCCTTTGATAAACTGGGGCTAGTTGTATTATTTTGTTTTGAGTTAGGACTAAATAACCAGCTAAATTTATGCTTGTAAATATCATTTGTTATTATACCCTCCATAAACTTTCGAAAAAGTTTAACAGCCATTGCTCCACCATCTGATGTTTTAATGTTACTTTTATTTCCTATGAAGGAGACACCTTCTCCCTCTGTTCCATAAAAAGTGACGGTTTCACCACTTGCATACTTGTGGCACATCATGATGACAACATGGCAATCATGATTATAGTGTAGGATATCTGCCTGTAATGATAATTGCAATGAAGTGTAAACTTTCTTGACAAGCACTTACAAGAAAAACAATGTACATACTGATACATACATACACAAATTTTAATACAAAAAATATTACTTTTTAAAAATAATAATTATAATAATTATTATAAGTAGTTACTAATTATATAATCACCACCAACAACAAAAAAATACCTCCATGGAAATAATCAAATGATATATAGATGCTTTTATAGTAGTCTCCTTTGCACACATTTGTTGAATGCTACTGTTTAAAGTTTTTCTTCAAAACTATACTTTATTATTATTATAATGCGGGTAGAACACCTACTACGCAGAGAACAACCAGTCCTCTAAGCCTAGCAGGCCAGAAATCTCCGCAAGATGTATGCAGAGGCCAGGACTGCTGTCTTCTGGATAGTGTCACTGCGGCACTCACTCTCAATGCCTAGATGTTTATAATATTATTACTAAAAAATCAACTACTTCAATAGCTAAATAATGTCAATGTTTTTCCCTTGTTTGTTATTTTCTTTCTGGATTACCATAAAGGACAGCACAAAAAAGCTACTTGTACTGTATCATCTATGAACATTAAATACTTAAAGCTGATTTCCAGTCCGAACTGTGCAGTCGCGAGGTTCGTTTTCATTTTTGTTTTGAATTTGTTGCTGACGTCACACTTCGGTAAAAGCGTACATGAAGATTTTTAGTCCACCAATATTACTGGTCGTTTTGATCAGGAAATGTTCAATGAGTTGAAACGTCGGTTTTGAATAGCATGGATGTTCTTCTACTTGTTATTATTGTTTTGCAAGGACATCTGGTGCTACTAATGAAGAAAAAGGTACGTTTGTTCCGGAATTTTTATCTTTGTTGGTAAACATTCTTTCGTGTGAGACTTATGTACATAAACATTACAAGCAGAGATTGCGCAGTACGGACTGGAAATTATCTTTAAGGTTATATAGTGCTATAATATACTATATAGGTTATATTATGG
>OX393561.1:20173493-20240993 GCA_947652115.1 Blastomussa wellsi
GGTGCTACGTCATTGCCCAGGTTACAGAGAACGTGAAGAGTAGCGAAGTATTTGATGTGTGGTGTGAGGACACCAAACAAGATGCCTTCTTTGCCCAGATTGCTTTAGATGTGTGCTTTACCTGGCTGGAGAGAACCTTCCCAGGTTTTTCTGTTTACCTCTTCTCTGGTATGACTCTTTACTTTTTATGCACAAAGCTATGCCTATCACTATTTAGGCTGCCTAATTTAAGATAAAAATGTATTTCCAAACAGAATCAACCTTTTAAAATTCGTGTTCAATGTCCACTTACTAAACTGGCAAACATTTGCATCACACAGAAACGTTGGGTGGGGGAGGGGTGATTATTTTCTTGGATACAAACTCGTGATCACAAACTTTCAAAATGAAAATTGTTGTTTCACAAGACAAATTCTTAGGATGTATTAATGTTGTTGGTAACATTTTTAACATCTGTATTTAAAAAAAAAAAAAAAAACGGCACTGCTTCTGTTCACAAGTTAAAATGTATTACAGGGAAGGTATGAAAAGCAGTAACATCTCCTTAACACCTCCGGCCTTATAAAAATAAAAATTATTATAAGTCACTGGACAAATTTTCACTCAGAAGAACAGAAGATGAATGGGAAATTTGATACAGATCTCAGTTGTTAAAGAGATCTGACAGCATAACAATTATGACAGGCATGAATTTAAAGTTCATTGTATGCATGGCTTAATTCTTGGTGTTGCATCCCCCCGTCATCCACCTCAACACCCAGAGCTAGGGTAGAGGGCAGAAGGAGTTGAAAAAACTACCCACTCCAAGAGCTACACGAGACTCAATGGTGTCTTAATATGTGGACAAGACCAGCTGCTTTGCTGGGTAATTCACATTACACTACAATTTGCATTCTAGACTTCAAACAATTGTGCTTGAAACATCACTTCAGGCTCAGTTTGAAAACTGGAACTAACCACTAACACTAAAGGCAGGGAGAAAAAAGTGGCCTAGCTGCACTTTCACAGCCTAATTTTTAAAGTATATTGATAACCGAGGTGGCCTCCTTCTATAAGCCTGGTGGTTTCTTGGAGGTCTCCTCACCCTACTATTCCGATCTTATTGTAACTCAACAATTCCTATGCAATGTGGCAAATAAATATATGATGATGATGATAGAGAAGGTCAATCATTTCATGGCAAGAAAATTCTCCATAATTTAAGGCAATTTATAAATGTCTAAAAGTTTAAAAAATAATAATAATCAAAGTGCCCAAGGCACTTTTTTGAGAAAATATAAATATTACTTTATCTTTTTTCTAACATAGCTTTTTCTATCCACAGATAATGGTCCCCATCATCACAACACAGCTGTCCTGGCTTACCTTAGTGAGGTAAATGAAGTCCTCAACCTAAATCTGCTTGAGTACAACAACTTCGAAGCTGGAGAAGGAAAGACCGCTCTTGATACACATTTTGCACATATGCACATTGACCGAAGTAAAGCTCCCAAGAAAATGGGCACCTTCAAAGACATTTCCTTGTTTGGAAACTTTATATTTCCCATAGAGGGGGAATATGCGGGTGGCATAATTCCTCTCACCAAGGGGACGTCTATAGTATTCGTTTCATAAACCATGCCCCAGAACCAATACTGTTGCCGTCTTTGCTTGAAAATGACAGGATCATGACACCTTTGCTTCCTTCAAAAGGGTTTGGGCTAAAGAAGAACTCTGGCAAAAGGGTGGTTTTCTCGCTTGCGCAGAAGGAGATAATGATCTCCTTTTACAACCGACAAGCTTCAAGTGGTGTAAGGGAAGACCCCAAAGCTGTGATTGCTTGTATGAAAGATCAAGGTTTGGAGGTACTCAAAGAGGCACAGATCTGTAGCTGGTGGAGTACATATCATCAGAAGAGAAAAAGATCTTTGAGTGTCCTACGGGAGGAAGCAGCTGATTTACAAAGGCTCCAGCCATCACAACATCCAGTATCACAACAGCAGCCTATCCGTATAGTGCCAGTGTCTACTTCAGCCACTGAGTCGCAACAGCAGCCTGTGCACAGAACACCAGCTGGGTCTGTTCCTGTTACAGTGTCAACACAGCAGCCTGTTCAGATGACACAAACAGTGTCAGCTCCTGCTACCATCTTACAGCATCCAGTTCAGGTTACACAATCTGTTTCTGCTCCTGTCACAGTGTTGCAACAGCTGCCTGTTAGTGTAACACCAGCAGTCTCGGCTCCTGTTGCCACATCACATCAGCAGCCTGCTTGCATAACTCAAGTGCCTGCTCCTGTAACAGTGTCTCAACATCAGCCTGTTCACACACACAAGTCTGCTCCTGTTAACCCAGCATCACAGCAGCCAGTTTATGTCCTGCCAGCCCAAGCCACTGAAAGCATTTCACCCAATCAAATAGGACCCCATGCTGCCAGTAATGTTATGGTTGGCCAAACCATTACTGGTCTTACAGGTGTTATTCAGTGGAGTTTTTTGTCTGACTTTTGCCAGTCCACTTTAGGTGGAAGATGTGGAAGCAATGCCTGTACATTCATTGCTTTGTATTTTGGTCACCTCTACCTGCAGGACAAGCTACCACCACCACGTGGCAGTGTTCTGTCAATGGAGTGGAAGTGTGCATTGTACAAAGCAATGGTAATGAAATTCACGATGAACTATTTGAAGGAGAGGGAGTGGATGTGTCAGTGGAAGATGCTGTTAGTATGGCTGGAAGAGAATGCTTTGTGGACTCTGTAGGACAGAACATTGATCTGTTTGGTCATGACTGTGAAGATCAGCTGGCAGCTGTGTTTGACACATTAGCCTCAACCCTGCAATCGAGGTGCAATGCAGTTGTCACTGCTGGTAGAACCATGCTTTTTGTTGTCAACCAAGATGCTTAATGCTTGCTTAAGCCTCTTGATTCCCTGAGGAACATAGGGCCACAACAACACTCCTCCAACGCACTCGATTCTGTGAGGTCCTCCTCAGCTGCGCCCATGTCATTCCGATGGCCTTCACCTCTGCATCAGTGCTCCTGCGCCAAGTCTGTTTCGGTCTTCCTACTTTTCGCTTTCCTTGTGGATTCCAGTTACGGGCTTGCTTGGTGACGTTTGAGGGGGACTTCCTGAGTGTGTGGCCACTCCACCCCCATTTCCTTTTACTGATCTCCACTTCAATAGGGCTCTGACCAGTCTTGTCCCAGAGGTCAGTGTTGGAAATGACGTCTGGCCATCTGATGTTGATGATGTTTCTGAGGCATCTGTTGATGAAGATCTGCAGCTTATGGATGTTTGACTTGATAGTTCTCCATGTTTCGGAACTATACAGTAGGACACACTTGACGTTGGTGTTGAAGATTCTGATCTTATTGTGCAGGGAGAGGGCTGAAGAGTTCCAAATGGGGCGGAGGGTGTTGAATGCATGCCTGGCCTTGTTGATCCGGCTCTTGACATCTTCATCTGTTCCTCCATCTTTGCTGACGACGCTACCCAAGTAGACAAACTTCTCCACCTCGTTCAGGTCTTCGTCGTGGAGTGTGATGGGTCTTGTTTCTTGTTGTTTATTCGCATCATCTCCGTCTTCTTGATGTTGATATTGAGGCCCGTCTTCTTAGCTTCTTCCGCGAGGCGGGACAGCTTCTCCTGTGCATCCTGATGTCTGTGTGAGAGGAGGCTGATGTCATCAGCGAAGTCCAGGTCCTCCAGCTGTTTGGTGAAAGTCCACTGGATGCTGGTCTTCTTGTTCGTTGTTGTCTGCTTCATAATCCAGTCGACTACCAAAAGGAAGACGGTTGGCGAGAGTAAGCAACCTTGACAAACACCGGTCTGCACCTGGAAAGTGTCCGTCAACTTCCCTTTGTGTATGACTTGGCAGCTGGAGTTGTTGTACAGTTGCTGTATGATGGAAATGAACTTGGGGGGGAAGCCATAATGTTGCATGAGCCTCCAGATGACGTCTCGATCCACACTGTCGAATGCCTTTTGGAAGTCAACGAATACCGAGTACAGAGGGGACTGCCATTCCAGCGACTGCTCGATGATAATTCGCAGGGTGGCGATGTGGTCTGTGCAGGATCTGTCTTGACGAAAACCTGCCTGCTCCTCTCGTAGAGTTTTGTCCAGGGCCCTCTTGAGTCTCTCCAGGATGATTCTTGTCAGGATCTTACTTGGGACGGAGAGCAGCATGATCCCCCGCCAGTTGTTACATGATGACAGGTCCCCTTTCTTCGGTAGTTTCACCAGGTACCCTTTCTTCCATTCCTCTGGGATCTGCTCGCTCTCCCAGATCTTCATCAGGAGTGGGTGGATCATCTCTGTTGAGGTCTGGACGTCTGCCTTTAGTGCTTCTGGTGGAATGCCATCTGGGCCTGCTGCCTTGCCTGATTTCAATGACTTGATGGCTTTGCTGACCTCGGCCTTGGTTGGTGGGTTGGTGTTCACCTCTAGCTGGTTTCCTGCAGGTGGGATGTCAGGTGGGATTTGAGGTGGGGGTCTGTTGAGAATCTCTTGGAAGTGTTCGGCCCATCTTGCTCTCTCTTTGGCCTCATCAGTGATGGTTTCTCCGTTCTTGTCTTTCACTGGTCTTAAGGGGGCCTTGTTCTTCCCTGAGAGTGTTCTTGTGATCTCATACAGCCTCTTCATGTCTCTTCTGCCAGCTGCTGTTTCTGCTTCTTCTGTGAGGACCTGTCGGTTCAGCTCCCAATATTGGGCCTGTAGATCTTGCTTCTGTTGCAGGTCTTGGGTCTGGTTTATATCGTTCTTCACCTGTTTCCTCTTGTTACTGAGGATCCAGGTATTGGCTGTCAGCCACTCTTTGCCACTTAGCCACTCTCATCACATGTGGTCTTCCAGGTGTCCCTCAGGCCGTGCCACGTCTCCTCTACTGATTCTTCTGGTTGATGGGCGAGTTCGCTGAACCGGTTTCTCAGCTCACATCTGTAGACCTCAGCCTCTGCTTTGTCTTTCAAGTTGTGCACGTTGTATTTGTGGGATGGCCTGTCTGCTCGGTCTCTGTAGGCTTTCAGCTTGACCTTAAGGTCTGCCACAACCAGGTGGTGGTTCGAGCCTGCGTCTGCTCCTCGTTTAACTCTGACGTCCAGCAAGCTTCTCCTCCACTTCCTTCCAATGGTGATGTGGTCGATTTGGTTCTCAGTCCTCCCATATGGTGATGTCCATGTTGTCTTGTGGATCCGCTTATGCTGGAACACAGTGCCTCCAATGACCAGGTCATTGAAGGTGCAGAACTCAGCGAGTAGCTCTCCATTCTCATTTTGGACGCCAACTCCATGTTTTCCCATGACGAGTTCTCTGTTGGTGTTGTCTGCCCCCACTTTTGCGTTGAGATCACCCATTAGGATCTTCAGATCTCTTCTTGGCAGCTTATCCATCACTGCCTGGAGCTGATCGTAGAATGACTCTTTTTCCTCGGTCTCTGCTGCGTTGGTGGGTGCGTAGCACTGGATAACGGTGACTTTCCTCCCCTTGGAGTTAAACCTTGCCGTCAGGAGCCTCGGTGATACTGGCTCCCAGGAGAGTAGTGCCTGCGCTACCTCAGGTGTCAGGAGCAGGGCTACTCCACCGATGTGTGGGTGCCCTTCGTCATGACCGGAGTAAATGATGGTGTCACCCCCGGTCAGTCGCGTTCGTCCTGTACCGTTCCAGCGTGTTTCACACAGTCCTAGCATCTTGAGGTTGTAGTGATGCATTTCCCTGCTCACTTGTGCAGATTTCCCTGCCTCATATAGGGTTCGGATGTTCCAGGTCCCTATACTGGTCTTGCTTTTGGCTGTCAGAAGAGTTATCTGCGCACTGGCTTCCTGAAGGCTTTCACCAGCCCGCGTCATAGGCTCTACTGGAGAGGACTCTTCTGGAGCCAAGTTGTTTTCTGGATTTGTTGTTGCGGTTTCTGTAACAAGTCTATTTTTCCGGGACTGGATTGTTAGCCCAGCGCCCAACCCCCAAACCTGGAGGGCCGGTTGGTTTAATGTTTGAGTTTTCCTTCTCGTAGATGGATTGCCGACCAAGGCTAACGAGCTCCATCAACCCGTGGTTTAGAATCAGAGTTTACCTTCTCCTAGACGGACTGCCTACCAGGGCTATCGAGCTCCATCTACCCGGGTTTGAGATTCGGAGTTGTCCTTCTCCTAGGTTATGTCGGTCCGCGGCACCCTATTCCGTATTATTCAGGTGCAACCCCCCAGAGGGAGGGCTCCCCAATCCGCCACCCAGGGGACGCGCCCCAACGCCGTATAGCCCCAGCGCGAGGGTCAACCAAGATGGCTCGTGCATAATTGTCGACTCTCACAAGCATAAAAGTAATGGTGCTTTCATTGCTTATTGCCACCCAAACTCAGCTAAGATGCTAGCAAAATGGTTCGCAACAATGTTGAGAGAGACTTGGCAATGTACTTTGAGGGTGTGTTCGGTTATACCTATTTCCTATACATGTATCACATCATAGGTTCCTTGTTTTTTGCACAATTTTTAGCATTTTCAATTGAATGTCATCAGGTCAAAACCAAAGTAATAGTTCTGGCCAGTCACAGCAGATACAAACAAAATGTAAATGGAAACAAGTGTGTGAAAAGTTATCACTACTGTTCGCTTCTGATTCCCCTTCTAATTGGCTAAGCAATCACACAGAGATGTTGAGGAAAAAGCAAGCAATTGAAAACTGCTATATCATGTGATGAGTATTTTTTAGGTAGTCCATTCTACTTTCCAGTATCTCAGAAAAACAAAATCCAGGTGGAAAAATGTATCTAGTGATATCTGTACCGTAATTTATAGCAGATTTCATTATAAGGCAGTCAGCCATTTACAGGGCTGCTATATTTTTATCACAGTCTCCTGAGTATTTTCTGATTATAGCTTTTATTTCTAACAATCTTCTATGCTATGTACTCCGGCAAATAAAAAATGTTGAGTCTATCAACTTGTAGTTGACAGTCTCGCATTGGTGATATTTGGTTTCTATGATGGACCAGGTTAAGGAAATTTATTCCCACACAGAATAAATGAATTTATGCGGCTTGCTACGTGAGTTAATGTTTAACTAGTAGGGGTCAGTTTACATACGGGACTCTTAGTTCTGAGTATTTAATCAAATGCAGGCCAGAGTTCAGGCCTCTTTTTCTCCAGCTTCAGAAGAAAAATGTTTTCACGGTCTTTAGACGTGCAATCGAACCTACAAGTTCACCTAACATCCCGTATCTTGGCTAAAGAAGAGAAGCGGAGAAAAAGTTAAGTACCGTTTAGTGATATTTTGCTGCAAGCGAAGTTTTATTTTCATTCATCGCTGCCTGGGATCAATGATGGCCGCCTTAGCTAAACCATGCGCTCTTGTGTTTGGGTATTCATTTGTGCGACGATTCGGCGAATTCATAGACAATAGCCAGCCAAGAGATCTTTATCGTCGGGATTTGCAGCTTGTTGATACCTCTGAGGTAGAAATTTTTGGTACAGGAGGGCGCACAGTCGACAAAACGATTCGTTTCGACTTGAACACGATTAGAGGCACCGCCCCCAATGTTGTAGTAATGGAGATGGGTTCCAACGATGCTTGTGATAGGGATTGCGACGCGGAAACCATCGCATCGTCGCTAGTAGCATTAACTGAATTACTGATCAGCGAATGCAAGACCCAGTTTATCGCGGTATGCCAGATTCTCCCGAGGAAACATCCACCCTTCGAGGAATATGACGAACGTGTTCACCAGATAAACACGTTAGTGAGCGAAAAGTTACGGCATGTCGAACGAGCCAAGTTTTGGCACCACCGCGGCCTCATTGATCCTTCGGCAAATATATATTTGGCCGATGGTATACATCTTAATGAAGGCGGGAGCAGAGCTCTTTACAAGAGTTATAGAGGAGCCATTCTCTTTGCCCTGGCTCAATTGAGGAAATTTCAATCTCTTCACTAGTATCTTTGCTGAACATAATTTTTGGTGAGTTCCTGCTCCCCCTTTGTAATTTTGTATGGTATTGGATTAGGCATGTGTGTGTGGATTAAAGTCACCCCTGAGTGTTGGCACTGCAATGATATTTATCGTAGTGCTACCAAGGGGGTAGGTGGATTAAAGTCACAGTCAAATGTGACAACAACAGCTTAGGTTTATCTTACTGGATTATAGCAGTATTTATTTAAAACTAGTGATAGTATATTGCGAATTCTGGTATATAAACTCATACACTGTTGACCACATATGTGGCCTTCTTTAATTCAAAAATGTTTCTGTTATGGGTGCGTGTGGATTAAAGTCACCCTTGGGTTTGCATGGCAATAATTTAATTGTTATGCCACCATGGGGGCATGTAGGTTAATGCCACCCTAAAGTGATTGCCCTTCACTATTTTATTGTTTTCAGTTATGGGTGCGTGTGGATTAAAGTCACCCTTGTGTTAAGGGAGGTCAGGAGCCTGGCTGGTCAGCAGGGGTCATGGAAAAAATGCGGCTGGAGTATTGCTCTGTGCCATTCATGACCAGGTTCTGCTGTTGCATCATCTTGTATGCCTATTACACTGCTTTAGGTGTTATAGTAAGCCGCTGTAATGTGCGCATTGCAGTGGTAGCCACGGCTCCTCTCCACCCTGTTTTCCTGCACTAGTTGAAGTAGGGATGCCACTATTGCTGGCTTGCAAGTGACGTCATGGAGGCCATGTTGGTGGTCAAGAACAATAGCACTTCTCTCCCATGGGAACTAAATTCTATTTTTATGTAAATCCTTCGAAGAAAATGTCTATTGTTTGGACCCCCAACATGGCCACCCTGTCACGTGGTTGAAACCCAAGAATGGGCAATAGTTAACCACAAAAGCAGCCCTCTTACAATCTTGGCTGCAGTTTCAAAGGTTGATTATGATTTTTGTTGTCCTACAGAATGCCACCTAAACAAACTTACCAGGAATGTGCCGCAAAGCGGAGAAGGACCAGTCCTGACGAGACCAGTTCTGGTCCCCGGGCAACACAGCCAAACCCTCCAGCCCTCCCTGGCCCCAGTGGAATAGGAACGCTAACCCCTGAAATTATTGCAGCAATAAGTAGTGCAGTCACTCAAGCCCTCCAAGCAGCAGCTGCTACCCCACCAGTCCAGTTTGTACCGGATGCACAAGTACCGGTTGGAGGCAGCAGTGTACGACCAAGGAATGACTTGAGCACAGAGGTTCAGCCAGACACGAAAGCATCAGATGCGGTTCAAGGAACTATGCAGAGGATGATTGACAACTGGACTGGCAATCAGGACAAAGCATCTACCAGTCGAGAAATTCAAAGCCCTGGCACCGGGTATGAACCCAGAGCCAACCCCTCTACCGGTGCACCTGCTACCAGAGAACTGGGAGATACTATGACACAGTTGCTAGAAGCAAGTTTGAGCACCACTTCCTTGAGCACTTACCGTAGACCTTGGTATCTGTTCTGACACTTTCTGGCAGATAAGTTACAAATCCAGGGTCCAATTTTTCCAATCTTAACTGAGCATTTGGCCCTGTTTATTGCATATCTAGCAGAGCAAAAGTATGCTTCATCTACAGTATTGACTTTCCTCATCGATTGGCGGGTTTGCCTGACCCAACAAAAGAAGACATGATACCGCTAACACTTAGGGGTTATAATAAACTTAATCCCTCGAGAGACTCCCGTTTGCCAATTTCTTTACCAATTCTGGAAAACATCATTTCTTCTTGTGTTCACACACAGTCAACACTGTACAATAGGACACTGTTGCAGGGCATGTATGTCATTGCCTTTTTTGCTGCCTTAAGGATTGGCGAGATCACATGTCAACCAAATCAAACTGATCAGAATTTAATATTTCTTAACCAGGCTAGCTTCATAAAAAGCAACAGGGATAGCATTGATGCAATTAAGCTCACGTTAAGACATTACAAGCATAGTAATCCAGCACAACCTGTGAATATATTTATTTATCAGGCCCAACCAGTTTGCCCTGTCAATCTATTACTTGCATACTTAAACTTAAGGGGAACCTCTCCTGGTCCACTTTTTTGCTGGCCAGTTTGCCCTGTCAATCTATTACTTGCATACTTAAACTTAAGGGGAACCTCTCCTGGTCCACTTTTTTGCTGGCCAGATCTGTCCCCAATTTTGCGAAATTTTTTTACTAAGGCCTTAGCTGATTCCCTTCGTTTTTGTGATCTGGATGTGTCAGGGTATAAATCTCACAGTTTTCGCATCGGGGCAGCATCCTTGGCAGCTTCCAAGGGCATGTCCGATGACCAGATTAGGGCCTTTGGGAGATGGAAATCTAATGCCTTTCTCAGGTACATTCGTGCACCTTCTATAGGTTCAAACTAGCAGCTGGGTACCATATGCCTACAATGCAGGATGTGGAGCAGTCTCTTTTGAGCAGGGGCCAAATGATTCTGCGCTACAGACGTTCAAAGAGAGATAAGCCATTTATTCATTTATTTAGAGAAAAATCAAATTCAGCGCAGAGATTTTTGAGCAGGGGCCAATTTTCCAAGCGCTATGTTTGATCCTGCTTTATGTCGATAAGCACTTTTGTGTTACTGTTTAGACGGGAGAGATGGCACTGATCTCTTGAGCAGGGGCCAATTGTTTCAGTGTTGTCTCTCGATTATGAGGTGTTTATTTACTATTGAGTGTTATGAAGTTTGGTTTCTCGTTGGGCACCATGTGAGCAGGGGCCACTTGGTTGCCTCTTTTAACTTATATTTGTTCAGGGCGCATTGCCATGGCTTCGGGTGGGGTGGCCCTTGCTTGTTTCTCGCAGAGGGCTTTGGCGGGTTTGCCCTCACCTTTGCTGGAAATTAATTACCATTTTAGATTATGTGATTCAGTTGACTTGTTAGAAAATAAACGGCCACGATTGTGGCCAATATATGGCAGAACTCTTGATCTCAGTTTCATTACTTGCTCCCAGCAAACAGAGCTCAGCCTTGGCTATGCGCCCCTTTTGAGTTCAAGGTAACGAGTGAGAAGCATAAATGTGGTTTATTTTTTCAGACTTTTTAGTAGTAGTTCATTTGAAACTATTCACGACCTTTGAATCAATGCATAACAAGGCACAACAATATAATAGCACCAGGAAATAAGAAAATTTTCAGTTTGAGTTTATTGTCTTGATATACCGCGATACTCTTGGAACTGAGATCATGTGGCAGGTTGACTGCTAGTAAGTTGCTTTTGCGACCAGGGAATGACAAAGGTGGTCCAGGATTTTATAAAAACTTGTTTATTTTTAGTTTGTCATGTAGACACCGCAGCCATGCAGTGAAAAGGGTCCATACCTCAAACATAACAATTTCATGTAATTATATTGTACATTTTGGGGTAATGATTTTTTAAAATTATTTCCTAATAAACAGCAACTTCATTTGAAAAATATCTGTACAATTCTGTACCTTTGTCAAAAGTTGTTACAGCAGGGGCCTAGAACCTGGAGTGGCTTACACAGGGAAATTTTTTGTAGCAAGACAAAGTGGAAGCATGAATGTTGATGCAGAGACAATCCCATGAACTAGTCTCCATTATTCCATTATTACGAGTTTGAATTTGTGACAAGCCACAGGAAAATGTTTTAGTAGCCAAACCTAGATTTTTTGACAAAAATGGGTAGCTCAAAACAGGAAACTAGACTTTTGTAGAGTCCAAACGTGGCATATTACAACTAAACATTACTCAATTTTATTGTTTTATGATTTCAACTAAAGAAGTTCTAAACGGAATATTGCTGATGTGAAATAACCTTGTGCTTTTATCTCTGAAGTAAAATATTTTCGAATGTCAACATGAATGAAACCGGAAGTCATCTAAAAAATTATTTTTACAATCGTTTACATTAGTTGCGCTGAAAACATATATTTCATGGTTAAATGTGAGCAATGAAATGTGTGACGTTTTATCTGGTGCACCTACATAGGTTTTCGATTTTTCTCCAGCTGCAGAAATTCGAGGAATACAGTGTGTGAGTATCATTGTTTTCCAGATGACTTCCGGTTAGTGTGAACAATTACAAAGTAAAGTTCCTGATCATACAGGCCAGCACAAATCGTATTTGGTTGTACGAGAACAACTCTTGCAGTTCGTCCCGTATTGATCGCAACTTGGTCTTGTTTTTTTTCAATGCTGCTCCGGACGGTTTGAAAGTTATCTTGGCTAACTCGAAGAATCTCCCCCAGGCGCACATGGTGCACTGGCGCACCTGCGACAAAAGCGTCAATACCGTATATATCTCTGCCATAGCTTCGGCTATCTTCAAGATTTGGGCAATTTGCTTGAAATCTTTTCCGCTGTTAAATTGTTCAGCTGCCCTCAGCTTTCCATTGGAACGAACATTCTTGCCGTACAGTTGAATAAGTATGGCTTTCTATGGAACAAAATGTAAATACAGGACGATGGTTATGTCAAGCAATACAAATGTATTCACAAAAGACTGAATGCGATACAACTATTGTGTCATAATTGATGGTTGTAGCTTCATTTTATGTTTATTACTATGATTCAAAGAAACAGTCTTTTGCTTACCGATTTTGTGAGCTTCGCTCTCTTGGAATCATTGGCCTGAGTTTCTTCACCAGTGGATGTGGACTGTGTGGATGCCAAGGTACGTTTTCTACACAAAAAGATAAAGAAATCCTCGTACAAATGCAACTCGTATGGAATTCATTCTTATGAAAATGTTTTCTTACCGGTCAGCCATTTTTACACAGCCTTCAATTGGAAGATTTCTTGATTTAGAACGTGAATGGTGACCGCGATCACAGACTTGTCCTGCAACGAGCACATACTTTTCTTGTCAAATCCCCATGTGGTTAGGAATCTTGTTTTAAATGAGGTGACGTAAAGTAGCCAAACCTGGCATCAATTTACAGTATCTGCCGAACACGCAAGCTAAACACGATTTTTTTTAGGCTTCCGCACATTCGATTTTCTCGTAAATTTGCACACTAGCGTAGGATACGAGACAGTAGAGGAAACCTACTCTTTTGTGCCGAAAATCTTTCCGAAAGCTAGAATTTTAACTTTTCAATTTGAATTTCGCACGTTATGACTTCAGGGCCAATCAGAGCCAAATAATTAATTGGATTAGCCTGGAAACTCAAACGGCTCCTGCTGCACCGGGCCTATTGTTTTCGCAGTAGTTCTTACGCGAATCATTACTTAATAAAACTGTTCGTTTAATTATTTATACGGTGTTTCATAAATAATTATATCTACTCTTCGAATTATTTTTTCGTCTTCGAATTAATTTTACCTGTCTCAGGTTTTTTCATTCCTTCAAATGATGCATTAATTATTTTTTCCTGTGCGTGAATTTCTTAGCAAATCCCACACGCCATTGCACGCTGAGTTTTAGTGATCCCATAATCCTTAGGGTGATTGAAACATGGCGGCTAGAACCAGTTGGACGAGACTGGTTGTGCGAGAGAGAAACGAGTGAGGTTTTCGTCATTTTGTACAAAATTTGAAGGCAGTTTTCCGGCTTTTCTTGACTCCTGACAATGTGCATCTAACAACTGGTGCTTTAGTTGAAGCAAGACATCATCTACTAGATGCCAGAGGGACCTTATCTCTGTTGATACTTGACTTAGAGAGAGGTGACCCCAACCTGACAGGGCTACTGGCAAATGCTATAGAGGCACCCCTTCAGAATTTAAGGCCTTTCCGAGCCTTCTGGTAAGTGGTTTTCATATCAGGTACCAGGATCTCTCGGCTTTCGCGCCATTTTTGTGGCGTCCTTTTAAGGTGGCTCGATAGGCCAAAATTCTTGAAAAATGGCAATTTTTAGAACATCGCTTTTAATGCAAGTTTAGTTATTGTAGTCTTGAGTTAGGAGTGTTTTTTTCAATTTTCTTTCAATATAAATTTGTTTTTGAGCTATTTACGCACTTGGGTAAAAAATTATAAACCGTTTCCATGGCAACCAGAGTTGTTTACGCATCGTTTCAGAAATCGTATGAAATCCAGAATAAAGGCAGCAGGAGCGATTCAATATATCTAGGGGACTGGGTAGGAGACCTAGGACACTACGTGGTAAATACATGAAGCCTTGAATCTCTCAAACACAAGCATAGTTTTTGAGTCGTCAATTTCCAGAATCTCTGCTGTCAAACAAATTGAGCAAATGCCTCCAAAGAAAAAAGTTAGGAGTGGTAGAAGCAAGAAAAGGAGATTCGCAGGTAATAGATATACTGTGAAGAAAAAAAAAAGCGGAAAACGAGTCTTCAATTGATCAAGAATCGGCCGAAGAAACCGAAGGATCCGATACCGAAGAAAACAAGCGGAGTTTGAGTGCTGATGCAACCAAAGTGAAATCTCTCCCGGCTTCTGTGAGGAAACTGGACGAAATTTCTTCTGAATCAGATAGCAGCTCAAGCGAAGAATGTTCCGAAGGACCCGACGGTTTTCGTTTGGTTGACATTTCTGTCCTTTCAGCAGTCTTCCATTTATTGTGTTGTCATGTTTGTAAGCATGGCCGTGCCGAGTTGCAGGAAGACAGCAGTGCCAACATGGGTTTCGCTTCGCTTTTTGTATTGAAGTACGAGAACCAAAAGTGCAAGTTCTATGAAAAATTTTACTCTTCCTCAAAAATCGAAGGGAGCCAAGCATTCGAGGTGAACAGGAGGATAGTTTTGGCTACCAGAAACATTGGTATTGGCCATCAAGCACTTGCAAAATTTACTTGTGTCATGAACATGCCTCCTCCAATGAATGAAAATTCTTACCGGGACCATGTTGCTGTTGTGAAGAGTGCTGCACAGGCTGTCTGTAAGCAGAGTATGGCAAATGCTGTAGAAGAGGTTAAAACCTTTTATGAACCACAGGAAGATGGAAAATTTGACATTGCAGTCTCAGGAGATGGCACTTGGAGGAAAAGAGGATATTCATCCTCATATGGAGTTGTCACTGCCCTGTCCACAATCACGGGTAAAGCGCTTGATGTAGAGATTATGTCCAAGAACTGTAAGGAGTGTACTGGATGGAGGGGTAAGGAAGGTACCCAAGAATTCGAGTACTGGTGGGAAGGACACCAGCATCTCTGTGAGGCTAATTACCAGGGCAGTTCTGGGTCAATGGATGCCTCTGGGTTGTTGGCCATATTCCAGCGATCAGTCAAGAACTATTCAGTTCGCTACACTGAATTTTTGGGAGATGGTGATAGCAAAGGCCACAAACTTATTGTTCAGGAAGCTGTCTATGGTGATAAGGAGGTTAGGAAACTGGAATGTGTTGGCCATGTTCAAAAACGTCTTGGCTCACGGTTTCGCTCTCTGAAAAAGAGGCTGGGACAAAGCCGTCTTGATGGCAAGCCACTTGGTGGAGCCGGAAGGCTAACAAATAATACCATTGACAAGCTTCAAGTATATTATGGGAGGGCAATTAGAAACAACACACACAACATTGAAGACATGGAAAATGCTGTCATGGCTATATGGCATCACTCCCAGTCAACTGATGACAGTCCTGACCATGACCTTTGTCCAGAGGGAGAGGATTCCTGGTGTGGCTATCAGAGGGATCAAGCCATGGGAACAACTGATTACCAGCATAGCCATCCTCTTCCCAGGGCTGTTGCTGATGCCATCTATCAAACCTTTGAAGATCTTAGTGACAGGAACCTCCTCACTCGTTGTCTCCATGGAGGCACTCAGAATCAAAATGAGGCCATCAATGCCCTTATTTGGCAACGAGCAACAAAAGAAACCCACTCTGGCCTGAACACTGTTGAACTGGCTGTATTTCTAGCAGTCTCACATTTTAATGATGGTGCAAGCTCAATCAGTGTAGTGCTTCAGAAGTTAGGCATCAACCCAGGAGTGCACTGCAAGAATGCCTGAAAAAAAATTGACCACAACAGACTACGCCATTCTCGCAGAAAGAGTGCAGACCATTCAAAGAAGAGAAGAAGGCAAATAAGAAACTTTAAGAAAGGATACACTGACACTTTAGAGGCACTTGAAGGGCCACACTATGAAGCTGGAGCCTTTTAAGACCTAACTTTGCATCAAATTGTATTGCTTATCTTTTACACTCATTTTTCTTTAATTCCGTATTTGAAGCTTACTTGGGTACGGTAAACATAATATCTCAAAGAATATTTGGACTAATGTAACAAAATTTTCACACAATGTTAAGTATGAATAGAGCTATGCACTGGACTACAATAAGGTTTTGAGCAATCTGTTATGACTTATGCTATTTTTCGTCCAAGGACTTAAGGTGCATTTTTTTCACTTTTTTGAGAGAGTGTAAATCACAACCATTTGATAGTAAGTTGATGATCCTAGTTCAATGCATAGCTCTGGACATCATTTACCAGTGTGCCAAATCTCAGTTATCCACTATGAAAAATACTGGAGATATTGTGTTCACTAGTTACCCCATAATTTGAATTGCGGAAATGGGTGTGGTTCTTTGAAGGGGTGTGGTTTATCAGGAATGTAAGGAATTTGCCAAGAACTTGTGGGAAATTATTCTATGAAGGCTATCCAGTGCTATTGACTTTAATAACAGGCCATGGTGAAGGTAAACTGTTCAAAAAAGTTTAACAAAATTCGCCATTTTTGGCCAATCGAGCCACCTTAAAAGGTGAGAAAAATATCGATCAAGCTGAAGCATTTCAGCGTTTGAACTCTTATTTAGCAAAGCAAAATGCTGGTTGCCTTTATTCCATCACAGTGCAGAGTGTCTTTGCTGCATACAGCTGCTGAAAACGACGACATGGGCATCAACAACCCCAGGTAAGCATTATTCGCTTTGTTCTACGACGAAGTCAGATACGCGTATAAACTTTTCTGTTTGCTTCTTATAATGAACACATGCATTTCAAAATCAGGCAGTAGTTAAACAGAGTGGTAATAGGCTCTTAGTCATGTGTATACTATCACCCGGCCTGATTACCATGATCTGCATGTACGAAGATCATTTAACAATGTGGTTCCAATTATCAGTGTTTATTTATGGTGAAACCTTTTACACTGTACTATATCAGTTCTCAAATCAATGCAAAAGTGGATTACATATATTGCTACTGGTTTGAGTTTAATATAAGCTTATGGAATGCTGCTTCAAATAGACTATTGTGGGATAAAAATCCTGTGTATTGCTACCGAAATAATTATTATGAAATTGGACTGAATAGACATGAATTCTAAATGTATACTCTGGTAAACTACACCACAGGTAGACCACAATCTGTCTGTGTGTTTTGCTTACTGTTGAAACTTGAAAATGGAGATTTGAAGTTTTGATTCAAATGTCAAAAGAATTGTTCACATGTGACATAGAATAACTGTAAGACCCTTAAATTATGTGAACTAACAATATAAAGATTTCTTAAAAATGAAACTTAAATATGTAAAACCTAAAATGTACATGTAAAACTACCTAAATGCAGACTGACAACAAAGGAAACTTGTTTCTTGTCAAGTTATAGTGTACAGTGTATGTGTGAAAGATGAATTCAGTGTTTTTAGCAGGTGACAGTGACCCAATTGCACCGTCACTCTAAGTTTTATTTCTCCCTGCCATATTAAAATTGTGAAGAGAGGTACACAAGATATTCCTACATCTGTTTGGGTCAACAACCATGCCATGAGGGAAACTGGGAATACCGTAGTTACCTGTGTATAAGTCGACCTTTCACGACCTAAAAATCAGTCCAAAAATCGCCCTCGACTTATACACGGGTCAAAAACTAAGACCCAAGCACCGGTAAAATAAAGTCGGCACAATTAGCATAACAACTGTCTTTATAATCTTACGTAAAATGTCTTCTTAATATAAACAATGATACAAAACACGAAGTCCTTCGCTTAGCGGTCTGCGTCTAAATTAGCAGTTCAAGTTGAAATGCTTTGAAGCTTGCTGTGGTTGTTTCATATTTTCTATAGTACTTACCTGAACAATAATTCTAAGAAATACAATTATATATTTAACTTTTCCAATAAAATGAAGAAAACTAAGTTTTTGGCCCCAAATTAGGGAGTCGACTTATACATTTGTAAATACGATAGTTGGCTATGACGTGTTACCTATCCTGGGCACCAGGGTCTTTATCTCACAAGCAGGGAATTCTCTTCGGTTGCCTTTGGCCTCTGCCATGGGCGGCATGGCTACAAGGCTCTTTGCACACGCCTGAAAAGCCTCTGGCACCCAGGTTACATGTAGCCAAGAACTCACCTGGAATCAAAGCAAAGATCAAGTTCATGTATGACACTTTTACGAAGTACAGCTAGTAATTTCAGGGGTATTTCAGTAAGCATTTTTTTCAGTGGCCATAAAATGTGAAGAAGAACCTGCCAAAAGTCTACAGAGTCTATTGATAGTGAGGTGAACAGCAATTAGGACTTTTGCAAGACTTTCGCAACAGATTGATTCCACACACTTCAAATTCCCCACTTCTTGGCAGCAGCAACAACAACAACAACAACAAGATTTATTTTAACTGCATTAATTAACAATAAATGATTAAACAATAAATAAATTAAGAATACATACAGTTGCTGGTCACCCAAAATAACTAAAAAGCTAAACTAGTTGGGTGACCACCATTTATTACTTTAAAATAAATAGAAGGTCAGAAAAGAGGCATTTTACACAATTAATTAATGAAGTAGATTACAGTAGAAATAATTCATAGACATATATATACAATAAGAAAGTAAATAATAACAGTAAGAAGAAAAAAAATGACAGAAATACCAGAATATAACAATTAGTAGAAAAACTTAGTAGAAATTAATGAAATGCAGGGATAATTCTCTTTTAAACGAATAAGGAGTTAGAATCTTAAGTCTCTCATCTATTTCGTTCCATAATATAGGTCCATTGTATCGGATATTAAATTTGCCATAGTTTGTTCTAATTTTTGGAACATAAAAAGTTGACCTAGTAGCAAACCGAGTGTTAACATTGTGCTTGTCTGAAGTTTTAATGAAAAAAGAGTCGAAAATCTTTGGTAATTTAGCGGTAAGGAATTGGTGCATGAAGTAAAGAGTTTGAAGTTTGATATGATCCTGAAGTTTTAGAAGTTTGAGTTGAGAAAACAAAGGACTAGTATGGGCATCAAACGCAGAAAAGGTAATTAGACGGATCACTTTCTTTTGCATTATTTGAAGTGGTTTATGGTGGCCGACTGTTCTCACAGAAAAATTGGGCCAAATTCTTAAATATCCGAAGAAAAAGCGAAAAAAAAAAAACACTTTTTCGTTGAATAATTTTTTTTTCTGAAAAATAAAAAAATATAAGGGATATACTTCAAATGTTTTAAAATAAATTTAACTTTGGTTTAAAAAAAAAAAAGAAAAAAATTAAGAAACATGTTTCGGAAATAAAAAAATAAAAATAAACTAGAGTATATTTACAAAAAATCAGTAGATAAAAAAAAACACAAAGAATAAAATCAGTTTTGATTTCAACACCAAACACATTTGAATTTCAAAAACGCTGTGAGAACGACCGGCCGATCGTTCTCATACAAAATTGTAATTGAAAACGAAATGTTTGATGACGGCCGAGTGTTCTCATAGCCCGCTATATCCATGATCAGCGGTCTTCTAATCAAAGATGGCGGAAAGGTCGATCCGAAGCAGTGACACACGAAGCAGATCTACGCTATGTTATGAAAAATGTCAGACGAAAGGAGATTCTGGACTTCATCTGTTTGTCGGGATTTTCCTGAATATGCTTAGAGTTTTGGAACTTTGAGCAGAAGGCTAGGAGTTTTCGGTGATATCGATCGAAGAAGTGGAAAGTGTAAAATGTTGACAAGCCTGCGCGACTCCTACGTGCCGTGACATTTGTACTGATTTGCCGTTCCCTTTTCGATTTCGATCTTTCGACCGTTTTCTTGCTTCGCACTTGTTTCTTAAGGGCAATAATTGTGTCATGAGGAGGACTATGAATAAGAATAGATGCGTTTTAGCGTTGTACAGAAAATGTTAAGAGGTCATAAGGCTGCATGATTTCCGTTGTTATCTGACGCTTTCGTGTAGACTCTGACACCTCTATAATTTATCATTTGCTGTTACATGTAGTTTATTTTGGATCATATCTAATGCAAGACTTTCTTTTAGCTCTCTAAATTTGCTTTAGAAAGACAAAGTGTGAGATTTACCGTGAGATTTATCTTACTTGCATTCTACATTGTGGGGCCGGACCTGGCTGTTTCATTAAACTATTGCAAGTTATTGTTGCGTCTTATCACGGATACGATAATTATCTTTGTCCGACTAAACCAAATACTGCTGTAGCTTTACTTCTTGAAGGCTATTAGTTTGTCTTAGAGAGACGCTGTCTGTCGCCAAGGTTGTTTCTTGCATCAACTCGGACGAGCTTTTTTCTCTTGAGCTCAGTGTTTAGGTTTCTATCTCCTTTATTCGTCAATGTGACATTCTAGCACCACACGATTAAGCTGTAAATTTTCACGCACAAGTCCGTTGACTATGTTGCGTGTTACGTTTGCCAATACATGGTTTTGTTCAGGCAACGTGACAGTGTAAAACTGTTGACAAGCCTGCGCGATGCTAACATGTCACCGAGGCTCGGGGGAATAAAACAAAAGATTTTGCATCGAGGCTTAGGGATGAATAAATAATTTCTTTTGTTTTATTCCCCTAAGCCTCGGCGCCATATTAGAATTTTAATATATTGGAATTGGTCTATTCTACGCGTTTTGCCCGAAAAATGTCGAAAATTTTTGAAACTGGGGAGCGCTGCAGCCCCCCAGACGCCTCGTACGCCTTTGTTCATATGGGAGCACCCCTCCACCCCCGGTAAACTTGGTTTGACAACACCACACAAAGCAGAATTTGAAGACCCTCTTAGTCGTGTCTTACTGCACTGGTACGCGTTTTTGAACCAGTCTTCTGCTCAAAGTTCCCAAACTCTAAGCATGTTCAAGAAAATCCCGACGAACAATTGAAGTCCAGAATCTCCTTTCGTCTGACATTTTTCATAACATAGCGTAGATCTGCTTCGTGTGTCACTGCTTCGGATCGACCTTTCCGCCACCTTTGATTAGAAGACCGCTGATCATGGATATAGCGGGCTATGAGAACACTCGGCCGTCATCAAACATTTTCGTTTTCAATTACAATTTTGTATGAGAACGATCGGCCGGTCGTTCTCACAGCGATTTTGAAATTCAAATGTATTTGGTATTGAAATCAAAACTCTGATTTTATTCTTTCTGTTTTTTTTTATTTACTGATTTTTTGTAAATATACTCTAGTTTATTTTTATTTTTTCATTTCCGAAACATGTTTCTTAATTTTTTTTCTTTTTTTTTTTTAAACCAAAATAAAATTTATTTTAAAACATTTGTAGTATATCCCTTTTATTTTTTTTATATATTTTTTTTTATTTTTCAGAAAAAAAAATTATTCAACGAAAAAGTGTTTTTTTCTTCGCTTTTTCTTCGGATATTTAAGAATTTGGCCCAATTTTTCTGTGAGAACAGTCGGCCACCATAGTGGTTTAATGTTATGATCATTTTCATAGAGTAATTTAATTTTTTTTGATAAGGATGAAAAATTACAAAATGTGTTTTGTCAATATTACAGTAAGAGATAGTTTGTTTGCACAAAGCCATGCATTTATTTCACCGAGTTCCGGATTGACAGTTTCCTCAAGATGTTGTAAATCTTTATCAGAATAAAACAGATTAGAGTCATCTGCAAACAGATGAAAATTGAAAATAGATGAAGAATTTATAAAATCATTGATATATATTATAAACAATAGAGGGCCAAGTACAGAGCCTTGCGGTACCCCACAGAGTCTGAATTATTTATAGAGACAAATTGCTGCCTGTTAGTTAAATATGACTGGAACTAATCATTTGCTATGCCACAAATTCCATAATGTTCAAGTTTAGCTAAGAGAATGCTGTGATCTACTGTATCGAAGGCTTTACTTAGGTCCAAAAATATACCACAAGAGTGTAATTTTTTTCAATGGCACTTTGTATTTTATCTGTTATGAGCAATGTAGCCTGGGTAGTGGAGCGCCCACTGCGGAAGCCAAACTGATTCTCAGTTAGCATATTGTGTTTATCAAGGAATTCAATTAATCTCTTATACATGAATTTTTCCATTATCTTATGGAAGACAGATAACAAAGTGATAGGCCTGTAGTTTGAAACAAGAATTTGACTACCACTCTTGTATAAAGGGATAATTCTACCAACTTTTAATTTATCTGGGACTAAGCCTAGCGAAAAAGAACAATTAAATAAATAAGATAGTGGATAACTCAAAGCTGTTTTAAGTAATTTAAGGTGGTACAAATGGCTGAGGGGTAAAAAATCAATCTAACTTTATTTTTGGATATTCTTTTCCTTAAGGACATATATGTAAATTCCCAAAATTTAAAGGACACGAGTAGTCTCAATCCAGAAATAATGAAGGTTGAATTTGCGTTGTTATGGGCGCCATTTTGAGACGCCATATTGGATTTGCAGACGCAAGTAACAGGCAGCGGACTTTCAGAGCATGCATCAGAGTGTTTGTCGGCACGAAACCTCGGTCGTACTCGTGTTCACGCGCGTGGAACAACTTCGATCCATCTCTCGCTCTTGGGTAAGTTTACTTCTACCGCTTTGTATATGATTGTTACTTATAAAACAGGTTGCCAACCACAAACCCAAAATTTCATTTCATTTCATTTCATTACAGAAAATGGCATCAAGTTCGACCTCCACAAACGACAATGGAAACATGCATCTCCAGCAACTGGAAGCTGCATGCAAAAAGCTGAGGTAAGTCAGCCATTTCGCTTCATAACATATTATCCAGGTTGATTGAAAGAAACTTTTCTAATCTGGTGCTTTCTTATATTTCAGCCGTAAAGTTCCGCGCGCCCTTAAACGGACCTTGTTCGCGGCAAGGGATCTTCACTCCAAGACCGACAAGGAACGCCGCTCGTCGGTGTATAAAGCTTTGTATACATTTTTGGCGGTAAGTAACTGTTTCAATGTAATATCCTCGTTCCTTTTTTCGCTTTGAATTTATTATTCGTGCAATTATTCGCTTTGTTCTTCTATGAATGAGGCCAAGTAGAATATAAGTCTAGTTACCAAAGGTGTGAAGTTGGCAGCGCTGCTTGCACGTGGTCGCAACTTCATGCTAGATCATATTTGTCACATTTGCTTGTTTAAAACCAAAGTCACCTGAAATAATTATTTCGTTTGTTATCAAATTTATTGCTCGTTGCACCTTCATTAGGGAGCTTTACCATTAAATTCAATATTATAAAGCAGGAGAATCACTGCAATGTGATACTGACACTATTTAGTCCAGCCCACCAGATAACTTCAGTTCATGAGAGTGAGGGGTGGGTCAGTTTTTAGTTCAAACTCCAAAATACATTATGAATAAAAACATCATAGACATGCGAAATCTGTGCCATCTTTCTGGTAAAGGAGAGGCTATTGTTTATGAGGACAGTGTTACATTCTCCTTTGTACGTTTATTCACAGCATGAAAATGGCATTGGAGATGGGAGCTCTCTCATTTACCCAAATGAACTAGTTCAAGCCATCCGCCAGCTTTATCCTGGAGACATCAAGGATTACCCCCCCAAAAGCAGAAAGGTAAGCTGAGGGATGGGCACCGTTTTGATGACCTCTTCTGGTGATCCGTTCCTCCACAGACACACTTTTTCTTTGTAACCTTTGGGGAATTAGACTGCTCGTCATTCTCCACTTCTGGCATTGTGGCTGCAATTGCAGCCAAGGCCTCTTCCTCTGTCATCTCTTCCTCATCATTGCCATAAGAATGTACAATTCGTTGTCTTTTGGTGTATTGCCGCCTAGGGAATTAATATAAATGGTATTTAATACACCATATTCAGCTTTAGGTAGAACGTTTTCATTGCATTCCACTACCAATGACCCCCCTCTTGTACAACAGGAACACTCATCAGGAAAAAGAAAAAAAATGAGGACTACTTTCAATCAGGTTACATGTAATTTTTTTAGTAGTTTTCTTTCTTTTGAGGTGCAAAATTTGAACAAAAGTCAATTAATTACAGAGAGTGATTGTAACAATCACTAGTAGTACAATGCAGTGGTACTGCCCAGGGAAAACATGCAAGCAGATTTATCTACTTGCCTCTTTTTTGCTCCTCCTGTCGTTTTTGTTTGAATGTGATCCGCTGCTTTTTTACACGTTCTGTCTGCTTCCTTTGCAGTCTCTTTATTCTTTCATTGTTTTTCTTGGGTGATAATTTGATCAAGTCCATCCACTTCTGGAAGTCCCATTCTTGCGAAGAGGTCCCTTGCCCAATGGTAGGCATATCCCCGTTGCTGCACAAGGAATGTCATATTACCTTGGCATAAGCCAAGGTTAGTTGAAAACTCGCAGTGTGTCTGGTGCAGGTTGATGTCCTTGGGTCTAAACTTTGTGAGGACATTAAATTTACTCTCTGGTAAATTATAGTGGCCCTTTCCCATGTCAGAATCTATGACCTCACTTGCCTTCTCTGCCATGCGATCACATTCGATCTCTAGAGAAGGCTGTGGAGCTCACATGTTAAAACCTTACCCCTAACTTGATATGGTTTCCCGCCACACTCAAAGTCCACATTATGTTCCCCATCACTATCTTCACTATCTTCCTCTTCACTATCTGACCTGTTTGCCTCACCTGCCTCACTGCCTACGCTACCAGAACTACCTTCGCTGCCTAACCCCACACTATCTGGCCTTTCTGAACTACCACTTGCCTCCCCCTTATCGCAATTTCCACAAGAGCATACATTTTGTGGATGCCATGGACACCTTTGTAGCTTACCATCTCCATCAGACCACTGATGAATATCCCGGGAGTGATATTTACCCAAGATGCGCATGCGATTGGCATACTCATTAGGGTCACTGCCAGACTGCTTCAATGCAGAAAAATGGTTGCTTTTTGCTCTGGCCAGAAATGCATCAGACATACAGCCACAATTCTTGGAATGAGCTCTCTTCCCAGCACATTCACATTTTGCTGATTTCAGCTGTGGGTAGTCTTTGATTTTGCTGGCAATAAAGGATGTCTCTACAGACTTTTTACCCTTGTAGTCCTTCAAATTGTTGGATAATGCGACTAAGGGAACTGTCAGGAAACACATACCTAAATGATTTAGCGGATGAGGAGTCGGCATCTTGCCAGTTAACAGCAACCACCATTCCCTCCTCTTTAGCCTGTGAAAAACACATTTCTGCTAAGTGCCCTTCAGCTGCTTTAGCTGTGCCCTCCCATAGCTCACTGTCACATATATTGTTCGAACCTCGCATACAGGCATGCCCATAATACAAGGTGCACCCACTTAAAAAATTTACAATAACAAAAGTGCAACATTGACTATGATGTCCCCTTATTAGCCAACAACCATCAGAAGTAGTAACTGCCTTCTTAAAGCTGCCAAGCTTTGAAGGGTCTTTTGCTTTCATTTGATTTTTGCCCAGTTCGCAAATCTCATCAAGAATCGATTTGACAACAGGATGAGCCTTTTTAATTATGTTATAAAAATTACCATATGCTAGAGTTTGAATCCCCAATCCCAGCTTAAGAATTTTATGATAGATAGGGTAACCATGTCCCCAAATCAAAAAGCAAAGACCCAAGGCAAGAGAAACACAGTTCCTTCTTCTTTCTGTCAGGCACACCATGCTGCTTGCGTAGTGGATTGTAACTCCACAACCATTGCAGGCAATGCGAAGCTTGATTGCTCCACCCAACCCTTTCTCTTCCAGTGATGTTGGTACAAGTAACCCTGTTAAAAGTAGTTTATATTTTATGCTTTAGCTTGAAAAATATTAGAAAAAAATGAACAATTAAAGTGAAAGGATACCAGTGCTCAAAATTAGTGGTTGCCCAGTTGACAGAGAAAACTAAAACTTTGCTCGGGCAAAAAATAAAGGGCCGGTTGCCTGAGATTAAATTAAATTTGCCATCAGGGCAACCTAGATTTTTTCCTAATTTTGAGCACTGGGTCTTTGTGAAGCGATCACAAAGACTTTTAAAAAGGTATAATAAAGATGCTCTCTTGTGGTAGGTCCCATGAAATAGAGGTTTGACTGGAAGTAACTCCAGGTATTAGGGACTCTCACTATTGTGTACACTACATGACACCCCAAGGGTGTCCACTAAAGCGAGAGTTGACAAAGTGAGAGTTGACTGTAGTTCTAAACATGCCAAATTTTGTTTCTTTTGTTGACTTTGACCATTGGGCAGTTACAAAGGACAAATAAATCCATTAACATTTGTATTAATTCGTATTTATTTTGTTGTTGATGTTATTGTTGAAACGTGAAGATGGGAATCAATCAAGCATTTACTGGAACACAATACACTCACCATAGCAATCTTTGGTTGCACAACGCCAGGACTTATTTATTTGTTCCAGAAGGCCCTCAAACTGGTTAATCATCCCGACAAAATACTTAGGTTTATTTCTTCGTCAGCATCAATTTTTAGCCTACATGTAGAAAGGCAAAACAAGTGGTTGGTTCTACTGCAGTGAAACAAGCAAATAGTAATAATAATTATTATAATAACAACAATGAAGACGATTAGAACAAGCACTAAGCTAGCACAACTTGTAGAACAAAGCCAACACTTCTAAATTCTGTTTTCAATAAAGAGATACTTGAACATTTATACAGCCAAACCCCATGCAAGAAAAAATAAGTTCTTGTATTATGAGGTGGTAATTATTACACTTAGGCTTTCTACAGGTTCGTGTTTATTGGAAAAATAAATAAACTCGGCTAGATGGTCCATAAAATTTTTGTATTCAAAACTGTAAACTATAAACCAAACAAAACTGATCACAGAATATATGTATTGTTATCTATGATCTGGTTATAATGTTTTTCATAATTTGACTGTAAACTTGATCTTGCTCGCCTAGGTATCAAAAGGACAAATTCAGGCCAGCAGAAAAAAACTTTACTAGGTTCTTACATGGAGTTTTTTACTGTAGCAGAAGAGAAACTAATAAATATCAAATCAAGCGATTATATCACACCTTTTAGGTTGTGGATGACCATGTAGAATTGGAACAGATGCTTCTTCTTTTATAGGTGTGTCTTCGTAAGCACTTGAGGTGGGTTCGTCACTCTCGGGGCGATAGTCTTCATCGGACTCACTGCTTTGCCCGGCAGCATGGTAGAATGGGCCTGCTGAACTTTCTGTATTACTGTTATCACACTGGCAACGGACAAAAGCAGAATACTGATCACTCTCTTCGAGGAATGTTGCTACATCTTTAGAAGACTTGAAAAACTTTCGCTCAGGGGCAGGCGTTCGAAAGACGAAGCTTTTCCCCTTCTTTTCCACCAACCATCCTGCACTCTTCATCTTTTCAAAATCTAAGCTCGTGCGGGAACCTTGACCACCAGTTATCCGAGCGACATAAGCACATAGACAAGCCATTGCTTTCTTGTTCGCAGAATGATCCGCGCACTTGGACGGTTAAAATACTTACAGCGGAATTTAAAAATATATACAAATGTTACTATACTACAGGAATGCAAAATATTTACAGAAATGAAACTGAAAAGCCTGTGATACAAGGAGAAATTTTGAGAATAGCAAAGGCGGATTTTCGAACATGAGATTCGCGAGGTCTACTCACGAGCACGCGAGTGGGACATGCGCTTTGACAACTGCGCATTGAAACTGCTGGATGTAATGATTGAGGAACTATTGTTTACATCTGTTGCTAAGGAGAACGCTTTGTTCACTCTCGTCCACGCGTAACACACTCGAAATACGTCATTTTCCTCGTTTCTTCCACGAAATAAGTGTCCCAGAAGCCAATGCTACGTGAGCACCAAGAATTTAACATGGCGGCCGTGGATTCTGCAAGCTACGAGGCCAAAACCAGCAAAAATTGACCGATTGACAGCAAGTAGCAGACAAAAATAGAAATATTTTCAAGACGTTTTACTGTATTCTTTTGAAATTTGGCATAGTTAATAGACATAAAGGTGGCTAAGTTTCCTGACTTAGCCGACATTTTTCAATGCATTGGATCGAAGTTACGGAACACCACGTGACTCAATAACACGTGTTTAATTATTTCTATCAGGAATAACAACTGGATGTCGGCTAAATCACAGAAGAATCCTTTTTAAGTAGGTATTTAATAGCACAAAGAAGAAAGTTTTTAAAAGAAACGACATAGGGTAAATAAAAAAAATATAAATTTGAGTAAGATTCTTAGGTGTGAATTTTCACACCTTTTTGACAGGAAATCAAAATTTTTCACTTCAAATTCGAATTCTGCGACGAAAATTACTAAAGGGAAGTGGGTTCAAAAATACGTATCAGGACCATAAGATATTAAAACGTAGCCTTATTTTGGACTCCTTTTAGCCATTTGTACCACCTTAAGCATTTTGACTGGAATGCTGTAAGGGCCCAGTGCTTTGCTTGTGTTCAAACTAGAAATGACATTTTCAACTTCTGTAGGTATCACTGGTGTTACAAAGAAGCTGTTGCATTGTGAAGTAGTCAAGAATTCTGCAAAAGATCTATTTCCTGGTTGTATAGCATTGGCTAGAGTTGGACCAATTGATGAAAAATACTTGTTAAAGGCATTTGCAATACTTTTGGCATCAGTTAGGGTATCATCACCAACTATTAATCTGCTTGGAAAAGACAGCTTACCACCCTTAGGGCTAATTAATTGCTTAATACCCCTCCATGTAGCTTTTACATTACTTACATGGTATGAAAAGTATTCATTATAATAAAGTTTCTTACTAACATTTAGAATATGCTTTAGTTTGTTCCTATAAATTTTATATCTAGAGTGATTAACTTGAGATTTACTTCTTAGATAACGATTAAATAACTTATTTTTTGTTTTAATAGATTTCCGAATACCTTGTGAAATCCAAGGTTTAGACTGAAATTTGGCTTCTTTTTTACTTAATTTTTTCAGGGGAGCATGTTTATCTATTGTATTATTTATTGCTGAATAGAAAGAATCAAATATCTGATTGATATCATTCTCCCATTCAATAGCCTGAACATCAAGTAAGAGGTCTTCCTGAACGAGAGTAGAGTAGTCACGTGTGTATCTGGTTCTATCGTTTGAGGTCCAAGAAAGTGTGTGAAGGAATAAAAAATTTGGTAAGTGATCTGTCAGATCACAGACCAAGTTTCCACTAGTAGAAAACAATTCATTAGAATTAAAGAGAATATTATCTATTAAAGTTGCTGTATGATCAGTAATTCTTGTAGGCTGAAGAATATGTGGTAGGAAATCATAAGAAACTATTGTATTTATAAATTCGTCAGTTATCTGACAGTCTTCAAAGTTTAAGAGATTAATGTTGAAATCACCCATAAATAAACATAGCTTTTTTTCTTTTGAAATTTTGTCTAATGTTGAATAAAGATACTTGGTAAAATTCTCAGGTTTTCCACTTGGGTGTCTATATAAAATAGCACATACTAAATTTTTATATGGATAACGATTAATCTCAATCCAAAGTGATTCAAATTCTTTAGTAATTAAACAAAGGTCTTCTCGAACAATAAATGGTATCCCTTGTTTGACATAGAATCCCACACCACCAGCATTAGTTAAGGTTGGCTTTGAAACAAAGTTATATCCATTGATAGTGATATTGCTGGTTGGATCACAACCATCTTTTATCTTTGTCTCAGAGAGTCCAATAACGTCAAAAGCATGCTGAAGTTCTGATAGTAGCATAGTCATACCATCATGGTTAGCAGAAAGACTTCTTATATTGAAGTGAATGGTAGAAAAAGAGAGCGTCTGCTTGCTCCGATTAAGAGCCTCATTATTAAGAAAGTCTTCTAAAGTGTAGTAATTGAAGTCAGTTTGTTGCATAAAATTATTTTCCACATCATGATGGTTGAGACTGGATATCTTATCAAGTTTAGATAACAGTTCAAACCATGGTAAGTTATCCATATGTGTATAAGTCATAGTATGTAATAAAGAAGTATAACATAAATAGGTAACTTAGCCATTTGGGTTAGCTGAATGAACTCCACCATCTTGCTTCAGGATATCCAGGTCAGACTTCTTCAGTATGGCAACAACAGGACTTTCTGAATCTTTCCGAAGATAAGTACGGCCATAAAAAGTCCAGATAAACTTATACTTTAGATCCTTCTTGACTTTCAGACTTTCCTTGAATAGTTCCTTATTGGCTTGGGAAAGATTTTCCGATATGTAAATTTTGTTTTCCGAATATCTAGCAAGATCCAAGTCTCTTGTCGATTTATCTCGTAAGAATTTTCTTCCTTTACAGAAGTGATCCCTCGTCTCCCTCCGTACAAACTTTACTATAACATTAGGGGCTCTTGAACTAGTGTTCGAAGAAGATTGAGGTCCTTCTCCTACTGCAGCACTGTAAGATGGTTTTGGTAATCGATGACTTACTGATATATCAGTTTTTGTTATTTCTAATCCTATTAATGAACCAACCTTTATCACAATGTCGTCCGTATTTTCTCCTTCTACCTCAGGTATACCAGAAATCTCCACGCATTCTCGGCGGGAATACTGTTCCAGGTTATTTAGACTGATTTCACATGATTGTAGTCGTTTGGTCAAAGTGGCATTTTCAGCTTCCAAACTCGCATTCCTCGTTTCGAGTAGAGTAATTTAGCATAGTTTTCGTTCATTTGCTTACCAAGGTCATCCAACTTCGCTTGAATTGGTTGAAGCTTGCTGTCAAGGAGCGATTCAATTTCCTTGATTGATGGCATTTCGTTTGTAAATCGTAAAGAAATCGTAAAGAACACAAACACAGAAAAGTGAAAAGCTGATAACATGTACATTTAAGTCAAAGATATCGAAGATAGCGCTATATATTGCAGAAATTTTCCGCAATTCGCAGAGAGCAAAAAATGGACACCCGCCATCTTTGCTGACCGCTGACCGCAGCAAAAGTACTCTCCAGAAGAAGAATTTGTCTGGAGAAGGTATCAGAAAACGACTTTGATCAACTGCAACATTTAAATATTACAAATCTCTTACCAAGTTTCACAGTCGGCCTCTGTTTCAGTGATTTCAAAACAAGGCAGCTAGTGCTGTAGTTCCCCACCAGTTCTTTTATTACAGATCACCCAGGCTTTTAGCCAGGTGGTGGACAGTCACTTTTCAGGGAAAATAAATAAATAAAACAGAGATCTTTTTGATTTGCAGTCAGTGATTTAATAATAGTTTGAATGAATCACTTGATTTCTATAGAGCTTCTGAAAATGCTTTTTAACACACCATCACTTAATTTTCCTTTGGTTACTTCAAAGATAAAAACTGGGCACTCTTTTGTCATTTATATCCGTTTAGAGCAACATGTGAATGTGTGTTACCAAACCGATTTCACTGAAAGAAACTTCATGTAACCAGCAAGAAATGTTTCTTTTGGGGAGCACTTGTTGCTGCCTACATGTTCATGTTTATGTTCAGTCAGCCACCAACACTGGCATGACTTTTGTCTGGCTGACTCGGCTTTGTATGAAATTAATTTTCTGAAAATCATTCAATTTTATTTCCTTGAAAAATGCAGAACGTTTGAAATTGAAGTTCAAGTCTCACTTTGCTATCTAAAGTTTTCTAAATTTGATCAAATTTGTGCAGGCATAAAATTTATTTATTGTCAAAATCGCTTTTGATCATAACAGTTAACATGTGACACCTGCATACTTTTGCAGTTACTGGTGTGGCACTGACAAAGATAACATCAAGAATGGTCCTGCCCCAGCCCTACCATCTTCAGAGTCCGTGATGCGACCATACAACACACCAGCCATTTTCCAGTCGTTGTCCACCATTTTTCTGCCACTGAACCAAACGTCTTTTAGACCGTGGAGTCCCCATTTCATCCCATTTCAACCAGCCACTTCATTTTTTTCCGTCTGGTGAGAGCAATTTCCCACCTTCACAAACTGCAAGCATACCAGCCACACGTTATGCGTGAAGGTTACATAGAACACAGCCTTTAAATTGCCAAATCGATTTATATGGTTAATGCCACTCTTGATGCCTATTGATATCAATTCGCTATAAGGTTTACTGCTAGGTATTTTTAATATAATGTAACGTTGAAACTCCAGGGATATATTTTAACCAGTCAAACTTTATTTTAAACATGATGAACGAAATACAAACTGTCCAACCAATTGTTTTGTTTTTTTTCACTCACATGTTTAGTACACGGTCTCCATTCCACCTCAAAGGAGAAGCATGGTCTCGTTTTCCAGAACAGCGGCTGAGAATCAAGCCTAAAGAAATAATATTATTTCAAAAACTGAAAAGGAAAGTATTGTCTAACAAAGTGAAGTTAAAAACGTTGATAAGCGGGAAAGGAAATTTCTGTAGAGCAGTTTTCAAAGCAGGTAATCGTTTCTCGAAAAATCCTAGGAACGCAAAGGTAAACTTTGATGCGGAGCGCCAGTTTGATCAGATATTTGACACAAGCGTTATGTAAATGATGAACCAAGGCATCACTTATGAAAATTGTTTGCTTTTTCAATGTATACGTATACAGTGCTTTATCTTGGTGCATCTTAATTTAACCGAAAATGATGGAAGTAAAGCTTCCATAAGGGATTTTGCGAGCCAAGTATGGCAATGTTAAGCTAAAAGCTGGATTTGGCGGGAAAATAGCAGGCAATGGTATCACCACAGCGGTCTCCATTCCACCTCAAAGGAGAAGCGTGGTCTCGTTTTCCCGAACAGCGGCTGATAATCAGGCCTAAAGAAATAATAATATGACAGGTTGAATGTTCTTTGTCTTCATACCCAGTCAGTAAGATTACTTTTGGGCTCCAATTACTACCTCCATGTCATGTCCAGAATAGTTCCTTCGCTGCACCATAAAAAGCCTATTGTCGGGACAAAGCATTTAGGCAGAAATGTGGAAATTTGAGTTTTGGTTTTTTAACAAAAGTGAAGCTGTCAGTTTCAGCTCATCCCCTCCTCTTTTCATCTTGTGGAGCTTACATTCAATAAAAGCAACAATCAGAGTATCTAGCTTTATTGAGTTATTCACCCTGTTTTAAGTTCACTTCGTTTGTGCTGATTTTTGGAGCATCCCAGATAAATGTCTTTTCAAGTCAGCGTTAATCATAGTGTGGTAATTACCTAGTATCCATTTTAGACACAACCTCTCTAGAAAGTTTGAAAAATTGGCGGAAACTGAGAAAAGGTCTTCCAATTCATTGGATGATTTTTTTTTTGTATGCAGGTGAGAGTAAGCCCCAAGTTGGTGGAGATCATAAATAGCATTGATGCACCAAGCAAGCCATTATACGGACCTTTTGCATTTTTAAGTGAGGTTAGCCAGTTTCAAAGCCCATAAACGGCCACTTTCAATAGCTAACAAAGCAGCACCATTGACTGAATTCATTACGCGTGCGCATGCCAGCTCGATAATTCTATGGAGAAACAAACGAAAAAGCATATACTCAACCTCCACCGAGTGAAGAAACTTTATTTCAATGAAAGTGCCTTTTCTGTAGGATTAATTCCATGGCCTTTTATTTTATTAGGTGGTCCAGTTCTTTATACGTTATATTGTAGACAAGGGACTAATTTGGTATGGGAGCGACAGTACGTTAGTTTGGATAGATGGAAACTTGAGGCTTCTATTTCCAGATGATCTCTTGAATGACTTGAGGAACTGTAAACTTTTGATGCGAGTAAAATTTTTGGTTTTGACATTTTTTTGTGTGTAATCTCACAAGTGTTTACATTGTTTGGCTGACAGTCCTGACCATTGTTTCTTTTTCAGTTATCTTATAACCTGCGAATTGAAATTCGTTGATGAAAATGATCCGTTAAATTTGCCGTCACTGTATCCTTAAGTGTCTCATTGCTCAACCCGATTTAGTTCATTGTTAAACTTTATTTGTAGGCCGCAAGACAAGTGAAATTGGACCTTCATCTGTGAAAGGATAAGATTATTCTAGCTATAGCAAAATTCTTCCATGTGAAAGTTGTGTTGTATTGTATTAACATTTGCGCATTTGATACATTTCCTGTGTAAAGTTTCCCACCATAATTTTAGCACATTTTTAGCAATTCAGTAAATTGCCCCTCCCGCTAATCCCATACACTATAACAAAAAAAGCAATAGTGTAAAGTGGGAAAATACTGAAGTTTGGGCAGCAAGAAGCCTTGAAAATTTCACACTGCAAGATGAAGCCAAGTGGGTATTACCACTGTACTATTTGTGGCCGTTCATTTGAGAAGGGCAGTAGATTGAAAGCCCACATCGAATTTGGCCATAATTTCCGAGGGCGGCGAAATAAGCTGTTTTGTTGCTTTTGCGGGAAAACATTGGATAACGTTGCTCGGCTTTTTGTGCATTATGTACATAAATGCGAGTGCCGACGGAGATGCTTTAGGTAACTCAGTAGCAAAGAGATTAGTTTGTCCCTTAATGTTTCAGTTAAGAGTTTCTTTTATGCAGGCACCTTGTTTTTGAATTACCTTATTAGAAATCATTGGGTGAATGATATTTTGCCTTTTATTTTAGGAATCCCAGCAGCTAGTGTTCTGTTCAGTCCAATGATTAAAAATTTCCCTTAAATTGGGTATTATGAGGACAAGCACAGACATGACAAAAGCGAATGGAGTGCCTTAACTATTATCTAGACATCAGTAAGATAAAGTTATCCGGTACAGTGTAGACCACTAAGCCAACAGTGTTTGCCCTTTGTCAGTTTATAAGCTTAGTACGCACCTCTCTAATAAAAAATCAAGAAATAGAGGACCGGAAGTAGACTTACCATTGTGCTTAAGTTATTAAAAAGAGACAAGTTTAGTGAACACAATTCGACATGTTTATTCTTCGACTCGATCGATTGATTACAAGGTTTTCCCGCGTGAACTTACGTGTACTCGATTGTTCCATAAAATCATGTGACTAACCAAATATGGGTTACACGAATAATTAGCATAACTTAAATGAAAATGTATACAACACTCCCCGGGGTTACATCACGACTTGAGTGATTAAATAACTAAAGTAATAAAATTGTTTCAAAAATGTTCAATGTTCAAAATGTTCCACTTGCAACTCCAACCGTAACTGTTACGTTAGAACAATGTCGCATGTTTCATTACTCAGAAACTTCAACAGGAATGAGGTCCTGTACTACTCTTCGTAGCACTTGTGGCTTTCGGTCTTTACTGCTTGCAACCTTGACCTTTGCTGATCGAATATGGCCATCTCTACCATGTGTCAGTTCCTCCACTTTTGCCAGTTTCCAAAAGTTTCTTGTCGTCCGATCAGACTTTACGATCACTATGTCGCCTACCGATATTGGACTCTCTTTGTTACTTTTCTTGCATCTCTCATTGGCACGTTCTCATAGACTCAAAAGATACTCGTGTTGCCATCGCTTGGTGAACTGTTGCAGCAATCTTTGGTGATGCTTCGCTCTCTTTGTCAAGGTCTGGTTGACACTGATAACTTCAAGGTGTTGGTCACTTGGTGCATTTGTTACTCGTCTGCCACTGATTAGATGGGATGGCGTAAGTGGAGTGGAAATTGACTCTTCATCATCATAGACATATGTTAATGGTCAGGCATTTACAATTGCCTCGATTTCCACAACTGTGGTTTGTAGCTCATCATAGCTCAATGTCGTGCGTCCCACTGTTTTCTTTAAGGGTTGCTTAACGCTTTAACATACGCTCCCAATAGCCTCCCCACCAAGGGGCTTGTTCAACAATAAAGTTCCATGTAATTCGATTGTCAGACAAGTAGCGAAGAACTTCATCTGATCGTGTGATCTTTCTTATGTCTCTGGAGGCGGATAGGAAAGTTTTGGCATTGTCAGACATGAGGGTGACTGGCAACCCCCGGCGACTAACGAACCTTCGAAAGGCCAACAAAAATGATTTGACACTCAGAGATGGAGTCAGTTCCAGATGAATCGCTCTTGTGGATGCGCAAGTGAATAAGCAAATATACACTTTGTTGGAATCTTTTTCTGACGACTTTCCATCACGTATGTACAACGGTCCTATGAAGTCTAATCCCGTATGGGCAAATGGTGGGTCTAAGGATACTCGTTCCACTGGTAAATCTGGAATCGGTGGTGGTCTGTAAGGAACCCCTTCTACTCTTCTACAAGTTACGCACTTTCTCAAATTTCGCTTTACAGCTTCTCTGCCTCTTAGTATCCAGAATCGTTCACGAATGGTGGTTAAGGTGTCCTTGAGGCCACTATGCTTAATCTTGGAATGCACATCGTGGATTATGAGGTTTGCTAGTCGGTGTTTAGACGGAAGTAAGATTGGATTCTTGCTTTCATGTGAGAGGGGTGCATTGCCTACTCTACCCTTGCATCTGATGATTTGCTGATGGTCAAGGAACAGCCCAAATTGTGTGACATAGACTGGCGGAATTGTATCTCTTTGACTTTGAAGAAATTCAAGTTCCTTGGCAAACGACACTTTCTGTACAGTCTTCAACCACAGTATTTCTGCTTGATTCAATTCTTGAGCATTAAGTTCCTTTCTAAGTGGCTCTCGAGGTCTTTTGCGAGGTTCACGGTCCGATACTCTCTTCTTAGGCTTTCGTATGAACCGCAGGACGTAGGCAGTGACGTGCAATAATCGTGTTACACTGCTGTATCGTTCAATGTCAATAACTTGACTGAGATTGACTGACTGGTCTTCAGACTCTGCCGTGACTAGTGAATGCGTGACACTCACAGGGCTCTTCACAATTTCCTGTAGTGCGTCTTCGTTATCCAACAAAGTCCCTGTTTGAGGAGATGTAGGCCACTTGTCTTTCTCGAACTTCAAAAACTTGGGGCCGGTCCACCAAATTTGGTTTTGTACTAATTGTTCTCCTCTACATCCTCGTGACGGTAAATCGGCGGGGTTCAATTCCCCGGGACAGAACCTCCAACTGGCTTCATTGGTTAATTCTCGAATCTCGCTCACGCGATGCTGAATGTAAGGCTTCCACGCCTTTGCGTTCTTTATCCAACAAAGAGTTGTGAATGAATCAGTCCACAGAAATGTTCCTTCAATTGGAAGAATGGATGGTAACGCTTGTTCTGTCGAGTGGGCTAGTTGGGCTAGCAATGTGGCTCCTAGCAGCTCCAACCTGGGAATCGACTGTCGTTTGATCGGGGCTACTCTCGTCTTGGATGTCACAATGTTCACTTGTGTTTCACCACTGCTGAATTCGGTTCTCAGGTACACAACTGCTGCGTAGGCTCTTTCGGAAGCATCCGAAAATCCATGAATCTGATACGAGATTACATCTGACTGTTCTGGGGAATAATTGGTGTAACATCGCGGAACTCTGATCTTCTCCAGAGCTTTCAGATCATTAATGAATGATCTCCATTTTACCAAGGCTTCTCCTTCCAACCCTTCGTCCCAGTTAACCTTCTCGCCACACAACTTCTGGAAGAGGATCTTCATGCTGATTGTGAATGGAGTTAACAGTCCGATAGGATCAAAGATTTTGGCAGACAGTTTCAATACGGATCGTTTGGTGACTGGAAGGGTTTCTGCACATTCGATCAGTTCAGCGAGGTCAAACTGAAATTCATCCCGGACTACATTCCAACAAATCCCAAGGATCTTCACAAATTGTTCAATTTCGCACTTGTCTTCGGTTGTCAATGATTTCCCATTCTTGAGACCTTGTGTAATTTCGTTTTCCTTGGGAGGGTTCTCCATAGCTGACTTGTTTTCGCTCCCTTCGTCCTTCTTGATTTTTGCGCAGAATGATTGGCAGTTTGAGTTCCATTTTCGTAGTGCAAATCCTCCTTCCTTCATGATTCTTTGTGCTTTGTCGTACAATTCCACTGTTTCATTCCCACGAAACACTCCTCCTGCCAGATCGTCAACATAGAGACTCGACTTCAGCAAAGCTGTCACGGCTGGTTCCTTTTCTTCATACTTGGAAAGATGGTGTTTTATGGTGCTTGCCAGAATAGCTGGACTTGAGGTTAGACCAAAGACGAGTCTTCGAAACTGAAATTGTTTAACGGTTGGGCAATCCTTCTCAGCATCATCGAACCACAGGAACCTTAGCATTCTTCTGTCTTCTGTTTTGATCTGTATCTGATGGAATGCCTTTTCAATGTCGGCTACAACAGCAATGGGATAACCTCGGAACTTAACCACAATATCAAAGAGGTGTGGCACTAAGTTCGGTCCTTTCTCTAAACATTCGTTAATGGAGGCGGTTGCCTTGTCTGTTTTGGCTGATCCATCGAACACCACTCGTAATTTTGTAGTTTCTCTGTCTGAACGAATTACACCATGATGAGGTAAGAAGTGCACTGGAGCCTGGTCATCATCATCATCTTCTGGTACGGCTTCGATAATTCCTGAATTGACTTGATCCTTGATTACATTGTCATAGTCCCTTAACAGTTCCTTGTTTTTCTTCAGACGCGAGTGTAGCTGTCTCAATCTGGTGACACACATTTCATACTCATTCGATGCAGGGACAAGGTCTTCTTTCCATGGCAAGCCTACTTCATATCTTCCCTCCTTCTCGTCGAAATGAATGCTCTCCAGGAACTCACTACCATCCAACTGTGATACAGGCTTGTGTGGTTTTTCTTGTAGTCCTAATGATTCAACATCCCAGAATTTCTGCAAGGCGTTACATAACTCATCGTTCTCATTATGAATGTCAAATGGCTGCAAGGTCATTAGTTCTGGTTTCTCTATAATGAGATTTGTTGTTGCAAATTTGTCAGTCGATTTTTCGCCACTTGCGGGACCAGACAGAATCCACCCAAACATACTGCACACTGCTACGGGGCCACTGTTTCCACGTATGACATCTCCAGACATAACATCAAAATAGTAGTCTGACCCGATTAGCACATCTATGTCCTGTTGACCATCTTCGGCAATGGTCATGTCGGCAAGTTCAAGTCCTTGTAGATGAGCATGACTGTCAATGTTGACTTTAGCTGAAACAGCAGAACAAATCTTCGGAAAACATAGTGCTGATAACTCAATTTCTCCTTGACATCCTTGTAGACGCAGGTTGACCACATCACAATGTTGTTTCGTGTATCTTTCGTCTCCAAACGTGTTGAGATGTAATGTTTCTGTCTTTACAGGGGACAGATTTAACTTCGATTTCAATCGTGTTGTTACGTGGTGCGCTGACTTCCGGTATCCATAAGAATTCTAACAGGAGCTGTTTTAGAATTGACATCATTGACAGCTAACGCCTTCGCGGTTTGTAACAACACAGTTCCCTTTGCTTTGTTGCTCACTGTTGTTGTTGTTGTCTTCGTATCTTTGGCGGGGACTTCTGTCAGTTTTGGATTTCCTTGGTCAAGCATTGAACAAATAGACTGATGATGTCGTTGTTGGCAGTGGCGACATTTCTTCGGATTCGTGCATTCCTTCACATCGTGACCAAATCGTAAACAATTGAGACATCGTTTATCTCGCTCCAAAATACTTCTTCGTTGAGCGGCATCTCTGACAACATCACAGGAGGCAGAATAATGCTCGTTTTTACAATAGGCACATTTAATTTTGCAGCTCCCACCTTGTTGAGAGACTAGAGAATTCGCGGTTGGTGTTTTATTTCGGAATCTTGGATCTTGCGGTTTGCTTTCGTTTACTTTAGCCATCGTCATTTCGCTAGCTTCTCTCGCTTCGACTTCAATCTTTATCACATCTAGCAACTCCTCAATTTTCCACACTGAATCCTTCGAGTTCCTGGCTATTTGCAACCTAATCTCGGCTGGTAACTTCGACATGATAACGGGGATTAAGAGGCTACCATACTGATCAGATGTTACGCCAAGCGACGCCAGACCGCGGCAATGAACACAGATTTGATCGTAGACATAACGAAGGCTGGTCGGACGATCGTTGGAACACGGCGGAACTTTAAGAAGCTGATCCATATGTGCGCTGATAATTTGTTGAGGACGCCCGAAACGTTCTTGTAACATTTTCACGGCGGCGTCGTAGTTTGCTTCGGTTAAAGTAAGACCTTGGATTGCTCGAGCGGCGTCTCCTTCAAGCACAGACTTGAGGTAATTAAACTTATCGATGTTGGAAATCCCTTCGTTACGATGTACCGCCGATTGAAATGAATCCCAGAAGGTATTCCATTTTGTTACGTTTCCTCTGAACTTCGGAAGATACAACTTCGGTAATCTTGTACGTGCTACGTTTTGATTCACTGGCTGTACTGGCTGTGATGTCGTCGAAGACAAACCCACGTGTTGTTGAGTTGACACATTCGATTTGCACGCGTTCTCGATTTTTCCTTTTAGACTGATGATTTCAGCGGTGACTGCCTCTGACCCTTCGATTTCTTCGTCTATCGCGGTGACTTCGCATAAAGATAGGATTCCTTGATCGATTTCGCTTAATGCCAGTTGTTTTCCATCCAAAAGTTGTCGCATAACGCTCATCCGTTCGTAATCCTTCGCTTCCAATGGTCTTTGCAGCATTTCAGTTAGTTCCTCGTCTAGCTTCGTTACATATCGTCGCTGTCCATCTCGTATAACTCGCATTCGCTCCAAATCCGTTGTATTCGTCGCCATACTCGATGTACTTGAATTGCTTTTCGTTTTCGGTTTAGATTTCTTTGGTTTCGGAGGCATTACACTCGAATTCTGCCCCGCGTTTGGGCGCCATTTAGTGAACACAATTCGACATGTTTATTCTTCGACTCGATCGATTGATTACAAGGTTTTCCTGCGTGAACTTACGTGTACTCGATTGTTCCATAAAATCACGTGACTAACCAAATATGGGTTACACGAATAATTAGCATAACTTAAATGAAAATGTATACAACAACAAGTAAACAAGACTCATATCAACTGATGTGAGAATAACTCCCATATTTTGTCACAATAAACGTTTTGTCTTCAAAGTCAGCGACCGATGTCGTCTTGTATATATACGTCCCTTCAGTTTCACTCTCTGCCAACATTTCATTCCGAGCTTCCTTCACGTCATTCTCTGCCTTCACTCCGGGTGCCTTCACGAAGATGTCTGAGCGCAAAAACAGTAAGTTACCTGCAGGTTAAAAAGCCTTTTACATTTTGTCAGGCCAAAACCACTCAAAAAAAACACTGAAACTGAATTCGGTTTCATTTCACTTTTTCTTATCTTCAGCTTTCTGCAAAAAACTAACTTCGGCTATATATATTTTTCCCAAAGGTGACCAACCTTGTCAAAGGCGTCGTCGAACAAAGTACTCAGAGGAACAGCTCAACAGATTAGAGGAGTCGTTTAAAATCGAGATGTATCCCAGAATTCAGATGCATGAAGATCTTGTGCAAGAATTGAACATTGGGGAGGGCAGAATTCAAGCGAGATGATTTGCTTGATGATTTCCCGTGTAAAGTTTAAGATACCGCAATATTGTGGTGGCCTTCGTGCTTGGCTCTCGTGCTTGTTCATCTACCATCGAACGTTACGCAAGAGAAAAGCACAAGAAAAAATGCATGGCCACACGAAATCCTGCTTTTCGCCCCCAGGATTTCGAAGTCTACACAAAATGGCTAAAAACTTGTGACAATGCTCCTTTAAAAATGCCATTCCTGAGAATTTGGTACAACATCAAAACAATATCCCTTTTCATCAATTTCTTTCTTCTCTTAAATCACTGCCTGCATAACTTGTAAGCGACGTTGCGATGTTGTAGTCCAGTGTGCAGTGATTTTATTCATGAAATTTTTTATAACTTTTGTCTTCAGATCTGGTTCTAAAACCACCGGGCAAGATGGCACAAAGATAACATCAAGAATGGTCCTGCCCCAGCCCTACCATCTTCAGAGTCCGTGACGCGACCATACAATACACCAGCCATTTTCCAGTCGTTGTCCACCATTTTTCTGCCACTGAACCAAACGTCTTTTAGACCGTGGAGTCCCCATTTCAACCAGCCACTTCATTTTTTTTCCGTCTGGTGAGAGCAATTTCCCACCTTCACAAACTGCAAGCATACCAGTCACACGTTATGCATGAAGGTTACATAGAACACAGCCTTTAAATTGCCAAATCGATTTATATGGTTAAGGCCACTCTTGATGCCTATTGATATCAATTCGCTATAAGGTTTACTGCTAGGTATTTTTAATATAATGTAACGTTGAAACTCCAGGGATATATTTTAACCAGTCAAACTTTATTTTAAACATGATGAACGAAATACAAACTGTCCAACCAATTGTTTTGTTTTTTTCAGTCACATGTTTAGTACACGGTCTCCATTCCACCTCAAAGGAGAAGCATGGTCTCGTTTTCCAGAACAGCGGCTGAGAATCAAGCCTAAAGAAATATTATTTCAAAAACTGAAAAGGAAAGTATTGTCTAACAAAGTGAAGTTAAAAACGTTGATAAGCGGGAAAGGAAATTTCTGTAGAGCAGTTTTCAAAGCAGGTAATCGTTTCTCGAAAAATCCTAGGAACGCAAAGGTAAACTTTGATGCGGAGCGCCAGTTTGATCAGATATTTGACACAAGCGTTATGTAAATGATGAACCAAGGCATCACTTATGAAAATTGTTTGCTTTTTCAATGTATACGTATACAGTGCTTTATCTTGGTGCGTCTTAATTTAACCGAAAATGATGGAAGTATAGCTTCCATAAGGGATTTTGCAAACCAAGTATGGCAATGTTAAGCTAAAAACTGGATTTGGTGGGAAAATAGCAGGCAATGGTATCACCACAGCGGTCTCCATTCCACCTCAAAGGAGAAGCGTGGTCTCGTTTTCCCGAACAGCGGCTGATAATCAAGCCTAAAGAAATAATAATATGACAGGTTGAATGTTCTTTGTCTTCATACCCAGTCAGTAAGATTACTTTTGGGCTCCAATTACTACCTCCATGTCATGTCCAGGATAGTTCCTTCGCTGCACCATAAAAAGCCTATTGTCGGGACAAAGCATTTAGGCAGAAACGTGGAAATTTGAGTTTTGGTTGTTTAACAAAAGTGAAGCTGTCAGTTTCAGCTCATCCCCTCCTCTTTTCATCTGGTGGAGCTTACATTCAATAAAAGCAACGATCAGAGTATCTAGCTTTATTGAGTTATTCACCCTGTTTTAAGTTCACTTCGTTTGTGCTGATTTTTGGAGCATTCCTTTTCAAGTCAGTGTTAATCATAGTGTGGTAATTACCTAGTATCCATTTTAGACACAACCTCTCTAGAAAGTTTGAAAAATTGGAGGAAACTGAGAAAAGGTCTTCCAATTCATTGGATGATTTTTTTTTGGTATACAGGTGAGAGTAAGCCCCAAGTTGGTGGAGATCATAAATAGCATTGATGCACCAAGCAAGCCATTATACGGACCTTTTGCAGTTTTAAGTGAGGTTAGCCGGTTTCAAAGCCCATAAACGGCCACTTTCAATAGCTAACAAAGCAGCACCATTGACTGAATTCATTACGCGTGCGCATGCCAGCTCGATAATTCTATGGAGAAACAAACGAAAAAGCATATACTCAACCTCCACCGAGTGAAGAAACTTTATTTCAATGAAAGTGCCTTTTCTGTAGGATTAATTCCATGGCCTTTTATTTTATTAGGTGGTCCAGTTCTTTATATGTTATATTGTAGACAAGGGACTAATTTGGTATGGGAGCGACAGTACGTTAGTTTGGATAGATGGAAACTTGAGGCTTCTATTTCCAGATGATCCCTTGAATGACTTGAGGAACTGTAAACTTTTGATGCGAGTAAAATTTTTGGTTTTGACATTTTTTTGTGTGTAATCTCACAAGTGTTTACATTGTTTGGCCCACAGTCCTGACCATTCTTTCTTTTTCAGTTATCTTATAACCTGCGAATTGAAATTCGTTGATGAAAATGATCCGTTAAATTTGCCGTCACTGTATCCTTAAGTGTCTCATTGTTCAACCCGATTTAGTTCATTGTTAAACTTTATTTGTAGGCCGCAAGACAAGTGAAATTGGACCTTCATCTGTGAAAGGATAAGATTATTCTAGCTATAGCAAAATTCTTCCATGTGAAAGTTGTGTTGTATTGTATTAACATTTGCGCATTTGATACATTTCCTGTGTTAAGTTTCCCACCATAATTTTAGCACATTTTCAGCAATTCAGTAAATTGCCCCTCCCGCTAATCCCATACACTATAACATATAAAGCAATAGTGTAAAGTGGGAAAATACTGAAGTTTGGGCAGCAAGAAGCCTTGAAAATTTCACACTGCAAGATGAAGCCAAGTGGGTATTACCACTGTACTATTTGTGGCCGTTCATTTGAGAAGGGCAGTAGATTGAAGGCCCACATTGAATTTGGCCATAATTTCCGAGGGCGGCGAAATAAGCTGTTTTGTTGCTTTTGCGGGAAAACATTGGATAACGTTGCTCGGCTTTTTGTGCATTATGTACATAAATGCGAGTGCCGACAGAGATGCTTTAGGTAACTCAGTAGCAAAGAGATTAGTTTGTCCCTTAATGTTTCAGTTAAGAGTTTCTTTTATGCAGGCACCTTGTTTTTGAATTATTTTATTAGAAATCATTGGATAAAAACTAGCAATATCAAAGAATGACGTTTCGACAGCTCCATGCCATCATTTTCAAATTCAAATAAAGTACATTTCGTGTGTTCATTATATAGTCAATGTAAGTGTGAAGGTCTCCGTGCATATGATTAAGAGATAAAAAGATAAAAGGTAAAAACGATGAATAAAAATACAAGCGTGGTACGCTTGAAATGTCAAAAAATAATAAAAAATCAAATAAAAAGTTTGGAGTCCGATTGAGTGTTAAGTGTTGGTTTTCTGTCTTTGATGAACAGCATTTCGTAAATCAAGCAATCCAGCTTCCGACGGCATTTCTTGAGGATTGTAAATTGGTCACGAAGATCTTTGTTCCTCAGATTGTGTACGTCCTGCAGGTGTTTGCCAATGACAGAATGTTTGTGCTCATTAATGCGCTGAAATAGGTGTCGGCACGTATAGCCGACATAATCTGCGTCGCACAGATCACATTTAAATTCATACGCAACGCATTGTTCGTTAACAAGAGGTGGTTTGGGTTCCGTCACTTTAATCTCATCATGAACGACCATATTGCAAAAATCGCAAGGATGTTACGCAGAGACGTGGATGTTGACGAGCATATCCAGAACATATCATCCCATCAGCTAACATTTTTGAAAAGCTCGTACTATGCCGGGGTCTCAAGTTTGCTATTCCTCAGCGCCAGATATCTGCCATGGAGGTTAAAGCCAACTTTGAAAAGGCCTACTGGCAACTCGAACCAACAATCTGTGACGACAAGAAAGAGTTGGCCGCAGCCACATTCCGATCTATTGCACTAAACTACATTGAACAGAAAAGTCCAAGTCCGCCTAGAGCGTTGCGAAGATCCATCAACCAACTGAAGAAAAGTGACGACATCGTAATCTCAAAACCGGACAAAGGGTCAGGCGTTGTCGTCATGGACAAATCTGACTATGTACGTTTATTAATCATTAGAATTGTCCTGCCCCAGCCCTACCATCTTCAGAGTCCGTGACGCGACCATACAACACACCAGCCAGTAGTATAAGTGGCTCAATGGCAGACCTAGCCATCTGATTGGTCGAGACAGCACACGTGACGCGTCTCGACCAATCAGATTGCCGGATTTCATCCAAGATGGCCTCCGGACTTTTTAATGAGCAAAAATTATTCAGTCTGACGTCACCCATGCGTGTAAAACTGCGCCCCAGACCTCTACGGAGGTTCTGGACCCGGCTAATCGATAAAAATCGATAATGGGATTACGTAATGGCTTTCCGGTCCCCCGCTCCTGAAGGGAGCGTATTATTTTCCAGTCCTTTCGCTAGATGGGGCACTTCTCTTTGGAGTTAAAAATGAGGAGGAGAAACACAGATTGATTTTTTAGTGGATTTGAAATGGAAAATCATGAATAGACTGCTTAAACCTCGCTGATGAAGGATTCATCTATCCTTTTACGGCCTTGAAGACATGATGTCATGGCGCTTACAAACGTGTTTTGAATTCGAATCACGGACCTGTACACCAAGTTAATTAGGCTTTTCAAGACTTTTGAACACAAAATGGTAATGTACAATGTTGCTTCGAATTTGTATGGAAGTTTTAGAAAGATCGGTAAAGCCACTGAATTATGAATTGAATGCAAAAGCCGTGTGCTAAAATTTGAACTTTCCACTTTTAGCATGAAGCCGAGTGAAGTGTGAATAAACTAATTACGCATGCAGAATTGCACGGCTTTGAAATTTTCGATATTTTGATATTTTGAGTACATTTCGTGGGTTCATCTTCAATGACATTTAATTTGAAGCAAAGTTTATTTGAAGGTTCTATCATATTTCAATCTTTTGTTCAAAATTTTAGCCTTTTTGAAGCGAATGAAGCCGAGTGAAGTGTGAATAAACTAATTACGCATGCAGAATTGCACGGCTTTGAAATTTTCGATATTTTGATATTTTGATTACATTTCGTGGGTTCATCTTCAATGACATTTAATTTGAAGCAAAGTTTCTATCATATTTCAATCTTTTGTTCAAAATTTTAGCCTTTTTGTCACTTGCACGCACATGTTTATCTGATTTAGACGTCCCGTCTTCGTGTTTAGGCTTTCATTTATTTAAGCGCTTTCAGTGTCGCCGGAACTATTTACAAATTGAACGCAACGATATATGAGCGAGTGCTACATAGAATAAATAAAATCACACAGAGATTTTTTTCAAAATTGTTTTAATTACAATTCTCATACATGGCATTTCTAAAGTTTACAAAACGTGACAATCGCTTGCAAAATAAAAGTCCAATTCTCCTATCATACATGGTATTTCTAAACGCGACAATGCAAAATAAAAGTCTTCACAAATTTTATAGGAGCGTGTGCTACATCAACAAATCACAGATGTTGTTTTGTTTACAAAATAAAAGTCTTCACAAATTTTATACGTTTGAGTGCTTTTTCAAGATTCTCACCTAGAAACACGGTTGTAAAGTTCCACTCCTCAATATCGTAATATTCTCCATAAATGCAACCGCAGCAAGTCAAGAAAACGCGACCACCCCACTTGGTTACTATGTCGCCCCATTTTATTTCTTTCACGAACTTCTCGTGATCAGCGTTGTGCACTCTGTGAATAGGTTGTGTACACAGCATGAAGGTAAATTTCCACAAGACATGACTGATAAAATAAAACAAAAATCAAAAAAAAATAGTAATGCAATAAAATGTTCCATCAACACCCGCACTTGTGTTTGCGCCTCGGCCGTCCATGTTTCTTTTCTTTGGAGGCAGCGTCGTAGGTCTTGCAACAGGAAAGACACTTTTTCTTGGTTGCGCACAAGGAACGGCACGTCTTGGTTTCTTTCAGATGAGAAGAGAAGCAGGTCTGTCCAAAGAAACGACGATGGCATAGGTGGCAGGCAAGAGATGGTTGAGGGAACGTACCGGGTGGAAAATCAGCTTTGGCCGAGGTAAAGTCTGGGCACTTGGTCTTCTCGCACGAACGGCACCGTTTGCCCTTACACGGATGATGCCTGATGTCGTCGTGATCGTAGCCTCGATCGCAGTCGTGGCAGTAATACGAACGCGACAGGAACCCACCGTACGAGTTGCACCCGTGGTAGTGGTGGTCGACCTTGAGGAGGAGGATCTGTTTGGGGGCAGGTGGTCCCGCGTAGATGATGCAGTGGGGTTTGTCCACGGACATGACCTTGATCTGGTATCCGGTAAGAACCGTTTGAAACTTTTGGAGTTCGGCAATACCGCAAGGGCCTTCGGGTACACCGGCCAGTCGGTGTAAGTCTTTAGCCAGACGGGTCTGGATGGGACGGCCTTTTCTCAAGTTCTCGTAGTTTGAACTACGAGGCCCCTCGTCTGCGCGGGCACGCATGGTGACGATGGCTCGTGCGCAGCACAACTCGTCTTCGTTTTTGACCACGACGACAGACTGTTTTCGCGCCAACAATTGTGGTACCGTCTCGCGTTCGGGTTTCTGTTTCTTTCCAGTACGGTTGAATTTGGTCTGCATGATGATTTTGTCGTTGACCCAGAACTGGTTCGTTGTTAGGGGTTGGAGATACATGCCCAAACCATCCCTGCCATCCTCGAACTCCTCCACGGTGAAGGATGTGGACGGAAAGGCGCGAGTGTTTGTGTCAGACTTCAGCGTGAAGTGCACAGTGGAATGGGGCTGCAAGGTGGTGTCAGAGTCGATCTGCTTACGAATGACCCGTCGTATGGCCTCCGTGGCTTGGAACCGTTGACGGTCTAGTACTTGTTGTTCACCGTTCAACATGGCGGCGACGGAAGGATCGTCGTCAGAGAAAGAAGATCTTTTTCTTTTTGAGGGGGAATAACTCTGCGAATTGTCCATGATGAACCGGAAAGTTTGAATTACGCGCCCTTCGTTCGCGCCTCTTATACCTTATGGTCGGATTGAAATGCACCAATCACAGCGAGGATCGAAAGGCACCAATCGGTGCTTGTCTCCATTGTTTGACTACAAATACCCCCCCTACCCCCCCACCCCCTCATTCCATGTCTAACCTTGTCTGACCTTGTCACTGATTGGCGTGAACGTGGGCAAATTCAAACTTGTCCGCTCGTCGAGTTGAACGTAGTTCGTAGTTTCATTGAAATGGAAAATCAAAAGACCTCCGGTAAAGAAGTAAGGGGAAAGAGAAGCAACTTAACAGCAGAGCAGAGGAAAGCGTTGTTTTTTCGGTACAATTTATTCATTCTCCCTGACGAGCTGTTAGAAATGATCCGACGATACGTCGTAAGTTTTTATCGTTGTTGTTGTTGTCGTCGTTTACCGTTAATCCTCGTGTTTGTTGTTCTTACAGTATGCTCAAAAGATCAGAGAGAAGAACGAGATTGGATGGCAGAAGATCAATGCGATGGTTAATTACTTGAATCCGGAACCCAAGAGGGATTCACTTGGAACGTACGTTTGTAAATTTCATACTCATGTATTAGATCATGCATTTGAACTATTAGGACACCACGTATGCACAAATTGACTTTTTTTTTTCTCCCCCCACGTGGGATACACTCTCAGGTTCTGTAAACAAGTGTTTATTTTTTTTTCCCCGTTGATTTTTTTCAGAACCAGCCGTATAATTGACATACTTTTTATCCGTTGGTCTGACATGTTGCTTTGTCAAGAGTGTGACCGCGAGTACGATTATCGCCGTTGCGATGAAAGTGTGCGTTGTTGTTATTACTGCCCTGGATGTCTTAAACTTTTTTACCTTGATTTTTTTTCAGAATGTGTCGATCTAATGTTTTCGCTTACGGCTTGATGTTCTGGTGTCCAAACTGCGAATATTATAGTGTTTTCATGAACTTTCTTGGCGAGATTTTTTATTGTTGTACTTGTAACGCGAACGTCATTTGAGATGTAAATAGAGTGTGTTTCTTTTTTCCTAGGTTGTCTTGCGGTTGCCCTAGACCTGTACGACATTTACTGTACTTGTTCGATCGAATCCCGTTTTGAATTTAGACCATCTTTTTTTTTTGCTGTATATACATAGATTGAGATGTAAATAAAGTGTTGTCTTGCTGTTGCTCGACCCACTTTTTTATACTACCTTGATTTTTTTTCAGAATGTGTCGATCTAATGTTTTCATGTATGGGTTGATGTTCTGGTGTATGATACTGTTTTCATTAACTTTCTTGGCGAGAGTTTTTATTGTGGTGATTGTAACACGAACGTCATTTGAGATGTAAATAAAGTGTTTTTTATTTTTCCTAGGTTTTACGTCACTGCACATTACCCATTGCGATTTCGATTTCGGTTATTTTGTAAAGATTGTAAACGTTACAAGATTTGTGTGTATCCCACTAGTATGCATCCCACTTGTTTGTATCGCACTTGGATGTATTGTTTGATCTGCGAAAGAGAAATCGACATTAAAGCTTTTTTGTAAATGTCTAAGATTACTTTAGTCGATTGTTTATTTTGTATCCCATATTGATTGAACTGTGAAAGAGAAAAAGGCATTAAAGCTTTTTTTGTAAAAAATTTACCCAGGTATTGCAGACTCGATTGGGATGTGCTCCTACCCTTTGGTGCCCAAGAGAACTGGAAAAACAGACTTCGCGCCGTAATACCCCCTTGCCATTGCCAACTGTTTGAGATGACTTTTAGAATCGACTTGTGGTGCGCGTGGAAAATCTTACACTGTTGTGAAACCCTGTAAATTGTTTTGTTTTTTCAGATACGACGAGGGATTGTTATTTGTAGATTGTGTTAGATGTGCGGCGAAAAGAAGAAGTTGTCATGTAGTGTATACCCTTGTAGAAAGCGAAAAAATATTCTACGAACATACTTTTGAAATGCTTTTAATGCAATAAAAGAACAAAGGTTATTTACAAGTGTGTGTCTTCATCCATAACCAAAACGCGTGACATTCTACCATGCTACAATGGGCCCTAGTACAATTAAAATGAAAACCGCAATCGGGTAAGGGTTCTACGATCGTTTCTAACACTCGTTCGAATTTCGGACAACCGTAGTCTTCTAAATTTAAACTGGGGATGTTCAGTTCGTTTAACAAGTCTCTTTCCACGTGACCACCCTTGTAAGCCACTACGTCACACCCGCGAAACCTGTGACGTGAGTAAAGTTCCAACAGTTCGTCTTTTACTTTGAATTGAGGGAGGGCCTTTTCGTCTTTCGTGGGAGAAAACGTCAATCCGTGCACGTTGTATTTCACGTACCAGACCGTCCTCTTGTCTTTGGGGGATAACGCGTCCCAAGGGACGGGAGGGTAAAAGGCCACTCGTCCGTATTCCCCATTCCACGCGTGATAACCCAGTTCCCTCACGGCAAAGTTGTCTTCTACGCGAAAGCCTTCCAAGTCCAAAACCATGCACACCTCAGCGTCTGTAAGGATGAGGACGCTCGTGAGTCGCTTTTCTAAACCCCTTGGGACACTCGTCGGCCCACTGGAAGAAATCGCACTTGAGCGGCGATTGACGACACTTGAAGTAGAGTCTCCCCGGGTTCTTTTCCGACTTGGACATGCACAACAAGACGGAACAGCCACAATGACAATTTAGATCTTTCTGGTTTCTGGAGTAGTACTCGTTCAGGCTGTCGCGGAACTTTCTAAAATACTGGGGGGCCTCTTCCACACCCATACACACGTAACACAAATCTCCATCGTCGTCGTCTTTACCCACGCCGCACATGTAGTACTCCCATCCGTTCTTGGCTTGCTTGCGCAGCAACGGGGTTCGGTTGTGAATGGGGCACATCTGACACGCGTTCTCGTCGGGTACGGGGTCCCACGGAATGGTGGCTAGGAAGGCGTCGGGGTCGAATTCTGCGAAGCAATGCGAGAAAGGACGTGAGTCTTGATGTGACGGCGTTTTGACGTGTAGGGTCTAGAGAGATGTCTCAGATGCATGTACAATTTTAGACGGTCCCGCCTCGTCTTGAATTTCGATTTTCTGAATTCCAAATCCCGTTCGTCCTGTACTTGGTGGGGTCTCTGCACCCACTTTTCGAAATGACCGTCCCAGGACATCACGTCCACAAAGGGATCGAAAACGACACCACCCATCGTCTCTCTAGGCCCCACGCTCGGAAACCGTCTGTGTCTCGGGACCAGTGGTTCCTCTAATTCGTGGTGATAATAATCAAATAACGTAGACTGACCTGACTCTTGTGGCTTTTCCTCCACTTTCTTAGCCATCTCGCGTTTCCGTTTGGCATCTCGTTTTAACCTGTAGTTGGCAGAACGTCTTTCTTTGTCGCTTACACCCGTTCTGATCGGAGAACCGAGTCCTTCTTCGTAGTAGATGGACGGCGTGTTGGCAATGCGTTTCAATTCTTCTACTTCTTCGTCAGTCATGAGGGTCATGTTGGACATCGTGTAAAAGTCTTTTCTGAAATACCTCTCGCTCTGCTGCATCTGACGACCTTGCAGGTCCCTCGTCCTTTATATAGCATTTGGGCGGATCGAAAATACAGTGTTCCCATTGGTTCTTTTTGGGTCATCCAATCAGAACGCTCGAAAACGAACCAATCGCGACGAAGGTCAAAGGTCAGTACTTTTCCATCATCTCCTTTGCCCGGGCTTGCCCGCCGCCACGTAGGACCTTGACGGTGATTGGTGGATTTCGATCCGTCGCTAAGGTATATAAAGCGAGTGGCGCAACACTCCATTTCAATCATGAATGTGGAAGAAGTGAAAGCAGAGGTGACAAAGACACTCAAAAAGTTACAGACCAAGAGGGGGCAAAAAGCCTTCGACTTTGAAGTGCGTGTCGTGCCTGACGAGTGCGACACCTTTGAAAAGTTTAAAGTATGGTTCTCTACACCAGACGCTTCTACACCAACAACACCAAAGTCGAAGGACTCGTGAACGATCCGGACCTTTACGCCCAAATCGCCACCTTCTCCACACTGGACGACGTGAAACCGGACGACCACACGACCGCCTTCTTGTTCGACATTTGTCACATCCCGTTCAGCGAGTACGAACTGACCGAGGAACGCTTACATCTCCATAACCCAGACTGGTTCGACAAACATTGGGCGTTCGTCAAAGGGATGTACGACGTGTACTTGTTCCAGCACAGGTGGTTCGAGTATCATCACGCGCAAAACAAATTCGTGATCTGCGACAAGCCTGATTTGGAAGGTGACGCCGCCATCGTTACCGGTGACGAGGTCGCTCTGTCGTTCTCTGCCGTGCACGCCCTGGAATCTCTGTTCAGTTGTTTGACTACGGCACGCGATCTGATCGAGGACGATATAGTGAACCCCTTCGATCTGAAGGTGGAGGACACCTACGATTACAAACGACTGTGCGACAGACTCGTCCGACTGTTGTACGCGGAAAGAGAGACGAGCGAATTCTGGTTCGCCAAGACCAGGACCCTGGTGCGCGACTACGGATGCGACATTTGCAGAGAAGAATGGGACGCTTTAGAAGCCAGTGAAATGAACTTGTACGATAAGGAATTAAGAGAATTTAGATCGTCTTGTAACGACGTAGGGTGTTGCTACGTCAAGGGTGCCTTTTTTTGTGAATAAAAGTTCATTGTTTACCCTGTTGTCTTCATTCGAGTCATGAATAGCGAAGCGTACTGGTGTTGGGTGAAAGACGTGTGTCTACGCGTCTATCTCAAATACGGACAAGGGATCACGGTTCCCTTAGATCCCGTCCACGATCCCTTGCATGTTTTCGACGAGGCCGACGTACAAAACAAACCCTTTCGTTTCGCCGTCTACATAATGTGGTTGAGGTACCAACCCCACGCATTCGATTGGTTCAATTGTCTGTTGACGCAACGCGACGACCTGGTACGGGATTGCACGGTACGACTGACCACCATTCTGGCGACGACATGAAACGAGCATTGCAGAACTACGTCGATCCTTCCAAACCGGGTAGTTTGGGAGGCGTGCATCGGTTTGCCAGAGCCCACCGACTCGACCCGACTAAAGTCAAGAAACTCTTGGAAACGGAACTCGCGTACACGTTACACAAACCCAGAAGGAGACGTTACCCCACCTTACCCGTGTTGGTGTTCAGCATGGACGAGCAATGGGTGGCCGACCTGATCGAGGTGCAAAACATCGCGAGAGAAAACAAAGGGTACAGGTACCTGCTGACGGTCGTGGACGCTCTTTCCAAGTACGCGTGGGTGGAACCGGTCAAAAACAAGACGGGGAAAGCCGTGACGGAAGCCTTCGCCAAGATCTTGAAGCGAGCCAAAGGTAGAAAACCGATCAATTTACAGACGGACGACGGTAAAGAATTTTACAACAAGACCTTTGCAGAGTTCGCGAAACGTCGAGGTATCCATCACTTTTCCACGGCCGGAGACACCAAAGCCAGCATCGTCGAGAGGTTCAACCGCACCCTGAAGGAACGCATGTACAGGTACTTCACTGCCGCGAACACGACGAATTACACCAAAGTGCTGCCCGCCTTGGTGAAAGGGTACAACGTCTCGTTTCACCGAAGCATCGGCATGGCACCCGCCAAAGTGAACTCGGCCAACCAAGAAGCCGTGTGGAACGTGTTGTACGCCAAGAAGAAAAAAAGAAGACGTCGCGGCAGCGAATTCAAAGTGGGCGACAAGGTACGTCTCAACACGAAATTTCGTCCTTTTCAGAAAGGTTACTTGCCCGGATGGACGGAGGAAGTGTTCGTGGTACGCCGAGTGAAGCCGGGACCACCTCTGACCACTTACGAGTTGGACGAATACGACGGCACTCCTCTGAAAGGCACGTTTTACAAGCAGGATTTGCAAAAAGTGTCGGTGGGAGACGACGACCTGTTCAGGGTGGAAAAGATTCTGAAACGAAAAGGTACAAAAGTCCTGGTGCGTTGGAAAGGATGGCCAATCAAATACGATAGCTGGATCGACAAGAAAGCTCTGGTGACACGATGAAAGACTTTTACGTCAAGTTGACGAGCGGTTCGAATCGGTTCGAATTTCCGGACAACCGAGCCAACCGTTTCAAGAACAGACTCCCGTACCTGATGCAGTTCAAGGAACCCGGTTGGAAAGTGGGCATGACGGACATTCACGTGCCCAAAGCGCCCCGTCGAGTGGACTTGAAAGATCCCTTCTTGTTCCGTTTCGAGTGGCACTTGAAGTACGGCGACGGAACTTACGCCGGTGCGGACGACACGACGTTGGAGATCACGCGTGACGTTCTGGAACGGTTGCACCCCAACATCGCTAGCGGTACCCAACTCCTGCAAGCCGTGAGACGTCTCTACTACAAGACGTTGCAAGACGTGGACGTGGTGGACGCCGACCTGAGACGAGACGATGGAGACAAATTGTACACCCGACTCGTGTTCGACCGAGACGAATTCGTCTTGGACAACCGCGACACATTCACGGGGGACGCCCAGCGTTACCCGGCCGTGTTCGTGGGATTTCGATTGGCCCGAGACATGGGATGGATCGAGGTGACGGGTCCGCCCGATGCTCCCGTCTACGTCCTGGGTGACAATTTACGCAAAGACTTTCCCGACGACACCGTGCCCGGTGCCACCGACATCGTGGAAGGCAACGACGAATTTTACAAAGTGGACAACGATGCCCTCCAGTTGAGCTGTTTCTGCAATTGGGTGTTTTCGTACCTGGACGAAAGTTACGAAAGAGCCTTCGGGTCCAATCGACGCCAACTGTTCGTACACTCCAGCGTGGTGGAAAGCATCCCCGTGGGCGTACGCATGACAAATCTCTTGGGGGACATTCCGTACTCCTTGGACCGTCGCGGCTACGAGATGCAACACGTTCGATATATGCCCGTACGCGGAGAACTCTTGGACATTATCGAGATCGTCGTGAAAGAGGAAGACGACGACACCGACGTTCACTTCGAACCCGGGAACACCGTGGTGACGTTACATTTCAAGTATGCCTGGTGAAGAGTTTTACCTCACGTTACCCAGCGACAGCAGTCGTCGCGAATATCCCGACAACGCGAACAATCACTTCAAGGTGCGACTACCCAATCCCATTCGTTTGGAAGGACAAGGTTGGAAAGTGGGATTGAGCAGCATTTCCTTACCCGATGCCAAGATCGACTTGACGAAATTCAAATCCTTGAACTGTCCTCTCCTGAGCGTCAAGTGGTTGGCCAAAACGAAAGTTGGTGGAAGTAGACTGAAGGTGGAAGAACGATCCACAGAGTTGGCGTTCGACGACATCCTTTACGACGAGAACATCGTGGACGGTCTCAGTTTCGTGAAAGCCTTGATTTTTAAGTTTGATCAAGTGACCAATTCCAAACGCAGCCACAATGACATGACACGGGATCCTACGAATCGAATGAAATTGGAATACACCTTCACGTGGGAAGGAGACGAGTTGATGTTGGACAATTCCCAGTTGAACATTCTCTATGCCGACGCCGTTTTCAAAATGATGTTCAACGAAAAGTTGGCTTTTTACATGGATTGGGTCAAGAGAGAAGAGAACGGAGACATCGTGCTCGGACCAAACCTGAAGGAGGAACACTACGCCACCCAGATACCCAATCCTGCAGACGTACCCAAAGAAGATGGAGAAGAGGCCTCATTCTGGCGCCTCAAAGACGGAAAGTTGTACTTGAGTTGCTTGTGCAATTGGCGATTCGTCAACTTCAATAGAGCCTTTCAAAAAGTGATAGGAGAGGCATCGCGTTCGTTGATCGTGTACTCGGACGTGGCACAGAGTTCCGTGGTGGGCGATCAAGTCACCGATCTATTGCGAGAAGTCAACTACGTGAGAAAAGGACGAGGCAACGCCTACTTCGAACCGCTCCACGTACAATATATTCCGGTGCGCAAGGACACCTTGGACATTATCGAAACGCAAGTGTCCGAGACGAACGGAACCCTTACGAAATTCGGTGGAGGCAGAACCCTCTTGACGTTGCATTTCAAACGAGAATGAGAGGAGGTAGTTTGACGCGCTACGTACCCGACCAAGACGGCACCGGTTTCTTCAAAGACATCCTTTCCTCCACCGCCCGAGAAGGTTGGCGAGGTTTAAAAAGGGGTCCGTTGGGTCTACCCGTCAACATTTCCGCTGCCGTGGCCGGAGCCAAGAGAGGAGCGAAACGTAAGATAGAAAGAGAAGCCAGCAAGAGACTCAAGAGAGGCCTCAACGATCTGTTTGGTTCGTGATGAATCCCATCTATTCCAGACGCGTGAAACGGATAAGGAAAATAAGTCAACGAGGTGGGACGCTTTGGTCCGGCGGCACCGCTCGATTTCCTTGGACCGACTTGGTGAAACAACTGCAGCGACAGTATCCTATAAAAAAGCGAGGTCAACGCGGAGGTACGTTCATTCCTAGACGTCAACGCAAACGAAAACGATGACAGATCTCGTGCCTCTGACCGGATCGACGGGTGTGTCCAATCCCAAATTGGATCTGTTCCGCGTCCCACCCACCGATGTCAGCATCTCCAGTTTTCGCATGGTGCCCATCCAGACCTTCACCACAGGGATCAACCCCGTGGACTTTCAGGTCGATCCGCAAGAAGATTACATCGATTTGAGTCGTAGTTACTTCGAAGTGGAATTGAGGTTGAAGAAAGCGGCGGACGGTACCAATTACGCAGCGGCAGACAACGTGTTTCCCGTCAACAACTTGGCGCACACCTTGTTCAAACAGATCAACGTCAAACTCAACGGAACCTTGATCAGTCCTCAGACCGACACGTACCATTACAAGGCCTACCTCGAAACGTTGCTGAACCACGACAGAGACGACGGCGACACCATCTTGAAACCTCAAGGCTGGTACAATGGCATCGACTGTCCTAACACGTTGACGGCCAACAACCTGGACGATGCCGCGCCTCACGCCGACTTCGAAGCTCTGACTACCACTCAACAAGAAACCGTGAAAGCCCTGAAAGCCGAAAGAGCCAAGTACCTAGGAGGCACCGTGCACGTGTTGCGCTTCACGCCCCACATCGAAGTGTTTCACATGGACAAGGTCTTGGTGCCAGGCGTGCAACTCCAGATCCAGATGTACTTCAACAACCCAGATCTGTTCACCGTGGGTGTCGCAGGGCAACCTGCGGCTCGACTCACGAGCCAAGACGTCAAAGTCAGACTGTACCTCTGTCAACTGAGACTCAATCCCTCCGTGTACTTGGAATTGGAAAACAAACAGAGAACGACCCGGAAACCCGTCAGCTACACCACCGTGAGAGGTGAAATCAGGACCTACAACAGGCAAGGCAACCAACAACGCTTCGAGATCAACAACCTGTTTCAAGGACGCATCCCCAATCGTTTGGTGGTGGGTATGGTGTCGACGGCGGCTTTCACCGGCACGTTGGTCACCAACCCCTTCAATTTCCAGAAATTCGGTTTGAGCAGCATTCGTCAATTGGTGAGAGGAGAAGAGTACCCGTACGAGACGTTGGAACTGGTGCACGACGACGACAGCAAGGATCTGAGAGGATACTTCAGGTTCCTGCAAGCCACGGGGTGTCTGTGCCGAAAGAAAGGAAACATGGTGAGGAGCGAGGAATGGGGACAAGGCAGGAACAGCACGCTGTTCGTATTTGACAACGCGGCCAACGGATGTTTGGACAGTCCCGTGTTGAATCCCAAACAGAGCGGAGAGGTGCAGCTGGTCCTGAATTTTGGTGCCAATCCAGGAGTCAACATCACCGTCGTGGTGTACGGTGAATTCGAAAACTTGTTAGAAGTCGACGCCAACAAAGCCGTCCTTTACAACGTGTACGAACGCTGATGGAACGCGTGGCCCTGAACAACGTGCAGTTGGACCATTTGGCAGAAGCAGACCCCATGTTGAAACCGCATTTTCACGGGACCGTGGCCTGCGACGAATTACCGTCGACCCCTCGCAAAGACGTGCCTCGGGGTTACATCGTCAACACGGATCCGTCCGACTTACCGGGTCGCCATTGGATCTCCCTGTGGACCGAAAGCAACGTGTGCGAGGTGATGGACAGTTACGCGTTACCTCTGGAGGCGTACCAGACCGCGGGACCGTTGCAAGCGTGGTTAAAGACACATTGGAAGTACGTGATCCGAAACGGACAGAGTTTACAGTCGTTGTTCAGCAAGAGTTGCGGCGATTACGCCCTGTTGTATTTGAGTTCGAAAGCCAGAAACGAAAGCATGCAATACTTTGTAAATCGTTTCTCCAAACACGATTACGCGGCCAACGACCACCAAGTAGGTCAGATGTTACGAGAAAAAATAGTAAGAGCCTTAGGATGGCAAGATGTTTGTAAACGACCTCACGTTCAGAACACCGTGCGATCGCACGGTGGTGTAAATGACTTGTTTTGTGAATGTTAATAAAGAGGTGTGAAAAAAAAAAATTGCTTCGGCCAGGAGTCGAACCTGAGTCTCCGAGGCCACAACTCGGCGTCTTAACCGCTAGACCACAGAAGCATTCACCCATCATAAAAACGGCGACAATCGATACTTGTAGTCACTCTGTATCCATGGATCGAGGTGAAGCGTTCACCTTCAACTGTCCGTGCAGCATCTTGATCGTGGGACCGTCAGGCTGTGGTAAGACGGTCTTCACTTCCAAACTCTTGACGGAAAACGCCGACTTGTTCGGGTCGTCTCCCCAGGTCGTACGATACTGTTACGGCGCATGGCAGGACAAATTCGGGGACATGCAGCGAAGAGGCATCAAATTCCACGAAGGCATTCCAGACACGAACGATTTGAAAAAGTGGTTTCCCAAAGGAGGTGTACTGGTGATGGACGATTTGATGGACGAAGGAGGCAGCGACAAACGCGTGCTCGATCTATTCACCAAACACTCTCATCATCAAAACATCACGGTGTTGTACTTGTGTCAAGACATGTTCCCGCCCGGCAAGTACGCCAAGAGCATTTCCAGAAACGCGCATTACGTGGTAGCGTTCAAGAACCCTCGCGACCAATTGGGATTTCGAAACTTGGTGCTTCAAGCGTTTCCGAATAAGTGGAAAGACGTGCACGACAGGTACAGACGAGTGACGGACAAGCCTTTCGGTTACATGGTCTTGGACTTGCATCCTGCCAGCAGCGACGATCGACGACTCCTCAGCCACTTGTTAAAAGACGAGGGATACGTGCGATGTTATCAGTTCGAAGAAGACGAGGACCCATAACTATCGTTCTTTCATCACGTGCCTGATGCAGCTACGCGACGTGTCGTGGTGCAGGTTCCTGCACCGATGCAGGCGACACTTGAGCCAGATGAGGCCCGACGACATGGATCGCGACGCCATGACGCGATTGGTGACGACGTGTAAGACGTGGGAGGACGTGGACGATCTGGTACGAGCATATAACGAGACTCACTTCAGAGAATTGATTCACTCGTTACGCGATGGCTGAGGAAGTGTTACCTTCGGTGGGCGTGGGCAGATCTCCCGACGTACCGTCGATGGGAGACCTCATTCACATGGCATTAAACATGTCGCCTTTGAGCCCTCATCCCATCGACACCGTCGATTTGGATCGTTTGGATCCGTCTGCAGTGGATCGTCAACAGTTGCAAGCCATGGACGACCTACGAGACCAAGACATCATGGCTGCCTTGAGTCCCGCACACGTGGACCAGATGATGCAAAACGCCTACGGCACGCCTGGCGTAGGTTCTCCACCCGCACCCGTTTTCTCGACTCCTTCTCCGGCAGGCGTAGGTACACAACCCGCGAGACCCACGGTCCCGCACAAGAGCCCTCGTAGGCGTCTTCCCTCGAGTAGCAGTAGTAGTAGCAGCAGCAGCAACAACAGTACACCTAGAAGACCGCCGAGAATGAATCAAGACGACTTGCAGCGACAATTACAACTGTTGTTAAACGATCAAAGTCAATCGGCAGCTGGACGACGCATCGCAGGCATCACGACCACCAACACCATCACCACGACCTACAAAGACGGAGGCAGACCCAGCGTGCGACGCACTTCTACGCGAGTGAGCGATTGAGATGGAACGACAGGTCTCACTCTTGAATGGGACCCACGCCAAGTGCCCCTTGGACCGTAAATTATTGTACAAGTTGGATGGACTCTTTGCGTTTTACCATCGTCAGATGTTTTACCATTTCAAACGGTGTCACGGTTGTTTGAACGCGTTGGCTTTAATCGTAGTGGCAGCAGGCATAGTCGTGGGTTCTGTGTTGGAAAACAGTATCCTGATCGCTTGTTTGTCGGCGGCAGGTACCGTGGTCAAGGGATGGAACGATTTCAAAAAGTTTTCGTTCAAAGTCGACATGTGTCGTTTTGCCTACACCACCTACGACAAGACGTTAATCGAGTTGAGAACCTACGCACGAGGTCTCCCCATGGACGAGTTGGACGGATTCTTGATCAAGATGCAAACCTTGGACGACACCATCACCGATTTCACCCCGCCCGTGTCCGACAAGTGCATTCGAGACTACGAAAAAACATTTCGTTACGATCACGTGGATAAAGGCGAGAGCACGACGGTGTGAGAATCAGTTTCGGTAATGAAGGGGAGACGAACAGGTCGTGGTAGAAGAACAACGCGAAAGAGACAAAAAGGAGGACTCTTTCCCCTGGCGGCACTCATTCCAGCTTTGGTGGCCGGAGGAAAGGCCATAGCAGCGGGTGCTCTGTCCGGAGCTGCAGGGTACGGTGCGAAAAAAGGATTGGAGGCGTTAGAAAGAAGAAGAAAAAGAAAACGAAAACCCCTCACGCGGTCCCAATTGAGTTCTGGAGCCAAGAAACAGGCCAAAGTCATCTCGCGCATCGTAAAAGGTTTTGTGAGATGAAAAGGAGGAGGACTAAGACACGACGCAGAAGACGACAACGAGGCGGTGCATTGCTCAGTATACTCAAGAACGCTGCGACGATCGGGTACAAACTCGGAAAGGACAAGAGGTATAAAAGAATGGGTGCCAAGGGTGTCACGGGTAGTTACAAAAGACGCTCTGCTCTGTGGGAAGTATGATGAGACTGTTACGTAAGGAGAAACGTTTCCTGACGTCCATCCTGAACGAGGCGGACCGGTACAGGCGACAAGACATGTTGATGCACGCCAATGCCGATCAGATCAACGCTGTCAGCGAAATGGTCTTGAATCTGCTCAAGAGAAACATCCCGGTGAGCGAACGAGCGATACAGAAGTTACGACCTCATAAAACCAAACTACGCGAACTGGCCAAACGCAAACACTCGGTCAAACGACGACGCGAACAACTGTTGAAGCAACAAGGCAGCGGGTTTTGGAACGGTCTACGCAACGTCTTCAAAGCATGTCACTGCAAGAGCGGTTAAAAGGGTGGAAGCAACGCGTGGCCTACCTATTGTCGGAAACGAGAGAGCTACGAGAACGTTTGGAACGCGTGGAAGAACCATTGGTATAAAGCCTACCACGATCTACGCCGCCAACACACCTCCTGGAAGTACGCGGACGAACGTTTGTGTCCCGACTGCAGAGTCGTCGCCGAAGGTAAAACGCGCGAGTTGTGCCAGGAGTGTGCCGATGACGCGAGAAGTGCTCATGATCCCGTCCTCGGAGTTCGACCGATTGACGAACCACTACAAAGGCAAGTTGACACAGAGCGCGCTATTGAACAAGGCGGCTCGATTGTCTGCCGAGAAACAATTGTTGGAGAAACACTTACCTCCGGGTCTGGCCGTGAAGAAAACCAAACCGATTGCCAAGGAAGTGGGTAAACTCGGCCGACGCATCCGACGAGGACCCGTGACCGTTCGCAGTGCACCCGACGATGACGACGACGACGACGACGTGCTCTTAAACGCTCCCTTGGAAAACATGTTGAAACAAATCGTCAAAGCCAACAAGGCGACAGCTGCTGCAGCAGCAACAGCAGCAACGCCCGCCGTCGTCGTTAAAAAGGAATCCTCGACGCAATCCAAATCAGTTCCACGCAAGAAAACGATCAAACGACAACCTGCCACACCGTCCACGTCCCACGCAGACCAAGGACCACCAAAAACGACTTTCAAAGAAAAACTGACAGGTCTGTTCAAGAGGAAGAGAAAAACAGAAGCCGAGCGATTGAAACCGGCACCCGAGTGGGAAGATTGGCACAAAGGCAAGAAACTGAGACGTCCTTTAGAGCCCGAGTATGACGAAACCGACGAAGAAGAAGAGTCGTACGAGGAAGAGGAAGACGACGACTAGTGGAGGGGGATTCGACATCCAGAAATTACTGGCAAAAACCGGCATGGAATTTCATTGGCCCGGATATCAGTTCATGGGACCTGGCACTCATTTGAAAAAGAGACTCAAACGAGGCGACAAGGGCATCAATCGTCTGGATCGGATTGCAAGAACCCACGACATCGATTATTCTCGTGCTAAGAACCTACAAGACAAGTGGGTAGCGGACGCTAAGATGATAAGTGCGATCAACAAGTTACCCGGCAAGAAAACCATGACAGAACGTATCGTGAGACGTATCATGCAAGCCAAGAAAAAACTCAAGTTGTAATAAAGTCTTTTATTGACAATTGTTGTTACATCGTTTGCAATTAAAAAAATTTGTTCTTCAACAAGTGTGTTGAACCTTTCATAGGGGGGATACCCCCCCAATCCCCCATACCCTTGGTATCACGTGACCTGTTTTGATTTTATATAAGACTTTCCATCCCACACCACCAGTTACCCTTTGAAGATGAGTGAGAGAGTTGAGAAACAACTATTGAAGAAGCGACTGCTTTGATGGAATGGAAGTTGGACGCAGATAAAGAAAATTGCAAAGGTACCCGTTACCAAGACATGGTTGAAGATGGGCCGTGGTTCCTTGATAGGATAATTCAGATATCCTGGGATGCTACTTCAGATGACGCTGAAGTGCTTTCTTTGTGGGTCGATTTGCTGAGATGGGCAGAGGCCTTCGATAAATTGAACTCTTAATTGTGGAACATTTTATGGACCGTTGATCTGCATTTTATTGAATTACTATTTTTTTTTTTGATTTTTGTTTTATTTTATCAGTCATGTCTTGTGGAAATTTACCTTCATGCTGTGTACACAACCTATTCACAGAGTGCACAACGCTGATCACGAGAAGTTCGTGAAAGAAATAAAATGGGGCGACATAGTAACCAAGTGGGGTGGTCGCGTTTTCTTGACTTGCTGCGGTTGCATTTATGGAGAATATTACGATATTGAGGAGTGGAACTTTACAACCGTGTTTCTAGGTGAGAATCTTGAAAAAGCACTCAAACGTATAAAATTTGTGAAGACTTTTATTTTGTAAACAAAACAACATCTGTGATTTGTTGATGTAGCACACGCTCCTATAAAATTTGTGAAGACTTTTATTTTGCATTGTCGCGTTTAGAAATACCATGTATGATAGGAGAATTGGACTTTTATTTTGCAAGCGATTGTCACGTTTTGTAAACTTTAGAAATGCCATGTATGAGAATTGTAATTAAAACAATTTTGAAAAAAATCTCTGTGCGATTTTATTTATTCTATGTAGCACTCGCTCATATATCGTTGCGTTCAATTTGTAAATAGTTCCGGCGACACTGAAAGCGCTTAAATAAATGAAAGCCTAAACACGAAGACGGGACGTCTAAATCAGATAAACATGTGCGTGCAAGTGACAAAAAGGCTAAAATTTTGAACAAAAGATTGAAATATGATAGAAACTTTGCTTCAAATTAAATGTCATTGAAGATGAACCCACGAAATGTAATCAAAATATCAAAATATCGAAAATTTCAAAGCCGTGCAATTCTGCATGCGTAATTAGTTTATTCACACTTCACTCGGCTTCATTCGCTTCAAAAAGGCTAAAATTTTGAACAAAAGATTGAAATATGATAGAACCTTCAAATAAACTTTGCTTCAAATTAAATGTCATTGAAGATGAACCCACGAAATGTACTCAAAATATCAAAATATCGAAAATTTCAAAGCCGTGCAATTCTGCATGCGTAATTAGTTTATTCACACTTCACTCGGCTTCATGCTAAAAGTGGAAAGTTCAAATTTTAGCACACGGCTTTTGCATTCAATTCATAATTCAGTGGCTTTACCGATCTTTCTAAAACTTCCATACAAATTCGAAGCAACATTGTACATTACCATTTTGTGTTCAAAAGTCTTGAAAAGCCTAATTAACTTGGTGTACAGGTCCGTGATTCGAATTCAAAACACGTTTGTAAGCGCCATGACATCATGTCTTCAAGGCCGTAAAAGGATAGATGAATCCTTCATCAGCGAGGTTTAAGCAGTCTATTCATGATTTTCCATTTCAAATCCACTAAAAAATCAATCTGTGTTTCTCCTCCTCATTTTTAACTCCAAAGAGAAGTGCCCCATCTAGCGAAAGGACTGGAAAATAATACGCTCCCTTCAGGAGCGGGGGACCGGAAAGCCATTACGTAATCCCATTATCGATTTTTATCGATTAGCCGGGTCCAGAACCTCCGTAGAGGTCTGGGGCGCAGTTTTACACGCATGGGTGACGTCAGACTGAATAATTTTTGCTCATTAAAAAGTCCGGAGGCCATCTTGGATGAAATCCGGCAATCTGATTGGTCGAGACGCGTCACGTGTGCTGTCTCGACCAATCAGATGGCTAGGTCTGCCATTGAGCCACTTATACTACTCCAGCCATTTTCCAGTCGTTGTCCACCATTTTTCTGCCACTGAACCAAACGTCTTTTAGACCGTGGAGTCCCCATTTCATCCCATTTCAACCAGCCACTTCATTTTTTTTCCGTCTGGTGAGAGCAATTTCCCACCTTCACAAACTGCAAGCATACCAGTCACACGTTATGCGTGAAGGTTACATAAAACACAGCCTTTAAATTGCCAAATCGATTTATATGGTTAAGGCCACTCTTGATGCCTATTGATTGATATCAATTCGCTATAAGGTTTACTGCTAGGTATTTTTAATATAATGTAACGTTGAAACTCCAGGGATATATTTTAACCAGTCAAACTTTATTTTAAACATGATGAACGAAATACAAACTGTCCAACCAATTGTTTTGTTTTTTTCAGTCACATGTTTAGTACACGGTCTCCATTCCACCTCAAAGGAGAAGCATGGTCTCGTTTTCCAGAACAGCGGCTGAGAATCAAGCCTTGAGGGGTCGAAGAGCAAATGCTCATCTCGCTCGGACCAATTACAGATACTGAGTGCTTGAATGCACAACCGGTTTCACAGCCGAATTCTTCAAGTTCTTTTGGCACGAGCTGCAAGATGAATTGTTAGATAGCCTTCACTATGCCTTTCAATCAGGCGTGATGTCGATAAGTCAGCGGCGTGGCATAATCTCTCCAATTCCCAAAAAGAATAAAGACAAATCGCTTCTAGAAAATCTTCGCCCAAGTCTCATGTTATGGTGTCTGATGAAATGACACATGACAAGAAGGCAGGGTCAATGTTTTTGTCTCTAGTTATTGACAGATTTGTCAAGAAAATGCACCCAGATGTCAAACAAGTATACACTTTTTCAGATGGACCAAGCTCCCAATTCAAAAATAAATACATTGCAAATTTCCTCCACACCCTAAACAAGGCTGTCCATATCCAGTGGAACTATTTTGCTACTTCCCTTGGAAAAGGTGTAGTTGATGGGATTGGTGGCTCAGTTAAGCGCCTTGTGTGGAATGCAGTCCTTTCAAGAAAATCACCACCGGTTGTCGATGCCCAGTCCTTCTTTCAAGTTGCCAACAGTCTTACAACATCCGTGACTGTTTCACTTGTGACACAAAAGGAAATGAATGATATCTCAGATTCACTTTGTCTGGAGAAATGCTTTAGTGAAGCATTACCTCTCCCTGGAATCTCAAGGTTCCACTGCATAGAGCCTCAAGATGATGGATCTGTGAACTGTTGCCTATATTCATTCCAGTCATTGATCAAGAATAGACCCCCACATGTCTATCCCTATGAATCTGATGATTCTGATTCCGAGTCTTTCAGTGAGGAAATCAGTGAAGATGGTGAGGATGAAGAAAGTGACGAGTCTGATGATGGTGTCAAGTTTGTCAAAGTGGTTCCAACAAAAAGTCCCAGCTGTGACACCTAAGGAAAAGCAGATTGTCTTGTCAAGCAGGGTCTTTGCAATGAACTGAAGTCCTTGTTTAAGAACAAATTGCCATTCTTCCTTCCCCTTCAGGGTGACTCGACAGACCAAAAACTTCTAACGAAACTTCTGCAAATTGTTTTTATTGGTACTAAGCTCAGGGATTGTGTTGCAATTTTTTCAATGTACCATCTCACTGAAGAAGATCTTGCAAACCTTTCTCAGTTGTGCCATGATTATTTCACTGCAGCTGTTTTGTTTGGTTCTTCAGTATCAGGCACTGTATGGAGTATTGGACGTTTAGTCTATGCTCACTCCAAGCTAATGTTTGTGTGTGGTACAGGGTTGGGTATCAACACAATGCAGGGCAGGGAAGCTAAACATGTGCAAATTGCTAGCTTTGCCAGAAACAGCCAGTACAAACAACGTTGGTATCAGGTGTTTAGGCATGACCACATTAGCAAGCTATGGCTTCCTGTCAAGCAACCCTCGCTTTTAGCCTACCATCAGTCACATGATACTCTTATTCCTACCCGCATTCGTAAGGATCCCCAACTATACTGCTATTGTGGCGTGGATAAAGAAGCTGACAGTGAACATTGCTTATTCTGTGGACATAAACTCATGCAGGAGATTAAGAAATCTGTATGTGATGGCAAACCAACACAAGAATGTTTAAGGTACCCTGTGGAATGAATTTAGCATGTATTAACTCAAGATGCAATGTTATCCTGACTATTCTCTTTCGACATGCTCCGCATTATGGGATAATTATGCATACCTCCTAAGTAACTAACAGGTCAGCGGTCACACTTTAAAGTCATTCAAATGCAAATTACTGGACGGTATATAATCCCAGGAGAGGACACAATCAGTTCTTCCTTTCGTGCTTCCGGAGGCGCAGTGGCCTAATGGCTAGTGCGCTGGACTCCGGATCGGACGGTCCGGGTTCGAGCCGCGGTCGGGTCACTGCGCTGTGTTCTTAGGCAAGACACTTTACTCTCACAGTGCCTGTCTTCACCCAGGTG